>BDMB01000001.1:870096-1522740 GCA_016859785.1 Macrotyloma uniflorum
TGGAACAATGGTGCCGCATGTGGGAGGGAGTTTCTGGTGCGGTGCATCAGCGCTGCGGTTCGTCGAACTTGCATTCCTGGACGGATGATTCAGATCAAGATCGTTGATCGAGCGCAATCGTCGGTCTCTAGGCCTTCCCTTAGGGGAACTACCTTGGTCCTCTCCTCCACGGCCTTCCAGGCCATCGCCAACGCTTCTGCATCCTTCATTAACGTGGAATACCAGGAGTAAGTTCTGTTTTGCCTCTTCATCATTATTTTAGTGTTGATTATGTTATCTTCCGTGTTGTTTATGTTTCGTGACGTCCTTTTTGCCTACGTATCAAGGTTAGATGTTGAAAAATCAAATGTTGAGTGATTGTGTTATGACTTTCCTTACCTACAAAAAATTATTATTATAATCCTGGAAATGTCTTTCATGAATATCTTTGATGAAGATGAGTGGTCATTGGTTTTATCGATGTGGCGTGAAAATAATATTTGTAGGGATTTGCAGGGTTTGAAGGAGAACTATTTCGATGACAATATGCAGAGAGAGAGAGTGAAGAGTCGTTACTCGCAAAATTATTCTCTGTAATCATTGTTATTGACAGTAATATGCAGATGAACTTGCATTCATATTTTAATACTCGTCATCAATGAGTTTCATATATAGTTTTGCTTATTTCTTTTAACTATTCAATTTTTTTTAAATATTTTTATTTAGTAGTAATGAAATCTTAAAGTAAAAGAAATATATATCTAAATTAATATATATAAAATAATAGAAATATCGTATCATAAATAAAATTAAAAAATTATAAAAGTATATTACTTTGAAATTTGAAGAAAAATGGAAATAAGAAAAAGAAAATCTCATTAGAAAAAAAAAAGTCAACGTAAAATTATTAGTACCAATTTACAATCAACGCAACTACGACATTAATGTTATTAGAATTAGTTATGGTCGACATTACAAACGTCTCTGGTCAAATAAAAAATCTTATCTTCCAAAACTTGAATTCTCGCTCTTTGTTATAAAAATCAATTCAAATTTTGAAATATTAATGTAAGAAGATGTAAAATCTAATTATTTGTGCTAATTTTGATTTTGATGTTCAATAAATTTAAATTCCTATAAAATGCTTGCTAAAATAACAAATTTGAGAATTTTAGTTCCTCTAACCAGTTCTGGCAACGTTTAAAATAATTTTAATTTTTTTTTTTATGATTTAGGAGGAAAAATCAACCTTGACCACTAAAAAACGAACCTCCTTATACTTTATATGACTCACATTCCTTATGAAAATTTTTCATTCATTGCGATTTCATATTTTGGCCTTACATAAGAAGTGTCATCAAAACAACATTTTATTGATGCTTAAAAACAAATGTTTCTATAACAAAATTATTCTTTCCATCACTTTCCACAATGTGAATAAAACTAAAATATATGGATAATTCGAGAAATCCTAAGTATTCATTATTATCCTTTGTTCTCTAGGTGTTTGTCTATATAGGAATTTTATTTATATTAATATATTTTAGTGCAATGATTATTTATTTATTTTTAAAATTCATTAGTTAAATGCTCATTATGTAGATTATATTCCTACAACTAATGAACTAATTTAATTATGTAAGTGATAATTTCTCTCTTATGATTTTTATATATAAATGTACGAACTGACCTAATTTATATCTATTTTAAATGGCGGATAAGACATGTGGAACTAAAATTAGGGTGTTGTGAAGTGTAATTTAGTTGAATGAGCGTGGTTTGACTTGTCTTGATAGTGGCATTGTGGTAAGTAAGTAGATCGAGAGAGAAGGGTAGTTTGGGAAAATAGTGAATGATGAAATAAAAGGAGCAGAATTGTGGAATAGAGAAGGAGAGAAAGGGTTTGGAGTTTGGAAGGTTAATCGATCGATTATTATGTCAGGGAAAGGGGCTAAGGGATTGTTAACTGCTAAAACCCCAGCTTCAAGCAAAGACAAGGAAAAGGATAATAAGAAGAAACCCGTTTCTCGTTCTTCTAGAGCCGGTCTTCAGGTTTCTCTCTTTCTTTTTCCACATTCTTCGTAGTTTTTATTTATAAAATAAATTAATATATTATATGCGACTTGCTCCATATTTTAATTCGATATTTGAATGTTGATTGGGTTCCTTGTACAAGGTGGGGTCTCTTCTTCACTTTGGGACTCTGGGATCTTCTTATGACCATGATCGCAATAACTCATTCTGGGAATTTCTTTGATTTGTAAAGAATCACCTACTGTCATTTTTCTTCTGCTTTAGTTATGAACTAATTATACCTGTTTCATGGTAATTCGCTTGTAAACTTTGGAATCCATTTGGTTTCACTTTTCATCAAATCCAATTTCTCTGTTTCTTTCGTTTTCTGCCTTTCTGGTTATTCTTATTGCTTACCGGTTGTATGTGTTCTGCACGTGCAAGTGCACTGTTTTTTTTTTTATTATTATTCTTGAGTACTGTTTTTGATAAGTTTTTTTTTTAAGTAATAAGATGAAAAAAGTTAAATATTTTAAAGTTGTTTCGGCTTTTCCATGCTAAATGTTTTTTCTTAATTTGTCCTATCTTCCTCAAAAATAAAAATGACCTACACCTCTTGTTTACCTCTCTTCTTTTCCCTCTTTTATTTTTCCTTCTGAATATGCATATAGATGTCACCGTTGGAGTGTTCATTTACAACAAATTAATGCTTTGTTTGGTTTTAGAAAGAATTTGAGGGTGAGGAAGAGAAACATGTGAGAAATGAGTGGAAAGTGAGAGTTTTTTATTTATTTAAGTGAAATAGAGAAGAAAATAGGGGAAAATATAAGAATATGTATTTCGTTTAGAAGAAAATAAAAGAAAGGAGAGTGACTTTTAACTGTGAATTACATTATTGTCCTCGATGTATTTTAAACTTATGCTAATTTTTGTTATACTTATTTTGTAAGAATGATTAAATAAATTAAAAGAGAAGCCACAGTCAAAAGAAAGAAACTACATTTATAGCACTGCAAATGCAGCAATACCCTTCTCTGCTGTGCTGACTCAATTGCATCACTTTCTCCATTTCTTTTTCTCTCTCTCTTTCTCATTGTTTAGCCAGAGTGAGTTTTTTTTTTCTGGCAACTTCCCTTTTGTGTATGTGGCCTGTAGTGTGGTTAAGTTAACAACCTAGTACTATCACAAAACAAAACCACTCGGAAGTAAAAAATTCATTTCTTTCTTTTTTTATGGAAAATAAAAAAAATCCTAATGGAATAAATGTCAATCATTTCTTCGCCATGTCCCTTACTACCTCTTAACACATCTACATTTCTAATCGTCGGTTAGGATATAGGATTTAGAGATGTAGTTAGAATTAACCCTGTCCCGGTTTCTGCTGCTGCGATAACAGGGGTGTCAAAACACAGAAGCACAGTGGCGAAAAAAGCTAATGTAGTTTCATAATTGTAAAATTGCCATATTAACTTTCTCTTCCTTTCTCACTAATATCATGCGGAAACAATATTCATGCCTACCTACCTTGTTTTCCTTAGTCATCCCTAAACCTCTACTTTCTTCCCATATCTTTCGCTTTCTTTCTTCTCTATCCAGCTTACATATCAACCAAACACACTTTAAAATCTCGTTGAACTTTGAAAATTTGACTTTAGAAGCTGATGATGTGATATGACATGACTTGTGAGTAACTTAGTGTGTGTTTGGTTGAGTTGTGGTTGCAAATTTAATTTTGGATGATCTTGATGTTATGAAATTGGTTTTAGTTAAAAGTAGATTTGAAGTGAAATGACTTATAATTGATAGCTTTCATCTCTCGAAAATTGGTAATGAAACTTGGTATACAATTTTCAAACTATTGCGAAGTTCATTTTATTTTCACTTTATTTAACACACTGGCAGGAGCAGAATCACATGTTTGATGAGATACAACCATACATAATTGTTTTAGTAGAATCACCTTTGTATCACTAAACATGATTTTTAGGCTAACAAATGGCTATCCAAAACAATCTATCACCCTATAACTGACTGAAGTCTGTGCTTTCTTTTTATCCTCAACGAGTTGAGCAATCATAATCAAAGTTGCAAGTAATTGACTTTGTTTTTAATTGATTAAATTGAATGTGAAAGCACTGGGGTAGATAAAGAGGATTATAGGTGTCCTGATGGAATGATCAAACCTCCAACCTATCATCACATCCAAGTCTTTTAAGATGAGCTACAGGCTGAAGGGCCGTTTGCCTTTTATTGATCCATGTGTTCGTTTGCCTGTTATTGATCCATGTGTTTATTTTGTTGACGGAATGATGTAATTGTTTTGTCCAGGCTTTATCTATGGAGCAATTTATCGAGTATTGGTTCAAATCAGATGATGAACTTCAGTTTGGGTTTTTTAAGTCTTGTGATTGCTAATATAATAGTTGTAACACTTTTTCATGTCCTCTAGTATATATGTTTTGATACAGTTTCCTGTCGGACGCATTCACCGACTTTTGAAGTCAAGGGTGAATGCCAATGGAAGAGTTGGGGCCACGGCTGCAGTTTATTCTGCTGCTATCCTCGAGTATTTAACTGCAGAGGTGTTGGAGTTGGCCGGCAATGCAAGCAAGGATCTGAAGGTAAAGCGTATTACACCTAGACATTTACAGCTTGCTATCCGTGGAGATGAAGAACTTGACACCCTCATTAAAGGAACAATTGCCGGTGGCGGCGTTATTCCCCATATTCACAAGTCTCTTATCAACAAATCCTCAAAGGAGTGAGAGTGAAAAGGAATATATTCAAATTAATCTTGAAGATGAGTTTTTACTATAAATTTGGTGTTATTTTTCTGTTGTGTTAGTTTGGTAGAACATTCTGCAACAATTCTGATATCTTTATTTGACCTGTATCGACTGACACACTGGCATCTCTGCTATGATACTGCAAGCTACATGGTAGAACATTACGCAACAATTCTGATATCTTTACTTGACCTGTATTGACTGACTGACTAATTTATCGTCTATGTTGTTTTGAACTGCTTGGTATATGCAAAATTTGGCAAATCCGTAGTGGACGATTCTTCTGATGCATGTTTCAGTTGTTTCCAGTCACTCTTTGCCGGAACTAAATTCAAAGTTGCAGAGATATAATAACTATTTAACAGAAGAAAAACTTATGTTTTGGTACAGTAGATTAATAATTCTTACTTTATCCGAAACAGGCATTACTCAATGGGTTTGGGGAATCCATTGATAATGGGATACGAGTGAAAATTAAAATGAATCAACGACCAGATTAGTTATGCGAACCCAAATCAGGGATGTACTAAGTTTGTTTACAACCAAGGTGGCAAGAAAGACCAACTGTTCAGACAGTGGCAAGAGCCAGAGTGGCAACTGTTGAGACCCACGTCTTGAAAGCATCCCCAGCAACTGCCACGAGATCCTTTGAAAAGAAGCACCAGCCCTCCCTGTGGAGTCTTCTCTCTGGGTAATACAAGAACCACAACAGGTGGTGAGGAAAATTCCATGGGTGATGAGATAGTGGTATAGTAGCTTTACGTATTTCGGTTGCTCTGATAGTTTGAAATCTGGAAGCTTTGATTGGACCATTGGAGATTTAGGATTTGATTCTGACAAAGAGATTGGGGTGGAAAAGGGACCAAGAAAAAATGGTAGGGATTACAGTTTCCTCTACCTAGTAAACGTAACAATGAAAAAAGCAGCAGCATGAACATGTTCTTTCTCTTTGAAAATGCAAACTTTACTAGCAACTTGTGACCTGCAAGATTAACCTAAGTCTGGCCTAACTTTTTATAATTTCATGAATTAAGTCTCGGGCCTGTCACACGTCTAAGTGTATTTATAATATTTTGAAATTAAGATAATATTATTAGGATGTGTTTTGAAATTCGAATTTTATTATAGCCAGTTGACAGATAAAGGGTAAAAGAAATTTAAATTTCTTCTTTTTATTTTCTCTCAGCGTATTTAACTCAACAATGTTGGCGTTGACTCATTGTATTCATTTTTCGCAAAGGTTTGAGATTAATTATTCTTTAAAAATAATTATAATATTATATTATATTTTAATACTTTATAATCTGTTAAATGATTAATTTAATAAATTATTAATACTTAAAACAAATATAGGCCAGAATGGACATGAAATTTATTTAAGTATAATAATAAATACATTAAAAAAATATAAAAAAATAGAAAGGAAGAGAGACCATAGACGTCGTGCTCAGAAGTTTGAAGAGAAAACGATCATTTCAATCTTCAAATTTCTTCTTCTCCTTCTTCCCTTTCGTATCAGAGTCTTCGACGATGTCGTTTGGTTCCTCTCTCTTCTCTCATCCACATGCCGTTCGATTCTTGTTCAACAACAATGGAACCTCTCGCTTCAAAGCCGCTGCCGAAGTTCCCGATTTCCTTTCCGAGGATTGGTACCTATTCTTCCTCACTACAATCTTCCTTTTATATATTCATCCAATTCCATTTTATTCTCCAATATTCCCATTCCAACACCGCATGCAGGTTCAAATCTCGCAAGAAAAGACCTTTCGGGCCACGATTAGATGTAATAATCACTCTTCACCACTTCCCTCTTCTCTTTTCTTTTTCTTTGTTCCGTTTCAGTTAAATCAGCGTTTGGTATAGTTTAGTGCAGAGGATGCGGTGCATTTCCAGCTCGAAGCCTTGAAGTATAATGATCAACCTCGTCAAGATTATGGAATCGAGGTTATGTACAGGTTCGCTGGATTTGATCCTTTTGAAAGGTCTACCTATTTTGGGCCTTTCTTTGATTTGGGCCAGGTTTGTTATTATCAAATTTATCTTCTTTTTTAATTAGTGTCAATTAATCACAAACTAGTATCTATAGGAAATTTATTAACTTTTACAGTAGAGTCCTATTAATGGTAATTTTTTATTAGTTCACTGTGTAAAACTGCTTTACAATTGCATAGTCATAGTCGTTAAAGTCCATTAGTAGATAATATACTATTATTGAAATATTTGAATGTTGAAATTGATCCTAAACAGTAATACACCTCTGCATGTGCAGTTTGAAAGGTTTAGGCGTATTTTTCACCATTCTACTTATAGAGTATTGCTAGGTCACAAGGAGAGAAAGATCATGAGCACTTTGTTTGTCGAGGAGGTAGAATGCTTTCTTTTTTGTTCGGTTTTTTTTTTTTTTTTTTTTTTTCTTTCTGTGTTATCTAAAGAAACTGATGTTATGGGGTGATGAACTTCAAACAGAACAAATACAAGCAGCGGGTTTGGATTCGTGGAAGTCGACCGGAGGAAGAGGAGATATTTCAATTTACAATGATTCAGGTCTGATCATGATTTCTTCTGCAACATCATCACAATCATATTTGTTAGGCATTAAATATTGTGTTTGGTTCAGTTTGTTTGCAAAAGTTATTTATTTTAGTTTGGAAATTAAGTAATAATAATACGTGCTTAAGCCAGATTTTGAACTGTGGATTACTGCAGGAGTATTTAATTTTGACAGTAGCTTTCTTAATTCAATGACAGATATTTGAATTTTGATCAAGAAAAAGGATAGATATTTGAATTATTGATTTCATAAATTTATTATATGTTAGTAGTTCCCTGTTGTCTGATTTAATTTAATTTAGCACAACTATGTATGTATCTGATGTTTGTTTGACACTGGCAGAGGGTTGGTGGATGCTGGGATGGTTACTGGTTGACCGAATCTCTGCTTCACGACACTGATACATTTGCTGGTGGATTAGCATATTAAAAATCGTCTAATGCAGGAATCAGGTTCATGAAGTTCCACTGTCAAAAGCATGAAATAATCTGCCATCACTATCCTAATCTGTAAAATTTGTGTACATATATGTAAGAAAGTCAGCTGTTTATATGTGTTGAATAAGGGAGATATAATCGGTCCTTGCTAATCAAAAGTAAGAAATTCTTGTACATTTTACTGAATGTTGCTGGAGATGGCATATGCACACCATCGTGTACATCTATCTTAATCCACCTTCTGATTCATTTGTCCTGCAGTATGGTTCAAAATTTGTTGGTCATGGTTAATCACACAGTAAGTTATTATCACCTTTTGGAATAAAAGATTTGGTAAATATTATTGTATCAATAGAAATTACATCACGGCACAATGTATTTACAAAATATTTACGTAGAAATTATAATTCTATCGTTTGCAATTGCTTGCCCAAATATGCAAACAACTGCTTGAGACGTACACGTTGTTTCTGGTGCTACAAGCAATTCAGAAACTACATGTTCTGCTGTTTGGTTGTGTGAAGACGGGTCAAAGATGGCCCGATTAACCAACAAGAAACTAAACAAATGCAACTAACTATAACGATACCATTCAAATTTATCACTTCTCTCAAATACAAACAAAATGATAGTTTTCAACATATTATGTTTCACTTTCTCAAATGTGACATGTTGGTTTCAATTTCTTATTAGAATTCTAAATTAACATATATCTAAGTTCAGATTAAAAAATTATAATCAAGATTTTCGGATGTCAAGACTAAAAATGCAGTGCTTCAAAAACATCTTAACCCAACTAAAACAATGATATTTCTGAAACATACAAGCCTGTATAACAATTCATTGTAAACGATACGGACTAAAGTTGCATTGAAGGCCAGTCATTACATTCTGGATTTTACATCAGTAAAACAAGGGTAAACTGAGAAGACCTTAATCGCAGCAAGTGCAAAAAACATGAGGGCATGTTGGTTGAGTTAACATGATACATAATTCCCTAAACCAAAGACATCAATCACAAGAATCTTGTAAAATAGAGAGGAGTTTTGAGCATGTAGACAATGCACAACCTCTTCCAATTATTCTTATGCTAACATATCCATATGGTCATGCAGGTAGTGGCCTAGATGAAGATCACATTCGCTGGCACTTGGCAATATGATAACAAACAAAATCCCGAGTTGTGATTACTAACTTCATGTTGAATACTTGGAACTAGCAATGACATCAAAAGGGACTTGAGAAGGCACAATCTCTACCTAAAGGGTGTAAGTATACAAATCACGTGAGACAGGAAAAGAAAAGATCACGGACATTGAGAAACATGTATCATTAAAGGCTAATCAGCGAAAACCAGATGAAAAAGAGAGATGGAGGAAAGCCTTGCGGCTAATCAGCCAACAAAAAAGAGCAGATTTTTGAAGGACTCGGGAATGGACTTTAAAACCTGCATCTGGGCCTAGAGCAAAAACGTATGCTAGCTGGAAGGAATTGGACCTGTATTTACACACATATCTGTTCACCTTTTTGTTAATAGTTTAAAGCTAAAAGAGGATCACAGTTCACTCTAAAGTAAGAAAAGCCTTCAAATTTAAAAAATACTTACAAAAAGTTATATTTTCCTCATCTAAAGAAACATATGAAGAAAACTTTCCATTTGACTTGGTAAATGAAGTAGATCAAATACATAATAAAGCGAAAAAAGTGAAAATATAGATTAAAAGTATCATTTTTTTATTTGGATATAATACCCTAATGGGTATAATAAGGCTGTTTACACCATGTCTATACTGCCACTTACTCAGGTGGCGAATGTGACATGGGAGAAATCGAGGTGTCTTGTGAAGATAATTTTACTTAAACCTTAAGCTACTGCCCAAGTGTAAATGATGTTTCTGAGTGTAGACAGAAACAAACAAGCCTTACTTCTCGTCGTGATCATCATAAGTGCAATTCTTTTCATTTCCATTTTAAGCGTTGACACTTCTACCTCTAACATGTCACGAGTGACGATATTTCAAGTGATATTTAATCTTTAATACTATAAAAGTATGAATATAATACATATTTTTGTTTATATTATTTAACATATTATATTCTAAACTACAAAGTATTATTTAATTACCATCAATTGAACCACACAGTTCAACTATTAAAAATCAAAACTTTCACTGATTATTGTGAACTCAAATTTAAAAACATAGACTTTGCCCGTATGTGACGACCCACTAATGAAATGTGAATGAGAATTAGTTGTAGTTTAGACACAGACGTGTAGCAGTGAGATTTCGTAGGAGGTGAAGTTGCTCCTCTGAAATCAGCTAGTCTTATAAACCCAGCTAGGTAGGGGTTGTCATCACAATAAACACAATCATAAATGATTGAGAGAGCATTGGGACATAGCCATGTACTTTACTACCATTGCTCATATTTCCCATGTTGATTGTGTCTCCCATTCTATCTTTACGTGAACTTTCCAACTTGTACACCATGTCCATGTACATAGGATCCTAGCTCATTTTCTTTTTCTTCTTTCTGTTGTGCTTCTCACCTTACCTGTCATATTATTTATTAGATCTGTCTATTTTATAATCCATATATATATATATATATAATATACATATATATACATACGTTTATGATTGTGATAAGTCAACTTGATGAGGAATTAGTTGGAAGATGTTAATGTTCCTCCTCTCCAAAAGAACAACCTACCAATTACACATAATTTCATGTTTTATACTGATACAACATTGCTTGGAAAAAAGAAGGGAAATGGGATAGTATATTATTATTCATCATAAAGTTTATGAGTGTGATAATGAAATGAAATGTTAATTATAATGAATATAGTTGAAGGAAGTTAGTGTACAATTAGAAAAATGCATTTGATAGAGAGAGAAGTTTGAAAAAACAAATCAAATTATTATTTTTATCAAAATTGAAAATAAATGCATGCGTCAGCCGGGAGTCGAACCCGGATCTATTGCTTGGAAGGCAATTATCCTAACCGTTGGACTACTGACGCTATATTTTCTTGTCTTAATGTTTTAAGTATATAAATTAAAATATTTAATAAAGGATCTGACAATGATTTATATAACTATTTGTATCTAACATTTAAAACTCAGTTGTTGATTTTGTTTTAAGCAGTGATACTGCATTTGATTCTTCTGGTTGATGCCTTCTCAAGGCTTTGTCAAAATGGAACAAAGCTAATTAACTAATGCAAACTCAAATCATAAGATCATCTTTTTTGTTTGTATCCTATTGTGCCAGACTGCTAGATAGCATTTCCAACGCATGCATGGAATATGATAAAGTAAAATTCCCAACTTCAGTCACATCAAATTCTTTGTTTATTATGTAACTGGTTTTTTTAAAATATATTGTTATGAAAATAAGAATAATTCTTTTGAAAACCGATAAAAAACAATGCAATACTTTTCCATCTGAATACAGAAAAAGAAAAATGACTAACATGAACTTAACTTCCGTCACTGATGATGTTCCATATCAGTTCTATTATTATCCTCTCAATCTTAAAATCACGTCATCTTTCCCATGTCACCCCCACAATTTGGAAATAAACTAGAGTTTTTTTTGTCTCTCAATCAGAATTAATTATTTTTAGTCTGTTCTTCATGAAAGAACTCTTTCTAATCTAATTACTATAACATAATTTAGACCAAAAAAATGTATACTTAATGATTGCTTGCTTAGTTCAGCAGTTTATCAAATAAGGCCTATAAAAGTCAAATTCAAAAGCTCTTACTTTTTGTTCTGATATTTGATGGGTACCCTCACAAATGAAGTTGTTTGTTAGAGATTAACTCTTGATGTTAAATACAATAATCACATAAAAATTTGAATCCAAGTCTTATTACAAGATACACCTACTTCTCATCAGTAGTTATTTCTTTTCTGCTTAATTTCAAGCAACAAAGATAAAATAGTGAAGAAGTAACTTCTGAAATAACCTCTTTATGTGAAACCTGAACTTTATATAAACATTACAGCCTTGCAGGTAACAAAAACAGTCCTCTTTATTTAAATAAATTTGATCCTACGAGGTACAGGGTGAGACTAATATTCGGTTTTAAGATACTAAACAACATGCAGATGATTGCTTTATATTGCAGTATTAATCTTAGTACATTATATATAAGAGTCTTCCAAGTGCCTCAACTTTATGCTAAGCATGTCCATCGATCTCATATTTAAATAAATGCCAATCCTTTATGACTAACTCGTGCGTTTGTTGGTTTTAGCTGAGAAATATTTTAGTTCTCTGAGAGGTAAAACCATGAAGGTGATGGATTATGCAAGAGTGGAAGAGACTTAACATTATTTTAGGTGAAGCACATGCATCTATGTGAATGTGAATGCATGATAAGAATGGACATGCATTAGTGGGGAATACGTAGAATAATGATATTGTGGGAAATATAATAATGGTAAGAGAAGTAATATATAGTAAGAATGATATGAGTAGGCGTTGACCCATGGACCAACGGATCTTTTCCGGATCCATGGGGATTTTGGGACACATGGGATCTCTTTCGTCCTAGATCCACACAACTCATCTGTCGGGTTTCGGGTCACACCTTCTTATCTTCCTTTATCATGTCAATCCACTTCCTGCAAACAACATTGTTTTTCTGTCATTACATTACCTATTCTCTTCCAGGTGCAAAAACAATATCTCATGGATGGAAGTTGGAACACACTATTTCCTTTTTAAATACTAACAACTATGTCAACTCAAACCTATCTTCATGTTTGTTTGCAACCATCATCAATCACAATCATATTTTCACTCATCCCTTTTAATTTAATACCATGAACTGATACTGTAACATCACAACTATTATATAAGTTAATGAACTTGTCAAATATAAAGATTTACATCAAGTGAAGCAAGACATGACGCAAATTTGCAGCAGCTGAATTCCAACAAAACACAGCAGAGTTTGTCATGCATCACTTCTTTGTTGTCTGATTGGTTTAATTTGGATAAAATCTGATGTCCCAATTGAAGAATTTTGAGTGAAATGGTGAAATTTTGTATCTTTTAAATATTTGAAAAGAAGACTTAACTATGATAATTATAAAATTGGCATCATAGTTGTGTGAGGAGGAAGTCATTCTTGCGCAGAATCTGTATTTTGCTTAAGCAGCCCTCCAATTAAGAAAGCTAAATAAAAAAATGAGAGGTCGGCATCTATAACTTGCCAATTCCATTTACAGATGGAACTTTGCACTTGTTTTATTACCTTTCTAACACACCACCAAACTTCAAACTCAATCTTCCCGAATCTAGTAAACCAGACTTTTAAAAACATCCATTTTTCTAAATTAAATAAAACTCAATGGTAATATTTATTTTCTTCTGTTTTTTTATTGAGAGAAGAGGATCCATATTCTATTAAATATCATCAAATTTCTTGGGTTCTGTATTCTAAGTAATATCCCCTCGTCTATTGCTTTATTACTAGCAAAATATTGATAGATTCCGGTTGAACATTTTATTTTATTGTTCAAGTCAGAACAATTAACAGTCAGAGAGGATCCATTCTTTATAGCATACCCATTATAGAGTATTTACATGAGACCACTTCTATATTTTCAGAAAAAACAAAATTCTGATCTTTTAGTTTGATTGTTTTGAGGTCTATATCATCTGAAATTGTGTAGTACTATTTAATTTATGCATAGTTATAGTTTTGAATTTATAAAAGAAAGTGTATCACATGAAAATTAGCTAGAATCATCTGATCCTGGACAATATAAATTTCTTAGGTGGTTTTGTTGTATTCACAAGAGCTTGAAAGATGAAAGAGATGAATTCCATTCCATGATGTCTTGTTCTTTCTAATGTTTGGTCGTCAACCATATATTGTTAGAGGGAGATAAATTAAGATATGTATTGACTCTACTGTGTCTTGGCTACTTCGTTTTTTGTTCTCCAATTTTCAAAATTTTATTTGGTTAATGTTGTAGAGAGAAGATTTGATTTAAAAGCAATCTAGAGTTTCTTAGATCCAAAATGCTATTTTAAATATATTTTTCTGTAAAAAAAAAAAATATGCATAGAAATCATTTGAAGATGTTGGAATTCACATTGTCATAAGAAAAAGAAAAAAAAAGATAAAACAAATAATTATAACAAGACTTGATTATTTATATAAGACTCATTAGTTTATTTTTTATATGGTTCTCCTGTGATAACATATTAATGACTAACGTGAGAGGTTTTGAAATGGGTATGATTCTGAGGACCTGTCCTTCAATTAAGAAATGTACATTATTGAGCCAACGCAGAAGATTGCATGTAGGATTGACAGTGAGTCCTTCCAACCACTATATAAGTAGGTGCCTCCATTCCTAAGGTTCCATTCATCCTCTTCTGTTTGTTGCCACAACAGAAAGAGAGAATTCAACAAACTATTTATTGACTCATAATAAGATAAACACATTTCCATTTATGTGATTCTTTCTTAAACCAGGATCAGGTGAGTCAATTCTTTGCGTTGCACATGACAAGTTTGTGATAAACAGTCCATATCAGAATTAACTTGATTGCATAAATTGAAAGATGGAAAGTGGTGAACTGAGAGCGGCAAGTGCACGCATAGGGAGCTCCAGCGTGTGGAGAAGCAGTGGTGTTGATGTGTTTTCAGGGTCTTCAAGAAGGGAAGATGATGAACAAGAACTTAAATGGGCTGCTATTGAGAAGCTCCCCACGTATCTACGCATGACTAGGGGCATTCTCACCGAGGCTGAAGGCCAACCTCCTAAAGAGATTCGTATAAACAAACTTGGTCCACTTCAGAGGAAGAACTTGGTGGAGAGGCTCGTCAAGATTGCAGAACAAGATAATGAGAAGTTCTTGTTAAAGTTAAGAGACCGCATTGATCGGTAAGCTACTAACATGTGTGTGTGATTTAGCTTTGATCTCTTAAACTTGGTATGGAAGATAATGGATGTTTTAGTGCATGTTGGATCATGTGTAAAGAAATTTATAATGTTTGTGTTGAAAGTGCAGTGTTGGACTTGAAATTCCCACTATTGAAGTCCGTTTTGAGCACTTGAATGTTGAGGCAGAAGCTCATGTGGGAAGCAGGGCACTACCTACAATCTTTAACTTCTGCATTAATTTGTTGGAGGTAATTGTAAATGGTCAATAGATTTGGATGTTGTCACTACAGATGTTTTTGAAGCAGAGAACACTGACAAGTCCAAATGCATGTGTGTGTGCATTTTCTCTCTCTCTTTCTGAAGGGGTTCCTCAATTCTCTTCACCTTATTCCCAGTCGAAAGAAGCCATTCACAATTCTTGATGATGTCAGTGGAATCATCAAGCCTAAAAGGTAAGAGGGTAGAGTTGACCTTTGTGGAATTGGTATGTAGGATTGTTGAGGAACAGAATTAAACTAAACTATCTTTTTCTCAACTATTTTTGTTTTGGCTTATGCAGAATGACACTTCTTTTAGGCCCTCCAAGCTCCGGAAAGACCACATTATTGTTGGCACTGGCTGGAAGACTCGGTAAAGATCTAAAAGTAAGGACATGTGAGATTTGCTTTAGTTTCAGTAACTCTGCACAGATGAATAAGAACCATTTAAGGTTTATGATTCATTCTATTCTATTGCTGATGAATTGCAGTTTTCGGGGCGAGTTTCGTATAATGGCCGTGGGATGGAGGAATTTGTGCCTCAGAGAACATCAGCTTACATAAGTCAAACTGATCTACACATAGGAGAAATGACAGTCAGAGAAACATTGGCCTTTTCAGCAAGGTGTCAAGGGATTGGAACCCGTTATGGTCAGTAATCCCTTTGAAAACAACAGATGTCAGGTCTAGTGCACTTTGGAGGATCATCTCACTCAACTTTGATTGAACTGTTTCCAATTTGTGTAACTTGCAGAGATGCTGGCAGAACTGTCAAGAAGAGAGAAGGCTGAAAACATTAAGCCAGATCCTGATATTGATATTTATATGAAGGTGACACGAGATCAAAATTAAATGTTAATATAACCTCTCTCTTTTTTTCAAGTCCACAATGAATATGTTAGAAATGTAAGTGCCTAATCTAAACGTACTAAATTTACAGGCAGCAGCACTAGAAGGCCAAGAAACCAATGTTGTTACAGATTATATAATGAAGGTAAGACATTAAATTCGGAAATTCGTACGTGATTTTAATTTTGAAGAAAAAAGAAGGAAGAAACTTAGTTGTTCCTGTTTCTAACATTTGGCAGATTTTGGGACTAGAAGTTTGTGCGGATACCATGGTAGGGGATGACATGATTCGGGGTATTTCTGGCGGACAGAAGAAGAGAGTCACAACTGGTAAACAAAAAATCTTGTTTTTTGTTTAATATGAAATAATTTAATATTTTTGTGAAACTTATGTGACTACCAATTACCAAGTTGATTTATTATTTGTGTTAATGAATTATAGGTGAGATGCTGGTTGGACCAGCAAGAGCACTTTTCATGGATGAAATTTCAACTGGTTTAGACAGTTCTACCACATTCCAAATGGTTAATTCTCTAAGACAATCTATCCACATTCTGAATGGAACAGCTGTGATCTCTCTTCTCCAGCCAGCACCAGAAACTTACGAGTTATTTGATGATATAATTCTCCTCTCAGATGGGCAAGTTGTGTATCAGGGTCCAAGGGAAAATGTGCTGGAATTCTTTGAATACATGGGGTTCAAATGTCCAGAGAGGAAAGGAGTAGCAGATTTTTTACAAGAAGTAACTCTAAGCTTCAGTATACATGTTTTCCTCTTTTCATCTTTAAAAGAAACACCACTCAGTTCTTTCTATTTCTATATATGACAGGTAACATCAAGAAAAGACCAAGAACAATATTGGGCAAATAAAGATGAGCCATACATCTTCATCACTGTTAGAGAATTTGCTGAGGCATTTCAGTCATTTCACATTGGTCGAAAACTTGGTGATGAACTTGCCACCCCATTTGACATGTCCAAAGGCCACCGTGCTGTGTTAACAAAAAACAAGTATGGTGTTAGCAAGAAGGAGCTTTTGAAAGCTTGCGTGTCCAGAGAATTCTTACTGATGAAAAGAAACTCGTTTGTCTATATTTTCAAGATGTGGCAAGTAAGCACTGTTCTAGCTTCCATATTTTGTTTTCATTTATCAACCAATAGCACTAGCTAGTTCGTGTAGATTAATTCAAGTTTGGTTTCTTTCATTTTCAGTTGATTTTAACAGGGTTCATAACAATGACATTGTTCCTGAGAACTGAGATGCACCGGGATACAGAAACTGATGGTGGTATCTTTATGGGTGCATTGTTCTTCGTACTAATTGTGATTATGTTCAATGGATACTCCGAGTTATCCATGTCCATCATGAAACTCCCCGTTTTCTATAAGCAAAGGGACCTTCTCTTTTTTCCTTCTTGGGCATATTCTCTGCCTACATGGATCCTTAAGATTCCCATCACCTTAGTGGAAGTTGGTATTTGGGTTGTGATGACTTACTATGTTATAGGATTTGATCCTAGTATTGAAAGGTCAGAATCTTCTTTCAATTTTTTAATGCATAGACTTTAGAGTTTGCTTTGTAGTGTTCTTACTAACAGCTCCTCATGCCAGGTTCATCAAGCAGTACTTTTTGCTTGTTTGCATAAACCAAATGGCGTCTGGACTTTTTCGATTTATGGGGGCAGTTGGGAGGAACATCATTGTTGCAAACACAGTTGGGTCATTTGCTTTACTTGCAGTTATGGTCATGGGTGGATTTATCTTATCTAGAGGTGAATTATTAATAAATAACATTGCAGTTTACTTAGTAATTATTAGAATTTTATAAGAGTAGGAATGATGGGGAAAACTTAAAAAGAAAGAAGGTATATTTAGAAATTTTGGAGGAGTTTATATTGATTTTTTTTTTCATAATTTCTAAAAATTTGTATCAAACTTTATACTAATAAGTAATATCATTGACCTGTGTAATATTTACTTTAAAAATAATAACTTTATTTTTAATTGGTTAATAGGTAATACTTTCATGAGCAATAGAGAATTTTTATCATAATTTTATGATTTTCACCAAATTTTAACTAGAAATAGAGAATGTGTTACTAGAACTTCTTTCAAAAGTATCGTATATATAGTCCTCGTAAAATTACATTGATAATGCATGAAAATTAAACTCTTTCTAAGTATACAAGTTGCATGTTCCAAAGTATTTTGATATCAAAATCTGACAGTGCTACCTTCTTTTTGAACCAGTTGATGTGAAGAAGTGGTGGTTGTGGGGTTACTGGTTCTCGCCCATGATGTATGGACAGAATGCTCTAGCTGTGAATGAATTCCTCGGAAAGAGTTGGTTACATGTAAGCAATAAATCACGTTCTCGATTTATGCACGAGAATACAAAATATGTAACTGGTAAAAAAAAAGTCTTAAATCAGCTTTTGATGACAATATGTGAATATTTTTGCATTGAAGGTTCCGCCTAATTCAACAGAACCATTAGGAGTAATGGTGTTGAAGTCACGTGGGATTTTCCCTGATGCATACTGGTATTGGATTGGGGTTGGAGCTTCCATTGGATACATGTTACTGTTCAACTTCCTTTTCCCCTTGGCCTTACATTATCTTGACCGTAAGTATCTTATAGTTACCTTTCAGTTTTGAAACTGACACTGTGCTCTAACAACAGAACATTTTTGCTGCAGCATTTGGTAAACCCCAAGCTTTAATATCAGAAGAAGCCTTGGCTGAGAGAAATGCTGGCAGAAACGAACACATTATTGAATTATCGTCTAGATTCAAAGGCTCTTCTGGTGGGTTACATGTTCACTCACATAGTCACATTTTCTTCCTATTTTAACTCCACCTGTTCATGTAGTGTATAATTTCAATACAGATAAAGGAAATGAAAATCGTAGAAGTGTGTCCTCCAGAACTCTGTCGGCAAGAGTGGGCAGCATTGGTGCAAGTGAACACAACATGAAGCGAGGGATGGTTCTTCCTTTCACACCCCTTTCTATTACTTTTGATGAAATCAGATATGCGGTGGAGATGCCACAGGTACAAGAATTGACCTCAAACGGAGCATCATTTTCTTTAATAGAGCATTAGAATAAGTCACACATGCACATATTAAGATAATGGTTTAAGAAGATTATAAAACAAGCATAAAAAAGTGAGAGTCATGTGTAGTCTTCCTCTGGATATATTTCCAATAGTTTCCTGGAAATAGATTCTAATTTCTCTGCATGTTTGCAGGAAATGAAGAACCAAGGCATTCTTGAAGATCGACTTGAACTGTTGAAGGGTGTTAATGGAGCTTTTAGACCAGGAGTTCTTACTGCTCTAATGGGTGTAAGTGGAGCTGGTAAAACAACTTTAATGGATGTGTTATCTGGAAGGAAAACAGCAGGTTATATTCAAGGGCAAATCACTATATCCGGTTACCCTAAAAAGCAAGAAACGTTTGCTCGCATAGCTGGATACTGTGAGCAGACTGATATCCACTCTCCCCATGTTACAGTCTATGAGTCTTTGGTTTATTCTGCATGGCTTCGGTTACCACCTGAGGTTGATTCTGCAACTAGACTGGTAAGCTTTTTAAATTAGAACAACAGAATTTTTTAGCATCCTATTACTTATTGAAATGAGGAAATCTTGAGTGTTTGATTGGTTGTGTTGTGCCTGATAAGAACTGTGCACATACCAATGTTAGTACTTCTTAGTGCACACACAAGAAATGACAATGTAACATTGTAGGACTGTACCTTCTTCGAAGTGTCCAATGATGCCATTTCAGTTGCTTACGGACCCTATTGATTGATTGATTGCAGATGTTCATTGATGAAGTTATGGAACTGGTAGAGCTGACTTCATTGAGAGAAGCCTTGGTGGGATTGCCTGGAGTGAATGGCCTGTCCACAGAGCAGCGCAAGAGGTTAACAATTGCAGTTGAACTTGTTGCCAATCCATCTATTATATTCATGGATGAACCTACCTCTGGCCTTGATGCCAGAGCTGCTGCTATAGTTATGAGAACAGTGAGGAATACAGTGGATACCGGGCGAACCGTGGTCTGCACAATCCACCAGCCTAGCATTGATATATTTGATGCTTTTGATGAGGTCAGTGACAATTTTCCTTTTCTTAACTAGTTTACAAAATTTCGGTGTTTCATTTCAAGGCTGAACATATATATTGTAATATGACAGCTACTTCTGTTGAAGCGTGGAGGTGAGGAAATATATGTTGGGCCTTTAGGCCAGCATTGTTCTCAACTGATCAGTTACTTTGAGGTCTGCACCATCTCTAATTAGTAATTAATTAGTGCTAAATAATATTTTCAACCAGTTCATCAAGTAACCTTTGCTCGGTGTAGGGAATTAATGGGGTGCCAAAAATTAAGAACGGTTATAATCCTGCCACATGGATGTTGGAGGCTACTTCAGAAGCACAAGAAGCAGCTCTTGGAGTTAACTTCACTGAAATATACAAGAATTCTGACCTCTATAGGTAGGAACAACTAGAATTTCAAAACCAAAATCCATATGAAAGCATGCTCTTTGAGCATTTGTTACTTTTAACATGTTTTTCTATGGTTAACCAATATGACACAATTACATTCAGGAGAAACAAGGCCTTGATCAGGGAACTTAGCACACCTCCAGCAGGTTCCAAAGACTTGTACTTCCCCACAAAGTACACACAGACTTTTTTCACTCAATGCATGGCTTGCCTTTGGAAACAGCACCTATCATACTGGCGAAATCCCCCATACAGTGCAGTGAGACTTCTATTCACTACAATTATAGCCTTACTGTTTGGGACAATATTTTGGGATATTGGCTCCAAAAGGTACCAAGATGCAACCACTTTCCATAATTTCTTTGAATAGTTACGAAGTCACTTTTATTTTTTGTTTTATCACCTTAACTTAATGATATATATTCTTCTGATGCAGACAAAGAAAACAAGATCTATTTAATGCAATGGGGTCCATGTATGCTGCAGTCCTCTTCATTGGGATACAAAATGCTACATCTGTGCAACCTGTTGTTGCCATTGAGAGAACAGTTTTCTATAGAGAAAGAGCTGCTGGAATGTACTCAGCTTTACCATACGCATTTGGACAGGTATACACGAAATAATGACTAAAGAACATTAACAATTAATTAACAAAGAATTATAGAACACTAATTATGAAGCTATGAAACACTAACTTTTGCCAACTCACACCACATTTGAAATATTCAGGTTGCTATTGAGATCCCATACATACTCATACAGACCCTCGTGTATGGGGTCATAGTGTATGCTATGATTGGGTTTGATTGGACGCTCAGCAAGTTTTTCTGGTATCTCTTCTTCATGTTCTTCACCTTTCTATACTTCACCTTCTATGGCATGATGGCTGTGGGTCTTACCCCGGATCACAACGTTGCTGCTATAGTTTCCTTTGGGTTCTACATGATATGGAACCTCTTCTCAGGATTTGTCATTCCAAGAACAGTAAGTTCATATGTTCCTCTAGCTTCCTTTTAACACTAGACTATATGTACACACACATATATAAATGGTAAGTTAAATGACATTATGATCCTTATATGTGACAGAGGATGCCAGTGTGGTGGAGATGGTACTTTTGGATCTGCCCTGTTTCTTGGACCTTGTATGGATTGGTTACTTCACAATTTGGTGACATAAAAGACCATATAGAGACTGGAGAGAGTGTGCAAGAGTTTGTTAGAACTTATTTTGGTTATAGAGATGACTTTGTAGGTGTAGCTGCTGCTGTGCTTGTTGGCTTCTCACTACTTTTTGGATTCACCTTTGCCTTCTCAATTAAGGCATTCAATTTCCAAAAGAGATGACCAATTTACTTTACACAACTTGTAAATGAAGGATCACATTTCATTCAACAAAGAAATTATAGAAACATAGATCCCTTCTCCTTCGAAATTTCTACAACATCTTTCGATTTAACTATTTCTTCTTGTCATCACCATTATACTTTGTATCGAGAATGTTAATGGTTACTCCATTGCCTATGTGAATGTGTTTGTTGTTTTCAGAGGAGTACAAGAAAACTGAGTCAACCAAGAGGTACGTAACAGCGAAAATAATTTAGAAAAAATATTTTATAATTTAAAAATAATAAAAATAATGTAAAAGAAATAGAAAAGATAATATTGTGTAAACTATAAGAATTATTATACGTGAACAGCATCTCGATCAATAATTTATGGATCTATCTGTCCATCGTGATCAAATTGATTCCATTTTAATGATCAATCGAAAACGTACGGCAGCAACGTGCCATTTATTAGGGGAGTAATAAATTAACGATGTTACGTCATTTTCACCGTTTATCATGACTTAAAGGATGACGTCATGTGTTAATTGACCCAAATCTAAATATGTTCAATAATTTATATGAAAAATTCATTTGAAAATATTAAATAAGAAATGAAAAGGAAAAAAAAAAAGAGATAAAAAATAAAATTAAAATAAAAGAATACTTATAATTTTAAATAGAAAAAACATTTGATATTAGGATTTCTTTCAAACTATCTAAATATTTTATCACTTAGATCGACTCTAATATATTAATTTATTTTTATGTTTTCATGTGTTTTTCACACATCTTTTTTTTTATTCGAATGTATTCTTTAAAAGTTATCTGAGATTAAAGTTCAAATCTAAAATTATTATGTAACTGTCAATTAATTGTATTAAACTAATTCACCAAATATAATTTCCAAAAATAATCAATACATTAAAAAATATAAAACAATTATTCAAAAGGACAACGCACGCAAATTACAGTCTCACAAGAGGAAGTTGGAACCTGGGCGTTGTATATATATTTGATTTAAAACAGAGAGGAAAAAAAAATTACTTTGCTTTCTTCACATTTTCTTGAACTAGAAAAAAAAAATCTTAGAAGCGACTTTAACAAATTAAAATTAATTTTTTTTTATCCTAAACCCAATTAAAAATTATTAACTTGAAATGACATTGATCATAAGATTAAAATTTTTTATTGAAATTCCATTCCTAACTTTACTACTGGAGATTTTATTAAAAATCATGTTTGTTTGCCTTTTTTTTTATTTGGTTTTCATGAATTTTGACGTAGTCCACCATTATTTTCTATTTTTATTCGATTTTGTAAAAGTTGTAACATACAGCAAATGATAAATAGATTTTTAGAATGCATTTGTTATATAGTGAACCTTATCATGTCATGACCTTTTCATAAAAAGAAAAGAAATGTTAAGAAAATCAATCACCTTTGGTTTCTAGACTAAAATGCATTCTCTTTACAATAAATTGTTCAAATGCATCACATAACTGACAGCAATATCTGAGATCCCCATATGATAAAATCCTGAATCAACCAAATAAAGAAAAAGAGCAATTTCATGGCTGATAGTGAGAAGTGAGAACCAGAGAAGCCATGAAGCTATGTATTGATTGGTTTTGTTTATGCAGAAATGTAATAAGAATGAAGGAGTGGCAGTAACTCTAAATATCCAATGACTAAATTAAATGTCGACTAGATGCCGCATATGTTACAGTCAAAGTTTTCTCTCAGCCTAAACCTACAATTACAAATGAATCTTAATCCTCAAAAAGAAAATTGAAGCAGAAGGAGTTGCACCAACTCTCAATTACCCAAGCTGTCTAGGAAACTTTGCAACTCCTTCAAACCTTCAGCAGAGAAACTACGCTGCACTCTAGCACGGGGAGCCACCAAGTTGGGAGGAGGTTGCTGGTGGAAGCAAATCACCACTGCAGACAAATTGTCTCCACTTTTTCTCTTTAAAGCCTCATCAACAAGATCCTTACTACACATGGTTGGGTCATTGTGCTCCTGAAGCCTGCGCCTAGCAAAATCCACTGCATTTTGACTCCTGAATACATCCCAAATTCCATCACAACCTATGATGAGAAATTCATCCTCGGTGGTTAGTTTTGTAGTCATAAATTCAGGTTCTGAAGTCAGTGGTCCACCATCTTTGCTCTTCATTCCTTCCATGTGCCAGTCACCAAGTGCTCGAGCAACATTAAGTTGCCCGTTAAGATATCCATCGTAGACATAACCCCCCGAAGCCTCTATTCGCTTCCTTTCTCTGTTGCAACTCGGTTTATGATCTCTTGACATTTCAATCGCTTTTCCACGACGGCACAGCACAGCTCTACAATCTCCAGCATTTGCCACCACCAGCAACCTGCAATCAAAAGCTATGATCAATCATCACACAACTTATCAAATGTATGCAGTTGATGTCGTGTCAGTTTCATTCAGGAAAAGTAGGGTCATAAAAATAGAAATTTAGGCCAAAGCCAACTCCTGAACCTCATTCCAATTATTTAGGGCTTTTGTTCTTGCTCAAAAAACAGTGGAATCTTACTCAAAGAAAAATCTATAACAATTTTTGGCTATTTGGGAAAAAAATATATGTATACCCAGATTATCAAAAACCTAACCTTCCTACAACAAGAGTAGCTAATGCAGTGGTGCCAGATGCAAGTGCAGCATCCAGAGAGCAAGCTTCAGCAAAGGCATTGTCTGTTTGCAGAAATGCTGAAGCAACTATCCTTTCAATATCTCCAGGGAAATCTTCATCGTCGAGAATGAACTTTGGAAGATGCTGGCAAGCAAAGTCAGCAGCATGCTTTCCACCATGTCCATCAAATACCTGACCAAGTCATCGATCAGAATCATTACCTGACTTTCACAACAGTTTTCAAACAAATGCAAGAAACAAACAATATGTTCTCTATTCTTGTCAGCTGTAAAAACTCCGGGATCAGCAACATTGTATCTAAAATGTATTTATATGCATTTGTCAATAGTCCACACCATAGGTAAATCAATACATTCTCACCAGAGCATGTGGACTATAATTTGCAAACAGATTCCAAACAAATGTCATCAGATGTGTGGGAAACAAAACAAAGAAAAGAAAATAGCAGCGCATGAAAATGACAATGAATAAAAAATTTCGCAAAAAACTAAAATTCATCAACACAATAATCACTGTTAATCAAGTTAAGCACCAAGAATAGATATATACCCCATAGAAAGCACTGGGTCCATCTATACGATTCTTGAGTCCATAATCGTGCATAAAATTGTCAACGCAAACAAATACATCTTCCATACTTGACCGAAATCCAATATCAGCGCAAGCTCCCGATCGAAGCGTTGGAAAGAAATCAGACTGACAATCTTCAGTGACATGCCCTGGCTCAGATACATCAGACAATTTTGTTTTCATCTGCTGATTTTGCCATAAAAGTCAGAAAAACAAAAGATGAAAAAAAAGTTAGAAAATATTTTTTCAGAGAAGAAAGGAACTTGGGAAGCCAGAAATAACATAACAATAGCAGTCTTTATTAACTAATGACTGTAAATTATATCATCAAAAGAACTAAATAGACAAATCCAGAGGAGCCCCAGAACATTAGCACAGTCGAGGTAACCATAAAAATGATAAGGAACAAAGTTCAATGTTATTATTTACTTGGTTTTATTTAATTTACTATCTCCACGATCTGACCTTCTTTTACCACACCAACCCACCATCAGCGTTTTACATTACTTCTCTCCACCAAAATTTCCTTTTACCCTAAATCCCAGTTCTAGGTTTCATTAATAAGGAATGAAAAGAAAAATAACCCATATAAGCTAAAACTACTTGCACATATGACTCAACCACTTTTCTTTGCAACAACTTTCCAAAATCTCTCACTGCATCAAAATGGCAACGGAAAGGAAAAAGAACAGTGTTCAAAATTGACAAATATAGATATTAGAACCATTTTAAGGAACTCGGTGATTCCATAACTGTTCAAACAACAAAATCATAAATCATTCCCATTCCTGTCTAATCATTCTATTCCTGTCTAAAAGGATATAAATAAGCACACGCACTAACATAGTAGCACAAAAAAATACATATTTTAAAGAAAGATCAATTTTCTGAAAGAATAACTCACGAGAGAAGCGTGGCGAACAAGTTTGCATTGGCGACGTGAAGGTGGGTTGGGATTGGGAGGTCGAGTCTCACTAGAGCTCCTGCTTTCACTTTCACTGCAACAATTCACCCCTTCAATTTCTTCCATGCTTCTCCACCATAAGATCCAAGTGACCACAAATCGAAACGGGTTCAACCCAAATTACAAAAAACAATAGGGTAGCTATAACGAGTGCAAAAATTAGGTCTTTCTGGAGTTAGGTTTGGCGGGTGGGTCTCTGCGATTCAAAGGGAACACGCTGCCGCAAATGCAGGAATTTTGAGAAGGGATTTGCGTATATGACACAAATATTGTGAACAGAGAGAGAGAGAGAGAGAGAGAGATTCACCGTCGTATCTGAAGGCGGTGGTCGGTGGTTAGTGGGGTTTTAACTTTCAAAATGCGGTGGCAGGTTCGTAACGACGTCGAATCGCTATGTAAAGTTTTGAGCTTTGTTAACGGCAAGGATTTCTTTTTTTATTTTGAGAGAGGCACGTCTCTTTCATAACACATTAATAGAAAATAAATGATAATATTAATAAATATCTTTCCTTTCCCTATGCATATGAAATTCAAGAGATCTGAAAATGCTGGCTGATTCATCATGATTTCCATTTTAAAGTTTCAAAAATATTAATAATATTCATAGCATCTCACAAAAAAAAAAAAAATCATGATTTTGATTTGTTCTTCAATCATCACACCCTTCTTCAGTCAACATCATATAAACATCCATCTTACAATTTATGGGGTGGCAGCTATATACAGCTATAGTTTCAAAAAAAAAAAAAAAATTACCATGAATTTTAGTATTTGTCAATAAACTTATACCATCAATTTATCAAAACTTTAAAATAGTAATATAAACAATTATTATGTCATTAATGTATATTTTGTATTTGCAAACTATTGAAAAAGTAGAGTATCTATCATTTAATTACCAATTTTTTGTATATAAAAAACTAATATCGTTTTAAAAAATAGTTGAAATGATTCTTAATAAGCAAATAGTTAAAGAAACTATAAATTTGAAATATTAAGAAATCGTGTGCTATGTGTTAGAATAATAAGATCAGTCACATTTTAGTTATTTTATCTGAGAAAAATAAGTTAGAAGAATATTAAAAATATTTGCAAATGTAAAAGCTATTATATAGATTAAATAAAAAAATTAAAAAAAATAATATCTATTCTATAAAAATAGAGCTGATGGACAGATTTCTATGAAATGGGTTAGATTAATGTAAAAAATAATAGATTAAATTATAATAATTCAATTTTAATCCGTAATTTATGCATTAATTTATATTCTTAAAAATAATAATTAAAATAAATTGAAAATGTACCATTTGATTAGAATTTATATATCAAATCACTCACTGTAATTTAAAATTGAATTTAATTTTATTTGACTTAGACTTTAAAAGATTCATATATATATTTATTTATTAATTTAAATTTTTTTTTTTTTTAAATTAAGTCAGAATAAATTTTTAGTTCAAATATAATTTATCATGTCAATTTTTTTAGGTATACATGAAAATAGAATAAGGAAGAAAGCTTGGCAATGCCAAATTATGGAGATAAGAACATTAATGAAAATTCAATTTTCTTGGACCTCCAATGTCACATTAAGGATCTTAATTGTCTAGTTGATTTTCTATCATTATCTTCTTCTTTTTTTTCAAAAGAATTCATCCTTAATTCAAATTTGTCATTAATACAAAGTTAAATCAATCAAGTCAAAAATATAATTTACATTATCATTTTACTTCGAAAATCTAAAACTTAGATTTTTTTTTTCTTAAAGCATTTCTTTCTCCATATCAACTCAAACTCAATTTCTAGTTCAAAAACTATTTTAACATTTCCTTCATTTACATACCTACATATTGTTCATTCATTTTTTTAATGTTGCTCAAACCTTAACATGCAACTCCTTAATAAATTTCTCTTTTTTTCTTCTGAATTATCATGCTCATCACTAATTGACAAAAATAAAATGTCAAAAGAAATTAAAATATAAAAAAATTTCAAGAAAAACAACAATGAAGTCAAAAGCCATACCTGCACCTGGAATCGGTAGAATAAGACACAAATCACCCGTCTTACTTTGTCTCACATTATATTTCACTAATAAGAGATTAACATGTAGATTTAAAAAAAAATACATTTTTTTTTAAGTTGTGGAGTTAGTTATTTATAAGAAAAATGTTGGTTAATAGTGTAAAAAATAAATTATTAAAGAAAATGAGAAAAAATAAATAATTTTTAAATTTGCTATCAATTTATTGGTGAGACACAAAATGAGAAAATACTTTTAGTTAGCACTATACATCGAAAGGTATATTCTTTTTATAATAATATATTAACAATCTCAACACTTATTTTCATTATACATTCTTTCTTTTTGATAAAACAAGTTAAATTAGTGAACACCAGAAGGTTATACTAGTTTTTATATAGTTTTCATTTCTCTAAATCGTATAAAATTAGTATATAAATACACGAAAATTATCTCATAGTTACGATAAAAATGTACACATTTTGAGATTCCAATTTCTCTTTTGTTTGGGCTTTGCTTGAGACACACTCATTCACTTCTTAAAAAAACGCAGTAAAAGACTAAAGAGCCATGAAACTTCTCATTAAAAAGCAGTCACTGTCGTTTCTCATGGTGTTCTAACGAGGTTGTCAACTTTTTTAGAATGTTATGTTTTTTTTTATTATTATTATCTAATAATTATTTGTAGAAGAACCTTTAATAAAAGAGATATTAGAGTTAATTCATAGATGAATAGGTAATTATGAAAGATAAATGAGTGAAAGGATCCTCCTCTTTATGCCGACAAGTTGTTTATTCCTCATCTTTTGCTCCAAATTTGTTAGGTTGCTTGTTCACATGTTAACCTAAAATTTTGACTTGTTTTGTAAGCAACTACCCATACTTTTTCTATGAAACAATGTAACCCTAACCCTACTTTTTCAAAAGTATTTGTATTTGTTTTTGTATTTGATGTGTTAGTTTTATGCCTCGCTATCCACGTGTACCTTCTTTCACGTTAAAAATTAGGTCATTTTTAAACTATTAAAGTGCTCTCGTCATTAAAAATATTTTTTTTGAGAAATAAGATACATCGAGAAAGAACTTGGGCAGGTTCAAACAGCGAGGAAAGAAAGGAAAAAGAAAAATCGAAATTGAACTAGTGATTCTATTTTCTTTGATGGAGGCAGAATTTGTATTTTTCATGATAATTCGGAGCCATAAAAATAAAAACTTTAGTTTCGGATGTGTACCCTTGAAAGGGTAATGTGTCAATTTCCATGTTTCGTAAGAGAATATATCATTAGTGATTTAAAGAGTAAAGAAACGAAGGAAAGTAACAGAATTAAAATATGTAATTCCAAGAAAATGAGTGAAGACGAAACTTTTTGTAATGAGTAATTTTGAATGTTGAACTAATCTCCAAAACTTGTTACAAGACAGAAGGAGAAGATTAAGGTTGGAAGAGTGCGACAAGTGTGTCCTCTACTGTGCAAGGCGAGATTGGTGCAAAGACGGCACGCAATAGGAACAACCAAAATCAACCGTTTCAAAGTAAATAAAGATGGCTTTGCCTTTTGAAACACCTCATACTAAATCTAGATATTTCAACCATTTCTCATACCTCTCTCTCTCTCTCTCTCTCTCTCTCTCTCTCTATATATATATATATATATATATATATATATATATATATGTTCCTTCACTTCTAAGTTGAGACTTTACAACTGTAGTACATAACAAAAACCTTAAGAGGGGAATCAAGGAATCAAGGAATCAAATATATAGTTATTTGTCTGAAGTAGTGTCAGCATGAGGACTAGTTGCTTCCTAAGCCTTCCCCCTCTCACTTCAAACCAACCTTCAAAAGCTTCTCTAATCCCAGCAAAGCCACCTCATATTTCATCGTAAGTTTTAATGTTTAATATGCATGTGTTGTTTTTGTTCGGTCAGAATTTAGATGTTGTCATCATGTGACTCGTGTGTTGTAAAGGGTGAAAAAGGAAGCATGTTGGAAGAGACAATATGTTGTGATGGGAGTGGCATCGTACGTGATTGGAGTAGAAATGTGGAATTCAATGACAGAAGCTCATGAAATGGTTGAAACCAATTTGCATAACCAAGTTTCGAATGTTTCCAACGTTGCTGCAAAATGGAGCCAGAAAAGAACGTGCCCTCCTTGGCAAGGCAACTCCCTCGAAACCATCGTGCCGGAGAATCTTCCCCGGCCATCCGCACGGCGGCGATACGAGGCCGTCCGTTCCTCCTCCAAGACTGCGCCGCCTCTCTCCGCCCCAACCAAACTTCGAAGCAACAACAACAAGGGGAGTTGCTTCTCCATGTGAAATCGAACATGCAATCATCAATTACTTGTATATAATTATTGTTATTAATAATTGATTGCCCTTTTACACAAAATTAATTTCCTAATACGTTTTTAATTTCTTTGATTGAAACCTAAAAAAATATCTAACGAATAATTGCGTGTAATGATGGTAGTACTCCATTGGATTTATGCAGTTTTCGTGATTGTAGTACATGTAGTACACATTTCTAGTTCGTTCGTTACCCGTCTTAAAACCATGCACAAACGTTGTACTATTCTCTGCTACCTTTTTACTTGTCTGCTTTCATAAGCCCACTACACTAATATTTTGGGCCAACGGCCCAACGTTATTTCTAGTTTTTGGTCCTTCGCGATTTCTACGGTGTAGGTATTGGGCTGGCGCATCAGCCCATTCATTATGCACTTCTTCGTTAAAGAATACAATGCGATTGCATGTATATAAATACAAATTTTGTATGAGACACCAACTAGACTCTAAGAAATTGAAAACAGAACATTTTTAAGATTATAAAGAAGAAGAAGAAAATATGATAAAAAAGTAAAGAAAATTAAAAATGTATGAAAAAAATAAGAAAAGCATTAAATTAAAGAGTTGAAATGTGTAAAAGAAAATATTAATATATACACTTTATGAAAATTAGAAAAAAACTGTAGAAATAAAATTTATAAAAAATTATTGAAAAAGTGTAATTTTTTAAAGAAAGAATTTAAAAATGTTAAGATCGTAAAAAGAGAATAGTTCTTTAAGAAAAATATGATTGTAAAATATAAAAAACTCGAACTAATAAAATTTTTACCATATAACGAATTAAATAAAAACTATGTATTGAAAAATGCATGAAAAGGAAAGAAATATTACAAGAATTTTGATTTTTTGAAATAATTAAAATATAAATACTTTGTAAAAACAAGAAAAAACAGAAAATTATTATAAAATATGTGTAAAATTTTAAAAGAAAAGTGAGACTTTTTTAGTGTTTTTTTTTTCAAAACTTGGTTTTGGTTCTCGTACATTCAAATGAATAAATAATTTCCTCAACTTTTTTAAAATATATATAAATTTAATTTATATATATTATTAATATTTAGTGATTATTAATATTACTAATTTTATATAATTTTCAAGGCATAATATATAAATTTGACATATTTTTTCCAATTTTAATAACTTAACAAAAAAATACAGGAAAAAAAATGTTTTTCTCAAATTTTAAAATAATTCTCAGTGATAGAAAAGTATGATATTTTTTTAAATTGTAATGATTTAAAAAAATTAAGTAGAAGAAAAACAAGAAAATATTACGATATTTAACAAAATTAAATATATAGAAATAGAGTTTTTGAATATAATCAATGGTTAAAAAATTACAAAATCTAGAAAATTAGGACAAAATTGCGAAGGATAAAACTTTTAAAATAGTAAAGAAGGAATGAGGATGGTTTTTTGTAAAGAAAGAAAGAAAATTTAAAAATATATGAGAAAATTGTTTTGTATGAATAAGCCTTTGTCTCCCTTGTAGCCTGTTGTACCTAGCTCGATATGTAGCCCAGGGAGGAACTCCTGCACAACTTCTTTATTAAAATGTATTAATTATTTCTACAAGTACAACACTATCCTCTGGATAAAAAAGAGAAAAAAAAATATATTTTTAAAAAAATAAATTTACTTTGCATATAAAATAATTTGCTAAGAAAAAATATTTTATTTTCACTTACTTCTTCATAAAAAGAACTATTTTAAGAAATATTGAGGTTGGCTGGGAATATGATAGAATCTGGGAAAGTAGATTGTGTTGTGTCTGATTTTGAAAACTCCAAAATTTTAAAGCATTAGATGGATTGGATGGAATAGACATTAGTGTGTGATGGATTAGATGGAATGAGAGGTATCATTGTGTTAGAATTTGGACGTAAACTAAGCAAGATCTACATATCTTACCCTTTGTTTCTATACACTTTTCTAGTCAATTCCATGATCCCTCCAAACTTATTTCCAAATTCCTCACTTCTTCTGCATACTTTAATTAAGAAACTAGTACTTCAATGAAAAAGTGATTACTAGATAGACTTGTTCAGAATCAAATTCAAATATGTTCAGAATCAAACTCAGATATGTAGTTTATGCAGAAAGTTGGTTCACAGATATTAAAACTCATAAAATAAACTTTCTGCATAAGCCTTATGATTGTTGATTCAATGTGTTACAGATATTTCTGATAAAAAAAATGGCTGGAAAATGTAAATTTGACCCCTACAATGCATGGGGCCAAACACGTTATGAAGCAAACACCTGCATCGCCTAAGATGGGAATATATGGAACAAACCATGTGAGATGTGACCATATTCTTCAAAGTCTAAATGGTGAGACTATTATTTGAAGAGGAAAGTGCTGTGTAAGGAATTGTTTGGATCGATATTCTTTCTTCTTATTATAGAAAGTTTTTTTTGGTTAAATATGTCCAGTTATGTAAACATAGGGCATAATATTGTTATTTTTTAACTTGTCTTAGTTTTCTCCTTGATTATATGATAAAAGAAGTTAAAATTCAAAAGTGCTTCAACTCAGTTTTTGCCACCACAATAGAGTGGAACGAAAAAGAGAAAAACCATCAATGATTGATAGGAACACATGCATGATTGTCTGCATTGCAACACCTTGAAAAAGAAACCTAAAAAGAAGAACCAGTTTACACCAAGAATCAGTAGCCAGCTTAGCTAGCTAGTGAGATAGTGCGTGATATACCTACCTGCCAAGTGGGAAGCAAATTATTTTTTATAGTATGTGTTGTCGTACCAATATATATGCAAAGTTGCCATGCCACAAATAACACAGAAACAAGGAAGAGAGTTATACAGCATAAGTAGAAATAATTCTTGCTGCTATAGCCATCATCATTACTGACTTTTCAACTTGGCAGTATTGGATCCCTCTTAATCCCTTTGATGATCTTCTTTTCATACAAATAATGTTCTTTTAACTGATGATTAGACTACTTTTTTTAGCAGGTAAAGATTATGTATTACTTCTCTCAAAATATTAAAAACACAGATAATCAACTTTTAAAGACAAAGTTATATTTTAGACTTTGTTGGTCCTTCTGAATCCTTTATATGCAACATGGCATTGACAATATATGCATCAACGTACATGGTGAATGATTCAGGGAGCCTCAGGCCTGTGCCTCACATAGCCATTACAAGTGTTAAAACGTATAGTAATGATAAAAGTGCGAAATTCATGATTCCCGGCAAACTAAACTTCTTTTCTTTTGAACACTTGTCGGGGACCATCTTTCTTTGGAAGGGTGGGGACTGGTGTGGGGGTGAGGTGAGGGAAGATTCAGATGTTTCATGATTTGAATATCGAGCATAAGATCTTAGTTTGCAATGTGCGCAGAAAAAGTAGCTAGGGTGGGTTTGATCATATATGCACTAGTGCGAATATTGAGTATTTAAGGAATCAATGTAGAAAGTATATAATATATTATATTAGTTAGTAGTTATGTATGTAACAAAAGTACTGTACCATCATCAATCTATAGAGGAATTTAAGTGTAGAACTAATTAAACCAGAACTCAGAGATGGAAAATGATATTGCATACAACATTATTTTAAAGTTTTACAAGTTATATACATGCAATATAACTAGGTTTGGAAGCTGAGTTTAAGGTGGATGTACATGAAATTGAAGAGGCACGTGGCCTTGCTTTCATTAATTTCGCCTTTTCTTCTGCAATTCCACCTTTTCTCATGCATGTGCTGATATCCCACTCAAGTTGGGTATAACTGAGCAAAAAGCAACTAGAAGCCACTTGCTTTTGCACCCACTCCATTAAGTACACTTCCAAACCCATATGAAATAACTTTTAAATCCACCTTAAACCCTTTTCTTTTTGAAAAATACTTAGTGCAGTTTATCAAGAAACAATAAGTTATAACTTAAAAAAGAAAATAATAAAGTATTACTTTTTCGTTTGTATATTCGAGGATTTGTATGCATAAAAAACTAAACACAATCATCAGTATCTCATAAGTACTTTATTTAGTTCGATTTTTTTTCATGAATTTTGTACGAAATGACATGATTAATGTTGAGAAATGCAAGGAGAGTTATAGATAGCAATGTCCAATCAAATTTAACTTTTTCGTTCATGTCAATTTGTGTTCATACTAATTAATAAAGTAACATTTCATATCAAAGATCCTCTTCCCTCTCTACATACACCCACCACGTAAAAAAATAAAACAAAAACAGAGAAATAAAGAGATTAGAGATGACTCTGCTCCAAGAGGATTCAGGATTCAGGATTCAGGATCCATCTTGCATCCTTTTAAAAACTAATAATTTATTTATTGTTCTTTTCTCAATATATATGAAACTAAATCCCTGATATTTTGAAAAAACTGATGAACTTAAACTTAAAAATATGTGTAGTGTCCATGTTTTAGGGTAGTCAACCTATTAACAGTTAACATAGAGAGAGAGAGAAATATACATTTGAAATGGATGATTGAGAAGACTATGTGCACCCAAAGTGATGTTATGTTAATTTGATGCATGTTTAATGGTTGAAGATCTGATGACAGATACTGAGTGAAAGCAAAATCTGCAGAAACAAGTTCCCTGGTGTGTGTGTGTGTGGTGCACAGAAGGAAAAGAGAGGGAGAGATTCGCTTTGAAGGTGTGTGTGGGGAACTTATATTATTCAATGTTTGAGAGCTTCTAAACGTGATTGTGTGTGGCAGACCAAACTGTGCCCCCAACTTCCCTTTGTTCACTCTCAACCCACATATATTGCTGTTCTAAATTCCCTTTCATTACACTATTTTTCAAACCATGCATGCTCTGTATATTTCGATAATGCTTCCTAATTTCTTATCATCTTCACATCATTGCTTACGTTTCTGACAATACAACTCACAAAATTACAACCCCACTTTTCCCTAACTATCAGATCAAAATCAAAGAGTTTATAATAAAACTTAATAATCTTTCATTTTTTATGTTTACCCATCATCCTGACTTTTCAGACTGTAAAACATCGAAAACATGTTAAATTGAGTTACATACGTAAGTAATCTCTGCACTGATGTTATAGAAAATAGTTTTATCTTATCATCTAATCATAGTAATTATATTAAAAACCATACCAATTATGATTTTTTTTTATTTGCTTTACACTGATGCAATTCGTTATTAATTTTTTGTTTTCAGTCTTACTGTGCAAAACAAAACTGTGAATAAGGACAGTGCAGCAAATGTGGTTTGCGGCTGATATATATTTTGTTATTCAAAGTTTTTCATATGTATATACCTCCTCTTTCCTATGTATTTCAGAAGCTTTTTCTATGTATATTGTTTGTATTTTTTATCTTAACTCTTGACAAGAGTTAAAAGATGAGGAGAAAAAAAAGTATGAAATAAAGCAAGCTCTCTCCTCATACATGTTCTCTTACAGGATCTAGCACTTGCTTCTAAAAGATTATTTTCATGATACTGCATAAAACATCAACTTAGGCTATTTCTTACAAATACTTCTTAACAGAACAGTTTATATAACTATGTAGATAGTTTTTTAGTTATTTTCCCTTTTAATGAGGATCAGAATTACATAATTTAAAATAGCTTTTATTGTATAAACTTGAACAAAAAAGGATTGAGCTTCTTTATTCTTTAATGCAACTTCTAATTCAGAAAAAATAAAGCAAGTTATTATTAACTCTGTCATATAATATGATGTTCAAATTCTTATAATCACATAACCTGATTGGAAATTGGAAATAAGTTACATAAAAAAAGTGTTCAATTGTTAATGATTAGGGAAAGGGAAATAAGGTGATTGTGTTGATCTGTTGTCATCCATGTCACAGTAACTTCAACTTGCATGCCCCAATGAAAGAGGAAGCTGTTGGGGTTAGAGGGTGCTTCGATGCTTGCCGTCGTTGACTCTTTCTTTTTCATTGTTCACACTTCAAAATCCATCTCCATATCTTCATGCACTTCCTCTTCAACAGTACACATGTTCTTCTGCCCTGCCATATATAGCAAAATCGCAACATGTCCAGAACAACTATAAATAATGTATATCAGAAATATAAACTCAACGAAAAAGTCTTTTTTATGATTATAGTTAGCAGCTAGGCTTGTTGATGATATATTTGAATGGAGTTCATTTGAAATTATTACACCATTACAAATAAGTTTGGTCTATTTTGTCTGCAATTAATTATGCAGAATTTCATGGAAATAGATGATGATAAGATAAAGGTAGGTATATCCTTGGAAAGATCCCTGGTGCCCAGAAATGCTTTTCTATGTAAGATTTTGTGGCAGGTGAATCTAAAATGCATGTTTATGTAGATCCCCGTATCAAAACACTATAATATATGCAGTGAAAGTAACGTATGTGGATTTCATTTCGTCGTTGATTCAAGTTTGGTTATGTTTCAGAGTTGTTTCTTCCTCTGCAGACATGTAATTGGTTGGATCAAAAGGTCTATTATAACGCAATCTTTATTCACCCACAAACGTCAACTCCAACTTGACAACTTGCTCCTTACAATATTTATTATAAATATATTATTTTCATATAATTTCACTACCATGTTAATACTAGAATGAATTATTTATATACATAACTTTTTCTGATTTTAAAAATCTCATAATTTTTATAAATAATTTCTATTTCTTTTATATATATATATATATATATATCATAAATTAAAACTTATATAAAATTATATATATATATATATTTTAGAGAAAGAAGATGCAAATGAAAAATATTTATTTTTAATATTGGGATTATTAGTTTAAAATATAATAATAAATGTATAAATATTTATACAATAAAAATTTTAATATTTGTACATCTCTACTTAAAATTACATAGTTGCACCAAAGTTTAGTTTGTAAAATAATATTTTTCATTTTGGCATCTTTTTTAGAAAACTTTTTGCCTATTACTTTAATAATTATTTTGAATGTGAATTAATTTTTTTGATGAAATTAATGTTTCGTTTAGTCATACTAAGTAGTGAAGATTCAAAATTTCAAATCAATGTTCCCCATTTTGTATGTCTATTTTTTTGTCTTCCATTGATGTTTGTCTACAGAAATTTTTTAGTCTTGTTGACAAGCATTTTAAAGACATTATTAATATTAAGAGGGCCACAAATAAAAAAATATTAAACCTATAATGAAAATATATTAATATCATAAAATATTTTATTTTAAAAATATATTTTTAACTTCTTTGTCTTAAAACATTATTGATAAGTTGTATTGTTCTTAACATCTATCTTATTCCTTCTTTTTCTTTCTTTTTTTTTTCTTTTTTTTTTTCATTTCAATACCATTTTAATGCTATTGAAAATTAGTACCTATTAATTTTAATATTTAATATTTAATATTTTTGTATTTTTGATAAGGGAAAGTTCAATATTCCAAAACAATGTTTCCCATTTTGTGTTTCTTTTTCTTTGTCTCCCACTTAAATTTGTTACAGAAATATTTTTTTTGGAGTCTTACTAGTTAATATCTTAAAGACACTAATTAAAAGAAGTCATGGAATAAAAATATTACATTTCATGATAAAATATATCAATAAAAACAAATAATTTAATTTTTTTAATAATGACTTATTATTTATATGGCTCCGCAAATTATGTGGGATCATAATCTATTAAAAATAACCTGATTATGAGACTATATAAAAAGATATTATAAACCTAATTCATCTCTAAAATCAATTCAGAAGGTGAGACTTATATAATATAGTTTAACCTTATTTTTAGTTAATGTGAAATTTTTTTAAAAAGAATAAGTAAAAAATTAAATAAATAGAGAAAAAATATAGTTTTAAATAAGAAGTTTAAATAGAGAATAAAATAAAACAAAAGAAAAAAGAAAAGATTGATTTATATTAAAAATATATAAGATATTTTGCATATCTTGCAGTATCATATGAGTGTCCAAAATTTATTAGCCGTTGATATAATATTGAAAAGAATGAAAAATGAATACGTATAATTTGCAAGAAAGTCCATATTTGTTGCAATTTTAAATTCTTAGACATTTTGCATGACATATTTTGTAGGTAAAACGTGAAAACCAAAAAGCAGAGAAAGCATATACATGGTGAAAAATGAACACTTTGTGAGCTTTGTGAGTGACAGCAGGTTTGTTTGAAACCCGTTATCGTTGTGCACAGGTAGCATTCTACTTTCAATCATTGATTTCTTCTCTTTTTCTTGCATTTCAAACGAAGAAGACAGAGAATTCGATGAAGTCTTGGCTTCGCCTTTGAACATTTTGGCCTCTGAGTAAGTCCAACCTTGAGATTTTTGGGTTCTGCTTCACTGAAATGTAATCATAACTGCAGCCACATCAGTTTTATTCCTCTACAATTTTTCATCATAATAACAACGATTCTGGCAAAATTAGTGACCAAAATTTAAAACCTTGAGTCAATGTTTTGGTTGAGGTTGTAGGTGATGGCACAGAAGACTACAATGGGAATGTATAATTCATTGCAGAGGTCGGAAAATTAAGGTAGATCATTGGCTTGTCGCGTCCAAGAAGAGAAATATTGATGAAGTAGAGTCGGAGAAGAAGCCAGCCATGCATGCATAGATTGATGAAAGCTTGAGATGATGGTAACTGGTAAGGGTGGCTTCTTACTTACACAGTTGAAAAGAAAAAAAGAAAAAAAGAAAATTATTTCCCCTTTTGGAAGAACCTCTCATAATCTTTGTTTTCTTTGATTTTGAATATGGTGTTTTATTATGGTAAAGACTAAGTTATAAGAGCACTCATGAAGTTCCTTGCTTTCAGTAGTGGGATAAGATTGGGTGATAATACATTTATAAGTAGAATCCAAGAGTTATTTTGTGAATCATAAGTCAAATCCAAGAGTTATTTATAGTATATAATAATGAAACATGTATTCTTGGTATATGCAGTTCATTATAAAAATTTAGAATAAAAATATAATACTTTTTGAAATATTATTTCTATAATAAAATTGTATAATAATTTCTACTAATTTACTTTTGTTTCTCTACAATTTTTTATCTTCCTTTAAATCATAAAAACAAACAAAGAGTGTACGTTCATCCTTTATCAAAAGATTTTCGTATCCTTTCCCAATCTTTCACGTCTCAATTGCAGTATATCTAACTCCAGCATGTCTATAAGAATTTATTTTATATTTTAAATATGCTACTTTCCATGCATATTTAAAAGCAACAAAACCCTTCCTGCCACACTGTCTGACGTACTTCATTGACCATTCCCACTATACGCCACCACCCCTCTTTAAATTCCCACCCTCCGCTCGAGAGACGCAATAAGCAGAAGAACAGAAACATTCATAGATAGATAGATAAGAGGGTTTTCTTCTTCTTCTTCATTTCAAGTTTCTGAACCCTTTCCTTGGTTTCTTGCGATTTTCTTGGATGGAGTCTTGCAAGGTGCTAGAAGGAAAGGAAGTGAAGTGTGTGTGGGTTCATGGCCCTATAATCGTAGGGGCAGGACCCTCCGGCCTTGCCGTTGCAGCGTGCCTCTCCCACCACGGTCTACCCTACGTCATTCTCGAGAGGAGTGACTGCATAACCTCCCTTTGGCAACACAGAACCTACGACCGTCTCAAACTCCACCTCCCCAAACACTTCTGCGAACTACCCTTCATGCCCTTCCCTCACCATTTTCCCAAATACCCCTCCAAGAACCAGTTCATCTCCTACCTCAACTCCTACGCTTCACGCTTCAACATCCGCCCTAGGTTCAACCAGTCCGTTCAGACCGCTCAGTTCGACCCCGCTTCCGAATTCTGGGTCGTCAGAACCAACGATTTTCAGTGCATTTCCCCCTGGCTCGTCGTTGCTACCGGAGAGAATGCCGAGCCTGTGATTCCCTCGATTGTTGGCATGGACAAGTTTCACGGACCCATTGTTCACACCAGCGTCTATAAATCTGGTTCTGATTACAAAAACAAGAGGGTTTTGGTCGTTGGTTGCGGCAACTCAGGAATGGAAGTAAGCTTGGATCTTTGCAGGCACAACGCCAGCCCTTACTTGGTGGCAAGAAACACAGTGAGTAACTAACTATCTAACTATATACTGCAAGAGTTTGGCTTCTCTAATGTCCCTGCTGTACGACATCACAACCGTTTAATCATAGTTATTGATTTGTAAAATATGAATCGAACTTAAAATCCAGCAGAGAAAGGCTAACTCATAGTATACTATATATACACACACGTGTTCTTGTTTTCCAATTCCCATGCATGTTTTTTTCATTTGGGTAACTAGTTAAAATATGAACCAATCTTTGTTTCTGTGTTGTTCTTAATTATCAGAATTCGAGTTTCACTACGTGATAATCTTTAATGTAAGGCTTTATTTGTGTTGTTTTTTGATGGAAATCTCAGATGTGATAATATTATTGAGATGAAATTTCATTTATGAGATGTTATAAATAATAGTTTAAAGTGTGTGTACCACTTTTTTGACATGATTTTATGGTACAGGTACATGTGCTGCCTAGGGAGATGTTTGGTTTTTCGACGTTTGGAATAGCGATGGCTCTATTGAAATGGCTTCCAATAAAGTTAATAGACAAGTTGGTATTGGTGTTGGCTAGGTTAATGTTAGGTGACACTGCTCGCTACGGCGTTAGGAGGCCAAAAACTGGGCCAATAGAGCTCAAACTTATCACCGGTAAAACCCCTGTGCTAGATGTTGGACAAGTAGCGCAAATAAGATCCGGTAACATAAAGGTGTGCATTTTACTGAAACCATGCTTTGTTTTCTGATTCATGAGTATGTAATTATGCTATAATAATGCACTTGATGAAAAAGCAAGCAAGTATTCAATCTTCCCATGTATGGAATCTATTGCTAAGTTTCGTTAGGGTTTGTTGCAGGTAATGGAAGGTGTGAAGGAGATAACAAGAAATGGTGCCAAGTTTATGGATGGACAAGAAAAGGAGTTCAGTGCTATAATATTAGCAACTGGATACAAAAGCAACGTGCCCACTTGGCTTAAGGTAAAAAGAATCCATTTTTACTTCTATCTTGCTTATCGTATCCATCAATCAACTTCCAGCACTTTGGGGTTGGGAAACAGCAGAAACCAACAAATGGGTTCTTTTCTTTTCTTCATGCAACAATGAAAGAAAGAGAATAAAATGACTTTGGGGTTTGCGCCCAAGAAATTTGAAACTTTTCATTCCAGTGACGTATGAAACATCAGCGTTAGGAAAATTCTTGCAAAACCACACCTAAAAAATGTCCCTTTTGTTCCTTTCTGTCTATGGAGAATGCTTCTGAGCGGAAAAAACTGCAGCAATCTGATTTGTTCCTTCCTTCTTCTTTCTTATTCCAAAGAATCCAAACTAATAATTGTTAATTTTACAAGAATTAATTTAAAAAATAATTTGCGAAAAGATGTGTATTAAATTGAAAATAGGAGAATTTTTATTTAACTAACAATATACGGAACTGCAGAGCCGTGAATCTTTCACGAAAGACGGAATGCCGAAAACGCCGTTTCCAATGGGTTGGAAGGGAGAGAATGGATTGTATACGGTGGGGTTCACGAGACGAGGACTTCTTGGAACTGCATCAGACGCCGTAAAGATTGCTGAAGACATAGCTGATCAATGGATGAGCGTGAAGGACAAATCATACAGGAATTCCCACAATTCCCACATCATCTTGCTCAAGAGTACATAGAAAATCTCGTCGCTAATCTTGTAATTGTTCTGGATTTTTTTTCCTCTTTACAGAGGTTTTTTTTTATTTTTATTTTTACTTTTATTTTTATTTTATTTTTTTTGTGTATGTACAATTTTGTATTTCCAGAATTCTTGTGTCTAAACTTTTCACCTCTTTTTCCGTCGTTTCAAACAGTTTCGTAAATGAAATGCCACCTTTGTTCAAAGGAAGATCAACAAAACTTATGCCCTATATCATTTTTCATACTTTATTTACATTATTAACTACTAATTATAAATATTATACTCATAACTATCACTTTTACCATAATCAATAAATAAAATAAAAAAACAATAAATGTATATATACGTTGAGAGTAAAATTTGTTGATTATAGCAACGAAATCAAGCCTTAACATGGTGCGACATGATTTGACTTAGGGTTTGATTTATTTTTCTTCATTTTTAATATAATTATGAAAAAATATTATTGGAAGTGATTTTCAAACATACAGGGTCACTTAGTCCAACACAAGCTTATTTGAACGTTTGAAAAAGAATTTGAAATTTGAATTATTCATTCAATTTCAAAATGAGTGTTATTCTGATAAAATATGCACATATTACCAAATACTTCAATGGTATGAAAATTCCACCTTAATTATAAGTTAATGGTTTAAGACAGAATAAAAGAAAATCAAATCTGATTTCTAATTTGATTTTTAGTATAATAATATAAAAATAATTTTCATTTATTAATTATTCTTAACTCAAAGCTGTCTTTTAAAAAAAAATTGAGATAAAATTAAGACAAGTTTGAAACAAACATTACCTCAATAGATAATAGAGTTGAAAAAATCTTTGGTCTTGCATGGTTTTCTTGGGCTCAGGGCTTCCTCCACTATGTTACATCGAGCTTGTTAATTATTTTCTTTTTTCCTTCTCTTTGTCGTAATTTTATTCAATGTAAATAAAACTATCTAGAATAATAACATATTATAAATTTATGATGGTAAAATAAATAAAAATATTTTCATCGAGAAAAAAAGTGGAGTAGAAAATGTTAATATTTTGAAATAAAGAAAAAAAATCACTTCATTTTATTATAATAGTATTAAATTTTGATTTTTTTTTTGTCTCCATTAGGTGGAATAAGAACTTTTTTTTTTCAATTTAAATAGCTTAAAATTTTATTCATTACTTTTTCTTCTATATTTTTTTTTTCTGAAACAAAACAAAACATAACATGTAGGGTTATAAACTGGTGAAATTATAATGAACTAATTTAATTATACAAAATATACAGTGACAGGAAAAACCAAGCAATTGATTATTAATCGTAACTAGTAGTGTATGATGTTTATAATGAAAACCAAGATAGTTTAAACTTATCAAGTAAAGTTTTCTTTTTTTTTTCATTATCCCTTATGTGTGTGGTGAATCTTTGTATAGTAGATATATTTGTCTGAACTGTTGTTTGATGGTGACAAAGAAATTGAAAGATAAGAAAAAAAAAAGAAGGAAAAGATGGGATGAAATAAGAGTTGGTGTGTTAATTTATAATATTTATTAGAATAATATTGTTTATAAATATTTATAATAAAAAATATTATAATATTTAATTTATCTTTAAAATTAATTAAAAATAAGATTTATATTTAATTATATAATATAATTAATATTTAATTATATATATAAGGAAGGTGGTTTTAATAAAACGCAAAGTTTGACTGAAAGTACAAGTTGCTGAGCCAAAGAAAAAAAAAATACAATAAATTGGTCATAATAAACGTCTTCTGAATCTCCTAAAACAAGACAAAACATGTTGATGCGTTCTGTGCAAAACAGGAGTGTGAAAAAAAAAAAACATGTTCTAGCTACTTTCAAATCACTACATGTTTATCATATCAATTAAATTCTTAAACACATTAAATTTCTTATTAGTAACAATCCATTATGTGTCATACAAAAATTAAAGTCTATTTGAATATAAATAGATTTTTTTCGAAGTTTTTATTATAGAACTTTTTAAAAATGTATCAAACATTTTCTAACTTTGTATCCAATTAATTAGTATTTTCTTAAGAAAGTGTAATTACCTCCCTTGAACTTATGTTAAATAATTGTGACACTCAACATCTTTTTTTAATTTTAAAATAAATATCTGTCAACTTTATATTTTCGATGAAATACTATTTATAGTCTTTCTAATTTTTAAATAAATACTTGCATTTTTATATTTTTAATAAAATGACACATCATTTCCTTTACTTTATTTAAAATATTATATTGATTAAATTTTTAAAAATTATGAAAATTAAAAAATATATATATATATATATATAAAAGTTAAAGAATCTTTTAAAAAATTTATTATATTTTTTTACAAATAAAATAAGGAAAGTGAATATTATATTGTGAGTGTTATTTATTAAAAATAATATAAATATATACTTATTTAGAATTTATAAAAAATGTGAATATTATTTTAATATAATATTTTCAGTTTTCTTATAATTATGATATTAACACATATCATTCATTATTATTAAAAATGGTAACGAGTATCAACAAAAACCCTAAAATACACATTATAAATGTTGTTTTTCTCCTGATATAATTTATTTTACATCTAAATCATTTTAAAAAATATATAATAATTTCAAATCATCTAAAATCCATGTTCTAATTCAATGGAGAGACATCCACAAAATCACCTCAAATCATTTAAAATTTATCATAGAAGAAAATGGAGACATCTAAAGAACCATTATCCGATGAGAAAGTAATCTGAAATCACCTAAAATTGATCTTGTAAGTGAGTGAATGGAGAGATCCAGAAAACCAGTTGTGATGATGAACACAGAACCTCTATATTTTTCTCTGGAATTAATGTGAGTATAGGTTATATAGGTAGGTAACAGTAGCAGTGTTTAGAGGTAGAAGAGGTAGGACAGGCATATATCTTAGCAAAGTATAGATTGGCATGACATGGGATGGAGGCAGAGGTAAGGTACTGATAAATGCAGTCTGAATCGAGGTTAAGACTGATGCTATGAACACTGTGGTCGCAACCAAACGCATGCCAATATTCATCTATATTTATCCCCATGCAAACATATACATAAATTCTCTCTTCTTCTGCATGCAGGGGCCCACGTGTACATATACCTAACACACCCTTTTCAATATTCTGTCAGTTTATACTGTTTTCCAATTGTACATCTTTTTGTTCTTCTCTTCCACTCTCTATACATGCCAAACCCAGAACTGTTGCATTTTGTTTTGCCCACTGATGAGGTTATCATGATACATTAAATGAGGTCATACTTAATTCAGGGGTCCCCTACCTAGCTCACTCCCTATATCAATGTGAAACTATATATATATATATATTATATGTATAGAATTAATCCTCTATGATTCAGATTCTGTGGGGTCACTTGATCTCAGTGGCATGTTGCTTTTCTTGCAGCTAGCTTATTGGGTAAGGCAGAAACGACACAATATGAAGCTATAGGTTTACAGCAAGAGAGAGAAAGAGAGAGAAAGAGAGAGGTAGAGAGAGAGACCTTTCACAGTGTCCACCCTTGGTCACCTCCCTTTTGTTGCATCCATCTCTAGCTCACTCACACATCTCTGTCTCTGCCAAAGTACTTACAGGATGCATATTTATTTGGAAGTACCACACAACGCTTCATGGATGATGATGCAACTCACATTTATGGCCAAGAGTGCTTCTTTATAGGTGCTGTCTTCATTTTGTTTAATGATGGCATGTATTTTTTCTGATGTAAGAATAAGAAAATAAAGTTTCTGATACACCAAGATATGAATATGATAATGGATCAAGAATCAGCTACTTAATCTTCTGGGAAACAAACACTAACAAGATTTCCTTCAAAACATTACAAATATGATATGAAAATGATTGATTAAGCATACGTGATGATTGTTCATTCAAGATGTGGTATGATATGAATTGAAAAATGAAACAGTGTCAATATGGTGTTTAATATAGAGGTATTTTACTGTTTTTCAAGCTTTTAACAATGATCTAATAATTAAAATACCTGTGCTAGTTGATCTATATTATTTTTAAAATATTTTAATATTTTTATCTCGAAATGGAATTTGAATATTTTTAAAATATCCGTAATTGAAAACGAATTTATGTTATAGTTTAATGTTATTTTGTTTCAAATCTATGATATGATTATATTATGTTAAAAAATATTTCTTTACTATCAATTTTAATAAAAAAAATTTATCTCGTACACACGTTAAAATACTATTTTTTTTAAATCATTATAATATTTATCTTTTTCTTTTTTTGAAAATATTGTTTTTGCACTTCTATTTTTATATGTTCTTTATATTTTTTTGTGTTCTTCTAATTTTGAATTCATGATTCAATGTTTAAATACGATACGTTTTTGTGTTTTAGAAGAAAAAAGAGATTTAATTCACGGATTATATAATCTTATAAGAATGTTAAACTAATTGATTCACTTTTTATGAATTTATAGGAGAAAAGGCCCGCATTCACTAAGTGTGGATGCAAAGTGGACTTTGCTAAAGGCCCAGCCCAAAATTTGAAATATCCAATTAACTTCTTGGAATGTAACAGGTTTATTCATGCTCTTAGCCCAATGATTTGTATTATTTTTTACCTAATTATCGTAATTTATAGTTTAGTGTGTCAATAATTTCTCTCCATTCTTATTTTATCATGTATTTCATAAATTATTTTAATATGTTGTATTAAATTATCGGACTTCTAAAAAAAATAATTAATTTCACATATATGCTTCTATATATTTATCAAGTCATCTTGTGTTTTAAAAATTTGATGGTAAATCTTGATATTAAATATAATCGAGTAAAGATAATATAATAAATGTTGGAGTAAAATTAACTTTTCACACATTTTATTTTATTTTTTAAATAAAAATCGTCTTTGATTTTACGTAAAAATATATAAATATAATAACTAGTAATTAAATCTTATTACCATAATATATAAGACTTGATTTAGAAAAATAATAATTTATATAAAAAAGAAACTAATAATAGTAGTTAGAATCACAATATAATATTTAACTTTAATAGAATAATAATAAATAATATATTATTACAAGAAAAATATAAAAATTTATAATTAATAAAATCATTAGTCAAACCAATTTCAAAATAAATATACAACTCTAATAAAAATATAAGAAACAAATAAAACTTTAAATTTAAATATCACAAAAATATGGTTAAGAAGGTGTAAAAAGTTATTTAAAATTATAAAAATGTTTTCTTAATTTAAATAACATTTTAGAAAAAAAATTAATAATTATTTAAAAAATATTTAGCAATCATTTTAACAATTAAGATACAATTTTTTTCATAATACAAATCATATTTTTGAAAAAATCATTACTCAACAAGCCTATCCAATTTTATTTTAATTAACTAAAAATTAACACTACAAATTTTATCTATTTATATCTTCAATAAAGTATTTTTTAATAAAAATTCAATAAAATATTTAAGATATGTGTAGTTGTATTTGTTTATTTTCACGTTTCATATCTTTATTTAGTTACGAAGCCATCAAGAAAAATAGTTTTTTTTTTTAAAATAAATTACATTTCTCTTATAGAATGGCAATTTTTTTTTTAAAATAATGTTAATAATTTAACATGCAAGTTTCCTCTATTACATATTATTTGTCATTAATTTTAATCATATGATTTTTAATTATTGAATCCAGGGACACATAGTTTAATCATGGATGAATCAATTTTTCTACTCTTTAAGAAGATTCCGAAATTTTGGTGGATTTCTTAAAATTTGAATCTTTCATGGTGTATTCAATTTTCATAAGAATAAGAACCCTATTTTATTGTGAGAAAAATCATGGCCAAGTTGTCATAGATTCTGCTTTTTGAATGTTTTATAATTATGAATAAATATAATATTTTATTAACACCGTCACATTTTGTAATAATTATCAATGGCACACTTGTCTCGCTTTTTCTTTATGTCAGAAAACGTGTAAAATGGAAAACAAATTATACTTATTTATCTCGTTCTGTTAACAATATTTAAACAAATAAAAAAATGCCATGCAATCAACCAAGATTAAAATAAAATTTATTTTTTTCAAATAAATAATTTCAATGTAGTCAATAATTTTTACCCGTATAAAGAATATTTTTTTCATGATAATACTTTTTCCATTTTTGATTCTTTGACTTGGCATTAAACCAAATTAATTATTATAATTTTATAAAAACAAATTTAGTTCTATAATTTATAGATAAATCAATTTTATATTATTTTTAGTTAATATATTTACATGTTCATTTATTGTTTTAGCAAGTAACAATAGTAGATAAGTTACCATATATTAATCAAATATATTTTATAATTGTTAATTTGATTGATTGTATATTTTTTATCATTCATCTCGTTTTCCAAAGATATAAATATAAAATTGTATTTTAAAAAAATCCATTTATTATGAAAATTCTATTTCATATCTTCATTATTACAAAATATAAAAAAATAAACTATTTAATATATTTCAAAATCATACATAAACCAAATTTTGTAATAGTTTTATTTAATATATTTAAAACTTGTACATATTAACTGAAACTTTATTTAATGTTTGTAATAGTTTTATTATATAATATTTATATTTATTTCCAAATTCTTTAACGGAATATTCCTGCTCATACATACTGATTTATACAAATTTCCTTCTTATTGTGAGTAATTTTTCTTTCTCAATGAATTTGAAAATTGAATCCAACTCGAAAATTGATTCCAAAAGGGAAAAAATAATAAAATACATAATTATCTTGCTTTAATTAAAAATTTAAATTTATTTAGTGTTTAATAAAAATAAAATATAAAAATTAAAAAATCTAGAGGTGTTGTGTTATTTGGATTTTCTTCTTCTTCTCTACTCTTTTGCCTCCTTCCCTTTATCTATCTGTCTATCTATTCCACCCTCTTTTCCATTCTTGTCCTATGCTTCTCACTCAGCTCTACAAACAAAATTCAACTCTTTCGCTACTTTTCTTCTGCGATCACAGCTCTCAACTCATTCCTCAGGCGCCCCTCAGCATATTCCTCTCTCTACTCTCTCACCTTTCTCTTCTACAATCATGTCTCAGACTAACTGGGAAGCTGACAAGATGTACTTTTCCTTTTGTGTTTCTCTTCTTTATCATTTTCTGCAACATGTAGTTTGTACTTCGTGCTCAATTCTTCATCTGGGGTTCTGGGTTTTTCTCAATAACTGGGCTCCTGTATTGTGTTTCATTTCTTCTAAAGTTCCAATTTTTCTTTCTGGGTGTCTTAGGGTTTGTATTTTTCAGCAAGTTCTGTGGTTTTTATTGGAAGTTGATGGTTTTGGGTGCTGAACTTGGATTTTTGTGTGCTGGGTCACTTGATTGTGTTGGGTCTTTTTGATGTGGTGAATGTAAAGTTGAAATAGTGAAATCTTTCTGTTCTCACTGTTCACTTGGCTGATGTCGCCGTCGTTGCACTTTGTGGTTTCAGGTTAGATGTTTACATCCATGATTATCTTGTCAAGAGAGATTTGAAGAATTCTGCTCAGGCTTTTCAAGCTGAAGGGAAAGTATCCTCGGACCCTGTCGGTAAGATGTCTCATAAACTCTAATCTTTCGTAAAAGAAAGAGAAGTTTGTAGTTAACTCTGCCATTTTCCCTTTCTGTACTTCCATTTTGGATTTCTCCTTTTTATTTATTGATTTGGTTGTTTGTGTGTGCCTGTGTATGCTTGTGGCATGACAATGTGCGGTTGCAGCTATTGATGCCCCGGGAGGTTTTCTGTTCGAGTGGTGGTCTGTTTTCTGGGATATATTTATTGCAAGGACTAACGAGAAGCACTCAGAGGTTGCTGCATCTTATATTGAGGTTGGTTGGGTACAATTTTCATTGGTTTAACATTATGCAACCTTCTGCCGTACTAAATTTAAATAGGGCGAGGGTACTCGAAATTGAGCAAAGAAAAAACAGTACTGCAACGTATTCATCTTTTTGAGTTGAATGTCATTGTCAGTTTAAAAAAGGGCACTTGTATTTCATAAAGTAAGTGTATGCATTCCATTAGGTTCAACTTTTCAGTCTCTCAAGCTAACTATTATAATTTCACCTCTTAATGGATGATTTGGTTTGCTGTTCCTTATTTTTCCTGTACTTAGTTTAAAGTATAGTATATGAGGAAAGTTAGGAACCTTTCTTTAGAGCCAATATTTGTTGACTAATATTGTTGAAATATGCTTATTGTTTAGTTCCAGGTTTATGTCTTGCAATATAATTTTATACTTCATTGTGTTGTTTGAGCCTGTGATTATTTGTGTACTTAATGAGCCAATAGGTCTATGAGGTTTTTCGACCTGTGATAAATTCACTTGCTTAGCCTGATTAATTTTATTTCTCTGATTTGTGTTGAGAGCTTACATTTCCTTTTCGTATTCGAATTTCTTTCAGTATTTCATGAATTGGTTCAATCGAATGCTCTGTTAAACTGCAGACAGTATTGACTATTATTGTTTTAGCTGAGTGATAAGAGCCCTAATATTTTCAGTTTGGGCAACTACTTGAGGTTTCTTTAGCTAATAATATATTATCCACACTGCCCTCATGAAATGGTGTCCTGAGAAAATACAAGTCCTCCTTTAAGTTAATGGTTTGTGAAACTCTCTTTGCAGACACAATCAATAAAGGCAAGGGAGCAACAACAACAGCAACAGCAGCAGCCTCAATCCCAGCAGTCGCAGCATCAACAACAGCAACATCACATGCAGATGCAACAGCTCCTGTTGCAGAGAGCGCAACAACAACAGCAACAACAGCAACAACAACAGCAACAACAACAACAACAGCAGCAGCAACAACAACAACAGCCACAACCGCAGCAACAGCAGCCACAATCACAGCAACAACAACAGCAAAGTAGGGATAGGGCTCATCTTTTAAATGGTAGTGCAAATGGATTAGTTGGAAACCCTGGAACTGCGAATGCACTAGCAACAAAGATGTATGAGGAAAGATTAAAATTTCCCCTTCAAAGGGACTCTTTAGATGATGCAGCAATGAAGGTTGGGGATGTTCCTGTTATCTAATCTTAATATAAGATAAAAATGCTGTTTTTATGATGCATATGTTCATAGCTTTCTTTTGGTATATTATACAGCAAAGATTTGGTGAGAACATGGGCCAACTCTTGGACCCAAATCATGCATCGATATTAAAGTCAGCTGCAGCACCTGGCCAACCTTCAGGGTATCATTTTTAAACTTTCACTTTTAGTGCTTATTGTTTCAAGTCTTTATGGAGACAGAAGGTAGTCTGTTTGTACTTCTTAGTCTTTGTCGCATAGATAATTTAAGTTTGATCTGAAATTCTGTGAGTTGAAGATTACTTTGTTAATGCAAAACAAAAGACGATCCTTTTATCTTATAGTTATTCGGGATGGTGTGCTCCTGCTTTTGAAGAATCAATGTTCATGTGTTCTCTGTTAAAAAATGTTATTTGGTGTTTAATTCTCCAAACGTCCAACATTCTCTATATTTATGGGTGTTAACTTTGCTAGTACCAAATTTCTTGATTTCAGGCAAGTTTTGCATGGTGCTGCTGGGGGGATGTCTCCACAAGTTCAAGCACGTTCCCAGCAATTACCAGGGTCTACTCTGGTACAATTTTGTTCTTAGAGGACCTCATTTATTTCTATATTTCTTGCGAACTGTTTTTCCCTGACATGCCACTTGGAATCAGGATATAAAGGGTGAGATGAGTCCTGTTTTAAATCCCAGAGCTGCTGGTCCTGAAGGATCCTTGATGGGAATGCCTGGTATTTTCCCACTATTTTTTTTCCTGCTGTAACTGATTTGTGTTATTCTGAAACTATTTTGCTGCAAATTGACTGAATTTTTATTTTTTTTCCCTTCAATTTATTCATGGTTGCCTGAGGATGTCTTGGGATTTAATGTTAATTTCTTTATTGCGCTTTATTACTATTCTTGCACATAAATGGAGTAAACAAGAGATTTTCTTGTGACAGGATCAAATCAAGGTAGCAATAATTTGACTTTGAAAGGGTGGCCACTTACAGTGAGTAATCTTTTTAATTTTTTGTTACTTTAACTAAATATTACTTATCCTGCGTAATGCATGTTATGTCCTATTAAATGTGATATCATATTCATAACATATATCCTTCAAAATTGTGGTGTGCTGTAATCTTTGCAGAGAGTGAGTTAGGGATGTAGTCCCTTCTCGCATGCTTACTCATACTCACTGTACACGTAGCTTATGACCTCTACCTTGATCTTATACCATTGTTACTACTTGAGCCATGCTCAAGCGGCAGAAGTAGCCCTCTTTTGCTTGAATGTGTTAACCCTACAAAACTGCACCATCATCTGGTAGAAATGGTGGCCTCTATTCTCTGAAGTCCCTAGCAATCTTCTTACTGATTTTGATGTCATCTGAACATCTTGAATTATTGAAACATAGCAGTTCAGTTATTAGGTTTCACTATTAAGCATTTTTCTATCTTTTATTAGGGTTTGGAGCAACTGCGCTCTGGTCTACTCCAGCAACAAAAACCTTTTATGCAGGCTCCTCCTCAGCCTTTTCATCAACTCCAAATGTTGACACCACAGCATCAGCAACAGCTTATGCTAGCCCAACAAAATTTGGCATCACCATCTGCCACTGAAGAAAGTAGAAGACTAAGAATGCTATTGAATAATAGGGGTATTGGTCTAAATAAGGACGGTCTTTCAAATCCTGTTGGTGATGTGGTACCAAATGTTGGATCCCATCTTCAAGGTGGTGGCCCTCCTTTTCCTCGTGGAGATACAGATATGCTAATGAAGGTATTAGTTCTCTTTTAATTTGTTTTCCATATTCAGTATGGTTATTATATATTTCATTAAACTTTTTTATTTATAAATTTTGTATATTTACCACAAGTTTCATGGTTTGTTCCTACTGTAAGTTTTTTTTTCATGTATAGTTGAAACTGGCTCAATTACAGCAGCAACATCAGCAACAGTCAACTACCAATGCCCAACAGCAGCAGCTTCAACAGCATACTCTTTCAAACCAGCAATCTCAGACTTCTAATCATAGCATGCATCAGCAAGATAAAGTAGGGGGAGGTGGTGGCAGTGTCACTGTGGATGGTAGTTTGTCAAACTCATTTAGAGGAAATGACCAGGTCAGTCCTTTTATAGTTGTCGATACACATACATGTTCAAGTAGTATATTTTTTCTGGGGTTCCTAATTCCTTATGGAATCATTGGGCAATTTGGCAGTAAGTATATTTCTGAAAACAAAAATAAGATCTTTTTGATATTCTTGATAAGCTCAGAAGTTTAGTTCTTATAACTCAAAACTCCATAAAACTCTCTCAATTAGCCCTTTATAGCCAAGTTCTTTAGACAATTATAATAATGTATACTATGTTCCCAAATAATAGTCTTCAATATCCACTAATTCCATATAGTCTTCAATGTCCACTAACTCCCATTATGTAGTCTTCAATTTCCACTAACAATGAGAATATGAATCATCAACTTCTCTTTACTCCTCTTTATTCTCTTTTTTCATCTTCATCTCTTTTATTTGTTTCTCTTTCATCTTCATCTCTTTTATTTGTTTCTCTTTCATCTCCTTCTCTTTTATTTGTTTCTCTTTCATCTCCTTCTCTTTTATTTGTTTCTCTTTCATCTCCTTCTCTTTTGTTTGTTTCTCCTTTATCTCCTTTTCTTTTATTTCTTTTCTTTTCTTTTCTAATTTTATTTTCTACTAGCTCTTTGTTTTTCTTTTTCTCAAGCTATTTCTCTCATGACAATTATAGCATTTTTTCCCAATACTCATCAAACATTCTCTCTCTATTTTTATATACTTGCTCTTTTTTTTCTCCTCTCCTAAAAAATCTCATCCAACTTCCTATCCATTTGTGTAGCGAAATCATCAATAAACGATCTATGATATGCCTTGAGTTGAGAAACAATTTCAGCACTTGTATCTCTCCCATAAATCCTTGATTCAACTGAAAGTGAAACCTCACTGAATAGAAAACAAAAATAGGATCTTCTTGATATTCAATTTAGGGAAGGATATTAATTAATGCCATACTTAAGAAAGATGAGAATGAGAGTGACAAGTCATGGGGTTAATTGCCACATATTATCATGATAAAGTTTGGTTCTTATATCTTAGAACTCCTTAAAGCTCTCTCAAAAGAAAATTTAATTTTCATTCAAAATTCACATGTTAACATTGCATTACAAAATAAACCCTTTATAGCCTAAATTCTTTAGACAATCATAATATTGTTCACTAAGTTCCTAATTAATAGTCTTCAATATTCACTAAATCCTATTATGTAGTCTTCAATGTCTACTAACTGCCATTATGTATTCTTCAATTTCCACACTCACTAGTGATTTTCATTAATTCCCACTATAAGCATCATTACTTCCCACCATGAGAATAGGAATCATCATTTTCTCTTGTGATTTTTGAATCTATCCATACTTCTGATTGTTCAGTCTACTTAATTAAAAATTACAAAGAAAAATATAAAAATATATTGACCTCTCTAAATCATATAAAATAGAGTGATAATTATTGATTCATATAATGTCTAGCAAATTTCTGATGTACATAATTGGATGATTTTGCTATTACAATAGTCATTTAATTCATGCAAATTGTGATCTTGATATCCAATTGCATGAAGTTTTTATAACTTTGGAGATTGCAACAGATTTTTTTTGTCAGTGATTGTGAAATTGAGATTTTATATGGTGGCAAGCAGTTTGGATTACGACATGGTGAATTTATTTTACTTCTTTTGTTCTTTGAATTATTCTGAACAGAGATATAATGCTTCATTTATATAAATGTCAATAGAAGTGAGTAGCTATTTGTTTCTTGCATTAGAATATGGAAATCCCGACATCAATAACTAGTTTGTTTCTTTGAAAGTGTTAACCATATATATACAACAAATGGCAATGTGTTTGCTGTGAATTGAGGATTATTTTCTATTAAAATCACATGATTGTAAATTTCTGTCCCTGAATTTGACAGACATCTGATTTTTGTACCACACAAAGAGTAATAAATAGGTTCCTAACTTGGTTATCTGAATGCACTTTAAGGTTTCAAAAAACCAAATTGGGAGAAAGAGAAAGCAGCCTGGATCCTCGTCAGGTCCTGCCAATAGTTCAGGCACAGCAAATACGGCAGGTCCATCACCAAGTTCAGCACCCTCAACTCCCTCGACTCATACACCTGGAGATGTGATATCAATGCCTGCCTTGCCTCATAGTGGTAGTTCTTCAAAGCCTCTAATGATGTTTGGCACTGATGGAACTGGAACCCTTACATCACCTTCTAACCAGTTGGTGAGTGGCTTTTCTTTGTGGTTGAATTGATGGAAGGAATTATGAAATTCCTTGCATGTAGACTCATTGCCATTCCATTTTGGCAGTGGGATGATAAGGATCTTGAATTGCAGGCTGATGTGGATCGCTTTGTGGAGGATGGATCTCTTGATGAAAATGTCGAGTCTTTTTTGTCCCATGATGATACAGACCCTAGAGATACTGTTGGCCGTTGTATGGATGTAAGCAAAGGTGCAGTAAACACCATTTTACATTGATCAATAAATATTCTGGCATCATCCTTGCAAAAGAGTTTCTCAAAGTGTATGTCTGAATTTCCCTCACTCCAATGGAAAGTTTGCAGTCTTTTTTTTTAATAGTATAGATAATTTGTCATTTTATGGTGAAATACAGTGAAGTACAATTTTTAAACAGCAATTCAAATTTGATTTAATGACTTGTGAGGTCTCTTTCTTGGTGCCTCAATATTCTTTACAATATTTATGATGAATGTGTGCAATTTTTTGTTTTGTTAAATAAACAAATTGTTATACAATTAAAAGGGGCTTGCTTTGTTATCTTATATACGTGCATCGTATGGTTGCTACTACTTTCTCTTTAATTCCTTGACATAAGCATAAATAGGCAATGACTTACAAATCAGACACTAAGGGCATGAATTTGTTCTATTTTCAGGCTTCACGTTTTCTGATGTAAATTCTGTACGGGCAAGCACAAGTAAAGTTGCCTGTTGCCATTTCTCATCTGATGGGAAATTACTTGCAAGTGGTGGACATGACAAAAAGGTTAGTGGCGGCATTAGTCTTGATAATAATGTTTATTTATACTTTCTTTGTTCATCCAAGTTTCTGAAATAAGCAGTGATCTTAAATTGTAAAACAAAATGGCAAACATTATTTTTCCATTTATTCTGTTTTGATGTGAATTAATATGGCCTTTACACCCGAATTGCTTTGTACTGCAGGCTGTTTTATGGTACACGGATACTCTTAAACAAAAAGCCACTCTTGAAGAACATTCATCTTTGATTACTGATGTCCGTTTCAGTCCAAGCATGCCTCGTCTTGCAACATCTTCATTTGACAGAACTGTCAGGGTTTGGGATGTTGACAATGTTAGTTGATTTGTTTCCTGTTTTACTTTACTAGTATCTACTATAGAGAAATTGTTTCTATATATTTTTAATGGGATTTTAAGTAACTTGACCATGCACATGACAATATAAATATTTGCCTTAACTTGAATTGTGGCACACGACAAAATTAAAGAGATTTGTAGATGACCACTTTAACCGAAAATCTGGGCATAGTGAAATAGATGACGAAACTTGTTATTATGTGTGTTTGTATGAAATTATAAACAAGTACACTACTATTTTCTTACCAAGTTTTCAGCTTAAAATGTATTTTGCTTCAACATATATTTTCTTAGTGCAGTTTTGTTTTTGTTGTAGAAGTTTCTAGATGTGGGTTTACTATTCTGTATTGCTAAGGTTCATACCCGGAGTTCCAATTAAAAAGTTAAATGAAAGACTGTCATACGGAAAGCTTATATTTATTTGTTTGTGATGAAGATGAATAATTTGGTGCAATAATGCTTAAGAAGCTTTAGGAATTCATATTGGTGGTGTTATTTAGTGTTTCTAACAAATAGTTATAGATTGTATTGGGTTCAATATGGATGTTGAATTTCACCATGATTTCTAATGTTCTAAATGTTTTATTTAAAAGATCATGTGATCCCTGCTTAAATTTTTTACCTTGTAGATTAATGTTTCTCCTAAGGAGCTGTATAAAGCTTGGTTAAATGTTCCCTTTGTATGTATTTTGACGTGAACACTAGGACTATTTATTTGCTGGGACTTTATGATTGCAGTCTCAGATATTTTGTTTACCTTTGTCTAGAACTAGAAGTTGATGATTTGGGTATATTTCTTGTTAGTATTCTGATTTAATTGAATATATAATTTCTATACAGCCTGGTTATTCACTTCGCACCTTCACGGGACATTCTACAACTGTTATGTCGTTAGATTTTCATCCAAATAAAGACGATCTAATCTGCTCATGTGATGGTGATGGTGAGATACGATATTGGAGTATAAACAATGGCAATTGTGCTAGAGTTTGGAAGGTAGAGAATGTTAATCACTATTAGCATATTTTACATGCATAATAAGTGCTTTGTAGCACTAGGCTGCCCCATTTTTTGATAAACAAAAATCTCATTTTTGTATCTTGTGCATTTAAGCGGTGATGCATTCATTTCAGTCTGCTAACTTACAATTTTCGTGCTCATTAGGGTGGCACCACCCAGATGAGATTTCAGCCTCGTCTAGGGAGGTACCTAGCTGCAGCAGCAGAGAATATTGTGTCAATATTTGATGTGGAGACACAAGCGTGCCGATATTCATTAAAGGTTAGTTTTCATACCATTTTTTTTCTAAGGTTTCTTCTCGTAGGCATAAAATAAATTCTTTCAACAAGAGGTTGCAGTTTTACTGGAGTCAGAGTCAGTGTTATGCACTTTATATCTTCTGTGGTTATTTTCAGAAATTCACAGGTAGACTTAAAATTTAAATTGAATGTTGTTTAGTCAAGACTCAGGAGAATAACTTGGATCAGTTCTTGTGTTAGCAATAACCTACTACTAGAACAGAGGTATGTCCACTGGGAAATACAAATAACACAAGTGCAGAAATTTTCTGTGTTTGGTATAGGGGAAAAGAGAAGGAAAGAGGCCAGAGGGAAGAAAAAGTGTTAGAATTCTTTTCCTTGCACTGTTTGGTTCATCAAAAGTTAGAGAAGGAAATAATTTTTAAAGTGGGTCTCATTATAAAATGCTATCTTCTCAATTTGGGGAGAAAAGTCATAAGCTTCTGTTTGTCAAACAAAATTTCCCAAAATAACCAACATAGATGCACACACAAATAGAGGGAGAGTTTAACCTAATAACTCTGAGCTGCACATTATACAGTTTTAGTTTCAAAAAAATGTTAAGTGTGATTTTTATTATGATGATAGTAATAGTAATAATAAAACGTTTCCGAACAACTTCATTAAATCTACCAAACCAAGACTGAGACTATTGCTTCAAGCTGTACAATAACTTCTTTAAATGATACACCTTCCCATACTCTTACCTAGCAAGATGTACAAGTAGAAGTGAAGTATCCTCTTGGGGAGCTTTACTTGAAGCTTGTTTTGGATGATGATAATATGTTCGCACAAGAATACTGGAATGGACATAATACATAAATTTGAGTAGAGGGGCAGTATTAGGCAGGTGATAGTCCTTGTGACAACCTCAAAGTTATCTGTTATCTGTATGATCTACTACAATTGTCTATCACCATATATTATTTACTGATATTATTTACTGATACCCAAGATTATCTCACACCAATTAATTTTCTTTATTGGAATGTTGTACTATGGTTGTAGGGGCACACAAAAACGGTGGACTGTGTGTGTTGGGACCCTTCTGGGGAGTTGCTGGCATCTGTGAGTGAGGACTCTGTGAGGGTCTGGACTCTTGGATCAGGGAGTGAAGGGGAATGTGTTCATGAACTTAGCTGTAATGGCAATAAGTTTCATGCATGTGTTTTCCACCCAACATACCCTTCACTGCTGGCCATTGGCTGTTACCAGGCAAGTATCACTCTTTTTTCATTTCTTTTCCTTCTTTATTTAGTGTTGTAATTTTGACAATCTTACACATAGTAAAATAATAATGTTGTGCAGTCATTGGAGCTGTGGAACATGAGCGAGAACAAGACAATGACTCTGTCTGCTCATGATGGTCTTATTACTGCCTTGGCTGTTTCAACTGTAAATGGTTTGGTTGCTTCTGCCAGTCATGACAAGTTCCTCAAGCTCTGGAAGTGACCATAATGACATTACATTACCTCTTTCTCACTCTTGTTCACTTCTTAGTTAGTTTATTTCCCTTTTTTGCTTCTTCATCTAATTTTATTTTCCTTGTATCTTTAGCTACTAACTTGTCTATGTAATGAAACAATGTCTTCCATTTAAATATTTATACTTGGATCCTTTCCTTTCTCTGTTTTCTCGTCCTTATAGTTTTGACATGTGTGCTTCTTCGAACTCGTGGGTTCTTTTTTTCCCTTTCTCGATATATTAAGTTGGGTTTTATTGTTTTTGCTCTTTGAACACGTTTTTGAATGTTGTCAAAAAAGAGACTATGGTGGTTGGCGGTGGAGAATTCTGATTTGTTTATGCAATGATTATTATTGTGAAGAAAAAATCAACTCAAAGGATCACTAATTCATCAAATGCTAAACTCTTTATAAATGTTAGTAAAATATTTTATTTTATCTTTAAATATTTCTAACTTTTTAAAAGAATAAATTATATGAATGGAAATTAATAAGCGATATTTTTTAATTAAATTAAATTGAGTGAAAATTTTAAAAATTAAATTTAAAATATTATTAATAAGTTATTATACGTACTGAAATCGTTAATACATAAAGATTATATAGCAAGACTGATAATTGTTTGATCCATTAGCCAGATTAGAGTGAGAGAGAGAGGAATTAGTGGAAGAACAATCGACATCTAGAGAGAGAGGGAAATGACAAGTGAGGGTGAGACTGTGATGATTCCATGTTTTGACTTTTACAAGGATGGGGTGACATTAGAAGAAGATGGGAGTGAGGAATGGAAAGAAATGAGCAAGAAAGTGAAAGAAGCCTGTGAGAATAATGGTTGCTTCCTCTTGAAGTGGGATGGAATCATTCCAAAGGGTGTACGTGAAGAGATGTTTAATGGTATGAAAGCATTGTTTGATTTGTCTGAAGAAACAAAGCAAAAACATTTAAGTCCAAAGCCTTTCAGGAGCTACACAAAATTCATCAACTTCTTTGAAAGCTTTGCGATCGTGGATGTTCATCGAGACCTTTACCAATCTCATGTGGCCTCAAGGAAACCCACCTTTCTGGTACTTCATTTCTTCCATTCAATTCATGCATGTCTTCTTCCCACAATTTTGCTAAATTTATAAGTTTCATGTTCCCTTAAGTTGTTCTTAGAATAAAAGAAACAAAAGCAAACATGTATATCAAAGGAAGGACTTGATCTAGGATTTAGTACTTCTCTAAATTGATTTGAATCACATATCATATCTATGAAATCTTGATTTATTTTGAACTGATTTTGTTGAATTTGTGCAACTTTCAATGATTATGATGGACAGAATTAACTATTATACATACATGTAAACTTTTTAATGATTTGATTTGGTATGTGGATGGGGTGATGCAGTGAGACACTAAAGTTTGTGAGCTTAAAGATGTCAGAAGTAAGCTTGGTGGTGTTGAAAATGATTATGGAAGGCTATGGTCTTCCCCAGCATTACATTTCAGACATTGAAAACTTAAATAGCAGTAGCACTTCACGATTGGCCAAGTACCCTGTTCTTGAAAACAAGTGCTCTAACACTGTCTTGCCCCTTCACACTGACAAAAACACCTTAACCATTTTATTGCAAAATGAAGTCCATGGCTTTCAGGTACTATCCAAAACTGACAAATGGATTGAATTAGATATACCCCAAGATGGCTTTATGGTTATTGTTGGTGATACATTGAAGGTATGTTGTATGAAGAAAATTATGTATGATTATTGTTATGAATTGAAATGGAAGATGGGTTGAATGAATGATTAGAATTATGTTGATTGAATGATTAGGCATGGAGCAATGGGAGGATTCCTGCAGCCACACACAGAGTGGTAATGAGTGGAGAGAAAGATAGGTACACATTAACATTTTTTGCAGCACCAAAAGAAGACATAAACATTGAGGTGCCTGGTGAATTGGTGGATGATCTAATTCACCCTCTTCGTTATCGTCCATTCAAATATGGAGAATTTTACTCTTACTTTGCTTCAGCTAATTAAGAACCAAAATGCATGTATCAGCTATATTCATAAAAGTGTTGATGATGTATTGTATTCATAACTCTTTTCAATAATATCACTATAGCAATTTATAGAAAAATGCATTATCTGGGAACATCAATTTGATATAAAAAAATTGTATTATCAATATGTGATGGAAGGCCAAAAAATATAAACAACAATAAATATGAAGGTTGTGAGAAATAATAAGATAGGGATTATCGAAACACCAAAACAGTTAATGTGAAGATGATTTTCAATGTTTTTTCTATCCAATTACGAAAACGATCCTATATACTCTTCTTCTCATATTTCTCTACAATTGGTCAATGATAAAATATCATTTACTTATTAAGGATACATTGAAATTAAATAATAAATTAATATACATAAGCTTATTTTATTTTTTTCATTTAGATTAATTTAAATTATGTTTTATGAACTAAAATAATAATAAAAAAAAAACATTTATAGATTACGAAAATAATAATTAATTCTGCATAATAAGTACTCCTTGCACGTCAAATAATAGGATGAGATAGATTAATTCATAGATCCATTAAATTCAACTATTATAAATACATTCAACCTAACCTAACAAAACTTATTACATACGTAATTTAGTTACTATTTTGCCAATTTCTTTTTTTATTTTTATTTTTATTCTTTTTACATAAGTTGTTAAATTTTTATCACTTAAAAATATAATAGATATTGTTTCTAATTTTTTATTTGAAAATTGTTTAAATATAATAAAATAATTTTTATTTTCACTTATAATTTACTATCAATATCTAAATTTAAAAATTGAAATAAATAAGAAGAATAGATAATTGAATATGCTATTTTATTTTATAAGAGAGAAACAGAAAGATGATATGTTAAAAAAACTTCTAAAACAGTTGAAAATTAAATAAAATAAAAACTAATACATGATTTTATAAGATTATGGTGAATATATATATATATCATAATTTATCTTTAAATATTATATTAAAATTTTTTTATTAAAATTTAAAAATTATCTTTCCAATTAGAATTCTTTTAAATATATATGAAATATTTTCTATCTCTCTTTTTAATTCATATATGTATTAAGAATATAAATGAAGTATATTAATAATCATAGTAATTTATTTAAAATAATAATTAAATATATAAATTAAGAAATACATATATACTTTATATATTAATAAATATTTATATATTTTATATGTTAAATTATATTTTAGTAAACTAGTTTTTTTTAAAGAATAATAAGGTATAATTATTTTATATATATATATATTACATTTTTAATAAATATTTTTTTTAATAAACTTGAAACAATATCATAAATAAGTCAAATAGATTTTTTGAAATTTAAATTTAAGAGTTGAAGTTTACATATAGGTCCATTAATAATCTTGTTAATAACGAGAGTTTTACATAGAGGTCTTGTAGTTGCGGTAATGAGGACTCTATGTAAGTCATGCAGCTAACAACACTTTACTAATTTTACTAATAAGGAGGGCTCTACGTAGCGGTTCAAGTCTCTATGTAAATCATGCAACTAACAACACTTTACTAATAAGGAAGGCTCTACATAGCGGTCCAGGACTATGTAAATCATGTAGCTAGCAACACCTTACTAACAAGGAGGGAGGGCTCTAGATAGAGGTTTATTAACAACTTTTTTAACAACCAGGGTTGTTCAAACTATGTAACAATCAGAACTCTATGTAAACTATGTAGTTAATAACACATTATTAAGGAGGGTTTTACATAAAGGTATGTTAACAACTTTCTTAACAACCAGGACTACTCAACTAAAACCATGCAACATTCAAGGCTCTATGTAAACTATGCAAACAATCAAGACTCTACATAAAAGTTCGTCAACAACACCTTACTAATAAGAAGGACTCTATATAGAGGTCCGTTAACAGCTTTGTTAACAATTTAGACTCAATAACCTGCTAACTAAGGTTCAGTATATTAACAAGTGACTCAATTTAGATTCAATAACCTGTCAATTAGGGTTCAATATATTAACAAGTAGTCCAATCTAAACCAAAAAATCTTATTAAGATGATTCTGATACGGTGTAAAATATGATTATCAGGTCTAAGTTACCCTCAAAACCGATTTAAACGATGAGATTTATACTTTACTTATATATTATAATTCAACCTCATTTTTAATCAATATAAAACTTTCTCAAATTATATTATAACTAATGTCCTTTCATAATGTATATTTCATATCACTTTTCACATTATAATATAAATTTACACATGTCAATTGGTAGATTTTTATAATAATTATTTTAAACTAATATTTTGAACTATTTCAATCAATTAAATATTAAACTCCTCTAAACTTAATTCATTAATTTATAAATAATTTTTGTATAAGATCCATTTTCTGGTTTCATTTTTTTTTTTTGTTTAGTAGCTATCTAGATTTTTACCTTCTTATATATCTACCTTTCTCATCCTTAGCTAGTTAGACTCACAATTGCTTGACACACTAGCTATATTAGAGAGAGAGAGGAATTTGTGGAAGAACAATCCACATCTTGAGAGAGAGGGAAATGGCAAGTGACGGTGAGACTGTGATGATTCCATGTTTTGACTTTTGCAAGGATGTGGTAACATTAGAAGAAGGGAGTGAGGAATGGAAAGAAATGAGCAAGAAAGTGAGAGAAGCCTGTGAGAATAATGGCTGCTTCCTCTTGAAGTGGGATGGAATCATCCCAAAGGATGTACGTGAAGAGATGGTTAATGGTATGAAAGCATTGTTTGATTTGTCTGAAGAAACAAAACAACAACATATAAGTCCAAAGCCTTTCAGGAGCTACATAAAACTCATCAACTTCTTTGAAAGCTTTGGGATCATGGATGTTCATCTCTCAGCATTGGGATCGGCCGAGACCTTTACCAATCTCATGTGGCCTCAGGGAAACCCACCTTTCTGGTACTTCATTTCATGCATTCAATTCATGCATGTCTTCTTCCCACAATTTTGCTAAATTTATAAGTTTCATGTTCCCTTATGTTGTTGTTAGAGTATAAAACAAAAACAAACATGTAGATCAAAGGAAGGACTTGATCTTGGATTTAGTACTTCTCTAAATTGATTTGAATCACATATCATCTATGAAATCTTGATTTATTTTGAACTGATTTTGTTGAATTTGTATAACTTTCAATGGTTATGATTGACAGAATTAACTATTATACATACATGTAAACTTTTTAATGATTTGGTATGTGGATGGGGTGATGCAGTGAGACACTAAAGTTTTTGAGCTTAAAGATGTCAGAAATAAGCTTGGTGGTGTTGAAAATGATTATGGAAGGTTATGGTCTTCCCCAGCATTACATCTCAGACATTGAAAACATGAATAGCAGTAGCACTTCACGATTGATCAAGTACCCTGTTCTTGAAAACAAGTGCTCTAACACTGTCTTACCCCCTCACACTGACAAAAACACCTTAACCATTTTATGCCAAAATGAAGTCCAAGGCTTTCAGGTACTATCCAAAACTGGCAAATGGATTGAGTTAGATATACCCCAAGATGGCTTTATGGTTATTGTTGGTGATACATTGAAGGTATGTTGTATGAAGAAAATTATGTATGATTATTGTTATGAATTGAAATGGAAGATGGGTTGAATGAATGATTAGAATTATGTTGATTGAATGATTAGGCATGGAGCAATGGGAGGATTCCTGCAGCCACACACAGAGTGTTACTGAGTGGAGAGAAAGATAGGTACTCATTAGCATTTTTTGCAGCACCAAAAGAAGACATGAACATTGAGGTGCCTCCTGAGTTGGTGGATGATCTGATTCACCCTCTTCGTTATCATCCATTCAACTATGGAGAATTTTGCTCTTACTTTGCTTCAACTAAGAACCAAAATGCTATTGAAGTGTTTGCAAGTCTTTGAAATTTATATGTACCAGCTATATTCATAACAGTGTTGATGATGTATGCTATTCATAACTCTTTTCAATAATATCACTATATCAATTTACAGAAAAATGTATAATCTGGGAACATCAATTTGATATAAAAAAAATTGTATTATCAATATGTGATGGAATGGAAGGCCAAAAAATATAAACAACAATTGTGAGAAATAATAAGACAGGGATTATCAAAACAATGTAAAGATGATTTTCAATGTTTTTTTATCCAATTACGAAAACGATCCTATATACTCTTCTTCTCATATTTCTCTGGTCAATGATAAAATATCATTTACTTATTAAATAAGGATACATTGAAATTAAAAAAATAAATTAATATACATAAGCTTATTTTATTTTTTTCATTTGGATTAATTTAAATTATGTTTTATGAACTAAAATAATAATAAAAAACCATTTATAGATTACGAAAATAATAATTAATTCTGCATAATCAGTAGTCCTTGCACGTCAAATAATAGGATGAGATAGATTAATTCATAGATCCATTAAATTCAACTATTATAAATACATTCCACCTAACAAACTTATTACATACGTACTTTAGTTACTATTTTGCCAATTTTTTTTTTTAATTTTATTTTACATAAGTTGTTAAATTTTTATCACTTAAAAATATAATAGATATTGTTTCTAATTTTATAATTGAAATTTTTTTAAATATAATAAAATAATTTTTAATTTCACTTATAATTTACCATCAATATCTAAATTTAAAAATTGAAATAAATAAGAAGAATAGATAATTGAATATGCTACTTTATAAAAGAGAAACAGATAAAGATGTTAACAAATTTTTTTTTTAAAACAGTTGAAAATGAAATAAAATAAAAACTAATACATGTTAGAGATTTTATAAGATTAAAGTGAATATATATATAATATGGGTGAAACATTTTTTTAATTTATTTTAAATTTTTAATTATTATACTACTCGACTTACATGTCCATATGCATCTACCTCAAAAATATATATATATATATATATATATATATATATATCATAATTTATCTTTAAATATTATATTAATAATTTTTTATTAAAATTTAAAGATTATCTCTCCCATTAAAATTCTTTTAAATATATGAGATATTTTCTATCTCTTTTTAATTCAAATGAAAATATTTATTAAGAATATAAACGAAGTATACTAATAATCATGGTAATTTATTTAAAATAATAATTAAATATATAAATTAAGAAATATATACTTTATATATTAATAAATATTTATATTTTATATTTTCTATTTTAAATTATATTTTAATAAATTAGTTTTTTATAAGAATAATAAAACATAATTATTTTAAATATATATATATATATATCGTATTTTTAATAAATATATTTTTTTAATAATCTTGAAACAATGGTGTGAAGCATAACATAAATAAGCAAGATAGATTTTTTGGAATTTGAATTTTAAGAGGTAAGGTATACATAGAAGTGTGTTAACATTTGTTAACAATTAAAATTCCACTTAGAGCTTATAAAATAATAAGGACTCTACATAGATGTCTCTTAATAATATTATTAATAATTAGGATTGTTTAACTCAAACCATAAAAGCAAGACTCTACATTAATAATATCTTACTAATAAGGAAGACTCTATATAAAAGTCCGTTAACAGCTTTGTTAATAATCTAGGTCGAATAATCTGCTAATTAAGGTTAATTATATTAAAAGTGACTCAATCTAAATCCAATAACCTACCAACCAAGATTCAATATATTAACAAGTGGCTCAATTTAGACCCAATAACCTGACAATCAAGATTCAATCTATTAACAAATAGTCCAATTTAAGCCCAACAATCTTGTTAAGATAATTCTGATACCATATAAAAAGTGATTATCGAGTCTAACTTATCTTCAAAATCAGTTTAGAAGATATAATTTATATCTACTTATATACTATAATTCAAACTCATTCTTAATTAATATAAAATTTTATCAAAGCTGTTATCACTAAAGTGCTCGATTACTTTCTTAATGTATATTTCATATCACTTTCCTCATGAATTTACACATGTCAAATATAAAGAATTGGTAGATTTTTATAATAATTATTTTAAAATAATATTTTGAACAGTTTCAATCAATTAAATATTAAACTCCTCTAAAATTAATTCATTAATTTATAAATAATTTTTGTATAAGATCATTTTCTGCTTTCATTTGTTTGTTTGTTTAGTAGTTATCTAGATTTTTAACTTCTTATCTACCTTTCTTATCCTTAGCTAGTTAGACTCACAATTGCTTGACACACTAGCTATATTACAGAAAGAGAGGAATTTGTGAAAGAACAATCCACATTTAGAGAGAGAGAGGGAAATGGCAAGTGAGGGTGAGACTGTGATGATTCCATGTTTTGACTTTTGCAAGGATAGGGTGACATTAGAAGAAGGGAGTGAGGAATGGAAAGAAATGAGCAAGAAAGTAAGAGAAGCCTGTGAGAATAATGGTTGCTTCCTCTTGAAGTGGGATGAAATCATCCCAAAGGGTGTACGTGAAAAGATGGTTAATGGTATGAAAGCATTGTTTGATTTGCCTGAAGAAACAAAGCAACAACATATAAGTCCAAAGCCTTTCAGGAGCTACAGAAAAGCCATTAACCACTTTGAAAGCTTTGGGATCGAGGATGTTCGCCGAGACCTTTACCAATCTCATGTGGCCTCAAGGAAACTCATCTTTCTGGTACACTATTCTTGCATTCAATTCATGCATGTCTCCTTCCCAAAATTTTGCTAAATTTACAAGTTTGATCTTCCCTTAACTTTTCCCAAAGTTGTTGTTAGAATAAAAGACTTGATCTTGTATTTAGTACTTCTCTAAATTGATTTGAATCACATGTCATCTATGAAATCTTGATTAATTCTGAACTAATTTTGTTGAATTTGTGCAACTTTCAATGATTATGATGGACAGAAATAACTATTATACATACATGTAACTTTTTTAATGATTTGGTATGTGGATGGGGTGATGCAGTGAGACACTAAAGTTTGTGAGCTTAAAGATGTCAGAAATAAGCTTGGTGGTGTTGAAAATGATTATGGAAGGCTATGGTCTTCCCCAGCATTACATTTCAGACATTGAAAACTTGAAGAGCAGTAGCACTTCACGATTGATCAAGTACCCTGTTCTTGAAAACAAGTGCTCTAACACTGTCTTGCCTCCTCACACTGACAAAAACACCTTAACCATTTTATGCCAAAATGAAGTCCATGGCTTTCAGTTACTATCCAAAACAGGCAAATGGATTGAATTAGATATACCCCCAGATGGCTTTGTGGTTATTGTTGGTGATCCATTGAAGGTATGTTGTATGAAGAAAATTATGTATGATTATTTTTAGGAATTGAAATGAAGATGGCTTGAATGAATGATTAGAATTATGTTGATTTAATGATTAGGCATGGAGCAATGGGAGGATTCCTGCAGGCACACACAGAGTGTTGATGAGTGGAGAGAAAGATAGGTACTCGTTAGCATTTTTTGCAGCACCAAAAGAAGACATGAACATTGAGGTGCCTCCTGAGTTGGTGGATGATCTGATTCACCCTCTTCGTTATCATCCATTCAATTATGGAGAATTTTACTCTTACTTTGTCTCAACTAATAACCAAAATGCTATTGAAGTGTTTGCAAGTCTTTGAAATTTATATGTACCATCTATATTTCATGACAGTGTTGAAGATATATACTCTGCATAACTCAATTACAAAGATGATTCTATGTATTAGATCTGATCAAGAACTATAATAAAATTGATTATTAGATCATAGATCTAATCAATGACCATAACTCAATTTTACACTCAACAATGACTTGATTTAATGTATAAAATGAATTAAATTCATGTAGTCAACTTGCGAAAATGATTAAAACAAGTTAAGTAATCTAATATTTTATTAATTTGTGGACTTGTCTAATCCTTCCCTAACCCACTATAATAATGAGTAAATATAAATAAATTTATATTTTTATATAATTAAAAAATAAATAATATGTGTATATATAAATAAAATAAAACAAGTGACAACTTAAAAGAAAATACAAAAAAATTATGGTCTTAGATTTTTGTTTTTATTTTTTAAAAATTTTTATACAGGTCTTGGGTCTATTCACTAACCTATATATGAGAACTATTTTGAATAATTAATCGATTTACCTACTTTCTAATTCCTAACTTTGAAATTAACTGTGAATGTTTTATGGATTTATCTATTTTCTAATTCCTAAATTTGGAATTGATTGAGACTGTTTTTAAGATATGTACGTTAACTTCAATTAATAGTTCGTATAGTTAGTAATACGTATAAGCTGAGATCGACTAACTTATATTAAAAATATAAATCACATTTAATTTATTAAGCTGAATTATTATAGATGTACTAAACTTAACAAATTTACACATAGTTAATTTAAATTATATTTTATCAAATCTTTTCTTTTTTTCATTCATTTTTTTTTACATAACTAATTTATTTTATTATATTTCTGTCGCTTAAAAATATGATAAATATTGTTTCTAATTTTCTATTTTGAGGGTTCTTTTAAATATAATAAAATGAATTTTAATTTAATTTAAAAATTGAAATAAATTAGAGAATACAATAAGATATAATACCGAAATATCAAAAATATCAAGACATAGAACTAGTTAACTTTATATTCTTTAAAATATATATTACTTTTTAAGATTAACTTTATATTTGTCTAATTAATTTATTTTATTTTATTCTTTAAGGCTAATAAATAATTATATAAAATAAAATAAAAAATTATATTACAATTTTTTAATATTAATTTCTTTTTATAATGATAAATATAGAATTTGCAGTGAATAAGGTTGATATAATAATACCGAAATATCAAGACAAAGAAGACCATAGACTTTAGTTATCGTGCCTCTCAAAAATTCATTTAATAATTAATATTTAGAAATTAAAAATATATTATATATACATATGTATTCATATTTAATATTTTACCGTATTTTATTAAATTTATTACTTTAAAATATGCTTTGTAAACTATGAAAATTAAATATAAGGATTTTAGAGATACGTAATTAAACTAAAAGTAATTTATTTAAAGTAATAATAAAGGATAATTAGTATATAAATTGTCATATAATTACATATAATTAGCATATTTTATTTTATAATTTATACAAAAGTATATTAGTTTTAATCCGGTCACTTAATAATCAGATTATTTTACAGATATTTTTTTTCAAATTTAAAATAATTCCTCATAATTTTCTTTTGGTACAAATTCGTATTAATTTATTTAAAAACAAAAATTAAGACAAAAATCACATATATATATATATATATATATATATATTAACACATTTTTTTTTTGTATTTAAGTGTACTTAGATAACTTGAACATTTTGTAAGATAATGTGATTGGTGTTCTACTTTGAGAAAAGAAAAGTGAGACAATAATCTACACGTCCATCAAATACTCATGCTCAAATTTATTTTATTGTTTTGAATTATTTGCTTTGAAATATATTTTATGCATAGTAATAATAAATCAATGTAAAAATTTAATAAATATGTACTTAAATTTATAAATCTTATAATTAGATATAAGATGAAATTAATATATATAAAATAAGTGATATAAATTTTATTTTATTTAAAATAGATTAAATTTAAAATTTATTTCTATATTATCATAATTTATCTTTGTTAAATTTAAATTTATGTTTGAGTTAACATATTTTTAGGTGTTGATTTTATGAAAATATCAATTTTAGGAAGATAAGATAGATTTAAAATTCGTTAAAATTATAAAATCTTCGTTCTCTTCGGGAAAGGGCTTAACTGTTTGTCTTAAAGTACACCATGTGTTATAAGGGGTTGTTAGTTTCAAATACAAGTTATCAAAAACCTTGCCAATGCCAACATTTTGAATCCACCATGACCTACTCTTCGTTTACACTTCAGGATTGGACGGTTTTATTTTAACTCAATATAGTAAACATGATGAATATGCCTTTGTTTCTTTAAACAACTGGTACACAATGTTAGAACACAACTATTTTGTGTCCCCAAACAAAGTGATAATATAGAAATGGATCATGATACACAACGTTTTCATTTAACTCAACATGTATCACTCATTATTTGTTAATAGTTTATATTTTTTTTCTGATATATTATAATGATTCAGAAGAAATAATATTAAAAGAACAATGTGAGATCAGTGTTGGTTAAACAAGAGTGTATAGATTACATTTTTCGACCTTGGAAAATATGTATCCAGTTCTTGTCTCTGTTTTTTTTCTTTCTGCTATCCCTTTACAACACCATAGGGTTAGAGGTAGATCAACCTTACCCTACAGAAAGATACTGCAGCATAATTTGAAAGACAAACCAACCTTTCTGAGAAATAAACAGGATGTGATGACAGCTATAGAGAATGTGATGTACAAGGCTCTGGTCCCCATATAGGAGTCTTCAACTTGGTAGAACCTCTTCTGCATTTATCATATTTATCAATATTCCAACAGCAAAAGTGACCAGTGAAAGAGACAGAGACATATTCTCACTACAAAGAGCATATGGTTGTGTTGTTTTGGAACATTACAGGAAATGCAAGCCTTTGTTGTGACCTCTTGGAGGACAAGGAAGAAATATTACAAACAAATGCTTAAATTGTGTGACCCCAGTTCAACCTATGTAGTCCTTTTCGAAACCAGACACCAAGTGCACCAATGTCTATGCCTTTTCTTTTCTTTCTCAATCTCTATCTCTTCCAACATGGTAAGACAATGAAGGTGAAGAAATTAATTAAGCATTCATTCAAATAGAAAATAGATGAAGGTAACAAAAGCAAATCAGTTAAACCATGCAACACATTTCAAATGTAAGACATGCACAAGTTTGGAATTTGGATTCTATATGTATAAGTTTGGAATTTGGACAACTAAACAAGGACAAAAAGGCCTTGCCTCAATAGAATTTCTGATCTGGCACTCAAATGTACGTGATCTTCTTCAATATTGGAAAGGAATAATAATCTCCATATCCATGCATTTCACAATTTCTGGAGTCAAAAAGTGTTTCAGAAAATTATTTTTATTCTCCCATTGATTGTGACTTGTGAACAACTGAATGTAGTGATATGTACTAAACTGACATGGTTGTTGGATCAGCAGCAAACTAGTTAATTGTGTCAATAACTCTGCAGAGGTATCTATATTAATACTCTTGTAGCATGTGACTTTGCCCACTTGTTTTCAGTCCAAGGATCAGAACTGGCTAACAAACAGGTGACAACTTCATTAAGAAAATTGATAGTTTGTATGATGTTCTTTTAGTGGTTTCTATGTTCTATCTTCAAATCTCATTATCAATCTTTTGATTTATATAAAAATGTTATACTATCCGTGTTCATATCTGTCGCATTGATTTTTACACACATTTTAAACTTATTCTGTGTAAAAGTTACATTTTAAGATAGTTTCATACAATATATCTGTGTTCATATCTTGTAGCATATATATATATATATTTTATATATTTAGCATACGTGTGGGGTTCATTTTGTTATGGTGCAAAGAAAAATTAAATTAAATGGATGCAGATTTGAAATGAGAAGAATTAATCATCTTTAATGCAACCTTTCTATATACAATACTGTTTGTCACTATCTTTTTTATGTCACTTTTCATATTATAATATTTATAATTAATACGTCAGATTCTTTTTTTCAAAATTTTATTCGATTTACATACATAAAAATATAATTTATCAAATAAAATTGTTAAATTTTTTTTATATGTAATTTAATGAAAAAAAATAACAAATGTATCTTTGTGGTTAATTCTATAATATTATCCTCATAAATAAATTATTTTAATATAAAAATTTATAATGTTTTATCTGAAAAATCTCAAATATGATTGATTTCTTAATCTTTCATATTAAATTGGAAAATAAATATTAAGAACTCTGAAATTGTATTTCAATGTAGTATCAACAATTTTTTCACTTGAATGAATATATTTAGTTACGATTGAACTATCTTAATCTTATTATAAAAGTGACAAATTATTTTATTTTTTATTGAATAAATTTAACAGCTTGAATAATTGTAAAAAATTTTCAAAACTTGTTTTAATTCATACAAAAACTTGAATCAATATATATAGATTTTTTTTTCCAAAAAATCAATATAAAAAAAGATATTTTAGAGATGAAGTTAATGAAAAAACTAATATTGTCAAATGTTGATTGTAAACTCATAGCTAATGTAAAAAAGAAGTGATGATATCATCAGAAATTATTTATGATAAACAATATCTGCCCGAAAAACATAATCACTTTAACATCCTTCAAAAAAATCAAATAATAATAAAGAAAATGTGAATAATGAACAAAATTCACCAGAAAAAATTTGACCATGAATGATACCACTAAAAAAATGTTAACATTAAATAATAATAAAAAAAATTAATATATAGTATCTATTGGAAAAAATCACCAATGAATAAAAACACGAAAAATTAAAAAAGTATACAGTTATAAAATAATGTATAATTATGAATAATGAATCTATAAGAAAACATAAATTTGAGATTCTTTTCAACAGACTCTTAATATAATAATGAAAATAATATTGTTGTAATATCATATTAAGAAAAGAAAAGAAATTCTACTTTATATATAATTGAATGAAAACAATAAAAAAATATATAAAAAGTTATATTATTTTATACCATCTTATTCCTATAATTTTATCATATAAATAAATTATTTTAATATAGATAGTTATAATAATATATTCCAAAAATTTAGAAATATGATTGATTAATAAATATATGTTTTAAAACAGTATTCAATTTTTCTTTTATGCGTGAAATTACAAATGTTGTCTACAGTTCAAATACTGTTCAAACAAAGCTTGTTTTAACTTTAAATGGGGAGGCTTCATCTCAAAGTTACCCTATATATAGCAGAACTCTGTGTCAGAACAATCTACAGAAGTAAAGAAAAAGAGAGTGTAAAATGGAAAGTGAGAGGGAGATTCTAATGATCCCATGTTTTGATTTTTGCAAGGGTGGAATGGCTTTAGAAGAAGGGAGTGAAGAGTGGAAAGAAATGAGCAAGAAAGTGAGAGAAGCCTGTGAGAGTCACGGTTGCTTCCTCTTGATGTGTGATGAGACCTCCAAGGGTGTACATGAAGAACTGTTTAATCATATGAAACCATTGTTTGATTTGCCTGAAGAAACCAAAGAACAGTACGTTAGTCCAAAGCCTTATAGGAGCTACAATGGCAAGAACTCTCTCATTCCCCTCTGTGAAAGCTTTGGGATCGATGATATTCCTATCTCATATTCTGCTGAGGCCTTCACTAACCTCATGTGGCCTCAAGGAAACCCACCTTTCTGGTATATTACTCTTTCTTTTTCACTTTTAGTTGGTTTTCAAGATTCATTTCTAAGTGCTAATTATATATCAGATCTCACTACTTACATCAAATTCATTAAATATATATCTAGAATGATTTACTTTATACATAGAAATTATGATTTATTTTGAATATCTTTTATGCAGTCCTTTTATAATCAGTTGGATTTGAATGAATTTCAATGATTATGGTATAGAAAATAACTACCATGAATTAACTACATACATGCCTTTTTTCTTGTGAATGACGTGCAGTCAGACACTAAAGACCATGAGTTTGAAGATGTTAGAACTAAGTTTCCTCATCCTAAAAATGATTGTGGAGGATTATGACCTTCCACAACATTACAGTTTGGATGTTGAAAATATGAAGAGCTCTAGCAGTTCACGATTGATGAAATATAAAGTTACTGAAAACAATGAAGAGTTCAAGAATTCCCTGCTACCTCACACTGACAAAAATGGCTTAACAATTTTATGCCAAAATGAAGTCCAAGGGCTCCAGGTGTTATCCAAAACAGACAAATGGATTGAATTGGAGATACCCCGAAATGGCTTTGTGGTCATTGTTGGTGATATACTAAAGGTATATGTTAGATAATAGCTGCATTAATTCATTACTGAATTGAAATTCTTGTAGAATAACTCATAAAATAGTTATAACTATATTACATGAATGAATAGGCGTGGAGCAATGGGAGGCTTCATGCAGTCACACACAGAGTGGTGATGAATGGAGAAAAAGAGAGGTACTCATTTGGTTTTTTTACAATGCCAAAGGAAGAGATGAATATTGAGGTGCCCCCTGAATTGGTGGATGAAAAATCTCACCCCCTTAGATATCATCCATTCAACTATGGAGAGTACCTCTCTTACTTTGTTTCAAATCTCAAAGAGAATGCTCTTGAGGTGTTTGCTGGTATTTGAAAGCTTGATACAAGCTGTTTATAAATATGTACTAAACCAGACAACATTTCTATTCATGGAACTCCTTTTATTTTATGCAGAATAGTAGATCCATTTTTATATTATTAATAAAACTCTCCATATGGATTCTTATTATTTCAGATATAGATATATATCATTCATAGTGTAAAGATATTTTACACTCTCCCGTCATCAGAAACTGAAATATATATAATAAAGTTATAGATTTTAAAAAAATATTTAATCATATTTATTATGATTTATATTGATTGACAATGTAAAGTAATTTCACTAAGTCAAAATGATTATTATTAATATTAATGGAGCTTTTTGCTTAATAAATTGGCCATCCTACAGTTGTTTGCTGTGAATTAAAACTAAGAATGACATAGCTTATTCTACCTATCAGTATTTTCAAAATAATATATATATATATATATATATATATATATAATTCATAACTATCAGAAAATCAACATACATGTCATAAACATCAAATATGTGTTCATTAAGTACAACTTATTTAAGACATCAAATACATTTTCTACTAAACAATAAATTGTTTACATTCTTTTATTCATGAAAAGGGTTTACATTTTCAGTGTTTGGAGAAAATAATCAGACATGGAAATATCTATATTGACATCTAAGTGTCTACTTGACACATAGAAAGATCAATATTGTAAGAAAGAAAAAAAAAAGTAAAAAATTATGACTTTTAAAAAAAAAAAAAAAAAAAAAAAAAGAGAAAGGTCAATATTTGGAATCTATTACAAGATTAATAAAAACGTATAAAACAGCTATATGAAAAAAAAACTATGAAACTTAAAATGATAAAAAAGATTACTCTTAATATTAATATTAATTTTCTATTACAATTTAAGTTAAGACATAACTTACTTTTCTTTATAATGAATTCATTTTCTTCTGCTATCCGTTCATAATCCTAAAGTAAGAGTTTGATGAACCTCGCCCTAAAGAAAGATACTACAACTTAATGTTTGTAAAGAACAACCTTTTGAAGTATAAACTGGTAGTGAAGACAGCTTAAGGATATGATGATGTATACCTCTGGTCCCCATATTAGGACTCTTCATATTTGATACAATCTCTCATGCATTTATCATATATCAAACAGCAAAAGCGACCAGGGAAAGAGAAACAGACACATTCTCACTACAAAGAGCATATGGTTGTGTTATTTTGGAACATTACAGGAAATGCAAGCCTTTGTTGTGACCTCTTGGATGGCAAGGAAGACATTCATATCGCAAACAAATGCTAAAATTATTGTTCCAACCAGACAACCATTGCATCAATGTCTATCTCTTCTAACTTAGTAATTATCTTAGGCCAAAAAGATACAGAGAAAGAAGACAAAAACAAAAACAAATTAGCAGTTATGTACAAATGTTTAAGTTTGATGTTTTGAGAACTAAACAAGGACAAATAATGCCTTGCTTCAATTGAATACGAAACAGATGAAGATAAACAATGAAACTAATTTTGACTTCAGCTTGCTCATCTGGTATGAGCTGTACATTGACAATTTACACACATAACTACAGATCTGCAACTCCTCTCTCATCTTTAATGCAACCTTCCCAAGCAAGCACCTTTCATAGAATAGTTTGTTATACATTACTTTCACCATCATTTTCATCACTTTCAAACACCAAAAAAAGAAGAAGAAAAGTTTACTATCTTAATGAAGTTTATATTTGCTCTGGTGACAGAACATCAACCATCATGTATCTCTACACAATTTTAAATTTTGAATCGACCATAAAAATAACTTCAGTACTATAATCCGGTATTACTTTTCATATCAACATATCCCTAAAAAACAAGATCCTAGTGTTGCTTTTTTCTCTTACAAGGAAGTTACGAATGTTGTCCACTAATTTTTATATGTGGGGCTCCATCTCAAGGTTACTCTTCCCATATATATTGGTTTAATTTCCTTCTGTCTTTCTTTCTTTCTTCTCCTTGGAGTGAAATGGGAAGTGAGATTACGATGATCCCATGTTTTGATTTTGCAGGGGTGGAATGAATTTAGAAGAAGGGAGTGAGGAGTGGAAAGAAATGAGCAAGAAAGTGAGAGAAGCATGTGAGATTCATGGTTGCTTCCTCTTGATGTGTGATGAGATCAACCCCAAGAGTGTATGTGAAGAGATGTTTGATAATTTCAAAGCATTATTTGATTTGCCTGAAGAAACAAAACAGCAACACATGTGTCCAAAACCTTATAGGGGCTACAGTAGCAAGAACTCAGTCACACCCTTCTGTGAAAGCTTTGGGATCGATGCTGTTCCTCTCTCAACTACTGCTGAAGCCTTCACTAACCTCACATGGCCTCAAGGAAATCCACCTTTCTGGTACTTATAAATTCTTCCATTAGTTCTACTTTGTACAGAATATTTTGTCTACGCATGCACTAGCTTGTGATGTTACTATTTAATCGATTGGCCTTGGTATTTTCCTTGATTGTGACTTGAAATCTTGTATCTTTCAATTACTACATATATATAGTAGCCACCAAAATCATCACACCTGGTGTATCATAATTAATAAGGGCTTCATATCTCCAATCAATTTAAGAAGTAGTTGTCATATTCTTATTTATTTTTTACTCTTGGTATCAAGATTAATCTCTGATGGCAACTGTAATGGAATTATATACACTTAATATTTTCCTTAAAGTTAATAAAAATTAAGTTTTTACACTATAAATTCTCTAAATACTTATTATTGACTAGATGTCACTGTGCATATCTCAAATTTATAAATATATTAAATTATTGACTATATACTATGAATTTTTCAAATATATTTTTATCAGCTAAAAGGACATCTAATAGATATAAGATACATGGGTACCTAAACTTATATTAAAAAATATACATTTATGATCTAGATAAAAGTATTATACGTTCATTAAATATATTAAAAAAATATTTATTGATTAAATAAAATTTATTAAAATTAAAAAAACATATATTAAAAAATAAGTTATGAATTTGATTGTCTGTTTATAAAAAATAAGTACAAATATTAGAGTTAAAAATCAATGTGGCATCCTAACAGGAATTTGATAAATTGAAGAATTAATAAACAATTTCGAAAGCAATTTTTTTTTTTGGAAATTGTTAAAATAAAGCTTAAAAGAGAAAATATCAAAAGCAGTGATTTTTTATTAGGGATTTTAGAGAAAACATGTATTTCAGATGAAAGAATCAGTCTTGATTTTAGTACTTTTCTTAATCAATTTGAATGATGAAAACTGTTTTGAATAATGATTTATTTTGAATCACTTCTATTATTCCTTTTAAAACCAATTCCTTGAATTTGAACAAATTTCTATAGTTATGGTAGAGAAACACTAATTACTATAATTATATTTTCTTTGTGGACGCACGGCCACTTGCAGTGAGAAACTAAAGACCATGAGCATAAAAATGGTAGAACTATGTTTCCTTGTTCTGAAAATGATTGTGGAAGGTTATGGTCTTCCCCAACATTACATTTCAAATGTTGAAAACTTGAAAAGCTCTAGTTTTTCCCGATTGATCAAGTACAAAGTTCCTGAAAGCAACAATGACTTTCAGATTGGTCTTCCACCTCACACAGATAATAGTGCTTTAACCATTTTATGCCAGAAAGATGTTCAAGGACTCAATGTGTTATCCAAAACAGACAAATGGATTGAATTGGAGATACCCCATGATGGCTTTGTAGTCCTTGTTGGTGATATACTAAAGGTATATATAAAATAATAGATGCTAGTTACATAAGTACAAAGAATTGAAATTCTTTTACCATAATAATTATAATTAAGTTGCATGAATCAACAGGCATGGAGCAACGGGAGACTTCATGCAGTCACACACAGAGTGATGTTGAGAGGAGAGAAAGAGAGATATGCATTTGGACTTTTTGCAATGCCAAAGGAAGAAATGAACATTGAGGTGCCCAATGAGTTAGGGATGACAAAATTAATCCCCTACGTTATCGTCCATTCAATTATGGAGAGTACTTCAACTATTTTGTTTCAAATCCCAAAGAAGCTCTTGAAGTTTTTGCAGGTGTTTGAAAGCGATTTATGATACATGGTATTTATAGGTACAGGAGCAAGGAAAAATATACAAGAGATTGCTATAGCACTCCTTTTATGTAATGCAGATTAATTAGACCCACTTTTGCATGAATAAAACTTTTCCCATCCATTTATTTGTTTTCTTGCTGTAATTAAGTCGAATAGTTAGCTTGTGGTTTGAATATTAGTTATCTTCACTTACTAACTCTTTGAATCTTCTCTATGCACCAAATCAGAATCAATATCTGCATTACTGTCGTTGTTGAATACTTGCATGGAGTCCAATCAACTGTCACACACTGATGCATGAATGTAATTCGAGTGAATGTAACAAAATTTCCTGACCATGAGCTTGTTTGGAATTCTAAAGAACCTTACATGAAACTTAAGATGAGGTTGTTAAGGCTTATCCAAGAACTAACTCAACACAGGGAGAACATAAACAAGATATGATGGACCTAGTGATGATGAGATAAATGAATTAGTGGACCAACAAGATGACTACTTGTTTGACAGAAATAGTATGTTCCATAAAAAATCATGACCTAAGAGGGACTTGCCTTAAGCTTCTTGTGGGGGTGGTAGAAGGACACATGACCCCAAGCATTGATGGCTTTTGATGGCTTGGATTTCAGAACACATGGTATCATGTCATCTTGGATCTTGATCAGACTGTTGGAAAATCTTAGGTTTTTCTTTTTTTGATAAGACAAGATACTGATGAAAAGAAGAGGCACAAGTTATCTCAACCCAAATACATCTAAAGTACCACATGACAACATACATAAGACTATGAACCCTGAAAACTATCATTTGTTTTCTCTACTGAAAGTTAGCAGCTATTAGAATTGTCAAATGCTCCCATTTTAAAGCAAATTAAACGTTCAGAATTAAAAATCATGTGGGTGCTTTTAATCTTTTGTCATGTATAAATAGGTAAAATGCATTGAATGCAAGATAAGGGTTTCTTTTTTATGAATATACAAGATAAGGGTTGAATTTAGTTTTACTGGACGCTATTACCATTTACCAATTATATCTCAAATCATAAAAAAGATATGGCTTTATTTTATATGATTCTTGACAAGATAATACCCTTAATTTTTTTTTATTTTTTGCTGAACCCTCTAATTTAACAATTCATGGTGATTCATACTACAAATTTTTAAGTTTTAAATTAATACATTACTTAATAATTTTTTTAAAATTCAAAATTAATCAATTTACATTTATTTTATAAAAAAATTAGTTGATTTTATTTTATTACATTATATAGAAAAGAAAATTATGAAAACAATAAAAGCTTCACTTTCAGTTTTCTTCCAGAGGAAACCATTGGCAGAGATTATGCAATGCCTCGCTCATCTTTAATGCTACCATCTCAACCAAACACTTTTCTATAGTTCAGTAATAAATAAAAGCCCCAACATTAAACTCTTACAAGAATCTTTAATTAATCTATACACAAATTTAGTGTATATGACATGATTTGTTTGACAATTTCATTTCTTGACTCAATCAACATGAACAAAAACAAACTTACGTAAACATTGAAAAAACATCCTTGAAAAACAAGGTTCAAATTTAGGTTTTTTAGTAAAATTTCAAATGTTGCTCACTGATCAAATAAAGTAGCACAGTTTTCACATTTAATGATGGGGCTCAATCTCAACCTTCTTAATTTCCATCATATATGGCTTTCCTCGTTCTATATCAAAATTTATTGTTATGTATCTTCATTTGTTTTAGCTAGTTAGATGTAAGATACTATTTACAAATATATATTGGAGATTTTATATGAATTAGAAATATAATCTAAAAATTGTATATAAGTGAATATGTGTAGAGATTAATTAATGTATCACCAATTAGAGCCCTATATATAGCTAGAGAAACTCGTAGAAGAACAGTTACCAGAAGAGAAAGAGAGAGAGTGAAATGGCAAGTGAGAGTGAGATTATGATGATCCCATGTTTTGATTTTTGCAAGGGAGGGGTGAGATTAGATGAAGGGAGTGAGGAGTGGAAAGAGATGAGCATGAAAGTGAGAGAAGCATTAGAGAGTTATGGTTGCTTCATCTTCAAGTGTGATAGCCCTAAGGGTGTTCGTGAACATATATTTAACAGTATGAAAGCATTATTTGATTTACCAGTAGAAACAAAGCAGCCACATATCAGTCCAAGGCCTTTCAGTAGTTACAGTGGCACTAACTTCACGAATATTTACTATGAAAGTTTTGCGATCGATGATGCTCCTCTCTCAGAAACTGTTGAGACCTTCACCAACCTCATGTGGCCTCAAGGAAACCCACATTTCTGGTACTTTATTTTTATTATTTCATTACATTACTTCCATTCAAGATGTGTATTTTTTAAGATATTATTTTCTTTGGGGATGGCAGTGAGACATTGATGTTTATGAGCTTGAAGATGTCAGAGATAAGCTTATTAATCTTGAAAATGATTATGGAGGGTTATGGCCTTTCCTAGCATTACATTTCAGATGTTGAAAGCATGAATAGTGCTACCAATCTGCGATTCAACAAGTACAAAGTTTCTGCAAACAACAAAGACTCTGATCAGACTACTCGAATGGCTCACACTGACAAAAACACCTTAACCATTTTGTGCCAAAACGAAGTCCAAGGTTTGCAGGTGCTATCCAAAACAGGCAAATGGATTGAAATAGAGATACCCCAAGATGGCTTTGTGGCTATGGTTGGTGATGCACTGAAGGTATGGAGAAAATTATAGCTAGCAGCTACTTATAATTATTATAATGAATTGAAATTCTTGTAAGAACATATATGTAGTAAATAGTTACAATTATGTTACGTGAATGAATAGGCATGGAGCAATGGGAGGCTTCATGCAGTGACGCACAGAGTGGTGCTGAGTGGAGACAAAGAGAGGTACTCATTTGGAATTTTTAAAGCACCAAAGGAAGAGATGGACGTTGAACCTCGTGAATTGGTAGATGAAAAGATTCATCCTCTTCGTTATCGTCCATTCAATTATGGAAAGTTTTTCTGTTACTTTGCTTCAAATCTCAAAGAAGATGCTCTTGAAGTGTTTGCTGGTCTTTGAAAGCAATTTATGATAAGATTTATGTGTTTACTGGAGCAAGTCAAAAGGTCACTAATATAGAATAATGATTCCTCTTTTTCAATAACATCAACTTCAACTGCAACATTAATTTTGTCATCTGTGACTAAATATGCTATATTTAGTACTTGTGTTTCAATTCTGATTAATTTGACAAGAAATATTACTCACTTTAAAGTTTTAGATAAACATTTGTGTGAAAATGGAGACCAATTTACCAGTCAAATATTCAGTTTCATGCAGAATGTAGGTTCTTTATATCAATGTCTTTTTTGGATTAATGGCCACAAAAGAAGGCATAATGCAGCAACATGGATCAGTAGTAACAAAAATAAAAAGCAAGAGAGAGGAACAAATCATGAATATGGCTTTATTTTTCACGACTCTTCATATAACAACACCCTCTAAATTAATTATTCACTGCGAATCATGCTAAAAATTTTAGTTTTAAATTTGTTTGAGCAGAAGTATGCTGTTTTTATTTTTCACTAGTGTCAAAAAATTATTATAACTGATAACTCTAATTTATAGTTTATTATATAATGTTTTTGTTTTATTTAGATGAAATGGTGGAAAATGAGAGAGTAGAATGGTAAAAAAAGGAAAAAGAAATTATTTAAATTAGACATGAGAGAATAAAAATAAATAAAAAATATATAAAATAAGTTTATTTATCATTGATTATTTTCATATTATATTTATTTATTTATTATTATTATTATAATAAAATATTATTAAAATTTTAAATTTATAATATTTTTTAAAGATTATTTTTATAAATTATGAAAAATAAAAAATAAAATGTATATTTAAATTTTAAATTAATTTTTATATAATAATTATATATATTAATATCATATTTTTTATTTTTAAAATATATTTTTTATTTTATGAAATAGACCAATTCATAGATCAAGAATTAAACACACAAGTCAAGAAATCACACAATTGAATTTAAAGGGAAAGAATATCTTAGTTTTTAATAATCGGATATTTGTACTACTGAAAAATTCAAAATCATGCTAAATATTTAAAATTTCATCACTATCATTAATAGTGACGACTTTCTGTCACTATAAATATGGCATGATGTTAGTCTGACAAATTACTTAAGATTATAATTTTTCATTTTCATTTTTTCAAATTATACATATATATATATATATATATATATATATATTATACTCACTGGTTGTCTCCCAAGGATGAGGTACCCTAGCTTATAAAAATTTCATTCTCTTAAGAGTGAATTTTATTAAATTATTAAATTTTAATTAGAAAAATAAGAATTAAAAAAGTGAAAAAAAAAATAAAAGATTTGGTTATTAAATTATGCATAAATAATTAGTAAAATTTTTAAAAGATTTGTTAGTACAATACAACATTTACGTGTCTTCTTAACATAGTTAAATTAACCAAAAAGAATGAGGAAAATTCAACTCTTGGATGACATATAGCTTTAGAATACACGTAGGATTCACTTTTAGTTTTCTATGCATAAAATCAAATGCATATATATATAGATAGATAGATGCGTATATTCATACTAACTCATTGCTAAAAAGAAATGAAGAAACTACACATTTATGCAACACCTCTCTCATCTTTAATCAAAACACTTTTATATGTAAAATGTTATTTGATATATTTTGTACAAATGATTTAACAATTTGCATCTCTTAACTAAGATACCAGGTTGAATCTTCCGTTTAAACATGGTGGAAGGAGAATTAGTTGAGTGTTGAACAAAAACTCTAAAATTAAACTCTTATAATACTTTTTAATTGATTTATGTGATTCATTTTCCAATCTATTTTTTGTCCAATATTCATGAACAAAAATAAACTGTAGACACGGAAAAAAAATCCTAAAAAAGAATGTTCAGATGTTTTTTCTATTTCTTTCTTTTGATAAAAAAGAAAAATGTTATACACTGGTCAAATAAAGTTTAAACATATCTAGTTTCTGACATTTGCATGACGGGGAACCATATCACCATTCTTAATTTTCATTACTGTCTGGTTTTTCTTGTTCTATCTTAGGATATTTATTTAATTTTGCATCTTCCTTTATCATTGTGTGACCAACTAGATCACTATATATAGAGAGAGGAACTTGTGGAAGAACAATCAAGAGAGGTTGAAATGGAAAGTGAGAGTGAGGTCACCATGGTTCCGTGTCTTAATTTGTGCAAGGGTGGGGTGATGTTAGAAGAAGGGAGTGAGGAGTGGAAAGAAATGAGCAAGAAAGTGATAGAAGCATTTGAGAATCATGGTTTCTGCCTCTTGATGTGTGATGAAATCATCCCAAAAAGTGTACGTGAAGAGATGCTTAATGGTATGAAAACATTGTTTGATTTACCAGAAGAAACAAAGGAACAACACCAGAGTCCAAAGCCTTTCAGGACCTACCTGGGAAAGAGCCCTGGGGCACCCCTTTTACAAAGCTTTGGGGTTGATGATGTTCCATACTCTTCTTCAGCTCTGATCTTCACTAAAGTCATGTGGCCTCAAGGAAACCCTCCTTTCTGGTACACATTATTTTCTGTGTTCACTATCTTTCCAATTTACGCATAAACTATTATTTCAGTTTTGGTGTTGTTGATCCAACAAACTTCTATTACTATTTTCTTTGTGGATGCACGATGATATGCAGTGAAGCACTGGAGTTTGTGAGCGTAAAGATGCTACAAATAGGCGCCCTATTGCTTAAACTGATTGTGGAAGGTTATGGTCTTTCACAACATTACCTTTCGGACGTTGAAACCATGAAGAGCTCTACGAATACACGATTAATGAAGTACAAAACTCCAGAAACTGATTCTCAACTTGCCCTTCCACCTCACACAGACAAAGGTGCCTTAACCATTTTATGTCCAGATGAAGAAGTCCAGGGTCTGCAGGTGCTATCCAAATCAGGCAAATGGAGTCCATTAGAAGTACCCCGAGGTGTATTTGTGGTTACTGTTGGTGATATACTCCAGGTATGTATAGAATAATAGTTGGTGGGTAGCTACTTAATCATAATGAATTGAAGAAATTCATGTAGAATGTATATTAAACAATGATAATGGTTTTGCATGAATAATGAACAGGCATGGAGCAATGGGAGGCTTCATGCAGTGACACACAGAGTGATGATGACTAATGAAGATAAAGTTAGATACTCATTTGGACTTTTTGTAATGCCAAAGGATGAGGATCTCATTGAGGTGCCTGATGAGTTGGTGGATCAGAAAACTCATCCTCTTCGTTATCGTCCATTCAAGTATGGAGAGTATTTGAGTTACTTTACTTCAAAGATCAAACCAGGTGCACTTGAAGAGTTTGCAGGTGTTTGAGACACTTGTGATCTAATAAACAAGGACTCATCATGAAGCTCCTTTTATATGTAATGCATAATAATGATTGATTACATTAAGATCAGTTTCAAAACATAACCATTCTCAATATCTATCATGCATGCTTGCAATTTCTGTCCTTTAGTTCTATGTTTATCATCTTCTTATCGTTACAGAGGCTTTTTTTTCTTAAACTCTCCTATTTTAATGAGATTTATAATGATATTAATTTGTTATGGTTTGATGAAAATGGAAGAAAATACTTACAATACAATAAACAACTTTATTATATTAAATGAATAACACAGTTTTAATAAATCTTATAAAATATGAAATAAATTGAATAGTTTTTCATTTAATTTACATATCTAAAAAGGTACATATTATTCCAGATCGAGTTCAGAGACATGTTTTATCTGACAAGAAGTATTCAAATTGTAAAGATAGATTTAAATTTTTTAAATCATTACGATTAGATTTTATTAGATACAATGTTAGAGAAGTTTTAAATTAAACGAAAACGAATTATAATATATAAATAAAATAAAATTTTACTTTCTAATGAATTTTAGAATAAATTAGATATATAATATTTTCTATATAAAATTAGAATAGTTACATTTTTATAACAAGTTATATATCAGTTTCTCACCATATACACAATTATATATATAAAAATAATAATATATTTTGAAGTACTTGAGTAGTGATATCGAAGTGTTGGGAGAAAGAGGGAAGAAAAGAAAGTGTAGAGCATAGCATGGAGCAAGAAGACTCTAACTCAAGCACGGTCCAGAATATTCTAGATCTTCTCTATGCTTCCGGCTTCCTCGACGCCACAAATTCCGATGCGCCACCGTCTGAAAAGGTCGCCGCCGGCCTCTCCCGGTGCATCGCCGCCATAACGCAAGTATCTCTTTCTCCCTTCCTTTCAATCAATTCGGTTGAGGTTTTCTCTGCACTCAATTCCCCTAACTCGCCTTGCAGAGACCAGGACAACACACTTGGCATCGAGGAATCTTTAGAATTAGTTGGATGCCCGTACCCTCTTCGACTCTCTCACGTTCAAGATCTCGACGTCGACGCTCTTTTTCCTGTAATTCAGTGGCTTACGTCACATCTTCCGCAAAATCAAGGATACCGTGCCAGCGAGGTATTGGACCGTTGCTAATAGTGATCGAAACTTTTGGTTCTGAGAAAGTGAAAAGGATTGGCGATGTGCCTGTTTGTTGAAACAATGAAATGGAAGCTTGAAGTTTGTTTTCAAATATTTTGTTTATCTGGGGCGTGCTTGTTTATGTTTTTCAAAACTGCTTTTAAAGTAATATATTTTTTGGTCAATAGTATATGGGCTGACAAAATGTATAATGTCTTCCAGAGCTTGCTTGGATGAGAAAAGGGTTTCTGAGAGCTTCTCGTCTGAAAAAAAAAAAAAAAAAACTATATTTTTAGTGGAAAAGCTCTCAAAACCATTAAAGCTTGTATCCAAACTCACCCCAAGACCCTTGTTTATATTGACTTTTGTAATAGCTAAATTAAAAGTTATTTGAAGTATGATTACTGCTTGATTATCGGTGTATAGAATTGATCTCTATATTTTCTTCACTTTTATCTTCTAAAATTCAATTTTTTTAAATAGTGTTTAAAAAGTTGAAGATAGAAATAGCTATTGCGACCTTTATCCAAATATGCTTTGTGTTTATTACTTGTTTAATGCAGTGCTGATTTTCGCTATAGGTTTGTCATGCTGAAAATACCATTGAAGTGGATGAGTGTAGATCTTCGATTGAGGCATTGAGTGGCAACTTGGATGAACTGGTTGGTGAGATGGATAAGATGTTAGATATGAAACTGGCTTCTTTTTGTTGATAACATGCCCCATCCACCCCTTTTCTTAATCTTCATTGATTTTTAGTTTTGTGCTTCTCCTGTCTAATCTGTTAATTGTTAACAGCAAAAGGATAACCGTTCCCTTGTATTTCAAAGTGCTATCCTTAGCAGCATTTGCATCTATGTTCTGTATAAATTTATTTAGCTTTGCTATTGAATGTGCTTCTTCTTGTTTCTGCCTAAAGAATCAGCGGAAGATGAACGTTGTGAAACAATTAACTATTCTACAAGAGAGAATCAGTAACGAGGGTGCTGATTCTGCAGCACAGAAGTTGGTTTCGTTAATGTCGTCTTTGAAGGTGAACTGTTTCTTTCAATTTATGTAATATTCAAATTTTCAAACCTGCAGTGTAGTGCAGGAGAATTAACTAATTTTTAATTAACCATTACTCTAAAATATAATATTATGTGTTACTAATGTCATTCACTGTTGGTTCAGGATCTTGAAAAGCAGGAAAATTACTTTCAGTCCAATCGTGATTCTAAACACTCAGAACTAAAAGCTGATATTAGTAAATTAGAGAGGCAAGTAACAATTGACAGTGATAGCAAGAACCTTTCGGATGGACTACTTAATTCTTTTAGTGAATTAGATGAAAAAGTCAATTTGATGAAAAAGGTAAACCAGTTTTAACAAGTGGATTTGTTTCCTACTCCTTTTATTCTCATTTTGTGGCACTTGATGATTTTTTATTGTTGTTTGCTATGCAATTACTGAAATTATGGAACATGTGGGCTGATGTGGTTTGATGAAATTGCGGTCTCAATATAGTTGCAAAAATTCCCAAAATTCAATAATGCAGCTGCAATTGCATTTGGAAAACCTTACACTTTCTTTGACTAGTTCTTGACCATAGCTTATTTCATTGTTTCAAGTACTCTAAACCTCATATCTTTTCCCTCTGTGTTAGCAACTTGCCGCTAGATTGAGGGATATTGTGGCACTAAGACGTCAGATTGATAACCTACCATGCCAATCAGAAGTCATCCAGTACGTTTTTTCACCTTTCGTTCGTTCATAATTTCTGGCATACTCCTTAAAGCTCTTTGCCAATGAATTTGAATGTGTTCTTACCTAGTTCTAAATTTTGTGCAATTAAACTAATCTAGGATATTTTCTTTCAAATTCATCTGCACATATCTTTCAATGCCCTTATACTCTTCGAACATGTGCATTACTTTATATCAATTTTGTGCAATTTGAACCCATCTTCAACTCAAGGTAGGGAAAATAAGAACTCAGTATAATCATTTTTTACGTTTAAATTTCTTAATTTCCACAATTTATGTTTCCTAAACATATGGGGAGGGTTTGATTACAGGATAGGGAGAGACTGATAAGGCTTAAACTGGATGGAAAATTGATAGAAAGATACCACATCCCTGTTTAGTCTTCTATTCCATTCTTATTGGGTCGGAAGTTTTATCAATTACTTTCACATAAGCCTACTAGTCTCTAAGATATACTAATTTATGTGAGAGTTATGTCTCTACTAGTCTCTATGACAGGTTCAATAGGATGCAACCTACTGGTAAGTCTTAAATATATTATTTACTGAATATTTCATTTGTGCTGCAGGTACGAATGTCGGCTCTCAGAACTGTATGCTCAAATCCAGGTTCATGAATTGTTTTGATGAAAAAGAGTTTATTATTAAGAAAAGATAAAAGTTAAGTTAGTGTGACGATAATATTTTTTATTGTTTATCAGATAATAGTCATGCTAGGTCTAACTTGTAATTGATATGCATGTCCTTGGTTTTGCCTATGTACAGGGGAAACATGGACAAACTCGTAAATACTATGCTACCTACAATGCTCTCTTGGAAATAAAAGAATTGATGTTAAAGGAAACATCTTTGTTGAATTCCATAATTTCCCAGGTATTCATTGGACAACTGGAAACATGCTGTGAAGTTTTCTCTTGCATTTGGTTTGGTATTCAAGAGATCACAGTTTAGACAGATTATGAGTAACCACGATCAAGGCAGCTTTCTAACATGCAATTTCTCAAAAAGGAAAAGATTATTCAAAACTAAAGTAGAGTTTATAATTACTAATCAAAACTGATTGTTTAAACATCACCATGAAAAGGTGATAGAATTAATTAAGAAAAAAAAAAAGACCAGAGAAGAGAGTTCAAAGAACATAGGACTTACAAAAAGTACTGGGAGGGGCTATGAGTGAAGAATGTGTTAGTGATAAATTATAAATTTTGATGCTACATGTGTAATACATCTTTTAGCATATTTTACATTTGGAAGTACAAAAAAATAGTATTATTTGTCTATCATGAATCAACTATGACAGCAACTATATGAAAAGTTAAGTGTTGGATGAAGACTCGTGAATGGTTTTATTACATCTCTTTACAATTTGTTTAAGAGTCCTTTTGGCTTGAAGCGTGGTAATTGGCTGGAGAATGGGGGTGGCAAGTTGAGTTCTCGATCTCTTGGTCAAGGAGACCTTAATACTATGTTAGGAACCTAAAGTTGTCAATCACATTCTGCAGCACAGTTGTCATGCTTTGACTATGGGCTGCTCTGTTATTGTTTGTAGTTTGCTGTCGCAACATTCTCTACATTAGTGGGTGCAATTTTAGTTAATGGTTGGAAATCCCTGTTTACTCTCCCCCTCTCCAATACTGTATTGTTCAGTTTACGTCGGGGGACAATTTCATAATTTCACTTCCCTTGTTTGGGGTTTTAACTTCAAACCCTGTTATAAAACAATTGTTCACCCTTGTTTCTTTAATTCGATGCCTGCTGTCATCTGGTGCTGTTCTTGGCCATTTCTGATGTTTTCCAGAACCTTCCTGGTGTTTCCAGCCTTTCTCTGTTTTCTGGCACCATCTCCAACATTTGTGTTCTGTTGTTGCTATTCAGTTCACTCTCTCACTGTTCCCTGTTCTCTCTTACACATTGTTCTACACTTTCATTTTGTTGCAGGGAATGCTCTCTCAATTCTTTCGGGATTTCATCTCTGTTCTTCATTACTAGAATTTGAATGTATCTAATTTTGGGTAATTTTTCTTTTTATATTTGAGCATATTTATATATATATATGGCTATTTTTGGGTAGCCACTCAGCTGCCCTAAATGACTAATAGTTTAAGCTATTGGAAAGGCACAATGTCAATGGGATTCTATAGAATATTCTGGTCTGAGGTTTTTCTTGACCTCTGTCTTTTAGAGTGGCGAAAAGAACTCATGGGTGCCTGCTATGCCCTGTTCTGACATTGATGAGAAGAAACCCAATTCAATTGGGTTTGACGAGGTTTAGGTTTTCCTTAATACATAAATGGTAGGGGCAGGCTTTTGGAAGGTAGTTATCCACCACAAACCTGGTTTGAGGGTGTGTTTTTTGTCCAACAATGTGATTTAGATCATAAATTTCTTACTTTCTAATGTTCTTAACATTTGTTTATGTATATTATTTTATCTAAAATTTGCTTTATATATAATTTATTTAAAGAAACTATCGGATCATACAAAAAAAGGTGGAGGTATCAATTTTTTATAGGGGAAAATGTGTTTTTTCTTTAATGTTATCTAATCAGTTTTAGCTGTTGTTGTGTTTCTTTTCACTTGGTTGCAGTTTCAAGAGGCCTTTAGTAGCACTGATGGGCGTATAAAACTTGTGCATTCCATGGAAGGAATTGTCAAGGGAAGTCAACAGGTAATGCTATTTTCTAGCTTTTATAAGTTAAAATTTGGAAGAGTTAACTGCAGCTCTTTAGGTGTTGTGGGATAAATTGTTTGTCTGAGCAATCACACATGTTTTTGTCCGTTTTGAACACAAAAACATGGAGACTTCTATTTTCCTAACATAGAAGGTATGCAAATATTTTGACGAATTCACAATAAAGCGCTTTTGACGTATTTAATTACTAGTTTAAAAATCAGCTTTTAAAAATGCTTACAGTGCAGAATTAAAGCCACATTCATTCCTTTCTGCATTGACTAAATTGGTTTGGTTTTAATTACGTCCTTAATATGATTATGATTTAGATAATACATTTGTTGAATCATTGTTCAGTTTCAAATTCATGGCAATTTTGTAGAGAAAAATCCTAATACTTTTTATTAAAAACAATCCTCATATTTTCTGTATGGTGTGTCATTAGCATTTTGGTAGACTGTAAATGTGAATTTTCTTTTAAGCTTCCTTCTATTTATATTTGTGCACTGAATGTGCTCTCTATAAGTAAGAGTTTTAACTGCTGCACTTATGTGCAGAAGCTAGAAAGGGTTCAGGTAGGACTTAAAGAAGAAGAGAGAATCCGCAATGATCTGAAGGATAGGTATGATGCAGCAATAGGTGAGCAGAAGCGCTGCTATTCTCTGTCGAAAGCTTTTCAGGTAAGCTTTTCTGTTCATCCTATGACACCGTGGGTGGTGCTGTCTTTAGCTTTTTGGTGGTTTTTTTGTGTCCCAATTATGCGTTTCGTTTTGCTTTGTGTATATGATTATAAAGCATCAGTTAATTTAAGAATGATATTGTCGTTGTTGAGTTGGAGTGTGGCATTGCATATATGTAGTTTTTCTGAGAAATATCATATTTACAAAAGTAAAAGGTGTTTTTTTAAATGAACTTACTTAACTAGCTTATAATGTTTTTTAAATGAATTGAACTATCTTAAAATGTTTTTTCTTGAATCTTATATTATTACTCTCGATCATTCTCCTTATTATTATTAATATTATTGCCCTAAATGTTTTAATAAATTCCTTATAAATTAGTTATTCTTTCTTCTTGTTATTACTCTAAATATTTGAAAAAAATCCTCTTTTATTGTCTCGTCTACTATATTATATTATGTAACTCTTTTATATTGTTAAAGAGGTTTCTTTAATGAGCAGGCCCAGTGTGCGAAGAATGAGAGGTTTCAGTGTCAAAGTTCCAAGTGAAAATTGCCGACAAGACAAATGAAAATTGATGTATTTGTATCATGATGGATGATGACATGAGTTGCTGTTATGATTATTCACATTCATTCATTGTTATTTGCAATTTTATTTAAAGTAATATAAAGCATTCTTTATGTTTAGTATTTTTCTACAACTTTTTCTATAATATTAGAGAATTCTCTTTTCTAAGGGATTGCAAATTCCTTTTATTTCTATAATTTTGAAACTTAACCAAATATTATTTTTTGATTAATTTCTAATTTATTTTTAACAGAAATGTTGTAGTTTTAGATAATGCGATATTAAGTATTTAACATTTATTCTAATTAAAATTTTCAGAGCTATGTACAGTTATATTTTATTAACGAATTCTGGCTTGGATGTGTAAAGAAAAAGAATTAATTTTTAAATCAAGTGATATAAAAAATTAGGTTAATTATTTACATAATCAATGCTAAATTATCAGACTAATATACGTAAAAAATTATAAGTCTAGTAATAAAAGATGATTACTTTTATGAGTAAACCATGTTTTTCGCTTATATTTATAAAAATAATAATAATAAATTACTTCTTTTTTAAGATTTGAAACTTTCTATTTCTACACAATTCATTGTTCCAAATGAAAATCTGGAATGTGTGATGATTAATGTTATGGTAGGTTTTTTTCTCTGCTTTTTCTCATTCCTTTTGGCATCAAAGTCTCTTTAAGAACTCTATCTTTTTTTCTTCGCTTCTTCATACAACAAAACTACAATTATTATTATAAAGCTAATGATTCACTCTTCCATTACAATATGTATGAATCTTCCAAGTTCATACAATTTTCAAGCCATTTTCTTTAAACTTCTCTTTAATTAATTAAACTCGCATTTACATTATAAATAAAACTTCTCATTCTTAATACTTTTTTCTTTACATACTTTTTATAATAGCTATTTTAAAAATTATAAAAATAAAAATATAACAACAAAATCTTAGGTATAATATAACAAAAAATTATAAAAATAATAATAAGATAAACACTGCTTTAAGATGGATATTATTTTTTAAAGTCAAGTAAACTGGAGTAGATAAATCCAAAGTTCTTTTTCATGTTTATTATTATTTATATATAAATTTAAAATCATAATTAGTGTAAGAGATAATTACACATTTAAAAGTATTGATGAAGTTGAGAACTTTAAAGATGATATGTATGGATATTATTAAATAAAGAATATTAGGTTAAAATGGAAGAGGTGGGTATTGGACTGAATGGTGTCTACTTTCTGTATTTGTGAAAAAATATGATGAAAAAGACAAAGGAAGGATCAAAGTATTGGGAAGAGGTTTCAGCATTTCAAAGTCTTAAACATATCAAAATAACTTCTTTTTTATATATGTTTAAGAATCAAGGTTTATTATCTCTGACTGAAAAAATATGTTTTTTTTTTATTCTTTTTAAACATAAGGTAAATAATAAATAAATAAGTTGTATTAAAAAACTTCTTATAAATAATTTAAAAATTCTAAAGTCTAATATTTTTTACCTAGTAAAAAAGTTATATAATTAGAAACTTTTGTTACAAAAAATTATTTGGCTTCTAAAAACTTGAGAAAATATTTAACTGTCCCTTCCTTCTGTTTCTTGTTTCTTGGAAAGCAAATTGATAAATTGACCCATCAAATCCTTATCTCTTCTCCTCGTTCAACACAAACTAATAAAGAAATTTCCATAATTTTTTTCCTTTTTTTTCTCTAATTTTGTGTTTATTTGAGATGTAAATTACACAAATCTTTGTTATTAAGTTCACTCTAAAAAAAAGGGAAGGGCTTACAAATCTATGGACTCTTATAATTCCCTTCTTAATTATTTTAACTTTTTGTGTAATTCATTAATGTTATTATAAAAATTCTAATCTTGATACTTCAGTATAAATTTTATTTGTTTTAACTTCTTCTTAATTGTTTTTTTTTTAATGAAACACTTGCATACAAAGGAGAGAGAAGAGAATATAAAGAAATGAAAACAAAAAACAAAAAAGAATGAAAGGTATTATAAGAAAGTCATTCCCCATAAGCTTTCACTTTTTCAGCAATGCATAAGTTGACCAACATACAAAGAACAAACATAAACAAAATTCTCAGAATCAGTTTTCAAATATGAAAAAACTTAGTAACAGATAAAGTTTCAATATTCTGATAGAAAAGGAAAAGGTTTTGTGAATATCCAAATCTTATTTATACACAGATAGACAAATGAAACATGAACATATCAAATAATATGATGCCATAAAAAGAAAATGAAAAATAATTGAGAGCATCATATAGATAATTACAATATTAAGCATATATCAGTGTTGAAAAAATAAAGACAAATAGCACAGAATCTTTTGAATAGTTCAAGTTTTAGTATCTTTCAACATTATTTTCTGAAATTTTGTCTTGTCGACCAAATAATACTAAAATTGATGTATAAAAGAATGCGAATAAGAGTTTTATATATTACTGTCATGGTATTCTTAAAATAGTAAAATTAAGAATGGAAATGTATGTTTTTTTTTTACATAAATAATAAAAAAAAATAGAATTTAAGTGAATAGGTAAAAAAAAATTTAAAGATTATGAATTTAAAGTAAATTATATTTTAATAAATAATTTCGTAAAAAAAGTATATATTTTTCTTAAATTAAAAGTAACTAAAATTATACTGTAAAATATGACTTTAATTTATTTTAAAAAAATTAAAAGAATACCTCATAGTATAATTTTATTTATTTTAAATAAATTGAAGTTATACATTAATATGATTTTATTATTTTATAAAAAAATTATTTATAAAAAAATTATAATAACCAAAATAAATTTTAATATAAATAAATTATTAAAATAAAATTTTATTAATTAAAAAATATTAAATATAGTAATAATATTTTTCTCTATATAATTTTAATTTAATTTTTTAATTATATTTTTATAATTAATTTATATTAAAATGATTTTAGTTATTATAATAATTTTATAAATATTTTAGAAAAAAAATTTGTACATACTCAAATCATATTATGAAGTGTGAAATGAAATATGATTTTAATTTATTTTAAATAAATTAATTTTTAATATAACTTTAGTTGTTTTTAATTTAAAATTATATAAGTATTTTAAAATATGATTTCTTCTTTATACAATTATATTTGAAAACATGATTTATCAAATTCTTTTATAAATTTTAATATCTATTATACATAATATGTAAAAAGACAGAAAATGTAAGAATGCCTTAATATTAAGTATATATCTTGCAGGAGATAACAGAGATTGCATTAAATGGAACAAACCAATCTTGCATGTTATGTTATTCACCATATCTGTATTTATTTATATATGAAAATTAATGAAGACTGCCATTGGTGTCATTGCCTTAGACAAATAAAGAAAAGGATTTTTCAGATACATTACATAAGAGTAGGTTAAAGTTGAAAAGTTGAGATTGTAAATCATGCATGAATAATCCTAATATATAGTATATTTTATTTATTTGTGTGTTGTTTATTTCCATATCCAATCCAACAACACTCCCTCAATAAACTAAGACAAAGATGAGATACATAATTTCAAGTACTAATGAAAGAGAGTGAGTCTGCAAACTTCTCAGCCTTAATCCCAATATAATCCTTCAGAGTAACATCACGAAAACTAGGAACAGAGTTAAGATCCTCAGTGAGGGAGGGAGATAATACATAATCTATGGGTGGAGAATAGAAATAAGCCACAGAATAACGTTTTGTCCCATTCATCGTCACACGGTGAACTGGGCTGCAGAACCTTGCATTGGATAAGATGAGTAATAGATCGCCTGTGTTAACAATGAGAGTGTTAGGGTGAGGGTTCACAGGCATCCACCCTTTTCCTTCCTTGAAGATTTGAAGACCAGTGGATGGAGTTTGAACAATTGTGAAGATAGAAGTGTCTGTGTGAGGAGCCAAACCCATGACTCGGTCTGGATCAGGACAACTTGGGTAGAAATTCAACTGAAGAGCTTCACTTATGTCTTCTGCACTAATCCACTTCCTTTTCTCTTCAGGAATCTTCAACAAGTCGAACATCATTTCTGTTAGTCGCCTTGTTACAGTCCTCATTTGCTTCTCATAATTCTCCATTATATCACTACACAGTTAACAGTCATATCAGTGTTTGTAACATGCAAGACATATGGAACTTCACCATAAGACAAAAACTTAAATATATTATTGTAAAATTTGACATTATACCTCAATAAATATTGTTCTCTTCTTGATAGTTTATTTAACTATCAATTCTGAGTAAAGAATAGCAACAGAAAAGTTATATACTAGGTGGCAGATTCTATATATTCTCTCTTAGGCTAAATTTACCAGTTTTGTCTTTATTAGCTCATGCATGTTAAGTTTACTTGCAGAGTTGAAGCTTTCAAGACTTTCATTAACTACTTAATTTTACAGGAAAACGGCCTCTAATTTTAGTTGGAACATAGCTTATATAAGGACAAAATAACAAGTCATGTATTTTTTTTCCTTTCATTTATTTTTTCAGGGACTTGACATGTACTTTGTGGAGACAACATGTTAGTGTGGATGGTTGCATGGAAGTGTTGTTGAACTTACCAAAAGCCTGCATAATCATTAGGCCATATCTTTTTGGCATCGTGAGAGGGAGAACCAACAATAGTGAATCCTTCGTGCCACATGGATTTGGAGAAGAAAGGTGAAATCCTAGCTATGCCATATCCAGTGACACCACTGGGGGATCTAAGAGCCTTCAACTTTTGTTCAGTTGGGAGAGAGAAGAGGCGTTGGACCTGCTCTTCAACACCTTGAATAACATCTAAGGGTATGCCATGATTCTTCAAATAGAAGGCACCCCAGTTCTCACATGCAAGGGCTATGAGTTTGGCTGCATTGGGATCCAAGAGGTCTATGACGGGCATGGATGCAGGATCATCCACTGAGAATTGATCATCATTGGATTGAAACCATGCATGGGAATCAGGTAAGCTCGGGGAGGATGAGGAAAAGTCTAAAGGGATAATATCACCAGGGTTGAGAGGGTGTTCTTTGTAGGCTTCAGATAGAGTGTTCATTTTTATTATGATGAAATGAAACTGCACACAAGAGAATAGAGATTGGGGGAGTATATATAGCCATGCAATAGTAGGGTTGAGACAATATATATATTTTAATTTTAACATATATAAAAGATAATAAATAAGAAAGAAAATTATAATTTAAAATAAAAAATACATTATATTTTTAGTTAAATAAATAGTTTTATGTTTTTTGATAATACTGTTAAAGGGAAAAAAAATGTTTTGTATTGATTTTGTCTTATTAATGTTAAAGGGCAAAAAAAGTTGCAGGAGATGACAGAAATGCTATAGATAAGGACAAATGTTGCATGTTATGTAAGTGGCCCATTTTCTGCATGCATTTATATATACAAGTTGTTGAATGCTGCTGACTGCATTTGGAGAAGTGTGTAAAATGGGATTGGTGAGTCTTCCTTAAATGAATAAAAAGAAGGATGATTCACATACATTAGAGAAGGATAAAGTTCAAATTTCAAATGAGAATCAATGGTTCCATCTCATATAATATATTTTTTTTTGTATTGTTTGTATTATGCAGAGATAGCATGTCTGAAATATGAGTTCAGAAATTGTTTGGTATGCAGATCTCAGAAGAAAAGTGAAATTGTTGAATGGAACTGAATAATGTGTTCAGGTTCACACATGTTCATCATAGCTGAGAAAGAGTGAGAAGATCTTAATTTAAAGTAATAAATTCTATCTTATCACATTTTTAATTAAATAGTAATATAAATTCATTCTTATCACATTTCCAATAAGAACAATTTCCAACAATATCTTCTCAAATTCAACATAGTAGAGTAAAGATTATACAATATTATAGCTAAACAATTTACTTTAACAAAAAATAATAAATTTTAAATAATTCATTATTTTATATTTTTTATTAAATTTAATTATAGTATATAATAATATTTGTTAGTAAAAGTTTTGATAAAATAATTTTCAATATTATTTCAATAAAAAAATTATTTGAAATATCTTCTTCAATATAAAATGTTTTTCTTCTTAATTCCGTCTCAAAAAATAAAAAAATCAATTAATATGGATTGTTCTAGATAGTCTTGGTATCTTAACCATTCTAGGTTTAAAGGTTGGTGCTTTAAATACTTGGAAGAACCCAATAAAAATTTAATTTAAGTGAGGGGATAGATTTGCTACAAGAGGATTCACATCTAAAGTCTAGTCATGCATCATATTGAATTAAGAAATAGATTATTCAATATAATAATGAACATTTATAAAAGTGCATAGTTTATAGTATTAGGGTTATAAAAAGTCTTCTTGTTCCTTAAATTCCTGAAGTCATATTCTAACTTTATGTTTCTTGATTTTTAATGTGATCATAACTAACTCAAAGAATTTATGTGTTACTTTTTTGTGGAAAGTGCATATGATATTTGACAATTATTTTAGTTTATTTTAATTCAAACAAGTTTTAACTTATTTGAGTAAATTTGGATGTTCTTGTTTAATGGTGTTTTAAAATAAATAATTCATTCAAAATCATTTTAACTCTCTCATGGTTTGAAATTTGGAAAGTGTGATGATTAATATTATTGTAGGTTTTTCGTCGTGGTTCTCCTTTCTTTTCACATGTTTTGAAGTCAAAGTCTCCTTAATAACTAAATGTTTTCTTCTTCAATTCTTCGTACAAAAAACCAGAAATATTGGAAAAGTAATGACTCAGTCTTGCATGCATGAATCTTCCAAATTTTGATCTTACTTGAATATCAATTACAAAGTGTTTTACATGCTCTCCGTAAATAACGTGCACCAAAGTTTTCTATTTTCATTATAATCTAATATAATTAATTAAGTGATTAATCTCACCTTTCTATTATAAATTAAGTTTCTCATTCTAATAATTATATTTTCTCAATTTCATATTACTTTAAATCTATTAATGGAGTGAATTTAATATTTAAAGTTATTTTTTAAGATTTAATTAGATATGAATTTTGATTCGAATGCAGATGGGAATTTATTTTCTACATTGATTTCAAGACTAAAACTTTTAATATTTTGTAATTTTTTTCTTAAGAATTTTCTGTAAATTTTACAAATTTAAAAAAAAAATGTAAAGAAATTAATTTTATATGAAATTTTATGAATAATTTTATAATTTTTAATTATCTTGACACTTTTTTATTAAATATGATGTGTGGTTTAATCCTATAATAATTTCACATAAATTTCATTATATTATATACAAATATTTGTAAATTCAAATTTAAACTAGTAATATTAAATTATAAAATTAAATTTAAATTATCAACTCAACCTCTACCAGAATATTATCAGTTATTATATATAAAATATTTATTTCTAAATATTAATTTAAAAAAAATTCAATAAATAATAAATCATTATATTAAAAATAGATATACATAAAACATAAGTATTCATATTACTATACAATATTAAAATAATAAAAAAATTAGAATTATCTAATATTTACATATATAATCACTCTCCCCAATTTAATTTAAAAAAATTAACTATTTAATAAAAAATATAGCAGCTAAATTAATTTAAATAAAAGTAAATTGAAATTTATCATATATAATAAATTCAATTTAATTTAATTAAAATATATATAAATTTAAATTAATTAAAAATAAAATAAATAAAAAAATAAAAATTCAAATGGATGTAATCATATTAAATAAACTCCAAATTCCAAATTTCAAATTCAGTCAATTTTATTTCCAAACCTAATTCATCCACACCCCCTAAACAAACTAAGAAAAGGATGAGATACATAATTTCAAGTACTAATGAAAGACAGTGATTCTGCAAACTTCTCAGCCTTAATCCCAATATAATCCTTCACAGTCACATCACGAAAACGAGGAACAGAGTTAACATCATCCTTAGTGAGGGTGGGAGATAATACATAATTTAGGGGTGGAGAATAGAAATAAGCCACAGAGTAACGTTTGGTCACATTCATCATCACACGGTGAAGTGGACTGCAGAACCTTGCATTGGATATGATGTGTAAGAAATCGCCTGTGTGAACAATGAGAGCATCAGGGTGAGGATGCACAGGAATCCACCCTTTTCCTTCCTTGAAGATTTGAAGACCAGTGGATGGAGTTTGAAGAATTGTGAAGATAGAAGTGTCTGTGTGAGGAGCCAAACCCATGGCGCGGTTCGGGTCAGGACAACTTGGGTAGAAATTCAACTGAAGAGCTTCACTTATGTCTTCTGCACTAATCCACTTCCTTTTCTCCTCAGAAATCTTCAACAAGTCGAACATCATTTCTGTTAGTCGCTCTGCTACAATCCTCATTTGCTCCTCATAATTCTCCATTATATCACTACACAGATAATAGTCCATATCAGTGTTTGTAACATGCAAGACATATGGAACTTCAATATATAAGACAAAACTTAAATATATTATTACAAAATTTGACATTACACCTCAGTAAATATTGTTCTCTTCTTAATAGCTTATTTAAATATCAATTCTGAATGAAGAATAGCAACAGAAAAAATATATGCTACTTGACAGATTCTATATATTCTCTGTTAGGCTAAACTTTACGAGTTTTGTCTTTATTAGCTCATGCATGTTAAGTTTACTTGCAGAGTTGAAGCTTTCAAGACTTTATTTTACAGGAAAACAACCTCTAAACTTAGTTTTGGAGAGAAGTTTTATCTAGCATCTGGTATTTGGAACATAGCTTATATAAGGACAAAATAACAAGTCATGCATTTTTTTCCTTTCATTTATTTTTGCAGACACTTGACATGTACTTTAGTTTAAAAATCAAATTTCCCTTGAACTAACTACAAAGCAAGTGTTGTTGAACTTACCAAAAGCCTGCATAATCATTAGGCCATATCTTTTTGGCATCATGAGAGGGAGAACCAACAATAGTGAATCCTTCGTGCCACATGCATTTGGAGAAGAAAGGTGAAATCCTAGCTATGCCATATCCAGTAACACCACTGGGGGATCTAAGAGCCTTCAACTTTTGTTCAGTTGGGAGAGAGAAGAGACGCTGGACCTGTTCTTCAACACCTTGAATAACATCTAAGGGTATGCCATGATTCTTCAAATAGAAGGCACCCCAGTTCTCACATGCAAGGGCTATGAGTTTGGCTGCATTGGGATCCATGAGGTCTATGATGGGTATAGATGATGATGCAGGATCATTGAATGAGATATCATAATCATCATTGGGTTGAGACCATGTGTGGGAATCGGGTAAACTGGGGGATGAAGAAAAGTCTAAGGGGATGATATCACCAAGGTGGAGAGGGTGTGCTTTGTAAGCTTCAGAGAGAGTGTTCATTTTTATTAAGCTCAAATTGTAAGCTAAAAGAGTAGAGACTCTAGAGATATATATAGGCACAGGAAGTGGCAGATTCAGACAAATTTGGATTCAAATTTAGAAAAGGTGATTCAATATTTTTTTAAATTTATTCTCATTTTTGGTTAAATATATTTGGGGGATATGTATGAATATTATTTATTAAGTAAGGAAGATTAGGTTAAAATGGTACAGGTGGTGGAAGAGGGTGGTTATTGGAGTGAGTTGTGTTGAGTTTTGGTATTTAGGAAAATATGAATGAAAATGACAAAGGAAGGAACAAAGTATTGGGAAGAGGTTTTAGCATCCCAAAGTCTTAAAACATTATAAAAAGAAACATTCAAGGTCCCCTTTCCTGTGCAATGTACAGAATCAGAAGCTTGTGTTTTCTATATTTATTTTCATTCAAATAGAATAAAGAAAAATATGTTATTTAAATAGGTAGAATGAAATAGAATTTTTTTTCCTCTTTTTAAATATGAGTGAAATAATAAAAAAAATAATTTTCACTAAAAACTTTCCTATAAGAATAAAATTAATTTTAACTCTAAAAATGATATTTTGCTTTTTAAAAACTCTAAAAAATTATAGAAGGGTCCCTCCCTTCTGTTTCTTGCCTCTTGCTAAACAAAATAAACAAATGACCAATCCTTATCTCTTGTCTGAACTTTACATATGATTTTAATAATAAAAAGTTGAGAAATTTAATCACTACAGAATTTGTATAATTATGCAAGAAAGATAGCAGAAAATGGGTATTAAAAAATTTAAGTACATGCCAAACATTTTAGCTAAATTTTAATCACAGAATCAGTTTCTAAAAGCAAATTCTAACATGACAAAGACTTAGGCAGAGCAACGTGTAAAAGATGAAGTCAAAAATAATCTGATAGAAAAGGAAAATGTTCTGTCAACACTCCAAATCCCATTTATACCAGAAGAGAGAAATTATATATGAATATATTGAGTAACATGATTAAAAAGTTAAATAAAAAATTAAACATATATCATTAATGAATAAATAGAGACAAATAGCATAGAATTTTTGAAAACTTCTTGGAGAATCTTCTAATAAAATTGCATGTAGTTTTACTTTCTAAAATTTCTGTCTTATCATTCAAATATTACTGAAATAATGTCTAAAAGGATACACACAGAAAACTTTATATATGTGTCATGATATTCTTAAAATATTAAAATTAATAAGGGAGATGTAAGAGTTTCTTAATATTGATAAAAAGAATTGTATGGATTTGTCTCATTAAGTATATATATTTGCAGAAGATGACAGAGATATTATTGATGGAGACAAATTTTGCATGTTATGCAAGTGGCCCATCTTCTGCATATTTATTTATATTGGTGAAGGCTGACAGCATATGAAAAGTGTCTGATATGTGATTGATTCCTTTGCCTCAAATAAATAAATAAAAAGGATGATTCAAACACATTACATTAATTGCATTAGGTTAAAGTTCAGAAGTTAAGATCGAAATGAATGCTTGTATGTATATTACAGAGACACATTTGTTTATTTATTTGTGTTTGTTTTATTGGAAGCTGGAAAACATGCAGGAGTTTCAGACTGAGAAGATTGATTGAGCAATTGTTTGGCATGCAGGTCTGAAAGAAGGAAAGTCAAGATTGTTGAACGATGGAACATAAGTGGAGTGGTGTGAGTCATGTGTTACATGATGAAGAGAAGGAAAAGATAATGTTATGTTCAGGTTCAATACATTTTCACTGTTTATCATCATGAACACTGTTTGTAACAGTCAGCAATTCACCATTAAAAGTTGACATTTCTTGTAATTTTAATTTTTATTACAGTATTATATAAAGTAAGTGTAAGTAACTAATTATTATTATTATTATATGATTATTTTTATCTACAAATAATTTGTATTTTAGATTTTAAAACTGCTTATTCCTTCTCTATTAGATGATACTATCCTTTAGTCAAATGGGTCTGTGTAGAGACAAAATTTCAGTTTCATTCTGAATAAACTCAAATAAATCCAAAAACAAGGAGCAAGAAACTTGCTACACCTCACATGCCACCGTCTGCATGCAAACCATTTATTATGCAATTTTTAAGATAAACTCTGTAACTTATATACATCTATTAACTGTTAATTTATAAACTTTGGACTGTGAGTTGAGTCAGATTAATAATTACAGAAAAAAATATTATATTAACAAAATGGCAAACATCATTCTCTAATTATTGTATCTTTATTTATCACTCATCTTTGAAGCCCTTTTAGAGTTTAAGAGAGAGGAATTTCATTTTACTTTTATTTCTATTTTTATGCATATTATAAAAATTTTATTCATTTCTAAATATTTGTATAAGAAATATCTATGTATACATTTGAAATAAAAATAGTAACATTTTTTAACCATATTCAATAAGTAAACGTAGAAAGTCTCAAATCAATGTGGTCCGAAATATATGCAAAACTTAGGTGGTAACGTTAGTCTTTGCTTTTGCACTAATTATTGAGAACAAATAATTGAAAGAAAAATAAATTATACTTTATTCATTAGTCCATATGTTATTAGCATACTCTATTTGTTCCTATCACTAAGTTCTTATAGTTTGAATTAAAGTAAAAAATCTCTTATTTTTGTGCAATTTATTCATAATTTCAAATTTATTAACCACAGTTTTAGTTTTGATTATAGCATTGTTTACTTAGATTTTAAAAGATTTAGTGATGGTGTAAATTAAAAAATATATGAAATTCTAAAGATAATTTTTCAACTACAAGTTTGAATCTAACTTAAACTCCACAACAGCAGGATAAAAAATTATCTTCCTTTTATAGACATTATCTGGACACTATCTCTAATGAATGTAAAACTTAAGTTTTATAAATACAATACCCAGTGACTGGAGCTTTTTAGAGTAAAAGGGACTAAGCCCTCCTATAACTTGACATGATTAAACTTGATAAGTAGAAAATGTAATAGGTATAGTATTTAAGGTAAACTTTACTTCATTCTAGATGAGCCATGAATTTAGCACTTAGCCATGAATTTGTCAGAAGATGAATTGTAGTTTATATTATAAGTACTTTTTTGCATTTTGGAATCTACAAACATCAAAGAGCTCTCCCTCCATGCTTCATTACTAGGAGACCGTTTTTAGAGACTAATTCCACAAAGTTCATTCACTGTGATCCTAAAGAACGGCATTTGTCACTTATCTAAAGGAGTAAGACAACAGTTAAGATGTTATACGGGCGTTTTTGATAGATGCATGTGCATATAAAATGCAGTTTAATGTACAACGATCACAGGTCGAATTAGAATACTTTTTACCTTTTTAAACAGTATTTAAATGGATGCACAAGACAGAAGTAATGGCATAACTCAGCTATCATAGAAGTTATTCCTAAAAAAAACTACTTCTCCTAATAAGTTTGACTGTGTGCAATAAGATATTTCTAATGTTCAAAGCACTCCATAAATGATCTTGTATGTATTTAGCTTCTTTAAACAATCATCCTACTCTTACTCCCCACATAGATTGGAAAAGGGGGAAAAGACAGAATTGGGGGTTGAAAGATCTGAAGAAAATTTGACAATAGGAAGTGAATGATACCCTCAACAAGAATCAGGATAAACTAATAAATAAAAACACAACCTTTCGGTCTCAAACTATATCACTGTCCTCTTTTGTCTTCAGAACTGGGATCTGGTGGTTGGACTTGATTTCTGGTATCTTTAGCAAAAATGCTACCTTGGTGTGTCCCTATGACCAGATATTCAGCAATGTCAATCAGTAACAAATTCAATAGTTCAAAAGATGAGTTGTTATAGAGTAGTCCACATATTGTATTGGTCTACTGAGTTTAGAAAGCATGGCCTATATGGTCAACAAAAGGTCAGTATTCTCCTTTTGTTATGGGGTAGCAATGTGAAGTATATTTTATGTTTGTAAACAACCTTATTGATAGCTATGATATGACAAAAGAATGTAGCCAAATCATACCAGGTACTGTGTTTGAAGATTACCTGCAGGAGTAGTTACTCTATCACCAGGTCCCATGGCATGGCTAGAACTTCCAGTAATAGACAATTTCCCGTGAAGCTCTTGTGGGAATGCCACATTATTCACTACACCTGTTTCATTTTCTCCACTGTGCAAGTTACCATCATTAACCATTTTTACAGCAGATTTAGGCGAGAATGCAGTCGACCAAGATCCACCATTTGACCCAGCCAAATCCATTATAACGTCTGCCTGCATGCAGAAGTAAAACACAAAAACATACTGCTTATTTTGCATACATGTAAGTTTCAGATAAGTGGAATGACTAAACAGAGTGAAAAAGAACAGATAGTCTATGATTTTAGGAGGCTTTGAAGGCCAGGCCAACCTACATGCCTTCGAAAACTTGCAAAATTATCATACCTTGATCATACTTAATATTCAGAAGACCTGGGAAAACAATTGGAGAAAGCATGAAAACAGATTTGCCAATTTTACTAAAAATTTGTTACCGTAATGTATAATCAGTGCAATGTTGTTAAAACAATTGAAGGCTTTTTTGTAGGTCTCTGAAAAGAAGTGGTATCAGATGAAATCCCAAAAAAGACGGGAAACAAATGTAATTGACTCGTATATACAGGAAAAAAAAATTTCTTGGAAAAAGCAAACCAAGTTAGAATTCAGGGCATAACAACTCATCAGATCCTCAGTGTATTTTGATTAGCGTGGCACACAGGCCAGACAAACCAAATCAACCCAGTTCGTTCCAGTAGAAAAATGCGGGCTTGTATCAACAAGTCACATTGTGTGTTAGGAGTAATTTTCTTCCAAACTTGAGACAACCCAATCTGTGTGACGACCCTATCCTAACTTTTGATTTTCCAAATCGCAACAAAACAATAACATTGGGAAATAATAACCAACACCTCAAAATTAATAAGCAGTATCAAGCAAGACATTTCATCAATTCAAAGGACTTCTAGCAGAAGTCTCTTTCATTTTTATATAACCTGTCACAAATGCGTATAAACATCACCTAATCCCATTCAAAGACAAGGTAATGATCACAAACAAACACACAGACTTGCATCTTCGTAAGTGAAAATGTGACTCAAGTATGGATGTGTCTATCCTTTTTACTTGAAGTATCTCGTAAACTAGTTTTAAATCATGGGTGGATATACACCTACAAGAAAAATTTTAGCAATACAATCTCTACCATAGGCTATATTTTATTGAAATCACAAAATTGTATAGAACTAACTTCTTTAGTGAGCCTCACTCATAATTTTGTAATTTCCAATCAATTTTAGCTAACAGTAGAAACTAGGAAGTATGTTGTGTTACTAACTCTTACAGTAACAATAACTAGGTTTAAACCAAGATCTCAGCAATCACATCAATGTTAATAACAATATATCTGCAAATGAAGAGAGATTTATAGGAAAAGCTAAGCATAAAACACAAATTTGCTCGATTGAATTAATCTATTATATAAGGGGATCACATAATAGAAAAATGATGCAAACCAATAGTAAATACAAACAAATTTTGGAACACAAGTTAATCAACGAGGTCCCAGATCTGCATACCCTTGCTGCTAATATATCATTTTAGGGCAAAGAGCATATTGTTATGGACTATGTATTCCCTATTACATGAAAGCACATGAGTGAGTTCATACTTAGATTCAATTGTTAACATGACCTCTCATCATTCAAGTTGAAGGCTGGACAATGCAGAGGTCCCCCACCCCCTCTTCTTTCAATATGACAAATGGAGAATGTTTAATTTACAAAGATATAAGTACAGAGGGTATAAGTGAATATTATTTGCGATGTGTTAGATCCATTACAAAAGACAACATTAATTTCTATTTAAACTTGTACTAGACTTTGAAATCATAAGTAAATAAGGAAACCAAACATGACATAAAAGAAAATATGGAAACCAATCCTACGATACTCGCAATATTTAAGATACAATACAATACTGGTAGGAAATATCTTTCATATATTTTAAAACACTCCCTCAAGCTATAGCTTACAAAGCTTTGATCTCGTTACAAATAAACCTGCTAAAAGGGACAACATAATAAGGGATCCACAAAACATGGATGGCAACTCAGGGATGCTGGAAATATCAAAGGGACAAAAATTGCTCAAAAGACAGCACAGCGAGATATAACCATTAGTCTAAAGAGCTGATGCCTGGCGGTAATGTTGCATAACCAAGGAAGAGGAGACTCCGATAAAATGATGATTAGCAGAATTTTTGTAGCAAGAAAATGTGTAGAACCGACAAGAACTAAGACTTTTCCAAATTCATTAAGATACTATGCTTAACTTACATGGATTTAGTTAAGGAAGGAAAATAACAACATTAGTTGCAGTTTATCGGATATCTTGAAATAGACTCATAAATCTACAGTTTTCAATCTAGGAAAGTGCGCAGAGCAGTTTAGCCAGATTATTGGTTCAGCAGTGTTAGTGGTTGCTATGAATCGGCAATTATAGGTTCAAAACAAACACCAGATAGTGCAGGGACTAGGTAAAAGAAGTTGTAGAAACTAAAATACAAGTGTGGTAATGAAATCAACTCTTAATAACAACACATGTTTTTCAGCTAAACCAGAATGATAGTAGAAGTTCTAATGAGCACATAAAATTTTACTGCCATATGACTTTGAAGAAAGTGTGGTCTCTATACTTTTACTAAGAATGATTGTCAAATAACCCCAAAAGCTTAAACTATTAAATGAACACAGATGAATGGTTTTATATCACATCTCTAACACACACATCCCACACAAGATCCCTTCGAGCTAGCATTATGCACAAACCTACCAACCTTGAACTGAAAGTCAACCTTTTTAATAGAAGAGTGAGAGTAGCAAGGATCAGACTATGAACCACTAAATCATAGAGGCTCTAATATCACATCATGAACCAAAAATCCCAAAAGGTTAAGCTATTAGGCGAAGTCATGTGAATAGTTTTATCATTACCCTTATAATGATCACAAATTAAATTTTAGGGCACAAATTGTTTCCTATGATGATTCAGAAATGCAAACTAATTTAAGGCCTTATAAACATTAGTTTTGACGGAGGAATCAAAGGAAGAAGCTGACTCTAAACTTGAACTTTGGAAACAAACATTGGAATCAAAAGGCTTTCGCTTGAGTAGGAGTGGTACAGAGTGTATGCATTATTCTTTTAGCAATAAACAAGAAGAAAATGACTTGGAGATAAAAATTGGAGATGGGTAAGTTAAAGCATTTGCGAATTAAAGTATTTGATGATCGAATCACTATTGCAAAATGATGGGTAAGTTAATGAAGATGTCACACAACACAATATATAAACTTGGTGGTTAAAGTTAAATAGGCATCTAAAGTTATTTGTTATTGCAAAGTAACTATCACGCTCAAGAAAAGTTAGTCATACCACTATGGGCTCAACTATACCCTATGATAGTGAGTGTCGGGCTTTAAAGGGACAACTAGAGAAAATGTGAGAGTAGCATAAATGAGTATGTAAAGAAAAAGAGTGATTACACAAGAAAAGATAGGATACAAAATGAATGCATGGAAAGATATATTGGTGATACCTATTCAAGGAAAAAACAACAAAAAACCATTTAAGGTGATTTGAAGGGACTGTCAAGGAGAGTGGATTACATTAGTTTTAGTCACGTGAAAAGGGATAGAGGGGGACCAAAAAAGGACATTGGAGGAAATCGTTAAAAACATGAGCCATGTGAAAAGAGATGATATGGTGAATAATATTCTTAAGAATTTGGTTTTTAACTGAGCCCAATGGTATGGGGTAATCCATGTAGTGATTTCACCTAGTGGCATAAGAATGAGACTATTGTCATTGTGGTTATTACCCTAAATGCAATATACAAATATGGCATGCTAACAATCAGAGGTCAGACCTTATGAGGATGGACATCATCAAAAACATGAGCTTGGCCTCCATAAAAGATAGTCATCTGGCGGCTTGCAGAAGTTAGAGCGTGTTGACTGCTGTCAATACCAAATGCATAAAGTCAAGGAACTTCTCCCTTTTCAAATGCAAAGGGAGCAAAAAATATAAAAGAACCAAGGGGAATTGAACAATTGTATTTATAAGAAAGATTTACCTCGGAGGTGTGCATGATTCTATTATAATAGCTCCAGGCTTTGCCCTGCTGCCACCAAGCATCACTGCAGATGGAGTTTTCTCAGTGCCTGTAGCAGCAGCGTTTATAGAACTTAAAATTCCAGGGCCCTTGATTCCAGTTCTAGATCCTTCATCAGCAGCTGACTGAGAGATGAAAGAAGGGCCAGCATTGGTATCCCTAATCTTGCTTGAGGCCATTTGGTGCACAAAAGGTGCCAATTGCCCTCCACGCGGTGGATGCTGCATGGAAGGGCCAACATTCATGAGAATAGATCGTTCCCACTTACTGGGATCAATCTTAGTGCTGGTGGGAGGCTGAAATATCTGAGAAGAAGATGCCTTCATTGACTGCATACCAAGTAACACTTCATCATCATTGGGCCTTCTAGACCTGTCTCCTCCAGTTGCATTCCTGAGGACCTATGTAAAATCAGAACTAAAGATGTCAAAGCAAAAAGACAAATGCAAAAGTATTTTTTCCTTTTTGAACATCCAGAACATAGGAGAAGAATAATGCAATAGTTCAAAGCAACCTTCATCAAATTTGAGTTTTGAAAGGAATCAGGGACCATTTGGAAGGCATCTCTGGAGGAACCCGTAAACGCGGAATCAGAATTACTTCTCTTGCTTCCCACTAATCTGTTACTGATCTCAGTACCAGAAAAATCACTCCTCGGGCCATAGAAAGGAACTCCCTCAAGATGATTTCCTATCTGTTTCTCTACCAAATTGATGAGAGGAAAACATTACATTCATAGAAATGAAAACCCTTAAAAAATAATTGAAATTTCCATAAATAATTTGCATTTCCAACTACAATTAAAAAATCGAGTAAGAATGTCCATTTATAGAGGCCAAGAAAAGAGAAAAGAAAAAAAGCATTACAATAACAATAATTGCCATAAATACCTAAAACCCCATATCATCATTGTGGCCCAATGCACAAATGTTGACAGACCTAACAAAGTTTTCAGACTGAAAAACATCAGAAATTTTCAGCATGAATTCAATCCTCCCACTTAGTACACGAAATTATACTTTAGAAGAGAGAATCCAATAGTCAAATCAAACACCATACTGAAACCCCCGGGCATTCAAGAACATATTCACATACCAAGTAAAAAAAAAAGCTAGCCAAACACACCAGTTCTTAAAAAGTTTAAAGACATTACAGAAGAAGAAACAAAAGTTCAACACAAAGGGGGGGAAAGTAAGAAAAACCATGTGAAGTAAACTAACCCTCCAAGAGAAAGTAGAGAACATGAGTGAAGGGTGAGATTCAATGCTCAACAAAGCAGGGTCTAGTAGGCAAAGGGTAATGTCCTAAGAATGACCCTCAATATTTTTTATTTTAAATTTTTCACCTTTTTATTCCTTTGATTACAAATGCTGAAAAGTGAAAGGACAAAAAATAGCACTCACCGGAAGCGAGGTCGGAGGTAGCAGAGAAAGGGCCGCGTGCACAGGCAGAGGAGGCGGAGGCCGACGGTTCCGACAACCTTACATCGGTGGTTTTGGGAGAATCGGCAGCGGGCTTCATGCCCAGAAAGTCATGAAGGACCAAATTCGGGTTGACAGTGTTGTTGGTGTTACCATTGTGAGGCTGAGCCATTCTCAGCAGCACAGCCATGACATACCCATCTCACCAACACAGATAGTGAGTGTAACTGAGTGAGTGAGTGAGTGGGAAGAAGAACTCGAACAAGTAGAAGAAGAAGCAAAAGCAGAAAAGCACGATCTCTTAAAAAAGAAAGATAAAAAAACAGAGATGGAGAGAGAATCTGTCCTTTTTGGAGAGAGAGATAGAAAAAAGCAAAAGGTTCTTTCTTTGTTCACAATTGTTGATGTATTCTGTTCATTTTAATGGGGCATGTCTGTCTCTGTTATGCTGTCTTTCTTCCCTTGCTTGTGAGTGTTAATGTTGGTGTTACTCTCATCATAAACTTCTTCTCACTTTTCTCAGATTTTGTTCTTCTCTTCTTCCATTCGAGATAAATAATTAAACTAACTAATAATCATCCTCCAATTGTAGACATGGATCTGTTCAGAATGTGATGTGATTACATTCTTTTTTTTCTTCTTAAAATATTACTCCACTCACTTATCTACTTCAATCATGCATTATATATTTATGTCACCTATTTCAAAACACTCACAACAAACACAATTTTATCATTATAAATAACTACAACCAAGTTTATTTTCAAATATATTATTATAATATACAAAAATATATTTTACAAATTAATAAATAACTAATAAATTTATTTATTTATAAAATATTTTTTATGAATTTATTTGAAAAAAAATATATTTTTTATTGATTTTAAGTATTATTTACATATTTATTTTGTAAAAAAAATAATTTTTTTTAGTGTGTGAAAATAATTAATTATTTAGGACAATTTAATACAAATTAAAATTTAAAATTCTGTTTTTTTCAATAGAAATCAAAATTAATTTAAAAGTTTCCGTTTTTCTAATAAAAAAAATTATGAAAAGTTTGTTTTGTAACTTAGAAGTTAATCATTATGAACAGTTTTTATTAAATGCTTATACGTTATTTTGCTAAAAAAAATACAAAAATGAAAAACGGTCATTTTTTAGCGTTTTAGTTCTTTCTTTTATTTTTATTTTTTTCTTTATTGAGAAAAAACTTATTTTAAATAAAAAAGAACTTATTTTAATAAAATAAACAGGTTTCAGTTTCTTATATGTTTATCTAATTTTTTATTTTATAAATAAACAATTTTCCTTTTTAGTAAACAAATATTATCTAGTTTTTTAAATAAGTGATTATTTTAAATAATATTTATTTTAGGAACACTTAGTAAGTTTAACCTAACCGATCTAATATTAGTTTAAATAACATAAGATAATAAATTCTACTATCATATTGAAAAATCAACAAAATTTTTATAAAAAATATTTTTTTCTCTTATTTTCATTTACTAAATATTATACATACTTATACAAAAAAATTCAAAATTCACGTATGTGAATGATTTAAAAGGAAATGAGAATAATTGTAGGAGCATGCAAGTGAGTGCCTAACTATTTATGTATCTATGCATTTAATAAATTTGCAGAGTTGAGATCTTCACCTTCTGCATATTCAATGCTACTTTTATCATCCTCAGTTCACTTCAATTCAGATCAATGTAATGTATATATAGAAAGGAAGATATTATTATACCATACTTAGCAATCAATAATAATTACCTATTTATTATTTTAGACACAAAATGTCAAAATCTGTCACTAAAAAGTCAACATTTATATGTGACATCATTTATATTAACATCCACATACAAAACACTGTCATAATAATAAGATAATGATAGCTAGCCACCTTCATTCTCCTTCTTCTTCATGAGATATATAAGAAATGAATAAAAACTTCTAAATATTCATCATCCATTCAAAATAATTTTGGTTTAGTTAACCTCCACAATTAAGTTTTGGTTAATTTCATTCCATTAGGTGGAGGAAAGAAGACTTTTTCTTCTTTTTTATGGAAAAATACTTTTTTTTTCTGATATAAAGACGATATTGACAGGTTCTTGTCATGTTTATCTAATTTTGTATACATGTTTTCTTTCACATTCAAACAAGAAAGAAAAAGGTTTAACTTTGTTTCTTTTTACTTTGACAACATAAATTTGAAAGCAAAAATCTGACATAATCTGAAATAATTGATTGACAGAGTAGCATGGTCACATTCTTGCTTTTGGTCTTTGGTATGGTTTTGAGGTCATCTGAACTATGTTTTCAACTTCAGTTTCCAAAAATTTACCTACTCACAATCATTAATAGTGTTAAGAACACCATTATGGATATCTGTCATGAACCTTTTTTCACTCCTGGCAATTTCTCTGGGGTCCTTACAGTTGTTCACCAAATTAATCAAACTTTCTGAATTATATATTCTGTTGTGTTACGTTTGCAAAGTGTTGCATGAGGGAGAAACTTTAGGAGTCACAAGTCATGTCCATGGATTCTTTAACTCAACATGCTGATTCACAGGAAAGTGATGTGAAAGAATATTTGTACACCATTGTATGAAAGAATATCCAAATGATGTATTAAAGTTGTTCAATCATGTCCATATAGAGTATAAAAGACTGCTATAACTTCCTATGTGTTGAACAATTTTTCTCCATTAATTTTCACATTTCTCTTTCTCATATTATCACCACTTGGTGTTCACAGGAAAACCTTTATTTTGAAGATCTCATACTCCATATTTTGTCCGAAATCTCATTGTGTGTAGTGCCCAAAAAGAAGATTACAGATAGCCCCATAAGCAGATTCAAGAATACATTTTTGTGTTTGCTCTTCATTCCACTACCAAGAGTCATTTACATTTTTATTCATACATAACTCAAGAAACTTACCTTTATAGCAATCAAACAATTGGTTTTTCCCATTCAAACCACTCTCTTCTCCTCCTGAATTTCCATTTCCACACATTCCCATTACACTCTCCCATGTTGATTAAGGATTCCTCTATTTGACAAGAGTTTAAATATAATCTAGGGTATTTAAATGCCAAAGGGTGTTCTTCATTCCAAAAATTATTTTTATCCCCTTTCCCTTCTTCATTTCACCAAAGAATCAAATCACTTAGTTCAATTTATACCATCATAAGTTTTACTCAAAGATTTTTTTTTTTTTTTTTTTTTTGTGAATTTTTTGAAAATGTGAACATAGATACACATTATGTTTTGAACTACTTGTGTAAATTCTTTCTCTATCTCTTATTTTCTTTAATTGTTTTTTCTTTAACACTTATTAATTCTTAAAATATCAAGGTTACTCTTAAAAGAAATATACCTTAAATATGAAAACTAATTCAACCTCTTAAAAAAAAATACTATGAACATCATAAATTTATAAAACCTCATCACATCAACCTTGATAAGTTTCAAAAAAGCTATATAAATTATAAAAAAAAAGTGTTAGATAGTGTAAAACTATTTTTACCAAAATTTATTTGATATGTATTTAATTTTTTTATTAATAAAAAATTAATATAAATAAATATAAGAGACTTATTCTTTATCTATATTATTATTTATTACTATTAAATTAAAAAAAAAAATAAAGATAAAAAATAAATTTCTTATATTTATTTTTAAAATAATACTCTTTCAGTAACCCTTAAAATAGATGAATGCTTTGTATATATATCAATCTATATATTTATATATTATGGCATTTGGAAGGTATGTTAATGGTTGTTGTGAGAGAAGGAAAAGTGTTAGAGTATGAGGAGAGTTGAAGAATATCCATGGATTAGGGGGCATGAACAGATGAACAGATTGGATGAACATTTATTATGATGATGGTGTGTGGTGAGTAATGGTTTCTTTGCTTCACCAATTTCATGAATATGCAGGAGCTGCTAAGTACTACTGAGAATGACTGGTCATATATCTATCTATATATCTATATCGTACATGCACTCTCCTCTCTCTCATCCATTATTCTTCTCTCATCCATTATGCTATACATGTATTTTAATTAATAATATTATTACAATGAATAATACTACTTATGAAATAAAAGTCACAGACTTTTCATGTTGTGATCCTGCTCTCTACTTATAATATATATCAACCACTCTCTCATTCTACAACTTTGTATTTTTCTTCTACACTCACTTCCCATTCAAAAGATAAGAAACAAACCTTATAGCATTTATTTATATTTATTTTTTCTCTTTCTTCAACCTCTACTCTCTTTACAAGTATAATGTTTTGTTGAGTTTTTTTTTTTTTTTTTTTTTGTCTGTTAAGGATGTTCTGTCTCAGTGCATGCATCTTGGTTTCAACTGCATTCTCAACAACCAGACCTTCGTCAATTGTGTTTATTGCAATAAGAAAAAGATCTGGGTATGTAGAATTTTCTGGGTTTTGACTTCCCAGTTAGCAGGGAGTGTTATCATAATGGAACAATTACCATTTCACAATGTTCTGTAGTTTCAAACAAAATCACAAGTGCTGTCAACATTAAGCCTTTGATTGAGCATCATCTCATAACATTAGGTCATTCTTATGCTATTCTTATTTTATCACATGGATGTTAAATAGGTGTTTGAAGAACAGGTATGAGCTAGATTTTCATTTGAAACAATCGGGTTATGTTCTTCTTCTAGACACACGCAATGGATAAAGTAGCAAGAGACTTTCATCTCATCAATCATGGAGGAAGGAATCATCATTTTTATGTGATTTGATCTTTCCCTTTGTTTATGTTTGTTAAGAGACCAAGATTGCTTGTTTGTAGTGCTTTTCTACGTAAGGAAAGATTATTCCCTGGTCTCCCTGGTTACTTTTGTTACACTCATGGGTTAATATATATAACATAAACAATGAATTCTATAACAAGTTTCTCTAACCCTGCTTTAATTTCCAGCAATGTACCAAAGATCTTATTTTCTTATACTAAAGGCCACTAAAAGCAGTACAAATACAAACTTCATGCAGTGTTATTCAAACTTAATGACTAATCTAGGTTCAAAACTTTTAAAGTTTCAAGTTTGAATTTTAAGTAAGTGTGACAGAAAACTTCTTACTAAATTCCAATCAGACTACTTATGTAATCCTCAAAAAAAAATGTTATGAAAGAAAGAAAGAGAAAAGGAGATTCAAAGTAAAAAGTGCAGATGCAAAAGGAGAAGCAAACACAGAAAGATGTTCCCTCCCCGAAACCCAAAGCAAAGCATCTGAAGTTTGCTTCATCATAGACTCAACCAACTAACCATTATCCATTGACTACTTTTTGTATCAGATCTAGGGAGTCATGGAGCAAAAGCAAACCCCTCTTGTGGCTTCAAGACTCAATGCAACTTTCTTGGTTGTTGCATTGGTTCTTATCCAAGGTAAAATCAACACTTCATTCTATTATTTCAATTATCTACTCATTCATCATCTCATCTTTAACCACCTAACAGGAGCAGAAGTAACTGCAAACATCGGTGTTAATTATGGAACAGTTGCAGACAACCTTCCTCCACCTTCGGAGGTAGCAAAATTCCTATCCAAATCCACCACAATCAACAGGGTGAGACTCTTCGACGCCAACCCTGAAATTCTAAAAGCTTTTGGCAACACTGGCATAGAGGTAACAGTAACCATCCCCAACGACCAAATCCCTCACATAACTAACTTAACCATCGCACAACAATGGCTCAAAACCAACGTCCAACCGTTCCTCCCCGCCACCAAACTAATCCGAATCCTCGTAGGCAACGAAGTACTGTCCACCGCCAACAAACTCCTCATCAGCAACCTCGTACCCGCCATGCAAACACTTCACGTGGCCCTCGTCACAGCATCATTGGACAACAACGTTAAAGTCTCCACTCCACACTCTCTGGGCATCTTGTCGAACTCAAGCCCCCCCTCAACTGCCAAGTTCAGACAAGGCTACGACACGCACGTGATCAAACCAATGCTTAGTTTTCTTAAAGATTCCAATGCACCCTTCATGGTTAACCCTTACCCTTTTTTTGGATCCACTACCAGCAACCTTGATTATGCACTCTTTCGGACCAATTCAGGTGTATTTGACGACAACACGAAACTACAATACACCAACATGTTGGACGCGCAACTTGACGCTGTTTATTCGGCGTTGAAGATTTTGGGCTTTGAGGATGTTGAGATTGTCATTGCCGAAACGGGCTGGCCCTCGGTCGGTGACCCGGCCCAACTTGGTGTTGACCCGAAGACTGCTTCTGAGTACAATGGAAATCTCATACGACACGTCACTTCTGGGGCTGGAACACCTCTCATGCCCAACCGGACTTTTGATACCTATATTTTTGCTTTGTTTAATGAAAATTTAAAGCCCGGCCCAACTTGTGAGAGGAACTTTGGGCTCTTCTGGCCCAATATGAGTCTTGTTTATGACGTCCCAATAATGAAGAACAATGTAGCTATGGTTGCTAATAGACATTATTATAAAGTTTTTTTGTCAATCATGCTTGTCTTCAACTTCATTTGTACATGGGTTTAAATTTGATAACTGGTTTTGCACTTTGTTCTCAACTTTCGATTCTTTTTTTGTAATTTTTTTAGAATACTATTTTAGATCAAATATATTTTTTTCCCTCTAAAATTCTCAAAGAAGCTTGAGTTTGTTTTTCAAAAAAAAAAAAAAAATTGTCTATTTTTCCTTCTTTTAGTTTTAAAATACACCACTTTAAAAACTGACAAAATAAAAACTATTATAACTGTATTTCAGAAAACTAATATTAGAAAAATGTTGAAATTTTAAGATATTGAAGTTGAGTTTTTCAGAAGCATGCATTAAACTGTGACGTTATGTTGAAGAACTTTACATGAGTATTCCTAATGATCCAAATGGTGGTGTTGAAAGACATACATAAGGTGTGTATGGAGGATATAGCAGTTGGATTGACACCCAAAACTCGAGCTTTTGAATTTCAAAACTGTGGCAGCTGAATCTGGTTGATCTTTCTGAGGTGATTTCTTTTACTTCAGAAGTGATTCTCTTTTGCATGCTTCTTTTATCATTCTCATTCCATTTCAAAGCATTCTCGATATTTCAAATGACTTTGTTTATGATTGAGACTTCCTTGCATACCCAAATGAAATCATACATTTTTTTTCCTGATTCAGATATGAACTTATTTGTAACAATGGTAGTAGTATTTATAGTGTTCATCTATCTATCTTTCTTGTATGTGACAGTTTCACCAATTCATTCACAATCTATATTAGGAGACATAGTTTTGAGTTTTGACCCATGAAAAGGATTATTTAGATAACAAAACTCCACCTTGTGTTTCATCAATGTTTAAAGCCTGAAAGAATTGTCATATATATATATTTGAGTGGTTTCTTTTAGGTTTGCATATAGCAGGGTCTGTTTTTTTATCATATTGAACAAGTCATTGACTATGTAAGCATAGGCTATCTCATTGGAATGATGGTTCCAATCCTTTATATTAGTTATATTTATGCTTATTTTTTTTATTATTAATAAATTAATTTTTTAAAAAACAATTAGTTAACATTTTTAAATAGAAATTAATCATTTTTAAGGAAAAAATTAAAAAGAGAATATATGATACGTAATTCATTATTTTGACAATTATTTTCATTATAATTTTGAAGAGAGAAAAAAATAGAAAGAAAAAATATTTTTTTCAAATAAAAATTGAGAGAAAATAAAATAGAATTATAAGAAGAGAAAACAGTTTTTTTAAAATAAATATTGAAAGAATAAAATAATGAGAAAAATTTTAAATAAAAAATAATATTATAATAAATATTTTTTATTTTTAATCTATTAAATATTGTTTTAAAAATTATATATATGAATTATTTGAATAATTATTTTAAGAGAAATGAATAATTATTTGATTTTATTAATTATCTTTTATTAAATAATTAATTATTATATTTATTTAATAAATTATGAATAGTTATTAAAAAAAATATTAATAAAGGAATCTTTATATAATGATGATATAGATAATTATGATAACTTTTTTTTATTTTTATTACTATAAAAAATATATAAACATAAAAAATAACCACTTTAATAAATTCAAGACTTTATTTATGAAATTTAAATCCAATTCTACCAAAGATAATATAAGAATGGATAGCTTTTAACGTCATTTAGATGCACTCAAACACACAAATATTAATTTATAAAGTTAAATTCATTAAATGGATAATAATAAAATATTAACTTAAAATTTAAATTGTATAAATTAATATTTTTAAAGAAGAAATTTCCTTACAAAAATATTTAAAAGAAAACTATGTTAAATGTCCAATTAAATTTAAATTTTAAATCATAAAAAAATATTTATAAAAAATAAATGTCTTAAATTTTTTAACTTTAATCATCTTAAATCCAATACATTTTAAATTATATAATGTTGGCTTATAATTACTCTTCTAATAAAAAGTCAATATATGCAAGAATAAAACATTATCAAAATAAGATTAAAATATTGATCTAATAACTGTCATAATACCAATGAGTATATTTATTTTGAAAAATAATATTATTTTTCTTATATATTTTTATTACCAATTTTTTATTATATCAAATATCTTATTTAATGTTTTTTATTTCTTCTTTTCTTTTTATTATAAAATGTATAATTAGATAAACATCATCATAATAAAAAAAACATAGTTAAATTGTCATGTACTAGGAATATGATCTCAAATTAATGAAAATAATTACATATGACTTTAAAGTAATTATTACAAAACATAATAATTTTATTACATGTAATAATTAAAAAATAATTACAATATAGAACTAGCAGATTATAAGTACATAGAGATTTTCATATATAAATTGTTTACACACTATACATATATTTTAATTGAATTTAAAGACATAAAACAAATTATAAGAGTATTATAATTAATAGTTAATAAAATTATTTGAATGAATAATAGTAGTACTTTAGTTTTATAATAAATGTTATAATTATTACATAAAGAAAACTTGTCTTTTACAGAATTTCAACTATTTAATTTATTTGAAATAATGAGAAAAGGTGAAAGGTCACAACTTTTGAAGTTTTGAACTGTGTCCCCATCCCGCCCGCTCCTACTCTTCCGCTCCTCTGCATATAATATATCAACCACTCTCTCATTCTCATTCTCATTCAACAACATTGCTTTTCTCTTCTACACTCACTTCCAATTCATAAGGTAACAATTTCAACTAATAGCATTTATTTATATTTATTTTTCTCTTTCTTCAATCTCTACTCTCTTTATGACCATAGTGTGTTTTTGAGTTTTTTTTTTTTTTCTTTTGTTAAGGATGTTTTGTCTCAGTATATGGATCTTGGTTTCAACTGCATTACTCTTTCAAATTTACGTAAATTTGACCTCTTTTTTCTTTTGGATGAGATTTTAAGTATGTGGGAGCTTTTCTGATAATTTTATTTTATTTGAGTGAAATGCTGAAGAGCATGAAAATGATGTGAGAGTTTATCTTTTATTGTATTTTGTTTGGGACTTGTTTTTTAGTGATTGTTGTTGTATTTGTGTTAGGGTTGAATGAGTGTGTTCATACACCTTTTCTCAGTAATCAAACCTTCTTGTCAGTGGCAGCATTTTATTTATTCAACAACTGAGAAAATTATGAAAAAAAATATTAATAAAAAGATCTGGGCCATACCTTGTAGAATTTATTGGTTTTGACTTCTGACTTAACAGGGGAGTGTACTCATAATGGAACAATTACCAATTCAAAATATTGTGTGGTTTAAAAAAAAAATCAAGAATGTTTTCAAAGATTAAACCTTTGATTGAGTATTGCTTTATAGCATTAGGCCATTCTGATAATCTGTTTCTTAATTGTTGGTGTTTGAAGAACAGGTATGAGTTAGATTTTTATTTGAAACAATCGGTTGCTCTTCTTCGAGGCACACACTATGGATAAAGTAAACAATATTTGTGCCAAAGATGAAGAACGTCCAATCCGGATCACCAGAGCAAAGGCTAGAGCCTTGAGAGGAATTCCTCCTCCCTCAAGACCCTCCTCTGAAAATGAACAGAAAAAGGTGTCTCGAGCAAATTCCAAAAGAGCAGCTACTTCTGAAGACCAAACTTCTGTGATTGTTCCTGCTGCTGTTCAAAATAAGAGAAGGGCGGTTTTAACAGATGTAACAAACATTTGTGCAAAATCACATAAGTATACTAAGGCATCAAAATTTCTGGTAAGCTTGTACACTTACTTTTTCATCAAAGGTATATTTCAAATCATGAATGTTTTACAATTCTAGTGATATGGGAAGCAAACATTCATTTCTGTTGAATTATCTCCTTAGAAAGTACAGAAGCATTTGATCCAGTATCCTTTATTTGCTCATCACAAGATGATATTTATAGTCCTACAAAGTAGTAAATTCGTAAGTATGAAAATAATTACTATCAGTTGGTGATGCTGGTTAACCATCTATTCTGTAGGCCAAAGGAGTTGAAGCAGAGAAAAGCACAAAGCTAGCTTCAGGTGTTTCCTCTGAAGTTTCATCAACACAAGAGAATGTTCGAGCAAAGTTAGCTGAAGATTTATCAACAATAAGGATTTTAGAATCCAATGACGCCGTAAGAGAACGTGTTATTGCATACACCAAGCCTTCAATGCAAGATTCTGTGAAATCTGATGAACTCCTGACCTCTACAAAAAAAAGTTTTTCTATGATCGCAAATGCCACTACTTGTATGAAACAGACTTTAGGTGTGTAATGTGGCATACTAAATCACTTAGTGTACAAATAAGTTTTTTCTAACTCTCTGATTGAACATACAAAACATTAATCTACTAGATACATAGGCTTTAACATTAAGGTCATTGAGTGTTTTACTTTACAGACTCTACTACTTTCTCAAAAATATATTTATTGTTTATGTTTATTGAACTGCATTTCTTATATTAACAGTTGGAGAATGCAAATACTATTATTGTCATGCAAAGAATTTTCTAGTTCAAAGAGTTACAGTGTTATGTTACAGGATTGTGCGTTTGATAATGCATAAAAATAGTCATCTAAGTTAGGATCCTGTAATTACTGTTTTTTCTCTTGTTGGATTATACAGACGTATATATGATCTGTGAGAAGCTAAGAACCTCAAACTCCCTTACTATTGTGGACATTGATTCAGAGTCAAAGGATCCTCTAATTTGGAGTTCTTATGCCTCTGACATATACAACAACATTCGAGTCACAGAGGTTTGTGATGTGATCTATTTTTTCCCTTATGTGTGGTACTATACAATTAGTATGCAACTAGTGACAATTTTCAGTAGCTTCTGTTAAACAATATTATGATATAGTTATATAAACCTAAACTGCTGTTTTCTGCTATTGTCACAGTTTACCTGCATTTTAATAAAGTTTTTCCAGAATATAACATTCACTGGTGGCAAGTATTCTTGGATAGAAGAGAGCAAATTTTACTCAGTAACATACTAGTATTATTATAACATTAATATTGCTTGATAAAAGAACTTTGCAAAGTAACACTCTTATAATGCTGAGAAAGAAGGATACTTTCACTACAAAAAAAAATTGACAGTGAGTTTTGGTGAAATCGCTCCAGCTTAAAAGGAAACCATTGACCAACTACATGGACAAGTTGCAGACAGATATTAATCCAAACATGCGTGGAATTCTGGTAGATTGGCTTGTGGAGGTTAGTCTCATGGTTGCAGCATTATGTAGATTTCTATACTTAATTATATGAGGAATTTTTTCTTCTTCCTTTCAATCAAAATGTGGTTGAATTATAGGATATTGAAAATAAGATGAATATCTACCATTCATTATCATGTTCCTAATGTAGTCACATTTAAAATACACAATCTGTAATTTTCTTCTATCCCCTTTCAGGTTTCTGAGGAATACAGATTGGTTCCAGACGCTCTTTACCTGACAGTGAATCTCATTGATCGGTATCTCTCAACTACATTCATTCGGAAGCAAAGGCTACAGTTGCTGGGTGTTACTTGCATGCTGATTGCATCGTAAGTACCAAACTCTGTAATGGTCCTGGTTAAGATAGAAGTTTCCAAGCTCAAAGTGATACCTCTTGATGCTTCTCTTTAAAATGATAAAACTGAAATGCCTTCAAATATATTATGTCAGTATTTACTGGTTTCTCATAATATAATTTGTTCTCATTGTTCTCTCTGTAGTTTTGCTTGCATGCTCTTGTTTGGACATTCATAAACATATATTGATGCCCTAATATTATTCATGCAACTCTTAATTTTGATTGAGTGTATTTGGAGATGCTGATAAGTATAATAATGTGTTTCTCTTCTTTTATGATTTTAAGAAAGTACGAAGAAATGTGCCCACCTCGAGTGGAAGACTTTTGCTTCATCACAGACAACACATACACAAAGGAAGAGGTACTGTATTTGGTAGTACTGCTTAAATCTTTCATCTTTTTTCTTTAAGCTGTATTCTTGATGATTGATATATAAAGCACCTAATTAGCATCATCTGACAGGTACTGAAAATGGAGAGAGAAGTACTGAATGTGATGCATTTTCAGTTATCTGTTCCCACAATCAAAACATTTCTGAGGTATTTAATATTTACATTTGCATAGGAACATACATGGTTTTGAATGTGAGATTAGTGTAGTAGTCATAGTTAATCAAATATTAGTCTCAACCGAATGAAAGTTGATAGATAAATACTCTAAATTCTAAATGACAATGAAACTCAGTGAGATAAAAGAAATATAAATACTATAAATAATATGATATGATAAGAAGAAAGATAAAAACAAATTATAGATGATATTTAGATGTTAAAAAAAATGGTCCCTGTGTATCATAATCATGAATAATAAAACTCTCTGAATAAAGACATTAAGGTTTTCCTTAAAGTTATTTTTGGGATTTCAATTTTTAAATGAAACTTACAGTAATAAAATGATTTATAGAAAGACTTGAATTTAAAAGTTAAAAAATGTCGAATAATCAAATAAATTTGAACCATACATCGATCTTCTAAATTAAAAATTAGTCTATAGTTACATGACTTTATCTTTTCATTTTACAAGTAAATGAATGATCCTTGTCTATATTATTTGTTTGTTGGTATATTTTACTGTAATAACAATTTTCACTTGACATGATTCTTTAATCCATTTTTTGTTGGAAAACCTCGATTATTATTTGAATGAATTATGACTGACTATCATTTCTTGGTTTTCAGGAGATTCATCCAAGCAGCACAATCTTCTTACAAGGTACTACAGTTGTTATAACACTATTTATCCACAATTTATTAAACTTTTAGGTGATGTTATTATGCAGAAAGGAAAAATGCAAATTAACTTGCTAATTTCTTCTATTGTACAGGCTCCTTGTGTTGAACTGGAATTCTTGGCAAATTATTTAGCAGAGCTTGCTCTTGTTGAATACAGCTTCTTCCAGTTTCTTCCTTCCCTTGTAGCTGCATCTGCTGTGTTCCTTGCCAGATGGACGCTGAACGATTCAGAAAATCCATGGGTATGAACAATTGATTGCTTCGTTGCAATTTCACCATTCAGCTTTGACCTTTGTGTAGAAGTAAACAAATTTTAAGACTCATGCATATATTTATTTGCAGAATCCAACTCTGGAGCACTATACAAACTACAAAGCTTCAGAGCTCAAAACTGTTGTTCTTGCACTGCAAGATCTGCAACTTAATTCCAAAGGCTGTCCCCTGAATGCTATCCGCGATAAGTATAAACAACAGAAGGTTAGAATCTGTACATTAATTAATTCTGTTGAGATAACTCTCACTTGGTTGATGGTCAGTGGTTATAAATCCCTCTTTTTCATCTGAAATCAACTTATGTATTTTAAATTTTGAAGAAGTTAAATCAATTTTCTTAATAAAAGTTAAATGCACAACTTGATTTCAACTTTCTCTATAAATATTTTCGAAAAACTTCACCAAATCCTTTTTCAGTTGAATAAAAAGTTAATTGCACTAGTCAGCCACACACCAAAATTGCTGTATATCACAAGACATACATAATATTATTGTACTTCTTTTCCAGCCACCCTTTCCTTTCGTTAGTGTCAAACGCGTCCAGGATGGATATGTTTATTGTAGATATCAAAATGTAATTTTTTTTATGTGGAGTAAAAGATGAAGTCTAAAATTTTCCAGTTAAAAACTGAAACGGAAAACGGTATAAAGTATAAGTATATAATCTGATATCAATTCATAAACCCCATATGTATAATTTGGAAAAATGGGGTGTGGAAGGGGTTCATATTGTATTGAACCTATATATATTGTTCCCCATTTGAGTAAAGTATATGAACCGGCAAAATAATATGCACGTCCTTATCGTTGCTGAAAAAGGGTGTTGAGATAATTAAATGACAGTGACTTTTGTTTCTTGTGACAGTTCTATTGTGTGGCAAAGTTGTCTCCAAAACCGGTGCAGTCACTCTTCCAGGCCCAAGTGTAAATGTTTTGGCTGTTCCCTAAAGGCTAAAGGATGACTACAGTTTCTGGCACAGTGATGCTTGATAATCATCATCAGTTGTCGTATATCTTACCATTCTTTTTTATCATCAAAACCCCACTTGATGCCTGCACCGTAATTTTAACATGTAAGATGGTCTCAAACTCTGGTTCTTCCAGATTTCCTTGTAAAACGAAATATTTGCGGGATGATACAGTTCAATGAGTGAGTTGATGTACTAACACCAAATAGGCTTCATTTTAACGTTGTCAAGATGCAACAAAGCCCTATAGTTTTGGTCTCAAGATTTTGTACTGAAACAAACATTTTTGTATGAAATACAAATTAAATTACATACAATTTATTTTCTATTTATATATATTATACAACATTTTCTTTATTGCACTTTATATTATATGTATATGTGTGTGAATCTCCTGTCATTTAATTTTAATCTTCAAGTATTGAAAATTTGGACCAATTGTTGAAAAAACTTATGAAAAAACGTTTCAGGAATTGAAAATATACTGGGCCCAAGTAAATAGTGTAATGTCAGTCCAGCTTTTCCTTTTGGCGCGAAAGAAAAAGGTGCTTTTTGCTGGTAGGGCTCCAAAATTTCTAATTTTCTTTTCATCCAGCAATTGTGGTCACTGGTTATCCTTTTTCAAAACACTAACATTGCAAATAAAGTTTGACTAAAATTACAACCGACTTTTATTCTGAATAACCAATGGGTTCAGTCTTACTTTATTTTCAATATTTCGGTTTTAACCATGTAAGAGCGCGTATTCAAGAAATTTTAGATTTATATAAGTTTTTCTTTAAAGAATCAAATAATATTGAAAAATTCATTTGAAATAAGTTCAAGTTGAATTGATTCACTTTAGAAAAAACTAACATTAATTTAAATCATTTCCACGTGTAGATTCCGTTTCCATTTTATTAATAGTATCTTACAATGCAATGTGGGAATACTGATAATTATGACTTGTTATAAGGAGAAAGGCACTGAGGAGAAGAGAGCAGATTTTGTAAATAGACTTATACAGAAAATGGTTTGATCCACTGCATGGTCCTTCTCATCACTTATCAGAAGGAGGCAGTTAAGTTACTACCATACAGTGGCAATCAAAAGCATGTTACAAGTTACAACATATGGCTGTCATTAGCATCAAAAGCATGTAGGAACGTAAAATATAACAGCCATTTACCACTTTTCTAGTGGTTTCCACCATATCAGGATCAAAGAGATAAGGATTGAGGTTCTGACATACATACATGCATACATAAGTTACAGGTTGTTATCAAATTGGAGACACTAAAACTGCGGTATTTCCAATCACAGGCTGGAGACTGGCTGCATGCTCTAGTTGTTTCCAAGCTTCCTTTCGCTTCTCTGCTGCCGTGTTTAGTATTGCTTCTTCTTCCTTAAACTGGGAATGACAAGCAAGGAACAGCTTCTCATCCATCTCTGCAAACATTTTTCTAACATTATGAGTTAGGTTGAGCACTGCTTGGCTCCAATGGCCCTGAGAATTTTTCTCTAAGGCTGGAAATACGATTGGCAGGATCATTTGTCGGTTGTGAGCAATCAAGTTGACAATATGGTCGTTGTTCCATAAGAAAAGGGCTCTTTCAGCTACCTGAAACAATCCATGTTGAATTAAAGAAGGCTTATATCTGAGCAATTAAACAAAAATGTCACAGGAAACAAGGGATTCTCAAAAGATACAAAAACAAATGATGATGGAGAGGAATTTCAGCAATTAAATCATTAAATTGAAAAGACAAGAAAGACAGTTGCCAAGCCATTCCCAAGAGGAGCTTCCGGGAACTGGGAAATATACTTAAAGAAAACATAGAGAGCTCTGATGAAACAAGAAAGAATACAAACTACTTTCAGTTTCACATCCTATAAGTGACCTCTAACACAAAATTAATGCAATAAATCTCCCAACAAAGGTTGCAGTACGATTTTTACTTTGAAACTGAAGAAGCTAAGCATTATAATTATTAGTCCCTACTCTATGATGTAGAGAAAAGCCTCTACTTAAATGGGAGTTTGGAGATCCACTCAACTAATAAAGACACACATTCCTGAATCAATCCCATTATGGATGGATAAACCAGGCTCTGAAACCTGTTGAGGTCGAGGATACTAAAAGCCAGGCTGTGAAACAATATTTCCTTCAATTCAAACAGGATTTCAGTGTCTTGACCAAGCAAATGGGAGATACACATTCCAATCCCCCTGGTGTTTAAGGATTGCTCTTTCCAGAACAACAACAATGACACTGATGCGTGAGTCTCGTATTAGTTGGGTGTGAAACACAACTCCATATTATAGGAAGGGCTCTACTCCACATCTTAGAGAGACTATAATGGAGTCTTTGCTGATGTGCTAAGTAATATAATACCAGAAATGATAGCACCACACAAGCTATAGTTGAAAGGTATATAATTTCATTCCAATATAAAAGCATGAAAATAACTAGAATAACTAGGATTCGCTAAAAGTGAATAAGAATTGTACCTGAAAGTGCATACTGTTAATGCAGCATCCAATCCGCCAAAACAACGGTACCATGACCCTTTGGAACTCTACCATGTTAATTGTTTCCAAAATTTCTTCCACTTCACCCAGGAACATCACCTCTTTCTGACTATTCGTTATCGGCCAATACTTCAACAACCCCCTGATGACAGTGCTCGCCAACTTAGGCTCTTTCTCAATGAACTGAGTAATGCAGTAAGACAACTGCTGGAAGTACACCCCCATGGACTTGGGCTTGTGCAAGGGGATCAAAACCCTCCACAAGAAGATCTTGTGCTCCTCCTTCAAAGGCAACGCGAACCCGCTAATTATGCTCCCAAAAATCTCCAACAACTCGGCAATCCCATTGTGTCTCTCAGTCTCAAACACAAACTTAAAAAACAAGTTGTTAATGGATTTCCTTATGTAAGGCCTATGCACCATGAACTTGCCATAAACCCTATGCAGAATGGTCTTCAAGCAGTCCCTCTCCCTAGGATCTTCCGAATCAAACAACTCCAACAACCTTAACATAAAGGAATGATCAATGTACTTCTTGGCCACCTTAGCATCAAGAGAATTTGAGGTTATAAACTTGAGCAGCAACTCATACACGAGCTGCAAATGAGGCCAAGCGGGATCAAACGCTGGCTCATCATCATCATTCTCACCACCACGATTGGACCTATAATTTGGCGGGAAAACGCGAAAGAGATTAATAGCACACATTCTACACACAGCGAGAATAGCAGGTTCACCGAACCTCGAGGACCCACAAGAAGAAACAAAATCAACGAGTTCAACAAGGATTTTTCTCTTCACCTCTTTCTCCAACGTGTTCTTTCCAGGGTCCGAGAAATCGAAGGTCACGCAACACAGGCTCAGCTTGCTCACGAAAAGGTTCATCTTTTCCGAGTTCGGAACATCCTTAAACGGCACCAGAGGTTCTATCACCGACACCGTGCTCGCCGGAAAAACCGCCGACGAGGATGTCCGTTTCGCGGCATTCGAAGCGGCGGTCGCGCTATGTGTGCGGCTGTATCTGCCGGCGGCGCGCGGGGAGTCGTCGGAGCGAGAGGAGTCATCTCGGCATGACTCGTCCGAGTCGGGTTTCGGTGTCTTGCGGGGGAGTCTGCTGAGGAATTGCTTCAGCATGGCGACCCGGAAGTTGACAACGGTAAATTTCGAAGCTTTAGACGAAACCCATAAGGAAGGCAAATCAATGTGGCACAAAAATCAATGAGTTCTTCTTGAGGGAGGCACAGATGGTGAAACCCTAGATCTCGGTCATGGAAAGTGGGGGAAATTACCAGCAATGTGAGAGGGGTGCATGAAATTTAGACGGAAAATTCAAAAGGGTAGAGGAAAATTTGCGATTTTGCAGCATGCATGGGTGAGAAATCAAATCTTGAGGATTGTGAAAGGTAAGGGAAAAAAAAAAGGCAAATGAAATGTTTCTTACAAATGAGGAATAATTAACAATTTATCATTTGAAACTTGCATTTCTAAATTTTTTTTCTTGGAATATGAGAAAAAGAGAAAGGAAATGGTTAAGGTTGAATGCGGAGGAGGGGGTTTCTAATTTCTCGTGAAAATGCAGATCAAGAAGTTTTGTGCTGTAAATTTTTTTAGCATTGAAACCCTTTCAGCTGATTCTTCTTCTGTTGTTCTTGTTGAATAATGTGATCCACCGCCATGGAACTCAGAAATAAACCAAAGAAAAGAAAAAGCACAATGAGGCAATGGTTGGTTTTAACTTATTTTCTTGTTTAGGGACATTAATCAAATCATGAAACATTGGAATCAGTTTTCTAATATTCTATGATTTCTATCTACACTGCATTTTCTTGTGTATATAATTTAATTAATAATTTTAGGGTTGTGATATTGATAATAATTGAAAAGTGAAAAAAAATAAAAAAATAAGAAGGTATGGGTAGAATTTGTACACAACACGTGTAACTGTGCATATGTAAGGAAAAGGAAAAAGCCTGTAAAACTAGGGACATGACATCGTTTGCGCAGATGCCAAAATTATAGATAAATAATGTGTTTTTATTTTATGATTTATTTTGGTATTATTGTTATAATAATATATATTTAAAATTGTTTATTCTGTTACTAGTTTATATCTTTATCTACACAGATTTTAGTCTGTCATGAATTTAAGCTTTTGTTTCTTAATCTCCATTATTATTCAAAGTTATGGCTGGTTTTTTTAGATAAAAAAAATTATTATCAGAGAATAATTACTTTTAGAAAAGTTCAAATTTACTTTTACATGTGAAGTTGCGTTTTAACCATTATTTGCATTAAAAAAAATTTACTATTTAGATAAAATTTAATAATTTATAAAAAAATTCAAAAATAAATTCATTTTTACTATAAACGTAAATTAGAGGATTTTTTCCGTTAGATATGATATTTAGAAGTCATTTTAAATTTCAACTAATTTAAATTAAGTTAATAAAATCTAAACGATATGAGTTAAAAAGTAAATGATTACAACTAATATGAGTAAAAGAAAAAGTAAATTTGATTGTTTTAATGCATGAAAGTAATATTCACATTAATTATTGTTATCAATTATTTCACTTCAATGATGATTATTTGTAACTTTCAATTATTTTGTTTCTGACTAAAAAGTTTTTTTCTCTTATATTTACAAATTATTTGTTTTTTTAACTAAATGAAATTTTAATTAGTAGGTAAATTAAGACACATTTGTAATTAGGTTTATTAATAATTTCATTAACTATAAATTCATTTTAATAATAATTTTTTTTATATTATGAAAACAACACATTTATATTATAAATAAATATGTTATGATAAGTATATTTGAATATTAATTTGAATGATCCTAATTTTAAAATCATTATTGAATGATAATATTTTTGTTTATTTTCCTAATAGATTTGTTTTTAATCCTTATAATTAAACTTAAATAGATTTATTTTTAATTCTTATAGTTAAATTAAATTCTAAAAAAAAAAACAAATCGAAACTACCTTATAATTTATATGTTCACAAAACAAGCATAACCTGCATTGGTAGATAAGTTTATATAAGATGGACTAGTATTATAAATTATTGAATTAAAAAATAATAATAAAATTAAAAAATAAATTTATAAATCTTATTATTAAAATAAACAGATTCCTTCCTCTATATATATCTATATATATTATAATAATTTATGGAACAGAACATATAGTACTACATGAGTAATAAGGCTATTATTATTATTTGAAAAATAAATTAATAAAAAAAAGTATTTGAACAATGAAATACACAAAAATTTAAAACCCAGTACCTAATCAACTGAGGCAACTTTGGACTCCATTTTCGGCCTTTCTTATTTTTCTAAGTTAAACAATCCTAGTATTAGAATATTTAACAAACAAAGATAAAATTAGGATAGAGTGTAGAAGAAAACAAAAAAGCAAAAATTGATACAATTTTGAGAATTAGGAATTCATGAGGCAGTGCAGCAATAACAAAAGGGAAGAAGAAGAAGGAATTGAAAGGTTTATGACTCCTTCATTCCTTTCCTTTGTCTTCTCCGTCAAAGACAAAAGGTATGTCTCTTCAAACACATTCCCTCCCTTTTCCCTCCTTCTTTCCATTGCTGGGTTTCTCTTTTACTTTTTTTTTTTTTTTTTCTTTTCTCATTTATTTAATTTCAATTGTTTTTATTTTGCTTTAATTATTCCTTGAGTTTGTTCTATTTTTTAATACCAGTCAACATGTTGATGCCTTCTTCTTCCATGATACATATACTATGAATATGATTAATATATTTTTGATACCAGTCATTTAACATATCAATATGTATATCTATAATTGTTGTTGTGATTCCTATGAATGACTTTGAAACCTTGCTTCTTAATAGATTTGAAGTTGGTCAAGTTGAAGCAGAATAATTGAGAATTATGATTATAATGTTTTTGTGAACTTCATGTTTCCTTTGGTATAAGACTTATAAGGACGTTGTTTCACCATAGTTACATTTTGAAGGTCCATTGGACACTCATCTCTTGTTGATGGCGCTCCCCACCCACCATGTCATTGACATCTCGAGGACTTCAGGACCTTCTACTTCCTCTTCCTCTCCCCGTGATAGGCTTGCTAATGATGTGGACTTTGGTGCTTTGAATTCTAATACGAGACACCAAGGAGATAATGTTACACATAATATACATAGGAGTCCCTTGAATTCAGGGTTTTGGATATTTATTGAGTTAATGATAACAATGTCTCAGATTGTTGCCTCAGTTGTTGTTCTATTTTTGTCCAAGCATAAGCATGAGCATCCGCATGCTCCCTTGTTTGCTTGGGTTATTGGGTATGCCTCCGGGTGTGTATCCACCCTTCCTCTGCTTTATTGGCGTTACTACCAAAATACTTATTGTGCTTGGGAGCATAATACTTCAGGAACACTTCTTTCCAGTTCCATGGCGAATGAAGGGGAAGATGTGAGAGAATCCTCCGGAGGTAATCAAGAATCATCATGGTTGATGAATGGAAGGTATTGTGTTGCCAATATGTTTGTTAATTGGTTTTGTTGAAATTCAAATGTTTTGGTGTTTACTGTTTTGTTTTGTCTTATCGTAATACTGAGATGAAAGTTCTAGTGGTGAATAGATTGTTGAGCTTAATGTCCGTTTGGCCCTCCTTACTAGCTTAATGTCCATTTGGCCCTCTTTACTATTGTAGAAGAAGGTTTCGAGGACACAAGATTTGTTTAGAATTTAAACATTCTAGTATGCAAGGTTTAGCTTTTACCTTGTGATGGTTCCAATTTGGACATTACTTCATATCAAAATATGTTTTCCTTTCAAAGAATAAATTATGAGAATGATGGAATACTTTAATCATTAAGTACATTCATTGTTTTTGTTTGAATGTTATATGCTTATATTAATGTACAGTCAACATTCCTCGTATCGATTAATGTCTTCTTATTACTCATTTACATTGCATCGCTTTTTTTATACATTTAGAAAATCAAAAGTTGCATATTCTTTCCGGGTTTGTATTATTGAGAAATGTGATGTTATTACACTCTTAAGAATTTACAAAACATGGGAACCTAATTGTAGCAATTGAAGGAAAAGTTAAAGTATTTCTTGAATTTTCTCTTTTGAGAGATTTTTTTTTTCTTTAAATCTCTGTTACTGTTTAATCATCAATGTCTATTGCTTAATTTGGAAATAACTTATGGAGTTGCTAAGTTTGCCTACGCTTGTTTAACAGATTGAAGCTAGTTATGGAATACTTCAAGATAATTCTAGATTGCTTTTTTGCTATATGGTTTGTTGTTGGAAATGTATGGATTTTTGGAGGACATTCATCTGCTGCTGATGCGCCTAACTTGTACAGGTAACTTCTGAACAGTTCTTACGTTTTGTGTGTGCTTTCTAAATTAAATTCCGACATAATTTAAGCTAGCATCGACAAAACAATGATTTCTCCAAATTAAGCGGATCCAAACACATATCTTATGATTTTTCAAAGTCTCCATATTATATCTGCTTCCTTTTGCTTTGCAGGTTATGTGTAGTGTTTCTTACCTTTAATTGTATCGGTTATGCTCTGCCCTTCATCCTATGTGCAACAATTTGTTGTTGTCTGCCTTGTATAATTTCAGTCTTGGGAGTCAGAGAGGAAATTACACATACCCAAGGTGCAACCTCTGATTCGATAAATGCTCTTCCCACTTACAAGTTCAAAGTGAAGAAAAACAAAAACAATGAGGAAAACAACAACTCAGTTGTTAGTGAAGGTGGAGTTGTGGCGGTAGGAACGGAAAAGGAACGTATAATCTTCGGAGAAGATGCAGTAAGTACAATGCAATATTCATATATTTTGGATTCTTCAGTAAAGTTGTATATCATCCTACCATTGATACATTTGTTTGTTTATTGTCTAGGAACACCATAGCCATTTGGGTAAGAAAAACCTTTTTCCTATGAAAAATCATGAATCTCATAAAACTGAACTTTTTCAAATTTGATTATGGATGGAATAGTCAAGGACTTCTAGTGTATACCTTAAAAGTCTGTTTAAATTCTTAGTACTCTGTTTCTTCAGTTATTGTGTAACCACCGTCTCTTGCGAACTTTTTCCTGTCCATAAATCTTGAGTATATTTTGTCATATATGTTCAACCCTTTAGGTAATTACCAGTTTATAAGGTGTCTATGTTGTCCACAATTATTATCAACTTTTGTTAGTTGTAGGACAAAGAAAATATAATTGTCTGCTTAGTTTCTGTGATCATTGATATTATGAAATTGAGAGCAAGTTTTATGTTTATTAGTTACTTGTTAATTTGCAATTTCATGATGTAAATTAAAAACTATATAGGGAGTCCATTTATTTCCTAATTGTGGTCTTGGACTAATTTTGCCTCTTACCTTCTCCAATTTTATAATCAATCACTGGATACTGTGTGCTAGTTGCCTATTGAATTACACTCCTAATTTTCAATTTTTTCTGAAATAGTATCTTACAAATCCTGTTATATACCTTCTTGTATGATAACTTTGTTTATTTATTATTATTTTTTATGGTTATGGTGAATGTGTTTTTCTACCAACTTGATTGAGTTAATGTACTTTCTGGGATTTGTGCAGGTTTGCTGCATTTGCTTGACAAAGTATGAAGATGATGATGAGTTGAGAGAATTACCTTGTTCTCATCTTTTTCACAAAGATTGTGTTGATAAGTGGTTGAAGATAAATGCTTTATGTCCCCTTTGCAAGAGTGAGATTAGGGAGAACACAACTAGACCAATCCATGAGGAAGATGCCAACCAATATCAGGGTGAAAATAGGGTTGAGAATAGTCTCATCAATGGCAATACTCCATCTTAATGTAGTTTGTATACATGTATATACAATGTATAGAGTTGTAAAACTTTCCCTGTGTATGTTGTCATTCTTTGGATGGATATCCAATCCTTATGTCACTCATTCCATCCCATTTTTGTTCATAAGTTTGACTAATACATAGAAAATGTACATAATGGAAATTGTATTTGCAGAAATTTTGTTTTTCATAACTGATAAGTTAAACTTGAACTTTGATAGAGAAAATTAGGAGAAAAAAAAAAAGAATGATTATGAAAGTAAATATTTGATGAAAAATGAATTATCTTCCCTTTGTAAAAGTATTTATTCCAAGTGTGACAGAATAATTATAAATTAGGTATTATTCTTATATTAGGAAATGTAATCATTCATTAAAAAGAATGGAGTACATGAAAATTTAAAAGAGAAGAAAGAAACTACAACTAATATTAGAATATTGCTCACTATAATAAAATACTATTAAAAGAAGAAAAAATTGAAAATAAAATATCCCTATGTTATAAATAATTTTTTTAATTGGTTCACAATTTAAATAATTATAAACTTGAGGTTGACAGAATAAGAAACTTATGCAACATTAGATATTTAGATTTAAGAATTACAAAATATTTTTTAACATTTACTATTTTTATATAAATAAAATAATTCATAATTTATATTTTATATATTATCTATAAAAAATTTTATACACCAAAAAATAAAAATAAAAACATTTTATATGTGATTTTTAAAGTAACTAAAGTCAATCCACTTATGATATATAAATATGTAAAAAAGTAACTATTTTTTTTTTTAAAACTAAATTGTTGATATGAAATATTTATTTATTTTATTAATAATTCATTTCAATAAAAAAAACTTGATTAATTAATATTAATAAAATATCTCTTATGAGTTTTATTTGAATTAAAGACATTGCTAAAAAGTTTACTCTATTAGTATGATTTAATTCATTTTTAAATAAAATTGACCCATAAATAATAATATTAATTAATGATTATTATTTCAATAAAAATGACAAAGTAACAAGTTTTTACTACTTAATGAAATAGTAATAAAATTTGTTTTTAATGTTTAAAAGTTTCACTTTTGTTAAACATTAAGTTTAATAATAATTTATAAACATTTTACGTTGATAATAAAATTAAGTACCAACTTTTAAAGCGTAAAATATATTAGATATACTGATTGAATATATGTTATATATATATATATATTTAATCGGTATATTTAACAAGATTGTATATATATTATTAATTATAAAATATTTTTTTACATTAATTAAAACATTTAATATTAAAGTTATTTATGAAAAAATATTAATTATTATTTGAAATCATTATTTTGAAAACAATTAAATTATTTACATTCTTATCACTATACAACAATTAGTACATTTATTTATTGATGTTAATTTTTAAGAAACTTTTTTATAAAGTTGTTTATTTTTTTAATAAAATGTTTTAACTTAAAAATTTACTCCAAACTTAATAAATATCTCAATAAAATTGAAAATAAGAATAGTGTGTAACAGTGGAGAGTAAGAATTTAAGGGAAAAAAATAATTCATAATCTATAATGAATATATTTTTTTAATTTGTTGTGAATATATTTTGTATATCATAAATCAATTAAAATTTATTATATATATATAAAATTAAATTAATCAAATTAACATTACAGACATAAATAATAATAATAATTATTGTTAAGAAATATATAATACTTAAGGAAGTTTTTTTTTTTAAATAAAAAAAAAAGAAAGAAAAGGAACGATGCGTTTTAACATAAAAAGAGTTTAGAAGAATCAAGAAGTCCAGATGCGGTTAATATCGTGTGACTTGTTTATTTCTTTCGCTATCTTCTTTATCGTCTTTTTTCTTTCTCCGTTCAACATCCTCTTAGGGTTTCCACTGTTGCACTCTGGTTTCATCAGCGCCGCTCGTACATGCCACTTCTATTCACTTCATCGCAACATTGCTTCATCAAGGTACCTCGTAATTCTCTATTCCATTCGTTCTATCCGAAACTTTTCTATTTTTCTCGGTTGTAAAACTTGTTTGTACCATTCATAGTACTTCTTCCGCTTGTACGACATTCAATTGAATTATAGGTATTCATTTGTGGGAAAATTTGTCCGTGTTGTTATTTCTTTTAGCCTTTATTCAATTAATTAATTGTTTTTTGGAATTTAATTCATCTGAGCTCTGGTGTTGGTTTCTACTATATAATCGATTGATTCAACACGCGGGTGGTATTATGTTTTATGTCTCTTGTTCTGGTTGCTATGGTGTTAGATTAGATATCTGTTGTTTATTTATGCTGTCACTTGTTTGATTGCTTTTTGTTTAAGGGTTTGTTACGGGTTATGAACTGTTTCAGTTTCAGGTGTGTTTGTGAAATTAATGGTTGATGGTACTGGTCCGGAATGTCCAACAATTTGGTTTCAGAGCCTATCTCCAGTATGCAAATGGCTCAATTAGAACCACTTATGAACAAGGTTGATTCATCAGGGAGACAGATGGAAATGGGGATTTTGGGTCCCATGTCCAGTGATATTGTGTCACAGCCTATGGGAACTTCAAATGAACATGTTGGATTATTGAGAGCTGTGCCTGGTGAATCTAGGTCTCAGGGCATGCCCCTTTCGAGCATTCAGAGTGGGCGAGTAGAAGCACAAGCGAGCAATCCAGGAATGCCTCAAATTCTTTCCCCTAACAGACAGTCCCAGCAAATGGGGAGGCTTCTGAATAGCACAGGGCCACAGCAGCAGCAGCCAACAACTCCAAAGCGCAAGGTGCCAATGGAACTATCATCCAGTAGTTCTTTTAACAAGCGGGTTGCACAAATGGGAAATAGACCCTGGTTGCAGCAAGCACCTAATGCATCAAATAGAGCTTCTCCTCAGATGCAATCCCTGTCAAATGCCTCCAGGACACCTCATGCGGCAGCTTCAAGTAAGAGGAAAACACAGTTGGATAGCACTTCCAGTAAAGCTGGGACACCTCGGTCTGTGAATTCTAAAAGTATGAATACACAGATAAAGCAGTCGTCCAAGGTTCAAACTGAATCATCTGAAAGTGTTAGGTCCAAGATGAGAGAGTCATTAGCTTCTGCTCTGGCCTTGGTTTCTCAGCAAGGTAAACCTCAGCTCTCAAACAATAATACACCAACTGATAATGCTGCCAATACTCAAGGTAAATTAGAGAACAGCTCTCAATGTTCTGGATCAGGACCTACATCCATCAATGCTCCAGTGGACCAAAGGCAGAATAATGCTAAATCAGTTAATTCCTCTTTTGCTGAGGCTGATTCAGTTGGCCCTGTGGTGAGAGAGCACATGCAGAGTACATCATTCAATGAAGATTTTCCAGAAAAATACAAGGACTATGAAGCAGGATCCACAAATGCATCAAATAATGAAAGCATACTGACTTCTATGCAAGTCTTGAACTGTGATAAGCAAGATTTCCAATCATGTTACACTTTGACTACTGATGATGTTCCTTTTAGTGACAGTTTCTTTATGAAAGATGATCTTTTGCAGGGAAATGGTCTTTCCTGGGTATTATCTGATATGGTGGACGTGGGAAATCAAAAGGAAAGTCAAACTGATATAGAGCAGAGATCGGAACCTGAGGAAACTGGTGGAGGTTGTAGGGAAGAGGCCCCTCTACCTGAACTTTTGGCATCAAAAATAGAAGCAGAACTCTTCAAATTGTTTGGAGGTGTGAATAAGAAGTACAAAGAGAAAGGAAGGTCCCTTTTATTTAATCTAAAAGATCGCAATAATCCTGAACTTAGAGAAAGGGTTATGTTTGGTCAAATTCCTCCTGAACAATTATGTTCCATGACTGCAGAGGAACTTGCTTCAAAAGAGCTCTCTCAGTGGCGTATAGCCAAGGCTGAGGAGCTTGCTCAAATGGTGGTTTTAACTGATTCAGATGTTGATTTTAGGCGATTGGTCAAGAAGACTCATAAAGGTGAATTTCAAGTGGAAGTTGAACATGAAGACAATGTACCCGTCGAGGAGGTTTCTGGTGGCACAACCTCAGTTTCTCGAAGCCAAACAGCAAAAAAGGATGTGGAAGGCACTTCTTCCAAACCTGATGTGAACAGTGATGCCGAGAAGGGAAATTTACTGAAGGATGATACTTTTTCCATTACCATTTCTTCCAATGAAGGGACTGATCCCATGCAGGGGCTTATGACTGATGATGCGTTGAAGGACACTGACTTTCTTCCACCAATTGTCTCTCTTGATGAATTCATGGAATCTCTTCATTCCGAGCCACCATTTGAAAATTTACCACTAGAATCCGGGAAAGTCACACCTGCCTTAGACAAGGATGAATCTGGGATTGAATCTAAATCAAAATCTTCTGATTTAACTCCAAATGAACAGGTGTTTGTCACTCCAGATAAGCCTGACAAGTATCAAAGCACATGTATAAATTCAGATGCTGAAAAGGATAAAAAGGCTAATTCTGAATCTGGGGCCATTTCTTCTGATACGGGATACAGTGGGAGTCAAGCTGACATGAAGTCAACTGATGGTCGTACCAAGGAAAGGTCAATTAATGATGTGAAGCCTGCTTCCAGCAATACTGTGTTGAAAGGCAATCAGTTTCATGCAGAAGGGAGATATGGTAATGATAATAGGTATTTGAAGGATGCAGTCCCCGCCAATGGTGAATGCCTGTGGGAGGGAATGCTTCAACCAAATATCTCGACAACTCAGTCAGTCATAAGCTTCTTTAAGAGGTAGTCTACTAATGGTTTGCAAATATCTTTATGATAAGTTGTTACCTAGCTATGAGCTTTTATGCATGGATTTTTTTTTTTTTTCATCTGAGAGGTAGTGAAGATCATGGATTGGATCATATCATTATTTTGATTTTATTACCTGAACAATGCATGCCACTCCCCCTTTCATGCATATCCCAATTGGTATTGGAATTTGGACCCATCTATGCCTTCCTTATTCATTTTTTCTTCCATTGTTTCCAATTTTATTTGGCATTGACTAATTAATGATTACACTTTTGTTTTAAGCCTACATGTAATTTTGCACTAAAAATTTTCTACCATAATATAACTTGGTTTGTTCTCACTGGACCAAAAAATTTAGTTTTGTATAAATATGTTTATGAAAACTGGTTTCACATGTCTCGAGGCCATTAAACATTTAATGAATAAACAAATCTATAGATACCACAGTAATCATAAACAGAATTAATTTAAATATAAAACTGAAAATATGCTAGTGATGTCATTGGGATAATAAAATTATGAAAAGATAAATTGAAATAGAAATTTCATAAATTTCTCTATGTATGAATTGTTTGGAAAATTTATAAATAAAATTATTCAAGTTTATATAAGTTTGGTTTTGATTGGTTTTTAAAATTAGATTTGAAACAACCGAATCCAAGAAAATAAATTGGTTTTTGGTTTAATAAATTTTTAGTTTGTTTGGTTAGGTTTTTGGCTTGTATTAGTTCAGTTTATGAACAATCCTTTTGATAACTCTGGACCATACTATCTTTAGAGTTGGATGGGTTTGGGTGGTGGACTACTTGTCACTATAGTTTTGAACTTTTATTTGTGCTGCTCAAAGATACTTAATATTTATTTTCAGTGATTTTTACTGATCTTACATTAAAATTCTTTGTGAAGTGGTGAGAAAACTACTGCTAAAGACTGGCCTGGGTTTCTAGAGATCAAGGGAAGGGTTCGACTATATGCATTTGAGAAATTTCTGCAAGATCTTCGACTGTCCAGGAGTCGTGCAATCATGGTATCACAAGTTTCCTTTTGTTGTGCTAGTGGTTTATTTGAATCTTGTCTGTTAATCTCACCACCACCCATACAGAAAAGCATTGATTGAAAATGGGGAAAAAGTCCCAGTTTGATGCTATTTTGTTTTTTAAGCACTTGTTTAATTTAAAGTATCTTGAGTTAATGCAATTTTTTTGGCTTCTTATCCCTTGCTGACGGTTTGGGGGCACTGAAGTCGTGGGGGGTTGTGCATGAGAAATGACCACTTGTTGGTAAGACTGACAGGATGAGGTATTCTTTGTAGTGACAAGTAATTAAACCAAGAAAATGTGTTGTTACGGGGTAGAAATTTAATATTTGTGTTGTGTAGCTTTTGAAAAAACTGTCACTGTTAGAATATGTATTAGGAGATTTAATTGATTTTGGTAAATATAATACGATTTCTGGGGCCTGGAACTAAAGGTTTCTCATCCTTTGGGTGATATGTTACGAAAAATTCAATATATATATAATATTTTGACCCAATGAAAACTGGGGGTAAAGAACTGAAGAATGAATTTGTATTAAAAATAATGCGAAATGTCTCCGAAAAATTCTTTATTTTTATTGGAGATCAAGCTTAACTGTGATTCAATGAGATGCGCGGGACCATAAGGATGTCGTAACATGGAATAAATATAGACCAGTGTGGCTAACTGATTTGAATACGCTGGGTGACTGAGTTAGACCACTTGCAGTTTGTTGTTACCTTTTCTTAAGGAAATCTGTGTAACTGATGAGAAAAACTTTATCGCATCGCTTTCTTTTTGAGCTAAGTAAAATTAAAAAGTTTCTTTATATTGCAGGTTTCGCATTTCCTTTCCAAAGAGACGGACGAGCAATCAACTCTCCGAGAGGTAATGATAGTTATGTTAGTTTGGTTCTCATCTGAGTTTTTAGATGCGGATTGTTTTTTATACAAGAGATGATACTTTTGCATGCAGGTGGCTGACTCGTATATTACGGACGAGAGAGTAGGATTTGCTGAGCCTGTGCATGGAGTAGAACTTTACTTTTGCCCACCTCATAAGAAAACAGTTGAAATGCTCAGCAACATACTTCCAAAGGAACAAATTGAGGCAGTTAATTCTATTGATAATGGTCTAATTGGTATTATTGTATGGAGAAAAACTAATTTAACTTCGTCTATATCACCCACCACTGCGTCACACCACAAACATAGCTCTAAAAGACAATACTTCAGTAGGAGACAGCAAGATATAAATGTGAATGCCAATTCCCCCCATAAAGCAGTGCCCACTACGGGCTTTAAGACCACTGAGAATGAGAATGATGATGAGGATGATGTTCCTCCTGGATTTGGGCCATCGGCTGCCCGAGTCGAGGATGATCTGCCAGAATTTAATTTCTCCGGCAGTTCCATTCCATCACACTTGACCCAAAAACCAAAGGCACCATCAAATATGGTTACATTACACTCAGTTAACCCAGCTCCACCACCACCACGACCTGTAGAACAAATGAGGGAACTTGTATACAAATATGGGCAAAACAAACCAAGTGCACCTTCAGTTAACTGGCAGGATAAATTTGGGGGGACAATTCAACCGTGGAATGATGATGATGATGACATACCTGAATGGCAGCCCCAAACCTCCCAGAATCAGTTTCCTCCCCAACAGACAATGCACAACATTCATCTTCGACCACATATTTTGAATCAATCATTTCCGGGTTCACAACAGCCAATTATGACACCACAATATATGCAACCCCCGATGAATGTGACGCATAGCCAACGAAATTTTGACTCTCAGTGGGTTCCTTCTCCCCAGGGTAGCAACCTACAGCCAAGAGGTGCACCGCCCTACGGAGCGCCTTCGCAAGGCACTTCCTGGCCTCAAAATGTCTCTAGAAGTAGGGGATATTAGTTTCTTCGGCTATAAACTTTAGTCCTTTTTTAATTTCTTTTTATGTCTTTCATATATGTAGCAGTATGTAAGTTTATTGTAAGGTGTCGAGCTATTCTTTTTGTAGGCATCAATACCTCGTAGATCAAACAAAATGACCATTTTTCACATGTTTTTCTTTGCCGACAGTAGATGTTCCGTTGAATAAATGCGAGGGACAAAACAATTTTGCATGCTGTAGTTTTTACTTTTAAATTTTCATGGTAATTTCGTTACTTTGGCCGTTTTATACGTAACGAAACGTGCAGACTATCGCTTCAATTCCTGTTGACTTACGATATTATATAATGTGTCTGATTTGTCCTTTGCAAAAAACTATTCTATACTCTCAAATGTAAATGAGAGAAATTGTAGGATCGTCATTGAACGTGGTTTTGAACAGAAATATAAACATGCACATAGTCTGTCATAATACTCGAAGTTGCAACCTTTGCTTGATCTTAGGGATATTGGCATAATTTTGATGTAAAAAATGTTTTAATACAAGTTATGGTATTTCTTTTGCAAATTAATCTCCCGAAATATGCATGAGTACACGTATGTACGTTTAAAAGACTTTAAGAGAAGGGTATTACAAGTGGTTCTAAAATGAAGGAAAATGGTTCCCTTTATCCTTTCGTCTACGAATCAGCATTACTCTCTCAATAAACACCATAAATGAGGTGCTATAATAATTTTACAATAGATAAAAAAGAATCATAATTTGGTATCGCTAGAGGTTGGGGGTTCCATGCATCTGAATCCACCACACGTGGCCTGATTCGATTCCAGAGATATCCGAATCTTAAGTTTCCAACAGCGGAAAAGAAAAGAGAAGGGAACTACAAAATCGTTGTTCTGGTACAACCCAAAAAAACCTTGGTACAAGATGTATCAACACATTTCCTTTCAAGTTTTCACTGTTATGTGCATTTTATAACCTATATTGTATTTACATCTTTAGCAAAGAAGTAAACAACAGATGGACCCACGTGTTACATCCCCTCCCCCCAAGAAAAAGGAAAAAACAGTGAATATTATAATATAACAAATCATGGAGAAAAACAACAAATGATAAGAAAGCCAACATCTTTCTAGGCGATTATGAGAAACATTGAAGCACTGATACGGAGATATGTGACAACTTTCAAATAGTCTCAATTCAAAAGATTTGATATGAAGAATGAGTCAACTTGTGAGTGCTTGCTTGAGTCCTGCTCGTTGTTCTGGGGTCAACTTTGTTGGAAAACTGACATCAAATTTGATCCTCAAATCACCCCAATGACCAGGCTCTTTTGTTACTGGCATCCCTTCATTTGCAACATTCATCTCGTAACCAGGACTCACAATGTCAATCACTGGAATACTTAAACTACGTCCATCAAGTGTGGTGAGGTTTATTGTGGTTCCTCCAATGGCCTCTGCCAATGATACCCTTTTGCTTACAATAAGGTCATTCCCATCTCTCTTGAACACATCATGAGGCTTCTCATCAATCACAAACACAAGGTCTGCTACCAGTTGATTTGGTTGCTGATTCCCTTTGTCTGGGAACGTAATCTTTGTCCCTTTTTTCCAACCCGGCTTCACATCAATGGTTAATATCTCTGTTTCCGGAACTATCCGTCTGCAATTTTTGACATCATAACCTTAGAACAATTCACAATGTTTGTGAAAATCACAATGATTAAATGATACACTGTCTTAATAATAGCTCTAACATGTATCTATCTAAGAAGGGAATCGAAAAAGTAAAATGAATTTAGAATCAAATTTCTCCTTGTGCCAACTTAATTGTCACCAAAAAATTTTGCATAGTCATAATTATATATTGTTTTAACTTACTTGAGATTCATTATATTTTATTCTTTCATCGTATGAGTGTTGTTGAGAAATTTATCTACACTGGTTTTAAAATGTTAAGAAGAGAAACATAGTTTAAGTTAAGATGATTATACTTACCCGGTAGCATCCACGGCCTTCCTTGAGATCTTCATTTTCCTTGTAGATCCAGTGTATAATTCCTCCAAAGAACAAGGCAGTTTGGATTCAACAGGTAGTGGCTTCTTTGGCACATTCGCCCGTCCAGTACTATATGATCGAAAATTCTTATCACTAAATCCTCCACCAAATGCTGTTGCCCCTCCATCAGAGGGGAATCTCTGGGACCTCCCTGGTCCAGATGATCCAAATCCATATCCAAATGGGCTACTTCCAAAGAATTCTGCAAAAATATCCTCTGCATTTCTGGGGTTGAACCCATTTGATGGTTCATCAGGTGGCCTATCTTTCAACCCCTCCTCTCCATACTTATCATAAACCACCCTTTTCTGAGGGTCACTCAGTACCTGAATTCACCAAAGCTAACCCCATTACATAGACACCTAACTATAGTAAGATGAAGAAATTGCATCAAACTAATAAGAATTACTTCTGAATTATATTACAGCATTATACAAAAACAATAAGAACTCAATCTCAAGTGATGTTGATGAAAAAACAGACAACTGACTGCCATAAACCTCCCAATTCATTAAAAAAAGTTCACACATAATCATGCAATTTATGACCACACTTTGATGCAGAATCCACACAGAACAACCCCCAATGACGCTCAAATTCTATCATCAATTTCATTTCTCTACAATGAGTATTTAAAATCGCCAATTTGCCTTTCACATCCTATTGACATTCCTAACATTTTAAAAAAAACGAAATAACGTGTATTACTTATTTTCTCTTTTTTTTTCCTTCCTATTCTCACCAACCAAATTAATTCAGGTGTTATTTAATTCTAATGGTTAAACTGACATCAAAAAGAAAACACAACACGAAAGGTTTCTTGCCTCGTAAGCCTCAGAGATCTGTTTGAAATTGGCTTCAGCTTCTTTTTTGTTGGTGGGGTTCTTATCAGGGTGCCATTTCATGGCCAACTTTCTGTATGATTTCTTCAGATCATCCTCCGTTGCATTTCTGTCAACCTTCAATACATCGTAGTAATCCACACCCATGTTTCTGTTTCCACAAAAACTTGAATATCTTTCAATTATTACAACAAATACCGGGATTCCAAAATACAAAACCTTCAAAATTTAGACTCTTTTCATAGACACCCGATTACGAAATACAACCCTTCTTCCACCAAAGTTTAAAACTTCATTGAAGGGTTCATTGAATATGCGAGGTGACCTGAAAAGAGAACAAGAATTGCTCAATCAAATCAAATGACAACAATTCGGAAATCCGGAAATTGATGTGTCGGTTTGCGATTGCAAGGGAAAAATTTGAATGCTGTTCAACGGTTGGAAGTGCAGTATATTCTTTTCTTTTCAACGAACTCGTCGATTAAACGGAAAATTTTGGATCATTGAAAACGATGATAATAATTAAGACCGAGAGCAACGGTAAAAATAAACTCTCAAATTTGCCCAAACGTGGACCGAGTACGTATTAAAAAGGTACGTAAGAATAATATTCATACAACTATTTAATAATTTTAGAAAGATTAATAAATATTTATCATATTTAAAAATTGAAAAAGAAAATTTTGTGAAAATAAATAGTTGCTGTAATTTATAGTCACTTGACAAATATGGGAATAAATATTCTCATCTTCACATTTCTCAAATAAAATAATAATAATAATGTAAAACAAACAACCCCTATATTGTTCTTGTATACAAAATGCTTTTCTATAAAATGCTTTTTTTTATAAGTTGCTTTCTAAGTAATTCTTTTTCAATAATTACTTTTCTGTTTCAACTTCATATGTATTATTTTTCTTATGCAAATCTTATTTTTTTGTTACATCCCAGTATTATTAAAGAATATACTTTACTCGACCCACTCTAACTTCATTGCAAAAAAAATACTCCTGTTCTAATCCCAACTTCATTATGTTTAATTAATAAGTAATTTAATAAATATAATAAACTAAAAGATAAATAGGTCTAATGTCTTGAAACTATTAAAACCATTAAACGCCCATGAGAAAGAGCATAACAACATTTTTAAAAGTTGCCATTTACCCCAAAAAAGTACAAATAAAATATAAAAAGATAATTAAAATTCCCATGGAAAGAGCATAAAGAAAATTCTCACGAAGAAGAGTTCATATTAAGTTGAAAATTTACTTCTTGAAGATGATGGAAATAAAAAAAAAAAATACAAAGTAAAAAGAATTAGTAGGAAAATGTTGTAAAAATCATTCTTATTTTAAAAAATAATCTACATTTAATAATTGGACAATCTTAAAGAATATTTTTCAGATGCGCATTATTAAAAATAATTAAGAGGTGCAAATAATTAGCTATTGCATTGTGATGAAAATAGAATTGTATTATACTATCTCGATAGCAAAAACCTCAAAAGTATTTCACAAAGAAAAGTGCACAATTAATTGCCCACGTTACGAGTACTTCAGATGATAAGAAAAATATGGTTCAACTAGCTTGGAACTATAGAAACAAACAATGTGCTATCAAAGATGAACTTTTTCCTATTTATACACTTTTGCTCGAATGTGAGTGACAAATTTATTCACTTCTTAGCTGATTTCTTGGGATTTGGTGAATACAATCAGCAGCAGAAAAATATGGTTCAATTAGCTTGGAACTATACAAACAAACAATATGCTGTCAAAGATGAACTTTTTCCTATTTATACACTTTTGCTCGAATGAGAGTGACAAATTTATTCACTCCTTAGCTGATTTCTCGGGATTTGGTGAAGTAGAATCAGCTGCTGGTTCAGAATCAGCTGCTGGTTCAGATTCAGAATCAATATCCGGTGTCACAAATTCATTAGTACCCTGTAAGGTGAAAACAAGCAATTACTGGTCAAAAAGTATAACATAAAGAAGTAGAACGTCTACTGCATTAAATTTACTAATTAAAAAACAAGTGACTATGACTTATTAAATTAACCAAAATAATAATAATTCTAGTAATTCATTGTATCAGGAAACAGATAGCTGAGACATTAATAGGTAAGAGAAGTTTTAGCTAATGCTTAACATTTTACTTCTCATGATCATTTGAATATACAGCACAGATACCAACTTTTCCCTTGCATCAAGTTATGAGTAGTGACATGTATGAAAACATAATAGATCAAACGAAAAGTTAAAATAGATATACACAACACAGTGTAGAAAAATACCAAAGATCACAAAAGTATACAGAATATGCATTTGAACGGAAAGTCATCTCCAAAAAAAAAACAAGAAATCAAGTAGGAAGAATATAGTCAAACACAATATAGAAGGAAATGGAATCCCATAATTCAAACTCTGAATTTGGCAAAATCAAATCACTTGGTGGGTTTTAATAACCATAAGGTGAAGATCTTTGCTTCTATGCAATGCTGACTGAATATGGAAATCTTCAGGGAGAATTAAAAAAAAAAAAAAATCAAAAAGAAAGGGGAAAGGGACATTGTGTTATATCAATTGGTTCTATTTTTTTGTGTACTAGTATTTCAAACCAGAAATGGTCTCACATATTAAGCTTCCACTCAGCATGCACAACCTAAACAAAAAATACTGCATAAAGGCACAAAACTTTGAGATGACAAAGCCTAAACAAAATCTTGAAATATATAAAAAAAATAATACCTCAAGCTGGCTGAGAAAGTCAATAGTATCTTCCAGATGAGAATAGTTGACAAGGTATACATCTCTAAGGGATTGTTCAGAAATATCAGGAAATGACTTCTTCAGATATTCAATATCCATGTCAGTTTCTACCTCAAGCAAATTTTCCATATCCTGCTGCGATGACATCCAAGATGGTTGGTCGGTCCGCAGTCCACGCAAAGACTCAGCAAGGCTTTTGATATGAAATTCAATAAGTTGCTGTTCGAGCTCAGAAGGAGGCTTTTTCTTGATAACTATTTCCTTTTTAATCTTGGAAATTTTTTTCTCATAATTCTTAGAAATGCAAGGTTTAATGTCTTCCCCAGTCTGCTGCGATGAAATGCAAGGTACCTGGTCGGTATTCAGCACACGCAAAGACTGATTAAGGTTTTTGATGTGAGATTTAAGAAGGCGCTGATCGATCTTAGGTTGAGGCTTTTTCTTGATATCTTTCTCTTCGTGATTCTTGGAATCTTTCTCTTCGTGATTCTTGGAATCTTTCTCTTCGTGATTCTTGGAATCTTTCTCTTCGTGATTCTTGGAATGATTTTCTTCGTCATTCTTGAAATCTTGTTCTTCGTCATTCTTTGAATCTGGTTCTTCGTCATTCTTGGAACCTTGTTCTTCGTCATTCTTGGAACCTTGTTCTTCGTCATTCTTGGAACCTTGTTCTTCTTCATTCTTGGAACCTTGTTCTTCGTCATTCTTGGAACCTTGTTCTTCGTCTTTCTTGGAACCTTGTTCTTCGTCTTTCTTGGAACCTTGTTCTTCGTCTTTCTTGGAACCTTGTTCTTCGTCTTTCTTGGAACCTTGTTCTTCGTCTTTCTTGGAACCTTGTTCTTCGTCTTTCTTGGAACCTTGTTCTTCGTCTTTCTTGGAACCTTGTTCTTCGTCTTTCTTGGAACCTTGTTCTTCGTCTTTCTTGGAACCTTGTTCTTCGTCTTTCTTGGAACCTTGTTCTTCGTCTTTCTTGGAACCTTGTTCTTCGTCTTTCTTGGAACCTTGTTCTTCGTCTTTCTTGGAACCTTGTTCTTCGTCTTTCTTGGAACCTTGTTCTTCGTCTTTCTTGGAACCTTGTTCTTCGTCTTTCTTGGAACCTTGTTCTTCGTCTTTCTTGGAACCTTGTTCTTCGTCTTTCTTGGAACCTTGTTCTTCGTCATTCTTGGAACCTTGTTCTTCGTCATTCTTGGAACCTTGTTCTTCGTCATTCTTGGAACCTTGTTCTCCGTCATTCTTGAAATGATTTTCTCCGTGATTCTTGGAATCTGGCTCTTCCTCATTCTTGGAATCTGGCTCTTCCTCATTCTTGGAATCTGGCTCTTCCTCATTCTTGGAAACTGGCTCTTTCTCATTCTTTGAATCTGGCTCTTTCTCATTCTTTGAATCTCGTTCTTCGTCATTCTTTGAATCTGGTTCTTCGTCATTCTTTGAATCTGGTTCTTCGTCATTCTTTGAATCTGGTTCTTCGTCATTCTTTGAATCTGGTTCTTCGTCATTCTTGGAACCTTGTTCTTCGTCATTCTTGGAACCTTGTTCTTCGTCATTCTTGGAACCTTGTTCTTCTTCATTCTTGGAACCTTGTTCTTCGTCATTCTTGGAACCTTGTTCTTCGTCTTTCTTGGAACCTTGTTCTTCGTCTTTCTTGGAACCTTGTTCTTCGTCATTCTTGGAACCTTGTTCTTCGTCATTCTTGGAACCTTGTTCTTCGTCATTCTTGGAATTTAGTTCTTCCTGATTCTTGGAATCTAGTTCTTCCTGATTCTTGGAATCTAGTTCTTCCTCATCTTCGAAATCTATTTTTTGCTGGTTCAACAAATCTATTTTTTCATGAGAGTTGGACGTTGGAACATAGATGACTGCACGTGGATTCAAAAAACGCTTTCCTCCTGCCATTGTAGCTTGATTCTAGGAAACCTACGTGCACAAAACAAGGAAATTAAGGCAACAAAGTTAGTAAATTCAGTCGTTACTAATGGATTCTTGAATGAACTTTGAATTGTATGTTCTACCACAAAAAAATAACTAAGAAGTTTGAAAAATTTCATGATTCTTTCGTACTCCCACAACTAAAACCTCCAACAAATTCAGTCGTTACTAATGGATTCTTGAATGAACTTTAATTTTAATGTTCTTCCACCAAAAGAAACAAAAAAGTTAGAAAAATTCATGACTCTTTTTCATACACCCACGACTAAAACCTCCAATAAATTGTAATGTTCTCAAACAGAAAGATAACTCCAATAAATGAAGTTCTTCTTTCTTCTTTTTCCAAGGCGATACAAGAAAAGAACGGATTCATGAAAAAAAATTGAGCTTTGAATTGGAAAGGTGATGCGAAAACAGAGAAAGAAATTGGAAATGAGAACAAACCAGTAGAAAGCGAAACTCTGATTGAATTGAGAAATGATTTGAATTGTGAAGAAATTTGGAGGAGGGAAAGGATTTTATAGGACTTCGTGTTGGCGGCAATCCATCAACGAATATAATAAATAAATCCAACTCTTCGTATTATTAATTAAAGTTTATTAAAAAATATAAAATTTATTGATTTAAAATTTATTTAATACTTTAAGTAATATTAATTATTTTCACATAAAAATTGCTTCAAATTTGCTTATATTTTCTATTTAGTGTTTGTTTTAAACTTTGTAATTGAATATGAATCAGGTAAAAGTTTGAATGAAAAAACAAAACAATTTTAAATAATTTATATAGAAAATACAAAATGCTATTTTCAGAAAACAAGTAATTTTTTTTATATAAATTTAGGTGCATGATTTGATAAAGAAATAAAAGAAAATATATAAAATAATTGAAACCTGAGAGATATAGAAATCTGCATTGCAACTAAAAATATGTAAATATTCAATTCAGTTTTAAGTATTACGTCCATTTAATATATTAAAATTATTGTACACGTATTTAAAATAATAATAAATATGCTATTTTTAAAATAAATTTACTGAAATAGTGTCACCTTTTTTTTATAAATATATTATTTAGTTTGATTTAATTTTAATTTAATATAAAATTTAAATTAAATTAAACTAATGAGAAGATGATGTTGGGAAAAAAAGTGTAATAAAAGGGAAGGGTTGAAAGTGAGATAATGTTACAGGGTGGTGGTGTATGATACAACTGAGAGCTACCAATGGTTTTACCTTCTTCCTCCCTCTCCCTCTCCTTCTTCTTTCCCGCTTCTACTCTGTTTCCTAATAACCTTATCTTCAGGTACTTCTACTTAGCCCTTTTGCATTTATTTTTTTATTTATTTGTTTATTAATTTTTCTTCATATTTGCCTGTGTCCACCAGAAACAATTCCAGGGTTATCTTTAACCCGCACAAATGCCCATTATCCGAGGAAAGGCCACGCTTTTCATGTTGTGCTCTAAAACCCACTTCACAAAACAGGATTTTTAGAAGGGATTTGACGCTGTTAGGCTTGACTTCGGTTTCTCTAACATGGCCACTTTCTGGTATATCTCTTGCATTCTTTCTGTGAATTTGGTGCTTGTTAAGAAATATGAGATTATAAGAACTCGTGTGATTTCATTTGACATGTGTTTTTTTTATGTGATGCAATTCAGACTCATTTGCTTTATGATTATTCTTTCTGTCTTGCAGTGGCTCTTGCTGAAGAAGAGCCCAAAATGGCTTCGTTTTTTGATGAAATAAATGCCTATTCTTATCTGTACCCTCTTGAGTCGCCTTCCAGCAATATTTCCCTCAAATGGTATGCCAAGTAGATACATTTTATGAGAAATGCTAGCAACACACTCTTTTCAACATACTAATATTGATTAAAGTGTATTATGAATTTATAGATAAAAGTGACTTAGAAGTAGTATGTTAGAAAATATGTTACTAGCGGTTCTCATATTTTACTTATTTCTTTATTTGTAAATTTTGTAGTAAGTAAAACGATTAGAGCAGTTTCAACTTCCAACTTTATCTGATGTTTTTTTACCACATTTAATAGTGTCAGTAAGACAGTAACATGTCCAGTGAACTTGATCAGATGGGATTTAGTGCTAGTGCATCTAACATAGCTATATTTGGTTTACAACTCCACTTGTTGTCTGGAAATTTTCCTTGATTATTATAGGAAGCTAACCCTTTCCATGTATTTTAAAGGGTAGAATCCCGAAAGCCAGAGCGATATTCATCAGCGGCACCACTTTCTCGTAAGTTTTGTTCTTTTCCTTTGCTAGGCAAAAATCTCTCATCAAATAATTTCAGAATAGAGGTCATGTTTCATTGTGAGCTTGTTACAAAAGAACTACCATTTAGATTTAATAGCCATCAGCTCTGTGGTTAAAATGTCTGAACGTTAGAAATTTTCACCATTCAATACTGATCTTTTGCTTAAAGGTACTGGTTGCTTGCTTTGTAATTTTCCTTTTATGGATAAACATTTCTCTGTAAATTTCATGCAGCTGATGCTCGCCTGCGCATTGTGTCCGAGCTTGTTGACTTTATTGATAATGTCATCATTTCTGTCACGGTATTTTCTCAACCTCATACTTGTTTAAAGTAGTTTTAGTTATCTATTCAAGTTTTTTGTACTAAATTCAGATAGGTCCACCAAATGCAAGCTATATAAAATCAAAGGATAAGAGTAAATGGACTGCGAAAGATGTTGCTGATTCAGTTTTGGCTGACAGATCTTCACTGGTAACTGGTCACTCCTTTATTACTCATGGTTTTTGTGTTAATGCTATTCTTATTGGAAACAAAATTCATACTCTTTTTTGAATCATTTCATACCAAAAGAAACTGCTACAATTGCTCTGAGTATTAATTAAAATTCAGAGATTTAGCATTCACTCACCAGTTACTCGGGATTATCTCTACATGGAAACTAAGTGTAATATGGTCATAAATGTTGGATGGTAGGTGAAACTGTTTGTTATAGATGGGAAGATGATATTTTCAATTAATCTTCTCTGTTTTGAGGATATTCACTGACCACGAAGTGAGCAATGATGTTCCAAGATGTTAAAATATAGTTTACCTCTGGCGCATATTTTAAGCTTCAATTAAAGATAATTGTAAACATAGTTTTTTTTTTTGCTTGAAAAGTCCACATGCAAATGTACATTATTGTTCTTGGATGTCAGTTGGTTAATTTTCCATTTATACTCTTGGGCACGAAGGCTAGGGGAAATTAGATAATAGTTGCAGTATTTCTGCACATGTAGATTTGATATCCCATGTAGGATTACAAGAATTATATGTAATAACCATACACACACGGTTCAATTTATGATAATCATATGTACAAAATAATTAAAATAATAGAATAAAATAAAATCCTTACATATATGTTAAATATATCTTATATCCCTATTTACATCAACCTAATCAAATCATATATCTTCAACATCCTATTACTATTTAAATATTTGTCAGCCTTCTAAAGCAAATTGCTTTTGGATTGTCATATTATCGTTGATATCAAAATGGATTATTTAAGCACTTATATATGTAAAGTATCATGGTCTTTTGCCAGACAATGCATTGATCGTGATCTGCATTGAAAATCCTTCACATTAATTTCTGATTACATTTTGCAGAGAGTTACCTCAAGTCAGCGCTTGGAAGAGAGTTCGGTTCTCAATACCCATTCTAGTGAAGTAAGCCATCTTTATTTCATTGTTTCCAATATTTGATAGATCTCTCTCTCTATATATATATATGTATATACACACATATATTTATATGTATGTATGTATGCATTTATAATTGTTTTCGATAGTTTTAATCTTATCAATCTAATTGAATTGAATTATATGGTTGAGGTTAGCTTTTGATGTGTTTCATCTCTCACTTGACACACTTTCTATTATATTATGAGATTTGTTAACATGCATTTACTTATTTTTTAGTAAAAGTATTTTACTAAGATAACTTCGATTTTCTTAAAATATGCAATATGTAGCTTGTTAAAATACTCTTTCTGAAAAAACAGGTAGTTGCACAATAGTAAACCTGCTATTGTGGTTTGCTAATGTACGCTGAAGTTATATCTTGTTAAAATACTTTTTTTTAAAAGCAAGTGAATGTATATATATAATATGTTAGATCAAATATAAATATCTGCTGATTAAATCCATTTAAAGTAAACAGACATCTTCAAATAAGAACCGGAAGATCTCCAAACATGTATTTGTTTGTTAATGATAATTAATATTCCGGAGATTACAAATTGCCACTGCATTTACGTATTACATGCTTAAGTTGAAGTTTATGGACAATGGAGCTTATCTGTCTCTCCTCACAGATTGATGGTGAGATGTACTGGTATTATGAATACCTTGTTCGTAAAGCACCTTTGAGACTTGTAAGTACTTCCTTTTGGTACAACCTTTTTTAGTGGAAAGATGTGATGTGGTATATCTAATAATTACTTTTGATTTGTAAACCATGCTTTTACAGACTGATCAATCAAACGCTTTCCGGCATTATCTTGCTTCAACAGCTGAAAGAGATGGTATAACTTCTACTTTATTTCATTGGTTTAGATTATTTCTAACTTTGTGTATCTAATATGAGACTGTCATCTGTATATTCATAAAAAGTACTTCAAAGCTCCTTTTGAAATGATTTTATACTCTTTTCTGTTTCTCATTCAATGAGAGCCGCAGTTGTTTCGGACTTACCATTGGAAGAAAAACAAAACAAGACAAAAACATACATCTCTTTATTATATTTTTATGGGATCACCAATTAGCTAATTCACATGCCACTGTTTCTCTTTATGCTGCTTTTGAGGTTTTCAAGTTATATCTATTTTTTGGTGTTGCATTTTAGAAATTCTCTTCTTCTATTACTAAGCAATTGAATGCAGGTTATTTGTACTCTATCAGTGCTTCAACCGTCAGCCCGCGGTGGGAAAAGGTACTCTTTCTCTCACTCTCTTGTTTGTTGTCTGCATACGTGTTCATGTTCATTTGTTAAAATGATATGAGAACCTGTAAAAGCAGTATAAAAACAAAATTAGCAAATGAACTTCAAAATTTCTTGCACTTTCTCAGCCAATAATCAAACATGTCTAGTTCCTTAAGTTGACAATGGTTTGGTCATCCCTACACAACTGAGAACATGCCACACTTTCTCGTTTGTTTCTAGTAAAGAGTAAAAGAAAGTTATTCATCTATCAAAGGGGAATGTAGAACCTGAAAATCATAGTCAAGTTGAATATTTTCCTTTTTCTTTTTTAGAAAAAAGAAACAGTATGATATGTTTGAAAGAGGTAAAGAAGGCAAATGGTTTGAGTTTTGCCCAAATGCATGTACCTGAAATCTAGTGTACCATATTTATGATTTTCAAGGCTTGGAGTAATTTTCCTTAAAGTCCACTTTGTATAAGCTTTTAACACATTGGAGTTTTTTTTTTTTTTTAATTAAGATTAGTCTTTGATTTCTAATTACAAAAAAGCCCTAATGAGTGGGTATTTTGGAAGAGTCATAGGAGAGAACAACCAAGTTGGTTTGTACAAGAGTTTGATGCATGTTACTTTTATGATTCCTTTTTTTCTTTGTTATCCTATAAGAATTTGTGGAATAGTTTATTCAAAATGGCTTAAAGTATTACTACAATTGTGGAGACAATATATTTTTAAATTAATAAATTTGGTTTTCTAATTTTGAAAATATGTAATTTTATTTATTTTTATACTTAAATTTAATATTTAATGATGTCTTTTTGTTTTTAATCATTCTTAATATTTAAATATAATACATTTATTTATTACCATAAAATTGTTAAAAGAATTAAATGCACATATTCTTTTAAGTTTGAGGATTGATAATCAATTTTTAAAATAAAGAGACTAAAACTAAGATTGACAAAAAAAAAAAAAAAGGTAGAGTGTATTTGATGTTTAATCCTTTATGTTTTGTGTGGCTCTCTACTCATAGAATGTATTTGATGCAGCTGGGACCATTCCTTGAAAAGGCAGTGAGTTCGTTTCGTCTCCTTAGCCCGACAGAAAATTATGTTCCTCCATACAAAGATCCATGGAGATTTTGGTGAAAACTCAAAATATTTTTAGGTATAAAGTTTATGTATCATTTAATTGTCTTCTTTATCTCACAAATTACAGTTAGATTCTTGCAAAGAGATGAGAGCAGAACAAGAGGCCTTTTATTTCTGTTTTTGCTTTTTTTTTTTTATCATTGGTAAATGTTGGTTAACATCCTTTGGACCATGAAAAAAAATCCAATGTAGATAATAAAACACAATCTTAGTTTTACGTGTTGCTTTTTCTTTCATTTTGTTTTAAAAAGAGATACGTGCTAGAGGAGTTATGGGTATGAAAATATTGAAAAATTTCTCTAATTCGTTTTGAATAGGATACTTTTTTTTTTCTATTTTGCAAACTATTGTTACAATATTTTGTGAACTTTTTAGGAAAAAGCAATAAAGCATTTCACATCTTTAAAATTGTCATTTTTAAAAAATAAAATATCTTGAAGTTGAATTGTCTTAATTAATCTGTATCATTTTTATATTTAGCCTGCTTTTAGGTTAATTGTTAATAAGTAAATAAATGATTTCATCTGTTTATTCACCTCAAATCTCAACAGTTCGTGATTAATTCACAAGTCAAATACTAAATCATTATAAAATTCTGAAATTTACAAAAGTAGAATAAAAAGTTAATCGAAACAAGGAATCGGTTACATTTGAAATATTTTTATTCTTCATCTGTTTGATAGTTTAGAATTTATAATAAAATGAAACAAGAATGCATTGTAAAAGTAATAAAATTTAAAAACAATTATAACAAATTACTTTCCAAATATCTATTTAGAGGATATCCTGGAGTAATCTCCAGAATCCAAGGACCTAAATAGGTTGGGAAAAAAAATTGAATTTAGACTTGCCAATTTTATAATTCTGTTCTTTTCACTTGAACAATTTTATAATTCTTAGTTACTTTAAGATTTTGTCAAAGATTACGAAAATGATATTTTTTTTATTAACTTCATAAAAATTGTTAAACTTGCACCACATGTCTGGCAAAATCAAACTTAGACATGAACAGTTTTACACTTACTTTCGATGGTAATAATTTTTTAGGCCGAAAGAAACAACCTTCTTACACTGCATCCCTAATTCTAATAGTCTATTCCTTTTTGTCATTAATATTGAATTTCTGTACAAAAAAAACTGAGGGAGGGAATATTCCTTAAATTAGCACCTACCCTATTAACAAGCTCAACCTGAGCAAAAGAATGATATTCATCTTCATTACTTCTATAAATACAAAGAGTAACCCCAAAACTCCCAACCTATGAACAAAACATGTGAGGTAAGTTTGATATTGGAATGTCTTTAAGCAAAGACAAATTTTCCCCAGGTGCAGATATTAGTTAATCCTGGGATGTAGCAGAATATTCAAAAAGTATGCATTTGGATGAGCCATGCTTTAGGCACAGATGCAAACGATTTGTTAGTTTATAGGTCAAGGTCCATTCCATTGCCATCTGTGTTTCCTTCATTTGCCTAACAATTCTGGCCTGCAAGAAGAAAAACAATTGCTTTAGAAACTAATAAACTTACCAGTGAAGTGAATGGCAATGGAGTCTGAGTTCCAACATTGAAAGAATTTGGCAAATAATGGATGATTCTAGATGTGATGTAAGAAGAAGTAGATGATATGTGCATACTTCAGCATGTCTGGATAATGATAACCAAAGGTTTTCCCCGAATGACACCCCGGTTGTCAGAAAGAAGTATCACCCACATGATTATATTCAGAAAATATCACGCAACAAAGAGTCATCATTAAGTAACCATTTATTAATCCTAAACTATTATGTGAGAAAATAGTGTATGCATTGACCATGTAAAGAGATTTTATACCGTTATCTAATTACAAATTATCATGTGTGGTAAGTTTGTTAACTTTCACAATTTTATACCTATCATATTTTTTATTGATTGATAGTACATTTTTTTACAGACATCACGGAAATTATACTATAAGTATTAAATATACCTTCTATGTTCTTTCTCATTACATTTTAACTATCAGATCAAAATATAATTTTTGTCATTTGTTGCTTTATTTACAAAGAAATATTACAAAATAATTTCCCTCTACTGATTCGGATTGATTGACAAGAGAAGTTGGCTGAAATTAAAAGAAATCCAGTTCTTGGAAAGCTATGATTTGAAATATGAACTAATTTGATTATAATTACCTGAATACGTTTCCCAAGCTGGACTTCGATGTCAGTACCAAATGTTAAATTATGAGCAAGTAACGTTAAAGGATCAAATGTAGCACCAGAAACCCAATTAGGAATCTGAGGGGCGTAAACCCACTTTAACTTAGCCTGGCCAAACTCTCCCTTCCCTTCTATTCGTGGCATTAGTTTTTCAAGAGTAGTAGTTGCAAGTTTATCAAAGGCAAGTCCAACATTGTCTTCTAAAATGGATTCTGCTAACCGACTATCAAGTCTTCTGGCAACCTGCATTGGTTGAAACAATTAACAAGACCACGCGGCTAGAAAGAAAAATCATGAGTTTTCACAGATGAAACTATTGACTAACTTAAAAACAAGAATTAACTAGAGAAACTTTGGGATCCAGCACCACATGGAGATTTTCCGTGAAAGTGAAAGGTAATGTCTACCCAAAGTGGTCCTGACTACAAGTATCTGTATCACTACAACTGGGAATTTTTTAGCATAATCAGCTCAAGGATCTGTTCCAACACTAACGAGACTTACTTGATTCTGAACCCTAAACCTAAAAAGGAGGATGAGGGACCTCAAGCTTCAAATATGATTACAATTTATGACTCTTAAGTAAAAATGCTTAGTCAGTGAATAGATCACAAAAAATAACTAAATTGGCTCATATAATTATGACATTTCATTCCTCTATTAATAATTGTGAGATGAGTGTTGTTATCCCGTCATTGAGAATACTTGTGATTCATTTATTTCATGTGTTGATAAAAGATGACAGAGAGCAGTATCATGTACCTCAATTGGTGATAGTGTATCCTGTTCAACAAATTCCTGCCAATTGCTAGCTCGACGATGAATTCTATATTGCCTCTCAGATCCAACCAATGTTAAATCTAGCATTGGATCTAGTCCATAATCAGGTTCAAACCTTGCAATATTGGGATGCTCCCGTTTTAACCTCACCTGCATTTAAAATGTATTTTATCAACCTAAAGAACGAGTCCATAAAGTTGGGGAAAAAACTAAGACAAAACTAGCCGGGAAGAAACTGTAGGTTACTGTTCATAAAAGTTGCAAAACTAAACATCACACAAACCTGTGTTGCAACTAGATCAACTTCACCATTCTCAAATGTCAGTTCGCCCCTAGGCTTTATACATTTGGGATGGGCAAGACCATTCAACTCAAGCTCTCCACTAACAGCAAAATTAAGAATCAAAGGATAAACTATCTTCAGCTCTGGTCCAAGCACAAGCTTCAAATCACTAAGGCAGATTCCTATATTTGGTTTTATATGCACTTCCTCCGTATCCTTTTCCACCTGAATTGATTCATTGCCTTCCATGTGGTTTTTTCAAAAGAAAATATCATCATATATCCAAAAAAAGTAGCCACTCTAAAAATATCACACAGTGAACTCAGACTAATTTTTGAAATAACACAAACACTTGTATAGATAAACCAAATTGTCATGAGTTAGATGTTTTTAGGATATTATAGATCAGATTATAGATACAGAGTGTTTATTATGATTGAATATTTTTTAATCTTTATTCTTTTCCCTTGCAATTTTTGTTCTCTGTTATCCTGCACAAATGATTGATCTTGGCATCTGTGCAAAATAGGGGTGATAAAGCAATCCATTTATATGTTATCCATCCTGTCCATTCATAAGTAAATTCATCCACTCCATTCATTACAAATAAAACAATGGATCAAATCAAACATCCATTTAATTTTATGGATGGTTAATGATCCATCAATTATTTCTCAAAATTTAATGGATCTACATGGATCAAAATTAATCCAACCAATTTTTCCATTATTAAAAATTTCTGAAATTTACCTTTTAAAATTTTTTCAAAAATATTTTTTAAATTTGTTTTACAAAATTTATGTTGAAAAGAAAATGGATGGGATTTTTTATTAAATTTTTAATGAATCAAAATGGATTATTTCATCAGATCTACTATAATCCAGAATAAAATTTATCCGATCCATCATTTTACCACCTCTGACTCCGAACATGTATCATGAACAACAGAGCATATAAAAAAATAATGAGCAATGGCCCAATTAGCTTGTAAAACCCTATTGTTATGAAAAAGTTGTATTTAGTTTGTAAGTTCTTATCGAATTGGATAAGAGAGTTTATAAAAATGTTAAGGTGCATAAGTAGATTTTAACTTTTGTGAGGGAGAGAGGGGGTAACTGCAATACTTGGCAGAGCTAATACTAATAACTTGTTCAACATGTGCTATGTATGAAGCAATTCAGTGCCTTTGATTGGAGAAAAATGCAATGATTGCAAGGATAGCTTCTTGCCAACATTGCTTATTTGGGATAAAAGGTCTTCTTAACTTTTTTGTTGGTGCTTCACTAGTGTCTGTTTGGTTACAATGATTACAAATTCACAATGAACAAAATAATTTGAGCCAAAATTAATATGCATGATTTAGATTTAGTACATGCAGTGTCATTGGATTATGTGACAGCAGAATCCAGAGTCAACTCTAATGTTATATAAAGGGGCGTGAGAGTGATACATTTACATTAATAAGCATGTCAGATTCGGATTGTAGAGAATTATTATAAGGAAATGGAAGAAGATTACATGCTAAACCAGTAAACATGTAAAGTATTACCAGAGCCAGAAGTTTGAGAAATTTTGGCCATTGGAGAAGCAGATTCTGAACCAAAATACCGTGAAAATTTTCTTGAAGCAAATGATTTATCAATGCCACCACCAGGAAGTGCAGATTGATATGATGTGAATCTATTAGAAGAAGCACTATCCTTATCATGTGGCAAATATACTTTCCCATGACTAAGTTTAATATTTCCAGAAATGTTAGGTTGCAATATTGAACCAGTTATTTGCACCTGGGAGTTGACCTGGCAACTGATAAAAGTAGGTTTTTTTAAAGAAGAGTCATAGAAGCAAATAACATTATAAAATAAAAGTTACATTGTCAAAATTCAATAATATTTGAGATTTAATAATCACATCAGCTACATAGATCCATTAATAAGTCAAGACATAACTTAGATCCCTTATGCCAGAAGTTTAAAAAGCAACCTTAAAATATTTTTTGCTTGCACTTCTAGAACTTCACACTTAAACTCGATCTTGTCATCGAGGGCTGCTTCCTTAGTTTTGAGAGGAAGGTTTCCTTTCACAAGCAGCTTCCCCTTTCTGCCTAGCCTACTCTCTAGTGAGGTTATGGATAACCTGTTTGATTTCATGTGAACAGTTCCACCAAAGTTGGTCAGTGAATTTCGGAACATGGGTGAAGATATAGATGCCCTATGGAATGATGCATATCCATTAAGCACTGGTTGATCAACTGTACCTCTGGCCTGTTAGGTCAAATGACATGACAATACTTTAGAGAAGTAGAAATAATTATTTGACAAAAATTTATTCACCATACCCACCTCAAGCATGATATCAGCATGGCCATGAAGCCAATTGGCATAAGGAGTTAAAGCTGTTACCAGCATCATTCCCCCATCTTTTATATCAACATCAACTCTGACTTCTCTAACATCTAAAATTTGCCAATTCAAACCTTTAAGGCTTTCTGCTAATTGAATATTCCGATCTTCTTCATTTCTGTGCCTGGAAACATTGTCTCTGGCATGATCGGTGGTTGTGGTCCCTATGTTCTTCTTTTTCGCCCATTCAGGAACCCAAGCAGCCCTACTCTTATCTAATTCTACATCTTGCTGTAACATTTTACTTTGGAAAAGATTAACAGGAATAGATCCTTGAATTAGTACATGACCATTCTGGATCAAAGGTTCAAATTTTGCATTGATTAGAAAACGACTAGTTGGGGTTAGAGAGGCAACGACTTCTGCTCGTTCAAGAACAATTCCACCAATGGCACCATCAAGGAGCCTAATTTGAGCATCACATTCTGGTTTTGCTAAACTTCCTCTAAGATCTCCTTCCATATGCAAGATCCCCTTAATGGGTGCTAAAAATTGCCGCAGAGAATGATCAGCATCCTTTGCTGTAGAGTCAATGATCTGAACTACAGTTGGTATCAGACTAACGGGAAAATTTAAGACAGCAAAATGAAGTTTGGTTTTAGGTCCTAAGAAAGTTCCATCAGCATGAATTGTGGCATTATCCTTCTGGACAAAAATTTTCTTCAGGTGTATACCATCATCATTACTATAAGTACCAACTGCCAAGACATTCTGAGTTCTGTATTCTCCCCACTCCCAATCCTCACCGTGAAAGTCAAATTCTGCCTGAAATGGAATTGAATACAAAGGCAATCTTCAAAAAGAAGAAGATTTGCTAACTCCCAATATGCAAAAAACAATAAATTTTTACCAGGGTGTCCCCATTCCCTCCACCACTGGCAATGAGGGAACCATGCCAACAACCTTTGAGTTCAAGTAAACCAGGAAGACTCAAATCCTCAAGAGCATCATTTGATGGAACATGAAGCTCCCCTATTAACTGCAAGTTGAATATCATTAATGACAGAAAAAAAAATTCAAATTTTGCAGTGAAAATCATTTGGATCATGAATGTTATGAATCAACATGTACATAACTTAGATACAGTTTTATAGGAGCTTTTTGGTGTTATTCTTCAATTAGAATTGGAGTTTTACCTTGGTAATCTATATTGACACTAAGCGCAATTTTTTATCACATTATGAGATGAACCCCAATTTTGATTGAAGAACAACACCAAAAGAACACATAAAGAACTACATCTAAGTTTTGTCCTTCATAAATAAACATTACATGCTCACTGCATATTGGGAACTCAAACTCAGATGCATCAAGTATTGTGGCTTTTGAAAGGGAAATAAAATATAATGATTGTTTAATGATACCTCAAGCAGTTCTTGAGTGCTCATAGAATATAATCCCGTTGACTGTAAACTTTGAATAAAAAAATCCTACAAGGGACATGGTAACATTCATAATAAGCATTCTATTTCTTAAAATATAAGTATACAGTATGGACATAGCTAACCAAAGTCATAACCGAACATGCAAAAGAAACTACTGTAATCAAGACTAAGAGAAATAACTAACTCAATGCTAACTGTTTTCAGTTACAGAATATATTGAATCAAGATGATACAATACTCTAATAGAGATCAGCTCTCACTTACCTTGGTTCACTGTCCTCAAGCCTTTTAGATGCTAGAGTTAGACAACATCATTTTTAAGATTTAATTCTTAAAATTGTTATAAAGTCAAATAGAAAGAAGTCTAATTCTTTGTGATCTTACAAAAAAATTATTTAACTGGTTATAAAACTTCAATTTGAAGCAAAAGTCAGATAGAAGGTGATTTTCTATTCATTTTCATGTTTTAATCAAGAGTGATATTTTGTTATTAGAAAAAGGAAAAAGCTCAAAGGCTTTAAAGCTTTCATCAAGAACTGTCGAACTTGAGCTTGATTCAAATTCAATCCACAAGAAAGACAAATAAGTCACTAGCATGAAGAACCTAAAATTTAATTTGGATTCCTCTAGCTTTATATCTCTCTTTTTCTGGATAAAAAATGCATTTGGTGTGGGTTGGGGCAGGGGAAGTAGGGAAGCAAAAGTATATTCAAATCAACTTGAAACCTTAAAAGGTAAATATGTTATGTGGTTTTCAACAGCACCAAATAAATTATGCAGCTAAATTCCTAAATTATCCAACTCACATTTTACAAAGATCGAATCATAAGCAAGGTATCTAAATCCACTGACTTTGAATCTGTCAATTAATGACATATAAAGTACAATACAACCTTTGATCTTGAAAGAACAGCAGGATCCATGCTTCGAGATAGAAGCCTTGCAAGAGGAAGCATCTCAGCAACCTCCGCTCTGGGAACTTCAAGTTTCATTCTCCACCTACCCATCGAAGATATAACACTACCAAGATGCTCAGACAAGAACCTTTCTAAAATGCCATCTTCTTTTATCTCAACAGGGTTACAATCTCGTGTGCCAGGTAATACATATTCACCTTGCATTTCATAATAACTGTGACTTTGTTCCAAAATAGTTTTTTCAATTGTGATCTGAACAATAGAACATCAGTTGAAAATCAGTAACAAACATAGCAAAATATGCAGTTCAAAAGTTTACTGGTGCAACATAACCACAACATAATGCCATTATTACTATAATAAATTGAATTTGAAGAAATGACATCACTAATTTTGTCAACTCTAATAATCAATCAACAAATGTCTTCACTAAGTCTTTGAGTGTCCCAGAATTTTTAATATTTGTTCCTAGCTTAATGCATATGATTTATATGCTTCAACCTTAGAACGAGTGTTACATATTGTAGATGTCCTTAGTTATGGTAACAAGACAATTATAGCGTTATAGTGTTTAGCCAATTATTTTCGCTGAAATATTATCCACTCTATAACAATACACTCTATCGTGTACAATGACACACGGATTCAGTCACATATCTTGCTTTCACTTCTTCTCAACAAAAGCGAATGAACTTAGGAACTCACAACATCTCCACTCCACCTAGCTGCCACATCCAGTGCTTCACCATGCACCCCGCTGAATTTTGGCCTAAGTACAGATATGATTCCATGTCCTCTCCTTTTTTGAAGATTAAGCTGGATGTCTGCCTGAAAAAGAAAAGGGCAACCAACTAAAAAAAACATTATTTTTATTACATGACCACTAAATAATGCATTAACCAAGTCATTATTCAGGCCCTGTTTTGTTGTGCAGAAAGAAATAGAGAAGAAACAAGTTGAGAAAAGAATAGGTAAGAAATAAAATTGAATGTTTAGTTGTCTAGTAGAGTAGAAATAGGTGAGAAATAGAGACGAGTTTTGAGAGTTGTGTAATTTGATTAATTTAATAGGAAATAAGGAGAGATTACAGGAAATAGATGAAAAATAGTACAGTGGGTCCCACTATCTTTGAAAATTATTTTTTTTTCTTTTCTCCCTCGATCAACCAAACAAAATTAATTCTCTTCCTCCCCTTCCTTCTCCACCCTCTCTACCAAACAAAGGTTCAGGCAGGACTGAACAGAAAAAGGGAGAAATGAAGTTGCAATAGATCAGATAGAAATATCAAAAGTTGCATATTTCCTGAAATATAAAAAAGGCAATCGGATGAAAAATACCACATTATTTTTATTGCATAACCATTAAATAATGCCTTGACCAAGTAAATTATTCAGGCAGGAATGAACAAAAAAAAAAGAAGAGAAATAAGAGGTTAAAAAACAAAAAATATGATAGTAATGCCAAAAGTTGCATATTAGAAATATTTTCCTCTGAATTTTATGCTACGTATCCATCTTTCATCTGTGTGCACCTTTGCTAAACCTATACCTTCTATAGAAAGGGATTCCTCCATTTGATGTCCATTTTTCATTTCCCAAAAATCCAGTTTGCTTTTTATTGTAATTGAAAACCAGAAAAAAACATCATTTTAAAGTAACCACAAAGCTCATCTTCGATACGTTCCAAATTTTAGGGAATTATGTTTTACAATTATTTTTATGTGTCCTCAAAGCCCTCTTGCATTTACTCTATAAAAAATCGAGGTCAAACCTCCAGATGAATAATTCATGCAGAACAAAATATTGAAAACTGTCTAATCCCCTCACAAACTGAGTCAACTTATCATGATCAAAACGTGTATAGGAGTGTATGGAAAAGACAAGGATGATAAGGAATTGTAAAATCAAATAGGTAATATTATGGCTTACCCTCTGTATAGTTCCCCTGAGAGAAGCAAGCTCCAGCTCATCAAGTGGAAAATGCCATACCTACAAGTACAACCCACAAAAGCAAGAAAAAATTTCAACATTAACTTTTGGACTCATTTCTGCCTAAAAATATGCCAGCATAGAAACAAATATAGCTGGATTCAATCATTGGACCCATATTTAAATATAAGTACCTCCAAGGTAGCTGAATGACACGGTCGAAAATCTACGTTAGCCCTCAATTGCCCCTTACTAAGGGAAATGGACAACAGTTGTCCACTTCTCAGACCACTTTCACCACTAAGCTGTAGTGGCCCCACAAAATCCACCACAAGACTTTCATGAGACCTGCCAGAGGCATTCAACTACACTCCAAGGAATGGAAATTAGAAAAACTAATATACGTAGAATAAAGCCTGACAATTTGAAATTGTTTCCCATAAGGATTTCCAAAACTTGCAGATATAACGATGTCTACCTTTCACAAAATAACTACATTTTTTAAATACAGAGTCCACAAGGGAAAATTTCCTTTTGAAATAAAATATAAATATAAATTATGTATTGTACAAAAGAGAAATATGATCATGTAAATTTACATGTACATGTGGATGAGTTGACCTAGACATAGGCTGATTCCTAATGTGTATTTAGTAATAGGTTATATTATAGGTATATAAATAGGAGAAAAATATAAAGAGATGGGCCTAAATCCGTTATATCTAACAATATCAATCACTTTCCTTAACTAAGTGACAAAAATCATAAGCAAATCAAGGCCTGCATGATTCTCTAGAAAAGTTTCATTTTGAAGTCCAAATTATTTTTGAAAGAAGCTGGATCCAACAAAATTCTACAGATTAACACTTGCACTAAATCAAGTTCAGGAAGCTTGTCACCAGGCTTTATGAATCAAACATCCTCAAATAGATTTTGGTGTGTGTGTGAAGGGAGGGAGGGTTATTTGGAGCATATATTCACTGTATGGGAATAGATCTAAAGATTTCATCCATCAGAATATCAAACACAATGACCAATGGATATTTCAAAAAGGAATCTTGGTAAAAATATTGCTAGTAAGGAACAATCAACCATTCAACTCGTTAATTAACTCAACAAGCAGTTACTTGTTAACTGCTCTTTCAACATATTAGTCATTATTAACCAAATAACTGCTCATGAATTATAAAACCTCCACCAAGAATTTAATTCTCCCCACCCATATTTATTAGATTCAGATCTCTTCAATCAAACCCTAGTCCATGTAATCCCCCCCCCCCCCCCCAAAAGAAAAACAGTCCATGATTTTACTATACTATAATTTACTGCCAAGAAGTTTATTAAATTCATAATATCTCAAAATGAAACATAGAGAAACTTTTATTCATCACCTGGATACACTCGGGAGAAACACTAAATGATCCAGACATTTGAGGAGCAAGCATCAATTGATTCACTTTGAGACCAGAGATTGAAACCTCACCAACAACACTATCTGCACTTCCTTTCTCCAACATATTCACATGCTTCTTGTTCTTGTCACAATTTTGTTCAATCATTGTGGTACTAGGTTTTACCTTTCCCTGAAACTTGACTCTTCCTGTTGCTTTCAAAATCAAAGGTCTTGGAAAATCCAACGTATAAGGAGTAACCAAACTAAAGAATTCAAATCCATGCATGTGCAAATCAAAATCAACCCCACCAACAGTAAATGGAATGGCTCTCGGTGCATTAAACTCTTCTCTTTTAAGAGAAAAATTATCTGAATAAGATGTTTGAACTTTCATATACAAATCAAATGCAGCTGAAGCAAAATTAGCAGTGACGAAATCATGGGAGATTATGATATCTCCCCTAGCATCACTAAACGACCCTTCTGCTGACGGTGCAGTCCATTTTATATCAAACCTCCTGCAAAAAAAATGATATAATAACTCATTGAGAAGGAAAGAAGTATTAACAAGTTGGGACAAGCAAACCAGAAGTACAAAAGATATCCATAATCACGAAGTGAAGAAATCGTTGATAACATAAATATAATAAGCAACAACTTTACTGAATATTAATCAATCAAAACTGAAAAGGAACAATCTTACGGTCTGAAAAGAGATCCTGAAAGTTTTGTGTTCTCATTTAAAACCCCAAATTTCAGTGGCATCAAATGATGATAACTGGGAATATAGCGAAGCATAATTTTTTCTAGGTTCAAACTTCCAGAGAAGTTTGCATCTATTGCTGTCTCATCATCCACAGCCTGAAAACAAAAATAGACATTAGCATAGCAGGGTGAGGGACATATTACAAAGAAAACTGGTGCAAAGGCGTACATATTGGAGAAGATAATCACATTCTGAAATTTTGCTTTAGCCAAATCAATGAAACCTACTAATATCTTGATTTGTGAAATGAGAATCACTACCTTTCATGTGATACTATCACTTGACTGAGTCATGGACTATGGATGACATATAAAGAATACGAGAAAGAATAAATCAGAACCCTTAGCAAACAGCCAACAGAACATGAAAATAATTTATTGATAAAATTCCTCCCCTACTTGAAATAAAGTCATAAAATGAGTGTGTATTGTTGAAATAAAAGATAAAAAGGCATAGGATAAAATTCCTCCACTACATAGGGTAATATATGCATATATATAACAGCAAGAGAGATGCACCCAAGCCCATGTACTACAAAACCCTAAATAAAACAACATCTAACACTCCCCCTGAAGTTGGTGCATATAAATCATATGCACCAAGCTTGTTACAAATATAGTCAATTCTAGATCCCCTCAATCTTTTCCGTATGAAGTGACAATCAATCCCAATATGTTTGGTCCTCCGGTGAAAAATTGGGTTTGAGGCAATGTGAAGGACAACTAGATTCTCACATATAAGTGTCATTTGTGTGATCTTCTAAATCTCAATTCATTTAGCAATTGTTTAAGCCAAATAAGCTTAGAAGTAGCAAAGGTCATAACTCTATATTCTACTTTGCACTAGATCTTGTCATTACATTTTGTTTCTTCCTTTTTCAAGAGATTAAATTGTTATCAATGAAAACACTATCCGGAGGTGGATCTCCTATCAGAGGGAGAGCTTGCCTAATCTGCATTTGATACCACTCAACTCGAGAGTGATTATTATGACTATATAGCAAGCCTTTTCTACGGGAACCTTTAATATACTTTATGTTGATAATAAGATATTAAATGTACTATTGGAAGTTGTTAGAATATTCTAGAGATCTCTTTGTAATTATTATTAGAAGTGGTTAGAAGATTCTAGAGATCTCTTTGAAAGTAGAAGTGGTTAGAAGTTGTTAGAAGATTCTAGAAATATTCCTTTAGGGCTAGGATTCTCTATATATATAGATGTTGATGTACTACTTCAAAAAAACGAAATAGAAAGAATATCCTCTTTCATTCAAATTAATTCTTACATAAATAAGTAAATAAATAAATAAATAGAGCATCATAAAGTGGGCAAAACAATGCTAACACCTCTATGCATTCTAGAAAACAGGAAAAAGAAAGAGCTAACTATTTGCTTGATAAAGGCATGCTACTTCATGGCTAAGAAAAGAAAAAAAATGTGATATCTAATAGTTTACAGGTAGTAATATACCTCTGAGCATATCCATACTGTCCCAGCGCCTCGAATTTCACCACCATCCACAAGGCTTGCCCTAATTCCATACAAATCAGCAATCTGTGCTATGCAGTGGAAGTGTTACCAAACATAAACAATGAGTCACAACTCTGAACCACTGTGTGCAAAATTATTACCACTTTCAACTTACACAGTTATCAGTGTTGAAAGTGAAATTGGCAGATACATGTGAAAATGGTACACGATCAAATGCTGCCAATGCTCCAGCCTCTTTACTTTTAGCAAGTGCTTCAGATGCTTCAGTTGTAGGAGCATCCACAAGAAAAGAAGAGAATGTCCTAGAAACCATCCCAGTTCCCACAAATATAGGAGTATCCAGTGGGCCTTGACAATTAAATAGAGCAGTCATTGATCCTGCTAGCTGCAATCAATAAACTTAAAGTATGAAAAAAAATTAGAAATACAAGTATTCATATTGAATAAGCAAATACATACTTTGGTTAAATTATAAATTTGGTCTCTACACATCACACATTTCTTTTGTTTTAATCCCAACATAACCTAAGATTTTGGTTCCTATAAGCCGATGTTCATTTAATGAACAATGTTAAATTGGGTGCCTATACATAATAGCATTTTTCATTTTACCCCTATAAAAAAATTTGCACTCCATTTTGGTCCTTATTTGTAAGAAACTCTATATTTTGTCCTTATGACATACTTTTTTTGGTTTGATCCTTACATGAAAAATACTCTAAAGGCCATTATAACTTCAGTAAATGGGGGGGATCAGTTTTTTGAAAAAAAAATTCACATAGGGATCAAAACCATAAAGTTTTCAAGTAGGGACTAGTTGAGATTTCATTTCACCTGTAGATATAAGTAGAGCTTATAAAGGCTTAGGAAATGTGCATCTTATGAGCTTGCTTTTGAGATTGAATTGAGCTTTAGCCCATATTCAAAAGGACTAGAACAAAAAAACTATTAGAGTTCAAGGTGAGTTGGAATCCCACATTGGGTACAAATAGGAAGGTTGAATAACATATAACTAAGAAAGACACACAAACCTGTAACTTTAAAGGTTTTGGGTTGGAAGTGGAGTTGTATTCTCTTATATAGTTGTTGTTTACTACCTATTGGTGAATATCTCCCAATATTACCCCCCTCCTATGATGCACAGATACGATATGTATTTGATTTTCCATCTCTGGTTCATCAAAAGATAATGTTGTCACTCTAAGATTTCCAAAATCATCAAAGTCATCCCATGTATCTCCACCAATGTCCCACATCTTAGAGTTTCTTTCATTATATTCCTCACTTTTTCTAGTCAAAAGTCGCAAATTAGTATGTACATAAACCAAATCTTCTGCTTTCTTAGGACTCAACTTATTTCTTTTTAATGAGTGAATGAATGAGTAAGTACTCCAATTTGTTTCATCTTTATTCTATTTCATCTTTCATTATGTTGTTTGTTATTTATATCTTGATATTTTTTTAAAAAATCGATATGTTATGGACATGGATTTGAAGAGTGTCCAAAACTATAGGGTATCGAATACGTATCGGACACAATACGTTGATGGATTGAGAGTACATCATAGCCCCCCTCTAAGATACCTAACAAAAACAAGGCAATTATGGGTACCAAATTGTAATTTAACCTATTACTTTTTCTAGGAAACAAAGTTAAAATTGACTTGACATCAGGCTCATTATATTTGAAGTTTTGAAAATCCATGTAACTTCTATGATAAGTTGTTGATTTTCAAAGAGTTATATTTATTAATTGTTGGAATTATTACTAGGGTAGTTAAGTTCCCTATAATTATTACTTGAGTAGTTTAGCTCTCAATAATTATTACTTGGATAGTTGAAAAGTTCTAGAGTAGTTGGGAGTTTTCTAAATTATGTATAAATAGCACATTGTTGTACTGTTTTAATCAAGAAATAGAACTATAGTTTTCTTGTCTTCACTATATTTTTTTCCACTTAAGTCATAGATAGCTTCTACTTCTCAAAATTTTTTGGAAAATCTAACCTAAATTTTATCAAAAGCTCGTTTCTGAGCTATCATATATAGTGAGTATAAAGAAATGATGGTACAGTGGTACTACATTTTAAAAATAACAAGGACAAATGAACGAAGTTTATAAATGACTATATGATAAACTTGCATAAAAGTTTAAAAGTTGCAAGATAAAGAAAGAATAAGTATAAAGATGGAAATGATCAATCTACTAGAAAACTTTAACATGTTTAAGTTAATGCATTGAGCTCAAGAAACCATACTGGAAACAGAAGAGATCTCATATTGAAAGTTCTCATCAGAGCATTCACTTCAACACTAGGAACCTGGAAAATTGGTCAACAATGTATTAGGACAGATTATATTTCCTGAAATTCAATGTGGTGAGAATAGTTAAAGACAAAAATCATCAAAGACTGATTACGAGTGAATATTATACAATTCATACACAGTTAAATGATATGCATACAGGGAGATAATTAATACAGAATACTGTTCACAAGAAAAGGAAATTAAAATATTTCAGTTTCCTAAGTTACAATGAACATAAGCATTATAGTGAACTAAAGCTAATTGTAATCAAGTTATTTATAATTTTGACACTCCCCTCAAGTTGGAGTGTATATATCAAAAGCATCCAGTTTACTGCTGATATAAGATATTTTTGGTCCCCCTCTCTTGAGAACAAATCAGTCAATTGATAATTTTTTTATAACTATATTTTAAGTAAAGAGTACCCACCAGCTTTGCCGATGAGAGTACTCTCTAAAACCTGGCTGGCCACCTCTAATAATGGGATCTCTTCTCCTAACCACATTTTCTCTATCCATAAGACTCAAACCTGAGACAGTGCTTAAGAGTACAGAGTCCAGTATCACTCGGACCACTTGAACCTGACAAAATGTGTTAATTTCTCCAAAAGTAATCATTAAAGTGATAGTGAATTTCTACATGTTTGGTTTGTTCATGGAAGATTGGGTTAGAAGCAATGTTTAATTGTCACAAATTAACTTCATAGTTTCACTCTCACAAAATTTTAACTTATAAAAGTTGTTTCAACCATATGAGTTCACATTTAGTGAGAGTCATAGCTTAGTATTAGCTTTAGCGCTTGATCATTGCAAGTACATGCTAGTTCTTGCTTTACAGTGAACATGACCATGAGGTGGACCTCCTATCACAAGAGATCCAGCCCAGTTTCCATCAGTACTAAGTTTGGGAAAATTGTATTAATTGCAGGCACCTCTAGCCCCTTAGTAGTGACTTCTTCGGGTTGCCTTAATTGCAATATCAAGGTGATGGTTTAGTCCCATGATGACCGAAGATATGACTTACAAACAAAACCTATATAATTTGGACAATCCTCACCTGACCGATTATATAAGTCCAAATTCTAAGAGGAAATCCCACCAGATATCTATCAAAGAAATAGAGTGAGAGTGTAGATGATAGTGGCAATCAAACAGAATCAGGCAATTTTCGGTGCAGCTAGAATCAAGACCTGTTATTATTTTTTCCTTTTATATGTACAACATTTATATGAAGAATTATTTTCTGATGATTCTTAGGTCCAAATCAGTGAACAGAATCAGCCTTGTATCTCAATTTATTTACCCTCATTAAACTGGTTCCATAAGTAAGAAATATGATTCGTTTTTTCTTTTTCTTTTTCTATAAATTCAAAACAAGGAGAAAATAAAACCAAGTCCTAGGAACCCAAGGCAGAGGAATGGAGAAATACTCCTCAAGGTGAATGGTAGTGCTTTGACAAATATGTCAACTTTTAAAATTTTAGACAAGAAAACTGTAAGAATGAAGGTCAACAATGTATAATCAGAGTTTACTCACATTTTAACATAACCTAATGCAATTATTTATAATACTACTAATTATGTCAAGCCATAGTATAAACCCAAGCCCACACTATTGGTAACCCTACTATCCGCTAACAATAAATAAATAATTATGACGACAAGCACACTCACACAAACAAGTACCTGACACATAAGATGATATTCTCCTTCCTCAGGATGAATGCCAAAATCTCCAGATGCTTCTAGAGGAATGCTGCCAAACCAACCACTTGCATTATGTAAAAATATACTTTGACCACGAAAACATAAACTTCCTGATGTATTCTGCAAGAACAAGAAAATAAAGTTTAAAAACAAGAGGGGAGAACATCTTTTAATTTCAAGTGCCAGCAACAGAAATATTTAGTTGTTGAAGATCAATATGCCGGAGCACTTCATGTAAGACCGAAGGTCCCGTAGTCATCAACAGTTACTAGTATGAGTCACATTTAATCTAAAACCAATTATTATTAAGCGAAATTAACTCTAATATCATATCAAATTTCATCGGTTGGAATTAAGTGAAATTGTCCAACAAATACATAAATCGCATCTCAAGAATAGAGACAAGGGATTCACTCATTAGCAGACACAACAACTAAAATAAACCTACACAGCAGGGGTTTGTCCATACATGACCCCTCCTCCCATATAAACCATAATTTTAGACTTCCATTCAATGCACCATATCAAAAAAAGAAAAGGCAATCACCCATAAAAATATTGTTATTTTCTTCCCAGGCTTCACAATTAAGATCCTTATTTGTCAAAAAAACAAAGTATTATTTCACATATTTAACTAAAAAACAGAGGCTTTAATATTCATAAAGAACCTAATGAATATAAAAATACACATTAGGTATCTTTGAATAAAAAGTATATTTTTTGTTCAACAATATAAAAATGCATATGTAACTGCTCACCAGCCTTTCAAAAGGATAAAAATTACCTCAAGCGAAAGTTCAAGTGTCAAAAAAGAATTGCACAAGACATCCTAATATAGATGAAAGGAAGACATACAGAAAAACAAGACGGAGCATTTGATAGTTGGAAGTTCAACCCCGTTACGTCAAGCTGTCCATGAAGATTTGGAAAAGCTTCACCCTTTGACATGCACAAGTGAACCTAAATATAGGGAATCAATATATCAAACAGGTGAAATCCAGTTATTAGAAAGCAGCTGCCTGACACTGCCAAGATAATTATCGGAAGTATGAAGAACTTCACGTAACATCAGATCCATAAATTTCAAAACCTAAGCCAAAAGATATAACACTTTTGTGTTTATGAAACAACATGTGTTCAATATTGAATAATCTACTATGTAGTTGAATCTGTGAACAAGGGGAGGACCTTCAATTGACATATCCAGGTAAAAATTACCAAGGACCTCCACAATATAGGCATGCTTGGTTAGAGAAGGCTGGAAGTGGGCATAACCCTTCTTAAGCATTTAAGTCTTAAGCATTAAATGCACTTGAAAGAAATTATAACCAAAAGAAAACTATTTTAAATAACCATATGATCTGAGCAATAACCGGGGATACTGAAACTTCAGTTGGCCTCACCAATGATATCTTCTAGGATCTAATTAAACCAAAATATATAGTTGAAACCATCATGTTTTACTTTTGTTAAGAGAAACAGATAAAATCTAGGAGGGGAAGAAGAACAGCAAACAAAGCCATTGTCCAGGCCATTCATTACTCAAACTAAATATTCTAGTTTAGGAGGCAGATTTTAGGTTTATAGCACCACTGAGAATCAGTAACAAGTATGACTTAGCAAAAACACTAAAATTTAATCACAACTGAAACTAAAAACAACTTTACAACACTTCGAAATAGAATTTGAAAGTAACTAAACTTAGGTTAGATAAACACCTCACCACTGGCCCTCCCTTTAGACCATGTAATTGGAATATCTAGTATCCTTTCAAACAGCTGCATAGAACATGATCCAGGCATAAACTACATATCAGCCATACAACTTAAATGGAAATATAGGAAAATGACAAAATATTGAAAATCCAAGTTACTATATACCTTACCGGGACAAAAAAATGGTCTATTTTCAAATTAGCATGCCATTTCTGTTCGACAGTGTCAACAAAAACATCAACAGACAAACAGCCATCACCTTCACTTATATCATCTGATCTCCAAGTCTTACAATTTCCACTCAGTTTTAGATTTATACGGTTGTAGTGGTTTTGAAACTTCATATGACCATTGACATCCTCCATTACCCTGAAAGTGAAACATCAAGAACACTTAAATCGATGTCAATAATAATTTTCAAAATAAGAGTTCAATTCCAGTATTAAACTAGATCTTCAATATTTACAACCAATAAGACTTCACCTACCAGCCACAAGCTTACAATTAATAATAAAGATTTTACTCAAAAAAAGTTCACATCTCGCCTTTTTATCCTACAATGTTACAAGTCAAACCTGACAATCTTTCTAATACTGCAAAGTCTATGTCCAGTCTTAATTTGTAGTTAAATGAACAGAAACCAAGTTACTGCTTCAAGATTTTAGAACTGAAATTATAGTTTCTGTAATCCATAAAATACTCTCATCGCAACTATGCCAAAACTGAAGAAGCAACATGAGATAAAATTTACCCGTAAACGATTCATTTGAGACCAAACATGAGCCCTCGTTACTTGATAGATGTTAAATTCAGTTTTGAATATTGTTCATAGACAGCTTGAGTATTTGATACAATCAGATAAGAAAAGTTTGAATCAGGTTATACTCAGTTGCATCTCCAGCTTAAGCACAGGCACAAGCCACATACACAAAATGCACACACACAGAATAACAGAAACAAGGAAAAGGAAAATCTAAATTAATTACTTCCTGAAAGAGGCAAATAGAAGCAACGAGAAGTAAAGACCTACAATGGATTGATTAAGGGTTTTTGAACATCTTATGTCAGGGATTCAGAGAGTTTCAATCAAATAGAATATACCAGTTACCTATTCCCCTAGCTCTCTTCTAATGTCAGGGTTAACTTCCTTTAAATATGGCTCATCAAAGAATGCCAAAATTTTGGAAGATGAATCAACTATCATACTGCTAAAGGACAGAGTAAATGATATCATGCAAAGATAAATGATTTAGAGGCCTAAGCCGAACCCCTAGTGCGTGTAGAGCACATAGGGTTATACCTATATATAAATAGAAGAAATATATAAAGAGAAGGGCCTAAGTTCATTACATCTAACACTATCTAAACACCTATATCATATTAAAACTATAAATTAGTAATCAGGTGTGTTCATCATTTCATTTCCATGATAAATGATAATGGCTCTGACCTAACTTCCCTGTCACCATATGCAAGTAGCATGACAGTTCCACCTCTAAAATGAACAGAATCGAATGTAACAGGAAGAATTTTAGTTAGGCCTTCAGACTGCAGAACATCTACCCCATCTACATTTTCTGAAACAATATCTTCAACTTTTAGACGCATTTCAGACTTCAAGTTTTCAATGGGTCCAGACAGGAAGAAAGATGTCAACCCCTTAATGTTTCTAAAACAAGAGGTGAAGCCAAATTTCTTAATCAAAGTCTTGAACGGAACTCCAAAATATGTAGCCAACTGAGACATTTGCTTCACTGAAACCAAATCTCTTTGGCCCTTAGTTGCACTAACATCAATTGGACTTTGCTCAACACGATGTCCCAACTCCTCCTTTTTCTCTGTACTAATATTTGCATTTGCATGTCCTGCAACATCCTCACTATATTGTAAATTTTCATGTTTACTCTCCCTTGTCTTTGAAGGAAGAGCACTCGAAATATTTAAATCATTTGAATGACCATTAATATTTTCATTTGCCGAAGGAGACCTGATTCCCAGATCTCTGAATTGTGTTCCATTTTGGTTATCATTGTTTCCATTAGCATCAACACTGACAACAGATGCAGCTTTTTTGTCTACATCACTTTTTACCAACTGCATATCATGATCTCTAGAATGAAAACATCTAGAAGATGATGAAGGCTGCTCAAACTTTCTAAATGACTGACTGCGGAAATATGCATTTGCTGCAAATGCGCCACGTTCAAGAATTCTTTTTCTGAGATCAATACCTGATGCACTGATGTCACTCATTTTAGCCTTCCTTTTAGACTTGTGTTTTTTATGCCCTTTAATGATTCTGGACCAAAACTTAAGTACTTTTCCAGGGAACGTCACCCTAAATGACTTCTCCAAATCAGCATGCTTCATATCATAATCAACACCTGTGTCCACACAACGATGACCATGCTGCTCCACCTCCTTCGTGCAGAAAAAACCCTTGGAGTTTGTTCCTCCTGCTGAATGAGTTGCAATCTCCTTCAAATCATCATCACCCTTGGATAGACCACAATTCTTCTCAGAAACAAAGTAACCCATCTCTGCAGCTTCCCTGGCTGCATCATCCCTTTCTTTCACATGCTTTGCTGCGGCCTCCTCTCGTGCAACCCTCCTCACCCGAGTGCGATAATCAAGTCCTTCTTCGGTTGACAACCGCATCTGAAGGCCCTCTTGAGATAATGGTATCCCTAACCAACTATAGTCCCTCTTCTGCACCACCATGACACACGCATGTGACAAAACTGCATCAAACACAAACTTCCCCCTCCACAGACTCGCAAGAGGGCGAAAACGAACCTTAACAGTGGGAGCCTCACCACAGGATAATTCCTCTTCATGTGGCCCAAATGAACATGACTCCAATGTCACACTCAATGGCGAGATTTTTGTAACCTTCCCAAAGCAAACGTCACGCTGAATACACTCACTGATCATTGAACAAACAGAAGGCAAGATATTGGCTTCAACGAAACCCTTGGCTTTGTTCCTTCCAAACCAAAGCAATAAACACAAACCAGAGATAACAGCAGTGTACACAGATGCCCTCATCAAAAGAAGCCCCTCTTTCCACAATGGGGTGAAATAACTCATACTGAAAGAAAAAGGTGGTTCCTTTTCCTTGAAACATTTCAACCTCCACCCACTTGCGGAAACATGGTGTTTCCTCAACAAGTCTACATTTTGTACACAAAAACTAAAAGCTTGCCTCAATGGGTAACAACCACGGATTACAGGAACAGTGCACCTCTTGTTTCTGGGAAAAACCCTTTTGATAGTGTTGCCACCTTCCAAAGAAACACGAAGCTTAATCCCGAAAAATGAGGTGTTCATCGTCTCCTTCTCTCATAAACCAGTTATTCTCTGTCCCTTAACGATTCAGAAGCAAACACGCATGCCAGATGGAACATGGAGATTGGGAAGTGAAATGAAAAGCAATGATTGTGGTTTCGTTTGTTGGCTCAAATGAGTGAGAGGTCTTGATTATGGGCTGTGAAGTTGGAACCATTGTAGTGAAGTGTGTATGTGTTTGGTGGTGGGAAGGGGGAACAAGAAACGAACGAGACACGAAGAATATTATGTTGCTTGCATCGAGGGAAATCGAATGAAAAAGAAACTGCATTCACCGCTCTCATTTAGTGAAAATACGGTTTTTGTTTAAATTTATATATATATATATATATATATATATACTAAATTTTAAAATATTAACACTTGTTATAAAAACAACATTGTAATAATGAAAAAAATATAAATATAATATGACAAAATATTTGAAATTTCATTGTAATTCGCTCTAAAAATTTTGTCATTAATCAGATTTTCATTTTTTAATTAATTTCATATATACGTACCTACACTTTTTATATTTGTCATCATTTTAAATTTAATTTAACCTAGTTATATTTTTATTTTTACTTAGTATTATTTTTGCAAGATAATAGTATAAATATATTTTAAAATTTATGTATTTTATAAATAAAATAATTATAACTTAATAAATAAATTCCTAATAAAATGTAAAGATGTGATTTTTTTTTAAAACGTATTTAAAAGCAAAAAATAAAAGGCTAAATTGAAGAGATGAGTGCTTATAAAGAATAAAAATTAATAAAATGTGGAAGTAAATCTACTTAAGCTCCAAAAATATTAGAAATGGTAAGTGGAATCTATATCTACAGGACTTGTATTGCATAATGTATTGTAATTCACATGATTTTAATTGACTAATTATGTAAAATTAAGACTTTTTTTTCTAATAAAATGTTTTCTTATATATATTTTTTTTCTTTATTTATTCATCATAGGTTTTATCTTTGTCAGAGATGAAGGTAAAAGGTATAAGTAAATATTAATTCTTCCGAAACTTCAAGATATTTTCTATGTATCATATTCATTAAAATTTGTTCTAAACCATAGTTGAAGAAATGCTAGATATGTATGTTTATCTAGAGTTAATCACATCGAAATTGCATTGATCATTTCACGAATCAGAAGAAATGTTAGTATACAACCAATACAAGTAAACTACTTACTATTCCATCTAACACAAAACTAAATTACCTACTAATGTAACATAGGTGTTGTAACAATTCAACATCCTCTAGTTTTTATTGAAACATGTTTTAAAAGATGAAGCAAATGTAGATAACCCCCTCTTTATATTATATTTCATTGATAATTAATCTTCATTAGAGAAATTGACTAATTACAAAAATTTGTTGGTTGAAATGCATGTACGTTTGAAGAAAATAAGAAACGAAGAATAAGAGATATATTTTTTCTGCCTATTTGGACAAAATATTAGAAAAAAAAAATGGTTTTTTAAGGATTCACAAAATTTGAGTTCTCTCCCCCTCTATTGCGAAGAAATGAAACAGAAATTTACCATGTGGAAATGTCGTGAGTGTCCTCAAAATGGATGACTTGAAAAAAGAAAATTGTAATTTTGTGAAACTCTCTCAACCAATAAAAACAAGAGGTTCGAAGGTGTGCTAGTGTCGTCCTCTCTCACCTGCTCACAAAGGCAAAAAAGAACATCAAATATACACTATTCAGCTGTATAATAATTTTGAAAATATGTTTCATGAAACTAATTAGAGAATAATTTGTTTAATTATTGTGAACTTGGAAAAGCTTTTTTAAAGAATGAAACTGTATTTTCAAATTTATTTTCTTTCAGTATTCAATCTAGTTAAACATCTAAGAGAAAATATTTTTCTGCTTTTATTTTAGAAAACCTATCATTCTATTTCCATCCCTTTTAATAAACTATTAAGGGTGACTTACTTTAACTTGTTTATAAATTAGTTAGAACAAAATTTTGGTAACAGAAAAAATTCACTCAATAATACTAAAAGCAGGATCAGACTATGGAATTTCAAACTATTATCACTTACGAATAATAGAATTTTCAAGCTTTCTAATGAAACAAAATCATTTACGATATAATTTTAAGGTTTATCTTAGAATTGTTTTATGTTGATTTAGTTTGGTCAAAAAGTCTAAATATTATGTTTTGTTACTTATAAAGTTATTACTTAGAAGTTATAAGATAGACGGGCAAAAGACATTTTTAGATTATCTAATTTAAAAGCGATCAATGGAAGACTACACACACGCATCATCATCTATTGAGTACTAACCTCCATGCTCTTACATTCTATTCTAATTGGGAAGTGTTTAATCGGTAAGAAAACACCTGAATGCTATATAGAGTATAGCCAAGCTAGACAACACAGATATACCCATTGATCTACTACTATTCTTATTAAACCGAAAACAGGACGTCAAACAAATTGGATCAGTTTCCCAAGGTAATAAGATAATCTCTTTAAAACAACACAGCACTTTCTATAGAATAAAGATAAACTTCTCAGTCATAACTAATTGATCACTGATCAGCCACAAGGACATATAAGAACTACAATACACAACTATGTAGTTCAGGTAATATTTAAAGCTAAAATTTTCTGTGCCAAAATAGCAAGTCCAGAACAATTGAACAACACTAATTTCCCAAAAAAAGACTAGATGAAAATTTCCCAGGTTCACTGGAATACGACTAGAGTCATTACCACTCACCAGAGCCTAAAGCCCACAGTTTATTCGGCATCATCATATGAACAAGAAATACAAATTCCTGTATTGATGTTAAGGAGCAGGGTTCTTTTACCGCACAGGCTGTTGGTTATAATGGTTCTTTTCTTTTTTCTTTGCAGCGGCAAGCCTTGCACTCCTTGCAGCAGCCTCTTGAGCAGCAGCTCGTGCAGCACCATCCATTTCTTTACTAGATTTCTTCTTCTTTGTAGAAGCAACTTTCTTAAGACGCTCTTTCACATCAACTGTAGACGTATCCTCCTCCACATTATCAGTGCCTGTGGCCAAATCAGGCCCATTGTTTGTGTCTGAATTGTTGGGTTGATCTTGAGATTCTTTCACTTCCTTGGAAGCTTTATCCTTCTTCTTTTTCTTCTTGGAAGTTTTGGACTCTGCATTGATATTTTCCTTCTTTTCTCCATCTCCATCAGTCTCAACAGCTTTCTTATCCTGAGGAGCACCTACAAATGCAATTTCACAAAATGTTAGTCGAGCAAGATTCATCAACAACAAGCTACCCACAGTGATTACATCTTAACACAGAAAATTTACTTTTGCCAAATAAAAAAATATAAAGGTAATATGTTAAAATAAATTTAATATTGTCAGATAAAAAAATATAGGATAAAATTTACTTTTGTCAGATAAAAAAAATATAGGATAAAATATGTTTTCAGTCCCTATAAAATAGTTAATATGTTAAAATAAATTTACTTTTATCCGATAAAAAGATATAGGTAAGATATATTTTTAAATCCCGAAAAATAGATGATATATTAAATTATTCCTATAAAATTTATGTTAATTTCATTATGACAAAATTTAAACATGTTATTTTAATCTAAATTTTTAATAAACTTAAATAGACATCTACATAGCAAATGGAGTCTAATGTGACAATTAGATGATAAGTCCAAACTAACACGATAATTTTTTTATAGATTATTTTGACATATTACTTATTTTACATAGACTAAAAACGTATTTTACCCTAAACAGGTTTGAATAAAAAGGTTTGTCTTCAAATAGAAAAACCTGTGGATGCAAAAGGAAGAATAAAGTGGGGGTAAATATTCAACCAAAAGCTGGAAAAAGAATTGCAAAACAAGAACGGCTGATGAAGAAGAGCATGCCATGGCCAATTAATAGTCTAAACACCAAACACAAACTATAATCCTGAAAACAATGTGGCATACAGTCTACATGTTTACCTTGTGACTCATCTTGACCATCATTACTTTGTTTTGGTGCTACCCCAAAATCAGCTAGAAGAGCCTCAAGTTCTGCGAGTTCCTTCTTCTTCCTTTCTTTCTTAGACAGCTGTCTTTCTGCCTCCTTTGGTGGTGGTGCAGAAACTTCAGCATCCTTCTTAACTTCAGGTTCAGATTTCACTGATTCTTCTGGTTCATGATCATGTTCTTCCTCCACCTCATCATCCCCTTCATCCAAAATATCTTCCTCACTCTCACTATCCTGTAATCATAAATCTTATCAATTACAAAACACCAAATCTGGAGCAGCAAAAGACTGTCCTAGTCATCCAATCAAGGATTAACAATACAATGCAAACATATATAAAAACCACTGCATACTTACATGCCAACATTGACCTCAAAAAGAAAATCCCTGCAATTACATTCCAAAGTTCAAAGAATCTCCAATTATCCAATAAACAAAACTAGTAATCCGTGACAAACTAAACGTCATACAGAACCAAACCATGTATCCTTCCCAAAGATAACAAAACATTTATATACATGTTTGGTTTCACATCACAGATGTGCTTTTTTACTCTTTGAGAATCTAGCAGTTATAGCTTCCACATCCTAGACATGATTTCTACCCTTCAATTCACATGGAACTAACTAGCACAACAACAACGACATCAACAACAACAACAACAATAATAATAATAATAATATAATAATAATAATAATAATAATAAAATAAAAAATGTTTCAAACTCTATTTTAGCCATTGTGTATTCATCATGTGATCTACCCACATACCATCCAGAAAGCCTAAACACAAGTATATCCTCTAATACCTAAAGGAACCAATCGAATTCAAGAGAATCAAGTTATCTATCCATCCATCCAAACAGTGAAAAACAGACAAATAATAAACAGTAAAATAAATAAAAACAAATCCCCGCACCTCGAAATTCCCATGTTTGTCCTCCTTACTATGTTGAGGTTCAGAAACGTCCCACACCGATTGGGGCGGCGCCGTGGTGGCATAGTAATCGTCGTCGTCATCGACATCGGCCCAAGATTTGGCGTTTAAGGGCGCGGGTGCCCAAAACACTTGGGCCTCCGTTTTGGTGGACTGGCCCTGCGATTTGGCCGACGAGCCCTTGCTCTTCTTCTCCTTATCCGACTTCTTCTTCTTCTTCAGAGTATCCAGCGCCGCAAACACGTTCGTGTTGTTCAACATCAACGAGCCTTCCTCCCTCCGGCTTCCACCTCCCACCATTGTTTCTTCCTCAGATCAAACACTCCTCAACAACGCACGCACGCGATTTCCCAAACACCTGTATTTTCCCTCACGCGCTCCGAATTCCGACGCCGTTTAACGATTTAAATCAGAATAGTAACTGAATCAGAACAAAAAAATAAAAAAATAGCAACAATAAAACACTAAGTTCTCTCTCGAACGTTATAATCTGGCGAAAACGTTAGTGGTTGTTTAGATGTTAAAATGAAATTTAGCCAAATTTTGTTAATTAATCTGATGAAAAGAGAGAGGCGGTTAGAGATCTGGCGGTGGACGAAGACTGTGGGAATTGAAATCGGGAGATTAGGGTTTGGAGAGAAGAGAGAGAGAATGAGTGAGACGCAGACAATGGACGAAGAAAGATGCGAGTTCTTCTTCTTCTTCTTCCGAGCTAGGGTTATAACAAATCGGAGAAGATAACGAAATGAAGGGAACACGCCCCAGAACAGACCTTTTATAGGGTTTTTTTTTTTTTTAATTTTACTTTTGTATTTTTTTATTATTATTGCTTGTAACTTTTTTTTTGCTGGTTGAACTTGAAAATTATGATTACTATTTTCTTAAAAAATATATGACCTGATAAAAAAAACGGATTTTTTTTCAAATTTTATTTTATATAATGAATTTTTTATTATAATAATGATATTTTAATTTTAATATTTATGTTTATATAATAAAAAAATTATTTTAACATGATTTTTAAATAATAACCTATAAAAATATATATATAATTAAATTATTTCTACATAATAAATAAAATTAAAAAAATTAAAAAATAATATATAATGTATATATTTAAAAATATATAAAATTAAAATGAATTTAAATATTAAAAAATAATGTAATAAATCCTGTTTCCCTAGTTATTTGTAACTTTTTCTGTTGTTTGAACTTGAAAATTACGATTCTTATTTAAAAAAAAAATGAAGCTCATAAAAACGGAATTTTTCTTATTAATTGTCACGATTTCATTAAAATGTTGCTTTTAAGAATGTGTATATTTTGGTCTCTCAAGACATGGTTTGAATTCTTCAGTTTTAATAAATAAAAGAAAATAAAAAATTATCTTTTTACATTCGTTTTTTTAAATAAGATGTTGATAATTAAATATAATAATAATAATATAAACTAAATTATATTTTAATAACAAAATACAGTGAACAAAGATAACTTTCTAAGATAGAAGACCTTTCAATAATTTTATTCTTATTTATTTCAATTCAAAAATTAACTTAGAATTGTCATAAATTTTTAAAGATCAAATAGACTATTTTACTTTATGATTGTAATATTAAAAAAGAATACATAGTAAAATAAAGGATGAAAGTTTCAATTCAGTGAGCAACTTTGAAGATATGTAGTAATAACGTAACAATTAAATGATAAATTTGAGGGTTAAAATGGCATTATGAGATTAAATTTATAGAATAAAATTAAGATAATGGACCAAAATAATAATAATTAACAATAACTGCCTTTATTTCAAAGAAATTTGATGCTAACTTTGTTTTAGATCCAAGGAATGAAATGGTGGAGCTTATGATCATGGTAACCCAATAGAGTTAACGTTTTGTTTTCATGAAAGAAAAAAAAAATAATATTATTTAAATTAGAGGAAAGAAAATAGAAAAATAAACAAAGACTAATAATTAGAAATTCTAGTAGAGAGTGTTTGTAAGCAAAAAATACTTATTGTAGGATGTAAAGCTTTCTTGAGTATTTAGTTCATATTTCTTAATTTTCTATTTTAGAAAGAATGTTCAAACAATATTAATCTTCAATAATGATTTCATTTAACTAGATATCCACTTAATTTAATTTATTACAATCAGTTTTCATTTGAATTACTTCTCATAAAGTTTTATATATATTTTTTAATTTGTTTGCAATCTAAAATCTAAATTACTTGTGATAATATCTATAGTGTAAATTATCTATAATAAATGTGAGGGAGAATATTTATAACTAAAATATTTATAAATGATTTAATTGAATTTAAAGAATAAAAATTGAATACTTATTATTTTTAATTAATTAATTAATTATAAAATATAAGATACATGCACTTCTAAAAAGAAAAATAAGTAAAAAAAAAAATTATTTGACACATATTTTATTGAATATACAAAGTTCAGATTGGTATAAGACATGAATGATAGTGAGTGAGATGTAAAATGTTGAAGTGATTAAAGGAAAAGACATGACGACACTTCTAGTAATTCTATTAAGTGGGATCCAATGAACAATGTGATGATGAAGTGAACGGTTCTAGATAATTCACTTGCATTGCTGCAAATAAGGAATTCTCGATTATCGTTCCACCAATGCAATCAATTAAATTAAAACTATGCCTTAATTATTTTAGAAATCCTACCTAATTTAAAAATATAACTAAATTAATAAATATAAAATAAAACATTTTTGTTAAATTTCAAATGTTGTTCATGATTTGGCTCTACTTTCAAACAATTTCAAGAGCTTTTCTTCTATTAATTTATCTAACATATTGTAACAATTTTTAGTCTTCAAATTTTAATTTTGATTTCTAATAATATTATAAAAAAATGTATTTACTACGACTACATTAACAAATTATATATACAATGTTATTAATATATTAATAGACAAACATGTAGTTGAATAAACATAAATTAGCATCAGAACATAAATATATTAAAAGCTCAATAATAAATATGATATAAATTAAATTTTAGGAAAATTGGATGCTCAATATTTAAATTATATATTTACATTTAAACTTGTCCTTCTTTTAATATATTTATATTGATTATTAATATCATTATCAGTATAATATAAAAGAATACATACTTTTTATGTAGCAGAAATTTATCTCTCTCTCTCTCTCTCTCTCTCTCTATATATATATATTATCAATATTAATTTACCAATAATATAATTAGTGCTAATAATATATATAACATCTCTTTATTTGGTAGTTGGAAATATGTATGCAATTTTAACTCTATCATAACTTTCATTATATAGTGACTAAATATTGTGATTAGTTCAATACCATTTTTTTATAAAATTAAGAGACTTAAATTACCAAAATCACTCCATTGAAATTTGAAAACCAAAACTTCACATCCGCGATTCTTATCACAAAAGCTAAAAGTGCATTTGAAACAAAGATTATAGAAATAGCATGCATTACTTCTTATAAGTCCAAACAACTTTCATGTAAACTCTTTTTTATACACTTCCATATGAGTTTATGAAATCGTTTCAGCATGTAAGGCAATGGATCAGCTCGCACTATAATGTGGCTACATTAAGTGAAACGGCGTTAGCATTGTACATTAGGCCATTCAAAATGTTTTCTATTTATTTACCCGAAGACAAAGGTTTTCAAAATTTGCACTCAAGCTACCTTCTTAAAGAAATTAAAAGATATATCATTTTCTATTATTTATAGTAAACCATTTTAACAGATTGAAAACCAGAATTTGCACAAGGAACATTATTGAAATAGCAATACAATCTTATTTTACTTCGTTTTTCCTGTGATAAGCTCATGAAGACATTATCAAGTCACTGGTTTTATTTACTCCCAATATAAATATGCATAATGTTACAGAAAGCCTCCACTAGATAAAAAACCATGAGTCACAGAATGATTAATGGACAATATGCAGTGCACACAGTTCTTAACCTCGTTACATGTAGCGAATACGTACAAGTATAAAATTTGACAAACTTGGTCCTAAGCTAAACTCTGCCGGAATGAATATAGATTTGGAGAAAGAAATATTAATGAAATACAAAAGGTTTATCACCAGTAAGAAGGGCGTCATTAGTGTCCTCGTTTTCATTTCTCTGTCTTCAGGATGACTATGCCACAAAAAATAAGAAAACCATAAGAAAAAATATTAATACAAAGAAAATCTTGATCATCAGCCACCTATTAGAAGATATGCTGTTCAGATACTTCAACAAAGCCCCTTGCGCCCCCTCTACGTTAGCCAATGTATCATCCATGTTTTCATCAATCCTGCAAATTAAGTACACCTCTATCAGCCCGACCAATGTCTCGATATAAAAACAAAAAAACAAGCAAAAGTCAATTCACCTTATCGGCAACAAAGTACGTGTGCAATTGTTCACGCCAAATTACAATAGTTTCAAATTATTGCAGCAAGGTTGTAAAACAATAAAGCTCATGGAGGGGCACACTCAAGTCACCCCTACTTTAGTTAATGGCTAACAAACCCTGACCCGTGAGTGCCCAACTTGCCCCACTCTGAATGGGGCGGGTATGGTGAGTTAACCTGCTCTGCCATTGGATAGGGCAGGTGTGGGCTTAGGGTCAACCTGCCCTACAGCCCTTGTTAACATATTAAGCATTATACTTATCTCAGTTACCAATAAAGTCAATTATATTAACTCATCTTTACTAGTTTAACACTAATGCCTTCTTTGGTTGAGAGGGATAAAATTGACGTGGTATATTTGGTGGGTGGAAGAGAATAGAGAAGAAATAATTTTTTTAAATGGTGAAACCCACTGTATTCTTTCTCACCTATACGCAACTCTGTCTCTCCTTTTTTTATCAAATTGATCAAATTACGCAACTTTTAATCAACTTTCTCTCTATTTCTCACTTATTTCTACTCTATCAAAGAACTAAAGATTCAATTTTATTTTTCTTTTCTAAACTTATTTCTTCTCCATTTCTATTCTCTGTCTCTCTTCAAAACCAAACAACATAAGAGGGCATTTGGTACCAGAGAAGTTTTTTCCTACACAGGAATCATGATTCTTAGAGATCATAAATCCTGGAAATTATGATTCTAAAAAATAACTAAATTTTTTTTGGTTGGTAAAAAATATTGCTAAAACTATTTATAAAGTTTTATAAAAATTAAAGAGTCATGCAATATTTTTATTAAAAATTTTAACTTGTTACCACATTAAATGATTTAACTCAAGAAACTTAGATTCTCACTTCCTTCCATAAGAATGTCTTTGGGGAAAACGTGGCCAAATATTATTCCTTAGGAACGTTATTTTTTAGAAGTCAATCAATCATAAGAAACATACTTTTCCAACTTCATATTTCCGGAAAACTAAGAATTTCTCTTCTACCAAATGTTCCTAATAGTAAACACATAAATTATGTTATGAGTAAATTAATTTTACGATTATGACTTCAACTATTGTATAAATTTAATTAAAAGTATTCATGAGTGAGGGGCAAGACAGGTATGGTATAGTGTGGGTTCTACTAATATTTTCTAAATTTTAATGGAGAGTTCAATTTAAAACCCTAGGAGCTAGAGTGCATTCGGGGTTAGATTGAGCAATAACCCACTTAGCACTGCGACATACCCATTGACAGGGCGAACTAATAACAATTGACTGATATCCTCACAAAAAATCATTACAAAGATTTAACAGGGAAATAACTGATATCATATTCATACATTATATCTAATCATCAAAATCAATAATGAAAAAATAGTAGTTAGCAATATCTTATAAAGAAAACAAGTATCAACTCCAAAAGTGAAAAAAGTAAGCAAGATTTTCAAAAATTGAAAATATTCATTATTCTCAATATTTTACAAACTTTATCTTGAGTTTGAACATGACCTAACAAGTTAGCACGTTTTACAGGTACACTCATATGTTAAACCGGTTATATCAGAACTCCTTCAGAAATTAATCAATTTCTCTCACCGTGACAAGACAAGCATTTCAATGTAAAATTTGTAAGAAATTAAATTGTACACACATTCCAATTACATAAAGCAATTCAGAATTAATTTTATCAAAATTAATTGTATCCAATTTTAAAACAAACATCTCCTTCAGGTACAACAACATGGATTTCAAGACTTTCCCCATTTCTACTTTTGTGCTCATCATTTTTTCTTTAATTGAAAACACAAAATTAAGAATTTACTAAAACAGCAGCATCAAAATCAAGAGAATGCAATCAAAGACAAATCCAAGCGTAAGATGGCACAATCATAAAAAATGAAAAAGAAGGTTTTCAGTGCCTGTAGCACTTTCACATATCATCAAATCAATCCTCGTTAAAGGTTTAATAAGGAAAACCACTAATTAGTTTATAATATCCGTTCCTACATATATACTCTAAAACAAAGTGATGCTTTGCAACAAATAATGTTATAAGTTAAAAGTCAAAAGCCATATTTATCCAGGTCAATATAACTGGCACAGACTCATTTGATCATAACAAAATTATGGACAAATAAGTAAGCTTGTATCTAATAGTAATAATCATATATCAATTTAAAGAAAGCAAGAAAGGACAATAAAGATGTATATATACAATGCAAGAGTGAGAAATATAAAAACCTGATGGCAACTTCTCCTTGTTGGGAAACAAGTGTTGCTAGTTGATTAAAGATGTTGCTAAGCTCATGAATAGTGGACTCAACATTCTGAAGAGCTTCAGCCCTACTTTGCATGTAACTGTCTTGCAATGGGACTACCTCCTGTTGCTGCTGCTGCTGCTGTTGCAGAAATGGTTGACTCTCCCCATCCACCTGTTTTCTGCAGATTTAGAAGGCCGACAAGAAAATTGTGTGAAATCATAGTTTCCGATATAATTCGCCACACCCAAAAGCAATCTTGATATTGGAGCATAACAATAGTAATTATTGTTTACGGAAGGGTCCAAATCATGCCTTGTAACCAGAGTTCTCACTTCTCAGCTAGGGCCAAGCTCAGCATTTTCGTGGGACATCTGAACCATTTCAACTTCCAAGTGAAAAGGTGTTGTTTTATTAATACGAGGGGAAAACAATAAAGCCAAATTTGTAAGTGATGCTAAATTCTGAGAATTTAAATCTCCATAACCATAAATGCATTTCATTCTCCTTCACTTCTATTCCATTTTTGTATTCCTCCTATTCGTCACGTTTTATCTCTTAACACCAACCATCCTTTTGAAACTTTGATGAAACTACAAGGTCCTATCCATTCCCTTTCCTCATACAAGCTACTTTTGGGATAACTTTCTAGAGTTAGAGATGGTACTCTAAAGAGAAAGGAGACATTACCCACTTCTTGGAATTTGCTTAGTTAGGCTGAGGTATACTAGCAATTTGAAAAATTTAAGGAAATGAATTTTTAACAACTTTTCATTTTAGGGATGTGTGGTATATAGCTTTGAGTATAATTTAGGAATTTTATACTTACATATTTTACGAAGATTGGTGAACAAATATTTAAGAATACTATGATAGGATCCAATTGCAAGGTAAGAGAGTGGAGTCCCATATTGAAAAGAATGAGATTCTTGCATGTAGTTTACAAGCCCTAGGGCTCTCCAACTACAAATGCTAGCTTTTGCACTATGGCTCTCTCAAGGTTCTTGGCAATTGGTATGAAAGCTTTCCACTGTGTCTCTCAGCTCCAAAATAAGTGTGCATTTGGTGATGTTAACACTGCAATATTTGCCTATAACTAGTCAACAACCTAGTGCATAGCCAAATCACATGGGTATGGAGGCTGCAGAACATGTATGAGATTCTAGTATGGGGTTTATATGGCCTTGGGCTCCCCAACTACAACAGCTAACTTTTGTGGTGTAACTCTCCAAGGTTCTTATCATACTATCTTGTTTATATAGATTTTTGGAAGTGATTAAATGGATATTAATAGTAATGAGTGGATGATAATCAGAATGACAAGATTTCACAGGTTTTGTGATTATTATATTTAATTATCATTATTGTTTATGTTATGCATGGGGGGACAAGTCCTTTATATTTTACTTACTCACATTTTAGTATATTATCAGTCTTTAAGAGGGTGAGCCCTAATGCAATGGTAAAGTTGTGCCTTAGTGATCAGTTGGTTAAGAGTTTGAATTCGGAAACAACCTCTGTACATATACAAGGGTAAGGTTGCGTACAATGGTCCTCTACCATACATTCGCATAGTGTGCGAGAATCCTTTTGGCATCAAGGAACATAGTTTTTTTATAGGTGTTTAAATTAAATAATGGCAATAACACAACTATATATGAGATATTTAAAAAAAATGTTAAATGACATTCAATTAGGAGATATTGAATTTGAACGGTATGAGATTGAGAATTTTATTATTTAAAAGAGATTTGGTAAGAATCGAAATGATTTTACAACAAATACTTTGGTTGCTAGAATCCTATAGCTGTTAGTGGGGATAATGGTCTAGATGCACCTAATTACGCTGTTTCTACAATCAACGTACAAATTTCTTGTCTTCTTACCAGTGTTGTTAATAGCTGCTGTAACATCACTATGGCATTGGAGAAATGCCCTGATCCACTATTGGAACTCCACTGCAGCTCAACTGCTGCGAAAACGGCTCTCGCAACCACAATGGGTATCATGGTTTCAACTGGCACAGCGGTTTTGAGGTCAGGAAGTGGGGCTACATGTGACAGCCTCCCCCAGTCCCAGTGCCTCCACTCTTTTTAATGTTTCAATCATAATTATATCTTTAACAATTGAACTAGAGTTAATATTGTACCATTTTCTATGAAGCCTATTTTTATTTGCATACAACTTAACTTTTTATACACATAATTGATTTATTTCAACAGTTATGCAGCTTCTGTTATTTGCCACCGATGCTATCATGCTATCTGCAATACGATTCAGTGGCTTTCTGCCATTTCCCACTATCTGCTCATGCACAAATATTATCAATTCCATTTAAATTAATTATTTTCTTTGTTCTAGCACGTTTCTATCTTTGTATGTCACTTGCTTTACTACATCGTATTGTACAAGCAACATAAGGAAAAAGGGACGCGCGAGGAATTAGCATAACTTACTTAGCAAACAACTGAGATGAAGATGACCCACTAGCCCACGGTGGAGAGGGGGCATTAGAACTACTAGCAGCCGACCTTGTAGCCAACGGCCGTTGCCGGACAAAAGGATTTGCAGAATCCTTAGAACCAGAGGCCGAAAACAGCTGTCTTCTATTCTCATGCACTTTCAAGTTCTTCACAAAAACATCAGCACGGCATCAGTGTCGTCCGCAATTAGAAGTAAAAACACAGAAGCAGAGCAACATAAACACATGCAGTACCTCAGTTCGCATGGTGAGAACATCTTTAAACTCTTTGGTGGCGCCCATCAACCGCGTCTTGAGGTCATCCACCACCGTGGTTGAATGGCTAGTGGTGTCGGTGGAAGCGTTCCCACTCTCGTTCCTAGAGTTACAGAGCAACTGAAGATCCACAACCGCGGAGTTTAACGCAGTAATATCTTGCTTAATAACCCCCGTAAGCTCTTGGATTTCCATGGTAGGGTCATCGAAAACCGAAGTCCTCTTAGCCACTGCAGAGCAATTAAAATCCAAAAGATTGACATCGTAGGGTTCTAAAATCAATTAAAAATAGGCTTTATTTGCTTACACTTAGCGAGCTTGGCGAGCTTCTGAGACGTTTGGTGAATCCCGAAGCCAATCTTGGAAGCTCTTCTGTTGAACTCTGATTGATTTGCAATTGCGGATCGCTGTTCGTCCGATCTGGATAAGCTGCTGCTTTGTCCATTCGGCGCTGATCCCGGCTTCTTCAACCTCTCGGCAATGCTATGAAATTCATGCGTCCTATCCCGAAACGAGGAATGCGTCGATTTGGAGTGCATTTTGCCAATATATCAGAAACCGCTGCGAGATCCGTGAAGCCGGCGCCGGAAATTCGGATATGGTTTCCGGCGAGGAGTGGTGAATAACAGGAAAAGAGAAACCCTAGATCTAATTGGAATTGGATCGTATTGGGAATTTTGAATAGGGGAATGGATAAACCACAAGGAATAGTTATGAAGTAGAGAGTTTTAGAAATGGAAATGGTGCATTACAGCAACAGCAGCACCCAACTTGTAGCTCAATTTGGACATTTTACCCCGACCTTGCGGGATAGGATCTCCTGTTACTCTCAACTGCTTCGCTTTTCGTTCTTTTAATATGTGAAATAGACTGAAGATGCAATTTAATTTAATTTCACATTTGTTTTGGCTCAGCATTTATACTGAGTTTTATAATTTCTTTTTATGAATAGGAATATATAAAAAATAAATAGAAAACACACTATGTAAAATCTTTTTATGCAGTAATTCAATTTAAAAAATACTGTGTAAAGTCTGGTTTATGACTCTTCCTTTCTTTCTTTGTTCTCATGTATGCCCTTATTTTTTGGGATGTCTTATTTAAATCGTTTTTCACTGTAGCAATTTTCATTACCGTGTTGTAAGGATCATGGAACTCGCACCAAGAAGAGTTTTGCCATATCCCCTCAAAATGTGACAACATGCTGCAATATTTTTTCTTAGAGAAGAATCCATAGACAGTTTATTCAACAAGAAATTTGCAATTACTCTTATAATTGCTGCCGAATACAATCCATTTGTAGCCTTGGACTCTGAGGAGTTACTCAGCCCAAACTTTTGATCCAGAAGAGTCAATTCAGAGTTTATTTTATTATCACTTCAAGTTTCCACCAATTTTCTACATTTTCCGTCGTAATCTATTTGCTAAATAATAACTCGAATTTTTCTTGTGCAAGAATATATCAATATAGTGAAAAGTTAAGGAATTAGCGCATTGATTTCTGTATTATTTGCTGTTTCTTTAAATTCGTTCTTAAAGTGCATGCCACATGTTAAAGACTCAAGCAAATACTGCTGATGAAAGTACTTTCATTTTTTTTTTTCTGTGATGAGCACATGAACGCTTACTATTCAACAAGAAGAAAAGCTCATGAACACATTATCAGGCCACTGCTTTTCTATGTCCCAAGTTGGATTATGCGAAAAAATATTATTACAGAAAACCTCGTTATATGTAACAATTCGTACACGTATTTTATTTGACAGACTTGCTCTTAAGTTAAGCTCTGCAAGAAAGAATATATATATTTGGTGAAATAAATATTAAAGAAATACAGAAGGCCGACATCCGTTGCTTTTCTTTTAATTTCTCTGTCATCCCAATGACTATGCCACAAAAAATAAGAAAACCATAAGGAAAAATATTAATACAAAGAAAATTTTGATCATCAACCACCGATTAGAAGATATGCTATTCATATACTTCAACAAAGCCCCTTGTGCTCCCTCTACGTTTGACAATGTATCATCCATGTTTTCATCAATCCTGCAAATTAAGTACGCCTATCATCAACCCCACTATGTCCCAATTGGCCAATATAAAAACAAAAATCAAGCAAAAGTCAGTTCAATTCAACATGTCAATAATCGAAGCATATTTAATAGCTCATGCCAAATTGTCAAACAAGTAAGCTTCACTAAATTCGTGGAGAGGCAAACTGGCACTTTAGATATAATTAATAGCTTATATACATTTTCATAACAAAAGATTACTACAACAAGAATGATTAAAAGTAACAATAAAACCATATTGATAATAACATCCAATGGTCGTAAACTCATAATTGCACAGTAGCAATAAAATCTATATTTTCATCATCATACATCAAGAGTGAACAAGTTGCAATTACCATTTTACCAAGTTTACACCTCGCTTGAGTATAACCATTTTGCAAATTATTTAACACAGTATTTTGCAGGTAATTCACAAGTTTGACAACATGGTTACATGACTTTCTCCCTTCTACTTTTTGTATACCATCTATAGTATATAAAATTTGTCCAACCGTTGCCATGTGTCATTGTATGGTGCATTGTCCACTCACTTTTCTTTTTTCTTTTCATTTTTTCACCTACTGTTTTCACTTTCTTTCTCCCACATTTTACTTTGTTCTACCATGCAAAGCACGAGTGCTGATCTAAGTCTGGTTCTTTTAAACAGGAATCAGATATACTATTACTAAGAAATTGATAAAGAAAAAAAGTATTCAAAACTTGAATAATGTAGCCAAGATAAATCCCAGCACTCACTGGCACATGTATTAAAAGCCAAGCTGTCACTGCCTCTAGTGCTTACGCCAGTTGATATCATGAAACCAGTCTTCTACAAAATTTTTCATGAGCGATCAATGCTATTTATTGAGGAGTGATTCATTCACTCTAAGAATTAAAATTAGAAACTTACTTTTGATTTTCGTCATTTTCTGGTAACCTAATAGTTAAAATGAGTTAATATTATAAACTATTAAATCACAAAAAAATAAATGAAGATAAAAAATAAGTCTCTAACTCTTATTTTTTGAATAAGTAGATCCTCTCATATATATATATATATATATATATATATGTTGGTTAATGAGAGCCTGACAAAACCCTTCTTCTTCACTCAGGCTTGGGAACACTACAATACCATGGGCTTAGTTTTTTTATCATCAGTTATCCAAATTATGCTTTAGTCTCTAAACCTCACCTTGAAATACTGAAGTGGCCAATCTCAGGCACTTCATTTCTCCACTCAATGCAGTAAAGTAAGCAATTTAAATGGCACGGTATCCAGCATATAGTCAACATGAAGTAAACAGCCCAATCATCTGTCGCTGACAGTTAACCTAATCCACATATCATTTGCTTTACTCTCCAAAGTTCGCTTAGAGTACTTTATAGGAGATAAATTCTTATGCAAGTTATTTCTCTTCTTAGAAAGCAACAAAACAAGCAATTTAAACAGGCATGATATTGCAACCGAGCAGTCAATATGCAACAAGCAACCCAATATCTTCCACATACCACCAGAAACTGAAGCAATAGTTTGCTACAGACATAATACAAGCTAATTGAAGTCATGGCCGGAAGTCATTTCAGTTTCAATGAAGTTGGCACAGGTTTACTTGATAATATAATTACTAGCAAAGAAAATAAGACTTGATCTAACAGTAACATTTATCAAATATCATATTGCAATGCAGAAATATTGAACAATAAGGTCGTGTATATCTATCTATCTATTTATTTATATATAGCACACAATTGTGACATATGAAAACCTGATGGCAATCTCTCCTTGTTGGGAAACAAGTGTCGCTAGCTGATTAAAAATGCTGCTAAGCTCGTGGATAGTGGACTCAACATTCTGAAGAGCTTCAGTTCTGCTTTGCATGTAACTGTCTTGCAATGGAACTACCTCCTGCTGCTGCTGCTGTTGTTGTTGCAACAGTGGTTGACTCTCCACATCCATTTGCTTCCTATAGATTTAAAACTCATGAGAAAAGTTTAAACCTTTTTGGAAGAAGCCAGAATTCCTGACAGAATCTGACCCAACCTGAAACAACCTTAAAATAATAATAGAGCATAACGAAAGCTTTTTTCATTAAAAGTAAAGAATCCACAAATCATGCCCAATAACTATGCTAACAATTGGGACTGAGATGCCCACCTGACATTTCAACTCATCTCTTTTATTGTGCCAAGCCGACAAAAGAGAATGGTTAGAATGGACAAGCCATCCCAACAAAGGAAAATGGCTAGAAAGGCAGGCTTGCTTTCCTACATATACTTTGGCCTGGCTTGTATGACCCACTAAATTCTCCTGACCAGGTCAAGTTTCATTAGTAATAGAATTTCGTTGGGTGAGGTTAGGCCAACAAATGAGGTCTGAAAGGGCCAAGCTGTTTAAGGTATAATCGTAACCAAACAAGCAATTGAAGTCCACTGGGTTGTAATTTATGCTTGTTTGATGAAATTGCATCAGAGGGATGGCCAAAGTTAACAAGTTGGAAATTAAAATTAGTAAAATGGTTGCTAAAATAGCCTGCAAAATTGAGTTGGACTTCAATAACATTTCAAGGAAAACAAATAAATGGAATGCATGTAAGTTTGTAACCACACTTTTACCAACTAGTCTTACATAGATTCATCAGTTCCTTCTTTCCAACAAAAATCAAGCACTCAATAATCTCACCAAGCATAATAACACACATTAACGTGACATGATAAGAAACATATCAATTCAAATCATCTCTTAGTTTACATGCATTACAGAGCAATTCTCAAGACAACAACAAACAGATGCTTAACTACAAGCCTACAACCAACAAAAGAATATAGAAAGAAAAAACGCTTAACTTACCTGGGAAACACCTGAGATGAAGATGCCGACTCATTAGCCCAGGGAGGAGCAGGGGCATTAGAACTACTAGCTGCTGACCTAGCAGCCAATGGCCGTTGCCGGATGAATGGATTCGCTGAATCCTTAGAAGCAGAAGACGAAAACAACTGTCTTCTATTCTCATGCACTTTCATGTTCTTCACAGAAACCACACAATATAGCCTTAGCAGTTAGCCACTAAGCCACAGAACACACACAAAAAAACACCAACACAACAAAATACCTCAGTTCTCATGGTGAGAACATCCTTAAACTCTTTGGTGGTGCTCATCAACCGCGTCTTCAAGTCATCCACCACCGTGCTCGAATGGCTCGTTGTGTCCACAGAAACATTTCCACTCTCATTCCTAGAGTTGCATAGCAACTGAAGATCCAGTACCGCAGAGTTTAAAGCAGTGATATCCTGCTTAATAACACTCGTAAGCTCTTGGATTTCCATAGTAGGGTCATCAAAAACTGAAGTCCTTTTCGCCACTACGAATCAAAACAAATAGAAAGGTTCATAACTTCATATCATATGATTCTATTCTAAAATCAAGTTAAACAGGTTTATACTGTTTAACTTCATAACTTCGTATCCTATGATTCTATTCTAAAGTCAATTAAAATAGGATTATAACTTCATACCATATGATTCTATTCTAAAATCAATTAAATAGGATTATAACTTCATACCATATGATTCTATTATAAAATCAATTAAAATAAATTTATCGTCATTTGCTTACACTTGGCGAGCTTGGAGAGCTTCTGAGACGATTGGTGAATTCCGAAGCCGATTTTGGAGGCCCGTCTATTGAACTCCGATTGATTTGCGATCGCGGATCGCCGTTCCTCCCATCTGGGAGAACTGCTACTGCTGGGTCCAGTGGGCCCTGATCCGGACTTCTTCAACCTGTCAGTGATGCTCTGGAATTCATGCGTCCGATCCCTGAACGATGAATGCGCCGATTTCAGGTGCATTTTCTTTTCACGTTTCCAAAATTCAAGGGAAGCGTCGTCGATCGTTGCCTCCAAGAATGCGAGATCCTTGAAAGGAAGGATACAGGGACAAGTGAACAATCCTGGGTTAAACTTGAATTGAATTTGGATTCGGATTTGAATTTGAATTTCGTTGATTGTGTGTATGTTAATGAATCATGTATTGCAATAGTCGTGGAAGATCTGAGAAATTGGTGTATTTGAGAATTTGCTTGGTTTGGTTTTGTTTCTTCCCTGACTTCAAAGTTCTAACATCGTGTAATTCGGGTTAAGGTATTTGCTTATTCTTGTGTTAAAATAAAAGTAAATAATCCTATTATTCTGTATTAGCAGATAATATTACAGAATAATGGTGATATTACTTTTATTTATTAGTTTTCTTATTTAAAACAAAAAATAAAAAATGTTAACAATGATGGAAAAATTAGAAACTACCATTATTATGATTCAAATATTTTCAAAATCATTATACTTTCAATATCAGTATGTTCAAAATATTAAATTTCAACAAAAATAATAATTTTTTGTTTTATAATGATTAAATGTGTTTAGTCTTTTAATTCTAATGGAAAATTATTTTGATATTGTTAGCAGTAGTTCAATATGAACTAATTGTATTTTATTTTTATTATAGGTTTGGATTAATTTATTAAATTATTAACTAGTTTTGTGATACTGTAATAATATTAGTGATCCGATACCCTAAAAGTAAGTTATATTTCACACAAGTTTTAAGTTAAACAATATTTGTCCTAAGATATATTAATTTTAAATATTTATAATATTTACTAAAATATATTATATAAATTAAATTATTTTTAAATTACATATAAATTTATAGAAAATAAATATACCTCGTGAAGACAAGTTATTAAACTAGCTTACATAAACAACACAGTTGATAAATAATTTATTACAGTATTTTTTGTCGTAAAAAAAGATAAATTTTAAAATTAATTTAACTTAAATGTTGATTTTAATAAAATTTTACAATAAATAATTTATTTACAAAAACCTGTAACTTACTGGATTTTAGGACTGATTCTTATTTTAAATGCAGGTGTTAGATTGTTTTATTCAAAGTTGAATATGTTTCAGATTTTTTTTTTTAAATTAGTTTGAATCTTTATATTTTTAGATTGATAATTTTTTTAATAAAAATGATAAAAAAATATAAATATAATATTATTTATTATTTATATTATTTAAATAAAATATTTAATAATAGTTATTTATTATTGTAAAGTTGAATAAAATAATTAAATTTATATATTATAAAAAATTAATTTGATTAATCTAAAAATATAAAAATTAAAAATAATTTTAAAAAATATAGGACCTAAATATATTTAATCATTACAAGTGAGATAAATTTTATTTACTATTAATGAGTTAATTTTATTAATAAAATATTATTTAATATTGTTTATATAAATAATGTTGTTAAAAATAATATTTAATAAACTAATAAAAAAATGTTTTAAATTTTGATATAAAGATCAATCATAATATTAGTAAAAATAAGTTAAATATTTAACAACACTAAAAATGAATAAGTTTTTAAAGTGGATAATAAATAAATGATTCATGGCAACTTTTTAAAAAATAAAAATAAAAACTTACTAAAATGCATATAATCATGATAGATATCTAAAATTTGATGAGTTAAAGAAAAAAGGTTTTATTATAGTATTTGTATAAGTCCAAATTTGCATTACTTTTATTTTTATTTTTATAATAAAGTCATAATTAAATTAAAAATTTGCTTAAATTTAAGCTGTGCTTAAATTTCAAAGTGGTAATCCTAGTTGAGTTGCACCAAATATCCATTTTGCCACTTTTAATAAATACAAAATATTGAGTGGTAGAGAAAAATGTAATAAAAAAAGTGAAAAAGAATATTATTAGGAGGATATAGCGATTTAGGACATTTTAATCGTATTTCTAATTATAGTTTCTGTATTATTTGGTGTCATTTTTATAATTTTCAAGAATATTATTTATGTATTATTTGGAGAGTATTATATTACTTAGTAATTGATAAGTGTGTATGACCATATACTTAAAAATGATTGAAGAGAAAAATATAAAATTTTTGAGTTAAATATAAATTTGATTCTATGAATATTTTCATTTTAAATTGACTTTTTATAATTTTTTTCTTCTCATTTATGGTTTTTCAATTATTCTTTTGTCATTAAATCTATATTAGTTCATAAGGATATTAAAAATTCTAAAAAGGCACAAGATTTAACATAAAGAAATTATATTAACAAGGACAAATAAATTAAAAAAAAAAAAGGAACATTCATTTATGTTTTTATTTTCAAAAACATATTTATTTAGCACATTCTCAAGGGTCGTTGCATGATTCTGAAAAACCTCAATGGCATTTCTGATATTTCTGGCAAATTAATTTAACTTTCTATTTTCTCGTGAATAGGCCGTTGTGCATAAATCTTATCGTCCAAGCCTCGTGCAACCTCTGGAACGTCACGGAATCTTCGTTATCGTCATATCAAGAAGTTCAATCCTAGCCGTTTCTATCACAATCGCAGGTTAACTTAAAAATAAGTTTCACTTTCTAGTCCTACGCCTGGAGCAGGAGATCATAGCCCCATGCAAACGATTTTCAATCAAGTGGACCGTAGAGTGCCACGTGTCGAGCCAATCAGTCTTTTGAGTGTTTTCTTGCTATTTACCATTTCGATTAGTTATTTTTTTCAGTATTTTTTCAATCTAAAAACCCTTACTCGCCAAACCAAAAGAAACCCTACTTCTCGTGCGTCTCTCGCGGGTTTTGAAACAAAATATAAACACGTAGAAATCGAAATTGTCGGTTTATTCAATTTCAAAATTGAGGATTCCATTCGGGATTTTTAATCGCTGGGTCGGATTCAAACCCTAATTCATGATTCGTGATCGTGATCGCCGTGTTTTGGGGAGGAATCGACTGTGTTCTGGTGTTTTGGTGGTTGAGGTATGTCTGTGATTTTGTTATGATTTTGTAGGTGATATGTTTGGTCTTTTTCATTTTTTTTTTTATAATGCAATTGGTCCAGTGCATGGTTGGAATGGTTATTGTGATAATAGTTTTTGCGTTGGTTGAGGTTTTTTTTTTTGTGATTTTTCATGTGGTTGTTGTCACAGATCTGAAAAAAGCGCACAGTCATGTATGATGGAATGTGAACATTGTGGAGTCTCGGTCTGTTCTGCTTATTGTACATGGAAGATAGAGGGGAGAGCACCCATGGTACTGCAATTCCAAATTTGGATCTGAAGAGTTTGTATAAACCAAAAGTGAGAAAAGAGAGTCCAGAGAAGGGCTTAAAGAGGAAAGGGAGTCATCCTAGGGGTGTTGATGAGAATACGAACAAGAAAAAGAAGACCAGAAAGGAAGTGTCTCTAAGTAGCTTAGAGAATGCTGATATTGGTCACAAGAAGGTTGTTGATGAAGAATGTCAAAAAGGGCTTGGTTCTGGTAGGCAGGATTTGTATGAACAAAAGTTGGAGCCGAAGCAGGGATCAAGTAGCAATACTAGGTTGAATAGAGGCTCACTATGTTTTAATGAAAATGTTCACATTCCAAAGCGAAGGAGGGATTTTGTGGGGAGAAGGAAGTTTGAAGTTGGTCAGGGACCAAAGTTGGCTGGGGAGCCTAGTAATACAGGCGGCCATGGTGATCAGATACCTAAGTTAAATAGCGATGATTTGGAGAGGGGGGTTGAGTCTTCAAAGATCAGACATAAAAGAGATTTTGATGAGTTTAAAGGAACTAAGAGTAAATCTGCTGTAAAGAGTGGTGATTCCTCCTCAAAGAAGTCACTGAAGAAGGACAGAAAGCAAAAGGCTTTTGCTCCAGATAGAAATAGGGTTGACACGGAGGTTAAGCCTCCTATTGATAGTAGTAAAACATCTGATTACAAGCAAAAGGCTGTGGCTCCAGATAGAAGCAGGGTTGCAAAGGAGGTTAGACCTCTGATTGATGATAGTAAAACATCTGACTACAAGCAAAAGTCTTTGGCTCCAGATAGAAATAAAGTTGCCAAGGAGGTTAAGCCTTTGATTGATGCTAATAAAATATCTGATTATTTACGGGAAGATGAGGAGGAGAATCTTGAAGAGAATGCAGCAAGGATGCTGTCTTCACGATTTGATCCAAATTATGCTGGTTTTTGTTCAAGTAGTAAGCCCTCTACATTGCCATCATCAAATGGGTTGTCCTTTTTGCTCTCTTCTAGTCGGAATATTGATAGTTGTGGGTCAAAGTCTCACTCAGGTTCAGAATCAGCATCAGTTGATACTGCTGGTAGAGTCTTGAGGCCGAGGAAGCAATACAATGAAAAAGGTAGTTCCCGGAAGAGGCGACATTTTTATGAAATTTCATTATGTGACTTAGATAAACATTGGATACTGAACCAGAGAATCAAGGTTTTTTGGCCTTTGGACCAAAGTTGGTACCATGGTCTTGTTGATGACTATAACCAAGAAACAAAGTGTCATCATATCAAATATGATGATCGAGAAGAAGAATGGATTAATCTCGAAACTGAGAGGTTCAAACTCCTGCTACTTCCAAGTGAAGTTCCTGGGAAAAAAGGGAAAAAAAGAGCAGTAAGGAAAAATAAAAGCTCTGGCCATCAAAAGGGAAGCCTGTCCAGCAAGGAAAGGAAAATGAGAGATGTGATTACTGAGGATGATAGCTACGGTGAAAGCTGTATGGACACAGAGCCTATAATCTCTTGGTTGTCTCGATCTTCCCATCGATTTAAATCTTCTGCTTTTAATGGGGTTAAGAAAAAGAAAACTCCTATTACACTTCCAAGTACAGCCTCATCATTGTTATGTGATGAAGCTATGAAAACACACAGGTGCTTAGCTGAGAGTTCCCCAAGGGAGGGTAAAAGCAGCCTTTCCAGAGATTCTGTATCAGAAGATAGATTAGGTGATAACTTTGGGAGGAAGTCTCCATTGCAAAGCTTCAATTGCCCTAAAGATGACAAGCAACCTATTGTCTATTTTAGAAGGCGCTTTCGCAAGCCAACCCCGATGTCACCTCATATTTCTGAAGATAAACATGTTAACACAACTGCATCTTGTTCCATTTCTTCCGATCCTGCAGCTGGTGGGCTTATGGATGTAAAAGAGTCCAATGAGGGGAGGGGTGAGATAGAGGGGCCATTGTGTTACACACATAATGCGGGGGATTTTAGTTTTTTTTTGGACACAGGTTCAGCAACATTCAAGTTTGCCTTAAAATATCCAATACAATTGGTGTTGAATGACTCGTTTAAATTAGAGAATTTGTGGTTGTTCCGTGCTATTCTGCTACTTCAGTATGGTACAGTTATGACCTTGTGGCCAAGAGTTCATTTGGAGATGCTTTTTGTTGACAATGTGGTTGGGCTGAGGTTCCTATTATTTGAAGGTTGCTTGATGATGGCTGCGGCCCTTGTCTTTTGTGTCCTTCGATTATTTCGTGAACCTGCTGAAGAAGGGAAGTATATTGATTTGCAGTTGCCTGCTACATCTATCAGATTCAGGTTTTCGAGTGTTTATGGTATAAGGAAGCCTCTTGTGTTTACCTTTTACACTTTCACCAAAGTGAAGAATTCAAAATGGATGTATTTAGATTCAAAATTTCAGAGACATTGCTTACTCAGTAAGCAGCTCCATCTCTCTGAATGCACATACGATAACATCCAGGCACTTCAAAATCAATCAAGCGAGTATCCAATTACTTCCATCAGAGGCAATCCCTTAGTCAAGGTACTTTCTCCAATTTTGTTATGTTTTCTAATTGGTAACTCCATGTCCCTCACCTCATTTCAAGAATCTGTATGCTATATTTAAATAATGTATCCTGCCAAAGCTCTCGGTCTCTGCGATTTGATCTGTGTTTTTTTTTTTCATGAACAGGTCATGAAGAAGAGGATTAGGCCAGGGATTAACATTATGGGTGTTTCCAGAGAGTTATCTCAGGCTGATACTAGTGAATCTTCTGATTCTGGCATGAGGAAGATTCCTCCATTTTCACTTTCTTTTGCTGCTGCACCTACATTTTTTATTAGTTTACATCTTAAGTTGCTGATGGAAAAGTCAGTAGCTCATATAAACTTTTGTGATCATGCACTGGTAGATGAACAGGAAGACTTTGGTCTGATGACAGATGACTGCTCTAGCATTGATGATTGCTGTAACCGGAATTCAGAATTTAATGTGAAGAAAAATATGATGACTTTGTCTAAGGATGCTGTGCATGATGGATTGACTTGTGCTGAGTCAGATTTATTAATTAGTCCATCTAATTGCAGTGATCAAATTCTCTCTCAAAATTACCAGAATATTGATCTTAGTGCTGATAGAACTTCTATGTTGGATCGTTCTGAGAGGCCTCCTACTTTTCAGTTACCAGAGTGGCAAACAAGTCATATTGACCATTCTTTTCCTTCAAATTCTTTAACTGATAAGATTAAAGCCGATGATGATTCCCATTCTTTTCTGTGCGATTTGAGTGTCCAAATACCTTCTGTTGATCAATTTGAGAAACCTTGTGATGGTAATTTGCGTGATGCTCAACACTCTTCTGATTTTTCCTGGAATGCAAATGGAGGTGTCATTCTCAGCCCAAATCCAACTGCTCCCAGAAGTTCTTGGCATCGGAATAGAAATAATTCCTCATCATTTGGATTCCAGTCTCATGGGTGGTCTGATGTGAAGGGTGATTCTCTTCACAATGGTTTTAGCAGTGGACCTAAGAAACCACGGACGCAAGTATCTTATTCAGTGCCTATTTCTGGATATGATTATAATTCAAGGCACCGAAGCCATTATCAGAGACAGAGAGGGTTGCCTCACAAGCGAATTAGAAAGGCTAATGAGAAGAAATCATTGGATTTTGCTAGGAGTCCTGAAAAGAATCTGGAGTCCTTATCTTGCGATGCAAATGTGTTGATTACCCTTGGTGATAAGGGGTGGAGAGAATCTGGTGCTCGAGTTGTACTAGAATTGTTTGATCATAATGAGTGGAAACTTTCTGTAAAACTTGCAGGCATTACAAGGTATTCATACAAAGCCCATCAGTTTCTGCAGACTGGATCAACAAATCGTTACACTCATGCTATGATGTGGAAAGGAGGGAAGGATTGGATCTTAGAATTTCCTGATCGGAGTCAGTGGGCTGTTTTCAAGGAGATGCACGAGGAATGCTACAACCAGAACATTCGTGCTGCTTCAGTTAAAAATATACCTATTCCTGGTGTTGTCTTGATAGAAGAAAATTATGATAATGAATCCGAAGCTACTTTTGTTCGTGGCTCTAAATATTTCCGACAGGTTGAAACAGATGTAGAGATGGCTCTGAATCCATTGCATGTCTTGTATGATTTGGATAGTGAAGATGAGCAGTGGATTTTGACTATTCACAATTCTGAGAAAGAGAACGGTTTCTTGGATGGGATCTCTGATGAGATGTTTGAGAAAACAATTGACTTGTTTGAGAAGGCTGCATATGCTCAGCAGCGTGATCAGTTTACTCCAACTGAAATAGAGGAACTAACTGTTGATGTTGGGCCCTTCTGTGTAACCAAAATCATTTATGAATATTGGCTGCAGAAAAGGCAGAAGAAGGGAATGCCTTTAATACGGCATTTTCAGGTACTGTCTAAATAATAACGTATCTAGTTCATAATATTATCATTCTATTTTAGGAATGTTACTCGTCTTGATACTGTTTAATTAGATTTAGAATGATATACTGGTTTTACACATGATTAGGAAGGGGAGATAGGGATTAGGGGGGAGAGATTTTAATATGTGCGGCAGTGGATTGATGTTTACTTATTTACCTTAGTTGCTCCTATCCATCACCAATCTGAATGCCTGCCCAATATAAGTGTTTTGAGTTGTTACTAAATCACTTGTTATTTGTTGGTCTATTTAAGATGATGGTTGATGTGAGTGGCTTTTACTATTTGAATGTCTCTAGGTGAAAACCATACGTGCCTCTAGTCTATATTTCTGCCTTTTGTTTATTTTCAAGATTGTCTGTTTCTTTTAGGCACCCAATGTTTAGGCTTGTTATTATGGTTGGAAATTTACACCTAATTTTATATTGCTCTGTTCAGCCACCTCTATGGGAAAGATATCAACATGAATTGAGAGAGTGGGAAGTAGCCATGACGAAGAATAATATTCCCAATTCTAATGGGTGCCTGGACAAGGGTGTGACTTTGGAAAAGCCTGCTATGTTTGCGTTCTGTTTGAAACCAAGGGGTTTGGAAGTACCAAACAAAGGATCAAAACATCGATCACAAAAGAAAATTTCTGTCTCAGGGCATTCAAATAGTATTCTGTATGAACAGGATGAATTCCATCCTTATGGTGAGTATTTGATTCATGAGATGATTAATATTTTGGACAACTTATGTACCCCTCCTTACATCTGTTTGATGTGTCCTCAGGAAGAAGATTCGGCGGGTTGGCATATGGTGATGAAAAGTTTACATTCCCCGGGCATAATTATGATTCTGTGGATGATTCTCCATTGCCTCAAATCTCCCAGATATTCTCACCACGAGATGTTGGCAGCATGGGATATTATTCTATAAACAACCGTTATGATAGAAATCATATACCCAAATATAACAGAATCAAGTCAAGGAAATTTGGATCATTTGGGTTTCGTAATGATTCCTATAGTCAGAGAATTTCATCTACAGGGAAGAGAAATGGGGATAGTAGGTGGAATGTCGGTTATTATGACTTGGCAGGTCACAGGCAGTACCTGGTGGATGGTCCTCAGAGACTTGGGATTGATCAAATAGACAGTTCAGACCTCTATGAATTTAGAATGCGTGATGCCTCGGGAGCTGCTCAGCATGCAGTTAACATAGCCAAAATGAAGAGAGAGCGAGCTCAGAGATTGCTTTACAGAGCGGACCTAGCAATTCACAAGGCTGTGGTTGCTCTTATGACCGCTGAAGCAATGAAAGCTTCTGAGGTTTCAAATGGTGATGGGTAGATAAGACATGAATATCTGGCTTTGATAACTTCATGGATTCCCGTCACTTTGCAATTGAGCTGCATAGGGGCCTGCAAGTAGACTCAGCAATGAGTTTACCGACAAAGCATCTGGTTCGACTTTGTCAATGGCTGTGGCCTATTGTCATTATACTGAACTTAAGTCGGGAGAGCTGAAATCAATGGGACGGAGTAGATTTTGTTGCTTCAAAGTGCAACTCTTTTGCACTGTTTGCCAGCACATTCTCCAGTTAGAGATATGCCTAGTTCAGTGTTGTTGTTGCGCTGATCTGCGTGGTATGGATCTATGGAATTTTGGCTGCCTATATTTTGTACAGAATTTTTTCCCCTCGACCTCAGTTTCAAATGTTAAATATGAAAATAGAAATCGGCCAAATAATACAACACCAGCTTGAATGGAATTACAGTCTTATTTATGTCATAGATGGGCACATAATTCGCAAGATAGCTGGCGGTTATGAAAATAGAAATGCAATTACAATTAACCTTTTTTTTCTCAGAACATGGACCAACAAAAGAAAATTGTGTTGCAGGCAAACTAGTTTATATTTCAATCTAAACCTTGAGAAGGGTCCTGTAAATCTACAACCCTCTTTGTCGTATGTGGCTAGTTTTTTGTATGACCATGTTGGGTTTTATTGGATGCAAACCTTGAGAATTCCCTTTTTTGTTTTTTGTCAATGTTTATAACCCCCCACCTAGTATTGGGAAAACGAGACACAAATGTGTCAATGGGTAAAGGAGACATGTGTGAACGGGAACGTTATTGCACGGATTAGGATCTGAATTAACCATAAATTATCTGAATCATAAAAATTGACTTGATATATGAATAAAAAAATTTAGAAGTTTGAACATATCATCTATCAATCATTGGATGCAAGTTGCAACTGCACCCAATGCAGTTTAAGAACTGCAGAGGATCCAATTCCGAAGGTAACATTACCTGATAACATGTCTGGCTGACTCTGTCAGTTCCGATTGTTCTTTATACATTTTATTTGAAATGTGACAATGGTTTCGAGTTAGAATTAATCATTCGGTCCAAAGCTTCGTTTAGTTTGTAAGTTTAATAGTTTTAGAAATATTTCTAACATAAATCTTTTAATTATTTAAATATTTCAATTCATTGAACTAAAAGTTTTCAGTTTATGATATTTTGAAGGTTCGAAACCAATGATAATCCATGAATTTTGACAATAAGGTTAACAATGTAATTTAGTTTCTCAACATGTTTGGCTAGATTTAGACCAGTTAAATTGTATTCACATATAGTATTGAACACGGTTTGGACATTAGCAAACTATAGCTTTTTAAAAGATTAATTAGTGATATTTATTTTAGCAGGATAGGGTTTTTGCTTCCAATGTATAGCCTTCACATCTCTGTTGCATATTGAACCTCAATGAATTTGGTCACGGATGGCAAAAATCCCAGTTAAGAAAGTTGTAGCTAAATTGTGATGGTTCCATCTTTCAGGAAGATTAAAATCTGGATGCGGAGGTATTTATAGAGATCACCAGTCACATTTGTTTGCTTTCTCTGGAAGTATGGACACCTGCAATCCGGTTCAGGTTGAAATTTAGAGTATTTTTCATGGGTGAGTCTTCCTCTATCCTGCAATTTGCTTGAACTCTTTTTAATTAAAAAAAGAAAAAAACCCAAAATTTCTCTGACATGCACCTTCATTCTAAAGCTTGCATTTTTTTTTTTGGTAAAAAAAGTATAAGAAAAAGAAAGAAAGAAAAACTAAAACAAAACTACATAGGAGGGAACAATATTCCTATCTCAGCAGCAAGCAACAGTAGTCCATTCCTTGTTCTCCAAACCCACCAAACTATATCATTAAACAAATATGAGCTGGCACTGTTTGTCCCTTCCTTCAACTGAGTAGCCACATTGTACAAGCTAAGAAGTCAGTCTCAACATTCTCAAACACTTGTCACAACAGCCGAGATATGCTGCATGCAAAAGGTTACACCTTTGACATAGAGAAGAAATTCTACAATATATTCTGAAAGTGTCCAGAAAGAGTTTATATTCTGCCATAGTATATTACAAGTTGTTTGACCAAAATGCTCGTTGTTTCAAATAGTTTAAATAAATTCAATTATTGAAGCATGAATTATGATACTAGGTGGTATTAATAACTTAAAAAATTATCTATATTTTGGTGAATTAAGAGAAAAATATATTTATAAAACTATCATTAGTTATTAATTATCCAGAGTTTTATTATTATCATTTTTATCCATTAGATTGGAGTGGATTTAAGTCACTGTTAATTTTTACTTTTTTAGTTGTGATAGATAGAGTTCAACGCAAATAATACGAGGTGTGAGTACAAATTTTTCTTCTAATTATTTTTGTGTTTTTAAATGGACTTATTATTAATTCATCTTTGTTTGAAAAATTATTATATAACTATTTTTTACTTATATTTTTAATATTAGAAGTAAATTTAAAATTTAATTCAGTAAAATAGATTCTATAAATGATTTGATAGTAATTTAATAAAAAATAATTCAATAAACTCAACAATACACTCTCATATCATATTATAAATCAATTTTAAATCAATTTTTTCTTATAAAATTAATTATTTATATTTCCAAACCCTTAACATCGTATTTCACAGTTTTTGAAACATGTTTGTGCACAATTGAAGTAATACGTGTTCCAAAAAAATGGTTGGACGAGAAAGCTTGTGTTGTGAGGGTTTAATTCTCAAGAAAAATTATGAGATGACATCACCAGTGCCATGAAATGTTATGGTGTAGCCGTTTTTGTAATTATTTTATGTTCATAAATCTTTCATACATGATTCATGTTTCTCTATTGAAGAAATATTTCTAACAAAAGTCGGTTCAATGAGAAGTAAGAAATCATTGCTTTTAGACACTATTTGTTTGGTGGCATGACAACAGAAAAACAAACATACCATAATTAACCTTCACTTTCACTTTCTTTCTATATGCTGCATTAATTTATTACATTAAAAACAATATCATGAAGCCAATGACCATTTCATTTGAGAGATGAGTTATGCTCCAAATTTGGTCTACACAAACGCAGATAAAAAATTATAGGAAGAACAAATAGAAAACCAAAACAAAAAACCTTCTTAACATTTCACATAAAATATATGGTGCAGATACGATAAGGTACAGACCAAAGATATGATTCTTCAAATTATAGAGCATGCTATAATAAAATATATATAAAATTTAATGTAAATAGACATATAATATTAAATAAATTTATGCACAATGTTTCAAAAGACAAGTACAAATCATTGTGAACATAAAAAAAAAAAAAAAAATTGTGAACATAACAAATCGGTATAACTCATGTAGTTATTGTGGTAACCCATTTATATCTAAAGTTTTTAATGTTTTGAATTAAAAAGATATCGGATAAGTACTCGTCAGTCATATATTGGTCTCATTTCAAAATGTATAACTAATGAGGTTTCGGAGGTTCCAGTCTAAGTCGATAACACCCCGGTCTGTCCTTATTCACTCATTCAGATCTATGATTAGGTACAACAACTAAATTTCAGTGGAATTCAATTGTCGATCACGTAGTAGACCATTTATTCAGGTAATCTGTTATTCCTCTCTTGATACATATAAAACTCTGTTTAGTCTTTACTAACTTGAGTATCGGAGTATAATCACATATACCCTCCATTCGATTCTATATCTGTGAAATACACGGTCCGTGTAAATAAAAAAATAATATTATATTTTTTTATGATTTATTCTTATTAAATTAATTTATAAGATGAAATTTTTATATTTATTTAATATATTTTAATTTACTTATATAAATATTCGAAATAATTATTAATTTTAACTATAATAACATTTCAATAGAATTAGAGTTTGTTAAGGAATGAAAATGTTGAAGACATGAAAAGGTTAAAGCCTATGTAGGTAAGAATTTTTCTCTCTCATTTGATTATTTTTGGTGGATGTATTGCATAATTCGTGGGCATTAACAATTCTTCTTTCACCTTCGTTTGAGATATTGTTAATATTTTGATGTTACTTTGAAACTTTTTTATGAAGAGTGGATGAACAGAAGTGTAGGGTAATCTAGCAGAGAGTTAGAGATAAATTATGTGAATTTTTATAAACGATTATGGCCATTTTAAGTGGTTAATCTTTCATTTCCACCATATCTCTCAAACCATATCATATGCTCATGATCTTTATTCTTATTCTTCACCTTCCTAGAGTGCATTATTATTCTTCTCCATTGATCTCTAATAATTATAATATCTGAGAAATTTTCTAATGAGTTTTAGTACTGTTATCTTTTTAATGAGTTTTCGTCTTTTTTATTTTCTTTATTGTCGTTTGTTTAAATTCATTTAATTAGTAGTTCCAAATATAATTGTAATGAAACTTAGATTTATGTTGAAATTTTACATTTCCTATCTAATATTAATCTATATTTATGATATTTTTCTTCTTCTATGGATTCACGTCAATAAAGAAATAGAAAAACAAAAATCACGTAAAAAAACTTAATTAAAATATTAATATGACTTTTGTATAGATTCAATAGAAAAAAAATTATTATATATAATTTGATATAATTCAAGATAAATACATTCTTTAAAAATTTAATAAAATAAGCATTATGTTTGTATAATAATTTTATTTTGTTAAAATACATATTAGAATAAATTTATTTAGATGGTTTAAATATAAGATATAGGTGAATCTTGTTTAATTATTTCTTCAATTTTTTATTTTTTTTTTACTTTTGTAAAAGGAAAATTTATATATTATTTTACATAATTTTAAGGAAATAAAATTAGTTTTAAATTTTTTTTAAAATATGTGAATTTTTTTTCTTAGGTGTATTATTTATCTTGGACAAATTCAAGTAATCATATACTATTTTTTACTTATTTTTGAAAGACTTTAAGTTAGACATTCATTTACTTATCTTAATATATTGAATATCAAATTAAGCCCCAGGTTGTTTCTGCAGACTGAAAGAGTGTGAGCGGGAAAGGCGAAAAAAGTTGAGAAATCAATGTGAAAAACACGAATTTTAACACAAAATTACACCCGTTATCTTTCTTCTCTCCTATGCGAAGAAATGAGATGAATTCACGGAAATCAATAATATATATTAAAATATTAATATATTTTATATATTATTATAATAATAAAAAATTAATATAATATTCAAATAAATTATTAATATTAAATAAAATTATTAATATTTATATTATTTTAATAATATTAAAATAATATATTTTTTTATATTTATTTTTATTATAATAATTTTTAAAAATATTAATAATAATATTTATTTTTTATTTTATAATAATAATAAATTTAAAATAATTAATAATATTATTAAACTATATATATTTTTTATAATAATAATAATAATAATAAAATTTTAAAAATATTAAAAAATTATTAATAATAAATAATACTATTTTACTTTCTATTCATTTTTTTTTTCTTTTTCTTAATCCAAACAACTTTACTTTCTCTTTTCTTTCTCTTCATTTCTTTCCTTTTTCACTCCTTCAAATTTTCTCTCTAATCCAAACACACCTTAAGTGATTTCAAAGTTAACCTGTTTTTATATTTAAAATTCTATTTTTTGAAATGATAATTTTTTATTAACTTATTTATTATGGTTTATCATGATATTCTTAATTTATTGATGAAGATTAATTATAGATTTTATTTATTTTTTTATTTTTAAACTTTAAATTTTTCTTTAATTAAAACTATCAAACTATATGTTTTACAAATCTTAAAAATTTTATTTCATATCATAATATAATTTATAATAATACAAAACTATACATCATTTACCATTTAACACATTAATAATCATTTTTTTTAAGTTATAATTAAATATATAAGTATGCTTATATAAGAGGAGATAATATTGAGAGATTTCAATAGTAAATAATAACTTCATAAGCGAATATGACTTTATTATGTATGTGTGAGCAAAACTTTCAATTATAAGGATCTACCTTAATTTAGATCCTCACCTACTTCTTGAATTTTTGATATAAGGATCTACTTTAACTTCTTTAAGATCTCTCATCTACTTCTCGAACTTTCGATACAAACTTCACTTATGATCTTTTAGTATCCCTTACTTACTTTTCGAACTTTTGATACAAGAATCCACCTTAATTTATAATTTTTCACCTACTCCTCAAACTTGACTCTGATACCACTATTAGATATGAAAATGGGATAATATTAAGAGTTTTTTTTTTACCGTTAGTTAATAAATATAAGAAAATACGTCTTAACTTTTTATCCAAAATCTTAAAATTAAAAATTTATATATTATTCATCATTCTCATTTTTACTCATATTTCAAATTTAATAGTATGTATTTAGTCTAATATCCAATCATCTTCATATTATAAAATATAAAATTTCGTGCATTATAAAATATAATATCCAATCGTCTTTATATCATATCACTCACTATAAACAATTTGGTTTTAGCCATGGTTGACATGAAGAGATAATAAAAACTATAAGAAAGGAGAAGAGAATTTACACTGTTAGTAATGGTATCTTCCTTTTGTTGATCCATCTCATACTCTAAGTTGGAAATGCCGTCATGCCATCATTTATTGGCTATCTCTTGTCAAACCCTAATCATTCATCTTTTAATGGAAAAGTTATTAACTCAGAATGGAATGTTTTTCTTCTTCTTCCTCTTTTCTGTTACTCAACTATACTACTGTACTTTTCCACACACATCATTTTATATTTATATATATATATATATATATACAATAATATATATATATATACTATATAAATAAAAACGTAATATTGTAGTTAATAATTATGTAACAGAAGCAACTACGTAGAACAGCATCTCATGTCGGAGATAAGGAGAACACACCCAACAAATTACTCATTCAATATAATCATGTTTAAAAGTAAATTGATAAAAAAATAATTAATAAAAAAATGAAAATTTATATTGTTATATGTATATTTTCTAAAATAAGAACTTATAATTGAATTTCATATTAAAAATAAGAATTAAAATTTATTATATTAAAATATAATATTATATATTTAAAATTCATTAACTATTAATAAACATACATAAATGAATACTTCTATGGAATATTATTATACAGTTATATTTATAAATTTTTTTATTGTATATCTATAAAATTATATAACTTATATATAAATTTGAGAAAAAGTTAAAATAATGAATAAAATAATAATTATGTAAAAAGAATTCATATTTTTTATTGTTAATTTTTATTATAAAATATTTTAAGAAATTTATTAAAAAATCAAAATTTTTTAAAAATTATTTAATAATTTTGTAATAATAAAAATATAAATTTGAATTAAATCGTAATATGAGTTTAGTTTGAACTTTGTATTAAATTAAAATTGAATCAAATTTAATTATATTTAATTCAGATAATTATTAGATGAAAATTTGAAAAACAAAACCCCAAACTCCCTTAATTCAATTCGAGATATGAAAGAAAAAGAAATTAAGAAAAACTTTGCTCTCACCTACTTTGGAGTTTTATTTTTAAAATTCTTAATTTTTTTTTAAATTACGTATAAATTTATTGGATTGAAACATGTATTAAATTAATAAATTCAATACTTTTAAATTTAAAAATATATAATTTTAATTCTTTTATAAACTTTATAATAATAATAAAAATTACTAATTATTATAAAATTAAATTTATTTTTTAAAATAAAAAATTATTAATATTAAATTTAAATATACAAAAACTGAAATTATATATTTTAAAAATTAAAAAAAATAATCAATTTAATAGTAAAAGGATTAAAAATAAATTAAAAAAATACATGGAGAATTTTTTTTTTCCAACTATAATATATACTTTTTATCAATGATGGATATGGTTTGATAATTGGCAGTATTTACAAAAATTGTTAAACAACAACTCTAACAACAAAACTTAGGAAACCATTCTTGTAATATACGAATAAGAATATGAAAAAAGAAAAGAAAATCTTCCATAGAATAAGAATAAAGTGTAAGACATAACTATACTTGCTGAGGTACATATATAGAACAGAATATGAAAAAGAAAAATATTCCAAAATACAACATTACTTTTCTTTTTTCTAAAATCCAACTATCTTCTAATCAAAACTAAATTTAAAACACTAAGAATTGATTGATTATTCCACACATACACATGAATTCAATTTTGATCATATATTTAAAAAAATGATGAGGAGTGAAAAATATTATTAATACCATGCTAAATAAAATAATTTTACACCATAAAACATTAGGGCATGAGATTGAAAGCAATCAAATCTTGTATTTAGTTGTAGCCAACAATGAGAGCAAGTGATTGTCAAACCATAATCATTCAAGCATTAAAATATCTTCAAATTTATTCCACAAGATGATAATTCATATTCTCAATTTGTTCAAAGTAGAATACATAATTTTTTTTCATTGTTTTCTATCATGAACAAAATAATTTACACATAAATATCATGAATACAATATATAAATCAACACAGTTAGTGCAACATGTTCATTTGAATTTTTTTCATATATCTATTGAAGGATATATAAAATTAAAATTTATAATATATATAATTTTAAAATATAACTTTATAAAGACTAAAAGATAAAATTAATTTTATCATGAAAACTAAATGAATAATTAAACCTACTTTATATAGTTTTGTTTGCAAGCCTTCTCTGGTAACTTTTTATATATAAGTGCGTGTTAAGTAGTAATTAATGGTTTTTTTTATATTATATATTTAAATTCATGGTCTTGAACTTATAATTATTTGACATGACTTATAAATTTGTGATCATAAGGTATGATTTACTCTAAAGATATGTTTGGTCACTACTATATCACCAAATTTATATTTGAAATCTGCTCCAAAATCATGGAGAAAACTCATTTCTTTTTAATTATTATTGTGTAAAGTAAGTTTAAAATTTTTGAAACACCGAGAAACCAATTTGCAGAAGATGAACAACGCCAGCCAAAAAGCAATATATAAAGGGATTCTGCAACAAAAAGTTTCTTTTACAGTTTGATTGATGAATCACAGCCAGACAAACAGAATAAGTGAAATGTTAGAACAGATGAAAAAGGGACAAAGAAAATAAAAAGTTATATAGGTTTAAACATGAGAGAACAAAACTTGAAGAAGTACACATATGGTACATTTATACTTTTACTTTACAAATACAAGACATGAGTGAAACTTCAATATTTCACTGTCACCAAATCCCAAAGAGTTAGAATAATTGGTAACAAAAAGAAACTTGCATGAGAAGCATTATTGTAAGTCATGCAATTATTTACACTACGAGACACTAATAACCCATTACAAAGCAAGCAACAACATAGTAGGAAATGACATGTATACATTTAATATCAGAAGTTCTTTATCCTTCACACTTGTTCATTGGGGTCTTCATGATGCTTCCAGATAGCATTAATTGGTTTACCATTGATCCAATCCCTGAGCTTAAGAAGCACAAAAACAATCATCCCACATAAAAAACCAAGAGCAGCACTGGACCCCACCAAAGAAACTGCTGTACAAACAAGCATAACAAAAGAATCTTCTTTGTTGTTCATGTCCCTAGAAGCCATGGCTAGTTCAATCCCAGCAAATAACAGCAACACCCCTAATATCCCCACAGGAAACTGGTTGAAAAAGTGAGCCAAAGAACTCCCCAACACAAACCCCAACACCAATTTGGCTGCACCAAGAAGTGCCACACACCCACCACTCCTCCCTCCAAACTTGTACTGCCCTGCAAGCCCACCTGCACCATGGCAACATGGCATGGCCCCAAACCACCCTCCCACAAGGTTCATCAACCCCACAGTTACAGACAATGATGTCACTGAAAAATCCTTACCCGGAAATAAGTCTAGTGAGAGCTTGCAAACTGCTATCACAGAGTTCAAAATTGACAATGGGAGTTGAGGAATAGTACCCTTTATAAACCCTTGCTTCCATGCATGTTTAGACATTTTCACCACCTCTATAGAAGAGGGTCCGAATCTAAACTCATGCACAACCCTAGGTCTTCTTACAAAAGCCAAAATCACACCCAGCACAAAAACCAAGAAAGCAGAAGGAAGGGAGAAAAAAACCCTTCTCATCTTCCTCATTTTACTTCTAACTTCAGTCTGATTGGTTGGTTCTTGGTCCTGATGCTGACGACGACAATCCCGATCCTCATCAGCACCATTTACAATAACAATAAAACAAACACATATTATAGCGAGAATCAACCCGTCAAACCCAAGCCAGTGTCTTTTCTCCAAAGATGTGGATTTGGGGAGATTTTGCACTTTCCTCACATATTTGACCGCAGTCAACGCGAAGGACAAGCCCTGTGCGAGCTGAATTCCCCTCACGACGCATAAGGGAATGAGCTTGTAAGCTAGCTGCATGAGTCCGGTGACTCCGAGCACCAAGAGGGTAGCTCCGGTGAGGATGCCGGAGGCCATGATCTCGGGAATGGAGAAGGTGGGGTCGGCAAGGGCGACGGCGGCGATGGACTTCATGGGCTGGACAGGCATGGGGACACCGTAGATGGCCCCGGTGACGATGTTGTAGAGGCCGGTGAAGATCAATGTGGTGCCGAGGTTGAGGTCTTTTGCTAGGGTGAGGGACAAGACTATGGGTATGTAGGTGCCTAGGTCACCCATGGCACCGTTGAGTTCGGCCCAGGTGGAACGCAGTACAAGGTTGCGTTTTACTTTCTGGACAGTGGAGGAAGTTGGGTCTGGGGTGGGAGAGGGTAGTGCCATGGAAATGGAATGAGAGTGTGTTGGTTTAATTCAACAATGTGAGCATGAGAAGGGTGAAAGCAAACTCTGTATTTATAAGGGTACTTGTGTCACTGTGGAGACCATGTTTCTGAACAAAGTACCAAGTTTTTGCTCCTATATGCGTAGGGATTCCTTAAATTTGTTATAACCTTGTTGTCTGTTATCTTTCTTTGTTGTGTATTTGGATGGATACCCTTTTGTTTACTGATGTATTTAGTCACCCTCCTTTTGTTCCAAATCAATAATTATGGACAATATTTATAATATTAACATATGAAGAGTTATTTTAAGGTTTATTAATCTTCATTTATCATCTATTTTTTTATAATATTTGTACACACATTATCTATTAGGTATGAAAGAAGGATTAATTATGAAGGATTAATTATGAGATTTTTAACGTTAAATAAATTACAATTATATAAATAAATACGATATTACAATTATATAAATAAATAAGATTTCACTTTTTATCTAAAATCTGATTAAAAATTTATATTTTTTTCACTTCAATTTAATTCACTTTAAATTTCTATTTAACGTCTGATTCTAACTTATTTTAAACTTCAATCGAAATAAACATATTTACATTATACATACACCATTCAACAATTGAAAACTGAACATGAAAGAAATCATTTTTACAATTTTCCATAGAATTTTGTATCCTATATTAGTATTAAGCACGAAAAACTCAGTATTCAAAACAGTGTTCAGCACCAAGAACAGTGTTTCAGTGTCTAAAAACCGCCGTTAGCACTTAAATTATTGATTTTTATTCTTGCCACTTCCAAACCAAAGCATAAATGTGAGCAACTAAGGCAACCATAGTTACGATTGTATGACGTTGTTCTTCATCAATTGCAACGCCACCATAAAATTCGCAATAATAGTAGCATTATTATTCCACTAATGTCTAATCAAAGCACAAAATGTTACCCATTTCCAATGTGAAGCATCTCAATTCTTCATGTCTCGACCATTTTATTGACATCAATCATTAAATTGAATAATTATCTTCTTCATTGACTCATTTGTCACATCTATATTAAGCATCACCACTTTTCTGTATTAAGCATCATCACTTTGCTCTTAGCTTTGTGATCATTTAATAAACAATACCTTTTCTTTCACATGAGTTGACACTCCTATTTTATTCACACTTTTCAAAAAATAATATTATCATATGATATTGCTAGAATATAACTTTAACATTATTGCTATATACTCACATAATGAGGCCTACAAATAGACCTCACTTCACTTCATAAAATGATACCAAAATTCTGCAAAATGATATAAATTGGACTAATTTTAATCTTTTTTATTTAGTTTTTGATTCATATGAATTCAAGTTGGACCAATCATAGCAGTATTTATTTTTAATAATAAATATATTTTAAAAAATAAAAATGATATTATTTTCTTAAAATATATATATTTATATTATAATATATTAGATTATTGAATTTAAAATTTAAAATTAATTTCATGAGTTAAATTTTAAAAATAGATATTTTTAAATTTTTAAATTATTTATTTTAAAGTAAACTAATATTTTATTGACATTTGGACATCAAATTAAACCTTTTTTTTTTTACATCTTGCCTAGTATGTATGAAAATTAAACTACTTTGCGATACATTTTATATTTATTTTTTTCATCCATTTTTATACTTTTCTTCTTGCTCGTGCTTATATTCATACAATTTTTTTTTATTATTCTGATAGATTGTATTATTTTGTGTATTTAATTATGTTATTGATGAAGAAATTTTAATAAATATTATCTTACATTTCATACTAAAACTCTTAAAAAGGTAAAATAATCACTAAACCGCTTATACGGGAATTTAAACTAATGATTTTTCAAAGAAAAAATATCCAAATAAAAAAAAAAAAAACTTCTAAATTAACCTACGGATTTCCTTATAAATATTTTTAAAAATTTAAAGTTGATTTTTACATATATCAAAATTAGTTTATACATAAATTAATTTATAAAATATATTTCATATATTTTTAAAATTATTACTTTTAATTTATGTAAAATTAGTTTTATGTCATAAAAAATATTTTATTTATTTTATTGTTTTAGAAGTGTTTATGGAGAAGATCTTAAATATATTTTGGGTTAATGTGTTTTTTTTAAAACAAAATTGAAACCCAACAATTTGATGATCCGTACAAACGGGCTTATCAAGCCCATTTCAACCAGAAGCAGAGTCCTTGTTCGTCTGAGCTTGGTCTTTGGTGTCTCCACTCTCAGTTTTTTTCACTCGCAGAGTTCCAGCAAATCCCAAAACACTGCATCCTCTTCGTTGACGCGAATGCGACCAAGGTAAACCAAATTTTCCCGTCATGATTTTTTACTATTAGTGTTACACGAATTCACTCGGTGTAATTTTCGAGAATGTGGATGACAAAAACATGAGCCAAGAATAATAATGCTGTGTGCTGGGTTTTGGTTGAAATGAAAGTGTCAGTAGTTGATGGTTGTAGAAAAATTTATTAATTGGAATTGAAAATGGTTGTTATGTTGAGTTGTTAATTTTGTTTTGGGAATGTTAGATGCCGAGAATGGAGGACATTCTGAACCTTCCTGTGCAAGATCCACTTTGTCCCGAGTTTTCTGCAGCTCACATAAATTGGGTTAAACTGGAAGGTGGTCGCCAAGGTGGTGATGATATTGCTCTCATTCCTTTTGCCAGAGTCGATGATTTTGTCAAAGGGGAATCTTCCAACCCCAACTGCCCTGCGAGTTTTCGCATAGAATCAAGAAGGAAGAGACCTGAAGGAAGCATTGCCAAACCAAGGGTTGATGGTTACCTTGAATACACACTGTAAGTTTAGTTTTCTTTCAATTCAAACAACAAAATATGAAAATATGGTTACTATGTTTTTAGTTTAATTTCCGTATATTGATTGGTGTATAAGCAAATTTGGGTTTGATTTCATTAATTTCAACAAATCAGAAGTCATGCCGGATATGAATTTTAAGATAGTTATTTAGAGGTCAACAAACTTATCATAAAAGGCCATTTGAGATTGAATGACAATATGGGTCTATTTGGAGAAATTTCTCTGTAATAGAAAAATAAGAAGAAAAAATAAGATAACTTTTTTCATAAGCTATAATTGGCTTATGTATAAGCTAAAATTAGCTTATGCATAAACTAATTTGTAGAAACTGTCTTATATAACTTTTTAAAAATTTTCTTTTTTACTTTATGCATAAGCTAAGTTTTGCTTTTGGAGAAACTTAATTCATTTTTCTCTCTTAGAAGTTCTTATAAAATCTCTATATATAAACTATTTATCCATTTTTTTCCCTTGAATTGTGGATCTTTTTGTTTTTATAGTTTATGTGATTTAACTTCCGTTGAATTGAAATCTGAAAAGATTTGGCTAATTGGAAATATGAAACTATGCATTGATATTTAGATACTGGTGTTCTTATGGTCCTGAAGACTACCGAGAGAGTGACTCAGATGTAGTAGATGGCACAAGCACCAAGCCTGCTTCAGGGAAGGGGAGCAGACCGGGGAGGCGTCACATGATGAGAGGGTGCCTTTGCCATTTCACTGTTAAAAGACTGTACACCAGGCCCCTCCTTGCGCTAATCATATATAATCAAAGAAGGCATGTAGATAAATCAGGGGCACCGTGTCATGGATTGCTTGACAGGGATGCGGTGGGGACAAGAGCTATGTATGCTCCACGAATTTCAGATGATTTACGCCAGAAAGTGTCGTCAATGCTTTATGTTGGAATATCACTGGACAAGATAATACAGCACCATGCAGAGGAGATGCAGAAGCAAGGTGGGCCCCAAAACCGTGATGATTTTCTCACTCGAAATGATGTGCGTAACATGGAAAGGACTATTCGTAATTCTTCACATGAGCTACACGAAAATGATGAATGCAGTGTAAAGATATGGGTTCAGCGGCATCAGAAGCATGTTTTCTATTTTCAAGATAACTCAACTTCAGAACCATTTGTGTTGGGTATACAGACAGATTGGCAGCTGCAACAAATGCTCCGTTATGGAAATAATTGTATAATTTCTTTTCATTCAAGTTTTGGCTTGAAGAAACTCAAGGTATTGCACATTGCTCTTGTATTTACCTTTTCAACTGAGGAGCTTACATTTCTTTACTAAGTTAGTTATGCATGAAATCAGGACTAGCCAAAGGGTATAATATTTAGCTTGTTTAGATGCGGAAAAAAGCATGTTTAGAAGAAACATATATTATACGTCTAGAGTCCGTCTAGGTCATCAGTAATAACCAATTTCATCAACATAATCATGAATAACATGCACACACACAAGCCTTTTTTTGTTATGATGAAAAATAAGTTGTCAGCAGAATATTGCAGGACTTTAGAATGTCTTATACAAATTTTGTTTCTTGTCCTTGACAGTATCCTGTATGTTCTTTACTTGTTTTCAATTCATCTCAAAATGCAATTCCGGTTGCCTGGATCATCACCTCATCTTTTGTTGGTAAATCTATTCATAAATGGATTGTATTGCTAGCTGAAAGATTGCGAACCAAGGATCCTAGATGGAGACCTAATGCTATTATGTTGGATGATCCATCTTTGGACTTTTCTATCATAAGGTAACGAGATTAGTGTGGTTCTTTTTAGTTTCATTAAACATTTTTCTATTTTGAAGAGACCACCTGAATAACAAATGGAGTGAGATCTTGATCGTTGCAGAGAAGCTTTCCAGTGTTGCATCCTATTATGTGCCTGGCATGTTCGCCGTACTTGGATTAAAAAGGTTTTCAAAAAATGCTGCAACTTTGAGGTGCAACGGGAGATTTTTAGGCATTTGGGATGGATTCTGTACTGTACAAAATGTGGGCCAAATGCTACGGATTCTGTTGAAGAGCTTATGCAGATTTTTGTTGACCAGATTGCCTTTATGGACTATTTCAAGAACCATTGGCTAACTAGTATAGGTATTGTTCAATTGATGATTCATTTTATATTCATTGAAGAAATATCTGCTCTTGCGGTAGTAGCCACACATCATAATCAGTTTTTATCTGAAACACTCTGCTTCAGATTTTATATCCAAGTCATGTCATTCTCAGTCTCACCTCCAGATCAGTGCCTTAAGTTTTGTTGGGCAACTGTCCCATTAGCGTTTCTTCAACTTACCAATTAATTTCATCATAGTTGGTGGAGTATCCAGTCGTTTGAGTATTTTGAGAATTAATACTGTTTCTTGAATATTCGTATCCCTGTGCTTTCTCATGCAGATATGTGGATTAATGCCATAAAATCACTCCCTGCGACAACTCCTGAGCCCCATGCAGCAATAGAATCCTATCACCTAAAACTAAAATCTATGCTTCTGCAGGAGAATTATGCTAATTTCTGGCTAAGAGTTGACTGGTTAATCCATGCTTTAACTACTGAATTTCACTCGTTATACTGGTTAGATCAGTACAGTTTAGAGACTGGGTATTTTGAGAATCTACGGGACAATTCATTCTCCTCAAATGCTTGGTATCATGCTCTTCATATCCCTGATGCTGATGTGATGCTGGATGAGCAAAATCTCCATCTTGCCAAAGTTTTATCCCAGACTGACAGAAGCTTGGTATATACAGTTTGGAATCCTGGTTCAGAATTTTCACTTTGTGATTGTTCCTGGTCTAGGCTGGGAAACCTTTGTAAACATGTCATCAAGGTGGCAACTTTTGTTAGAAATCGACAGGTTGCAAAACCATCGTTGTCTGCTCAAGCTTATAAACAGGCTTTTCTCACCCTTCTCCAAAATCCTCCTGATGACCCTTTAGTTCTGGACCATACCATTCTACATGTGGCTCGTTTGCAACAAGACATTAAGGCCTTGGAAGACTTGTCCAACAGTGGGTTGCTCCAGCCTATATCTCCTGATTTAAGTTCTCAAATGGCTGAAAATCCTCTGCTTTTTCAGCGCATCCAGTGACTGACCCATTTTGAAAATAGATTGACTATGTTTGGGATGAAGCTCATTTTTATGCTTATCCACTTGAGGCTATGTCATGACTTGTTATCCTTGAGCAATCAATTTTCAAGGATAAAAAAATGATATAATCGTGCTTTTAAGGAGTCACCCGTTCCCGACTGTGCAGTTCATGAAACCACTAGACTCTTTTTGCAGAATATCTCTGTTGAAGTGATACCTATGGTCCCAACCTTTATTTGTATGTGAATGTTCTTCTATTTCTTTCCTTTTACTGTCCTCTTTTTTGGGGTGTGCTGTCAGGTGGGAGGGGGCAAGATTTGTGTTATTAAAACTCGTTTACAAATGTGTCGTCTTTTTTTTCCTTATGCATTTGTGTATGCATTGTTTCTTTCAAGTAAGCTAAAAGATTCTTGACCTTCCAAATACAGTGTAGGGTGGAGTTTGACCCATTGTAATTGGAAGTTTGAGGCAGCTTCTCTAATGCATATTTGAGGCTGTTATCTGGCAGGCTCAATATACCCACAGATGCTTTTACTACTATGGGGAGGATGATCTCCAGAGTGCCAAAAGAAATGAGAAGGGAGGAACATAACAGTCTGGGTCATGTTGAGGTTCCGAACATGCATTCAGACTTCAAGGTTTTTTTGCAGATCAAACCACCATGCTGTCAGTGTAAGCAAATATTTCTCAAATCTAATATAACAAAATTATTTTAATGCTTTGCTTTATATTCACTATACCTTGTTTGTGTGTACAATAATGACAACAAGGTTTGAATTTATACCCTCATACTTGCTACCTAAATCCTCTACTACTAGGCTGACCATAATGGGTTGTAATCTCTATAACATAATATCATTTAGTAAATATTCCTTGCTGGTGTTCCTTTTAACTAACCTGAATGTTGTTGGTCTTCTGACTGCTGGCTGTAATTGGGAATTTGATCCATTGTTTTTGTATCAGTATGCCCTGAAGGTAGCTACAGAGAAGAATTCAAGTTATTCATGCTTGATGATGGGGCTTTGTAGATATTCCATGACTAGATGCATTTCCCTAGTTGCTTTGAATCTACATCGTTGTCTTCTAGTTAATCTTGCAGGAGGTCTTTTCACTTCTGTGTCACTATAGCCAATTTTGTGGTGGTTGCATGGCACCTGTATGTACGGAGCCATTCAACTTGTGCACTAGTTGAATAGGCATTTTCATTAAATTTCATATTTGATTCTCACCATAAAATATTTTTGAATTTGGTATATGTCTCAATTGATTCGATAATTTTCAGGTCTTGATTGTTGAAGTAGATTTTCATGTGGTTCCCTGGCTCCCCGAAATTTCGGTTATGGTGTCTCTTGGTGATAAATCGTTAGATGTCACATAATAAAACCCGATCCGCCCTACTTAAAGTTAAACAAGAGCATCACTAGAAGAGATATTACTATCTCAGAAACGAAATAGAATTCTACGGTTGAGGTATCAACCATTTGTACAGTTTCACATCGGTTAAATTTCAAGTTTTTGTCTATCCAAGGGGCACGCTCATTTGGGGCTTTTTGACTAGTTTAAGGTTTTTCGTAGAGTGTATTAAAAAAGTTTAATAAAAGGTTGATTATTTCGGTATCTTAAATTTAAGAGGATAGCAGTACATTTTTGTCCTAAATAAATCAATAAAAAAACAATAATCTGTACGTTCCATTACGTGAGTTTGTTTCACACTTACCTTATACGAAGCTTTGTAAAAAATGAAAGGAAAATAAAATGGTATCCTTGATATTTTTTTTTTCTTGCATCTGATTAATGAATACATGTTATAGGTATGGCCAGAATAACAGTATATCAGACCACGATAGTATTGCTTAAGTAATTTTTTGTGGTTATGCTAAGACAAATAGCAAGAAGTATGATTGAATGTACAACCAAAACTACAAAGTTTATTAGGTTTCCTCATGTTACACAATCTTGATATACCAAATCATAATAATTCTTATGCAAACCAAATCATAATAAGTACTCAAACCAATTAATTAGATTTTGCCTTGATTCAATTAAAGTAATAGTTAATTAATTAGGTAATTATGCAACAACCTAACATCATATATTTCATTGCCACGTGCTATTCTTACGTTAACATGATAAAATTCCATGCATCTTCTCTTGATAATGATTCTTTCTTAAACTGTACGAATGTGCAGAAAGCAGAAGAGATATTCATACCTGAGGACCGTGCCTTGTATTGAACTGGTTACTTACTAATTAATAGAAAGTTTAAAACGTATTCTTCATAGCATAATATTCTTCATTAAATTTTATGTTAAACACATTAAGCAATCTTAAAAAAAAGCCAAAAAAAAACTCTTATTTGGAACTATTGAAAAAGAGAACGGAAAGAATGAAAATTTTCTGGTGTCCATGTTTAATAGTATATTTATAGAAGGAAAAAAAATTCATAACTATACTTTCAATTGAAGGATTTTCATTTTTAGAAAGATTAACATTTTTTTCTCTTCTATTTTAATTTTAATTTTCCTATTCTCTTTTTTCTCAAAGAAGCAAATTAAAGGTGATTTCTTTTTTATTTTTATATTTTATACAGTAATGATAAGATTATTATATTTAATTACACTTTATCCTATTGAAAAAAAAAATTAAGCGGATAAATATGAAATTTTGAGTTATATTAGAGAAAATAGTTTTATTATAAAAATGAAAGGTGAGTGATTAAAATATTTTGGAAGATATGTGGAGGAACATTAGCCAAACCGACCATGTCAGAGGGTGGCGGTGTCGCTGTCAATTGGACGGTGTTCCCAACACAACATCATTATCCGATGTCACTCAAGCAAGAGCTCCGCTGCTGACACGTAAAGATTGTACCCGCCACGTGCCCCTTTCAAAACCCACTTCACAAGTATTTGTGAATTAGGCTTCAATTTTAGTAAAAAATTTAAGAAATTATTATAAATTAAAATAAATTTATACACAAATTATAAATGAAATTTAAAAATAGAAAACTTAATTTCATATTATAACATTCTCAAAATTTCACACCAATTAAAAATAAAAATTTATTAAATTTATTGTATTACTTATTATTACAGTATATATAATAAATATCTAATGTTTGGCAAAAAGATAGTTTTGGAAGGACGCAAGTTGTGATGAGCAGTACTGAGCGTGACAGGTTGAGAAGGGTCTCGAAGGGGACGCCTATAAATTGGAATCTCATTCCAATTTCCATTCCTTTGTGCTCCTCCTCGGTATCCTTTTCTTCTGGGTCAGGGGAGAGATACCAATCGCTGCTTCCGATTCTATTATTCCAATTGGATCGCCCACCACTCTCTCCCACTCCAAAGTTTCTTGTACTGTCAAAATTTTTCACCTATTCTTCTTCTTTCTTTTTTACCTTTGCCTTTGTTTGTGCTTATCTTGTTTCAAAAAATGCAGCATCATTTCAAGTCTTGTGAAAACTTGGTTTAATTGATGTTGTCAATTGCCAAATGTGTACGATTGCGTTTCTTTGTGGTGTTTGATTTTATTGACGATTAGTTTTGAACTTGAACGGCGTGTTAAATGCTTTGAAAAATATTGATTGCATTTATCTTATTCTTGTGATGTAACTCAGATTGTATGATGAAATGTGTATGTGCAGCAGTGAAAATTCAGTTTGTTAGCGTTTCTCCTTTTGCTATTTCCTCTATTAATTTAGTGAGTCTATTCTGCATTCCGACGCAGAGTCACATACAGTTATTTATTGTGAGGTATTGAGTGTTATGCCTGTGAGAGATAGATTCTGCAGCTCCAACAATTATAATCATCCTTTCCGTTTGTGGAACCAAATTACGGTGACACTTGGACTACATAGTATTATGTTAGTGTTTTCATACTTATCTTATGGAGCCGTAATATAGGGGGTTTGTGAGTACCAATGTTTTGATGTGGAAGAGTGATGCTGGAGATATGTCGGTAGCTTGCGACTGTGAGTTGAAATATTTTGCAGGGGTTTGTAATTTATATCCAGAGTGGATCACCAAATTGCAAACACCAAAAGATGCTGTTTATCGAACATTTATCCCTTTAGTTATGAAGGGTAGAGTAGCCCCAAAGCACATCTTTATTGCCGTATCGTTGCCTTTTCTGAGCAATACCCTTTTTTTTTTAGTTTGTCTAAAATACCTTTTATTCACCGACAAAGATATATGATTTGAAATTTGGACTGGTTGAAGCATTTTATAGAATTTCCTTTTGCATAATTCATGTTTCTTTGCCCATTATGAACAGTGAAAGGGTTGGCTTGATGCTTTGGCTGTTGTTCTGTTATTAGTTGGAATTAATTAGAAGTCACACTTTCTGGTGAGTCCGACTTTTTCTTCTCTCCTGATTTAGAAATGGAACCCCTGAAAATTATGATCTCTAATAAATTCTAACCAAGTCTTCGGAAGAGAGTGTTAGAGACTATTAAGATTCCTCATCATGAAAATCCCAATCTTCATTTTCTTTTTTCTTCCATCCCGCCTTTCATCTAGGGCCTAGTCAAGTTTCTATTAGAGTCAAACCTATTTCGAATATGGACAAGGACTTTATGTTTCTGAATCTTGAATATGGATTAGTCCTTGAAGTACTGTGGACGTTCTTGCAAAGGGAACCCATACTTTGTCAAGTAAACTGACTAAAAGAAGAAGAAAAAGTTTAATTTAAACAAAAGGGATCTATCAAGGTGCAGATTGCATGAAATTAGTAATAGGTTAAATTATTGGTCCTTTAATTTAATTGAATTTTCAAATAGGCATTTTGGTTTGTAAAATTTTGACAAATTTTTATACTATTATAATTTATATAAAGTCAACTATAGCAATGACACATAAAGGCCTGCAGAGACTTTAAACAATCCTTAATGAAGTCCAAATGGCGTTAGCCAATAGAACCTATATGAAAACTTCTAAGTGAGTGTTCGAAGGGGTTTATTTGGGTCTTGTAACCTATATGAAGCTTTTTTATACCTTAAAAGGTTTTATGAGCAAATATCTTGTCACACTTTCAAAGGTTTTATGAGCAAATTATCTAGTCCCATTTTCAAAATATGTTCGAGACCTACTAGAGACCAAATTATAATTTTATAATTTTAGTCTACCAAATTATAATAGTTATTATAATGGTTGCAAACTGAAGTACACTTTCTAAGAACTTCCGTGGTAAATTTCAGTTCTTGGAGGAGTCATGCATAAAAGTTTAGTGAGGTAGTGAGCAATTGAAAAAGTAACCTTTTAAGTATTTGCTTTTGGTAAGTTTCAGTTCCTGGAGGAGTCATTCAGAACTGCCAAGTAAGGTAGGCTCTGTCCTTCATGGACAATAAAATTAAGACATATTTACTCTATCTTCATTATTTGGAAGGCATATTTGATCGAGTGATTTACTGCTTTTAACATAGGTTGGAATGTCAATTGATTGGCTCCAGTATAGTGGGACTTGGTTCCAGAAGTTCTTCAAGAAATCAAGTGATCATTCTATTGGTTTATGTGGAATTGTTGTATATGCTCTTGTTTTGGTGTGTTTCCTCGTGGAGTATTACTGATTGGAGCTGGCCAACCTGAATTCAATTTTGTTGCTGCTTTCAATTGATCTTCAGCAGTGTAGAAGAAAGCAACAGTGAATTCAGTGTTTACCTGGTTTGATGGGGGTGACAAAATATTCCTCTTAGAAGTTTGGGGCTTATTTCTAAATACTTTCTTGCTTGCAGGTCATCAGGCTCACTGTCTGCTTCTAGATAGCTTATAATCTTATCTGAAGATAGCTAGCATCATGGGAGTGGTGGCACTATTGCATTCTGAGCCTCTGCCGTTTGACTGCAAGGACATGAGGCATATGACTGAAAAAGATGTGTATAATCTACCATCAAACGAAGAGCACATACTTGGAGAAGAATCAAGTCAATTAACAGATCACAAAAAGATCAATAATTTGCGAGAGAGAGGATATATGGAATATGGGTAAAGTCTATGCTCCTACAGTATTTCTATTTAAGTTATTGCATTCTATTTTCTTTTGTAAAAGACATTGGTTTCTCCTGCAGATGTCAACATTACCGGAGAAGATGCTGTATTAGGGCCCCCTGTTGCAATGAGGTTTTTGATTGCCGCCATTGTCACAATGAGGCAAAAGTGAGTTAATTTTCCATACTAGCATTTCACTATAGTTGTTTCTTTTCAAATACTTATCTACACTTGTTGTCTTCTTGAATAAATGATAAGGTTCCATCATATTTCATATTTCAAGACATCTCTTAGGAAATCTTTCTCTCTTTTTCTTTGATTTCTTTCTTGTAATTGAGACAATTTGCATAGAATCACAAGAATAACCTGATTTCAATTTTTCTTGCCCGTTCATTTTGGGTCATTTTGTGGCCCTGCTGCCTACGGGAAAAGGTTGTGTTGACTGGAACAGCAAATGGCAGTCAATTCAACCTACTTTTTTTTTTCTTTTTGAGGTTTTCATGGGTGATCCTTTCTCATAAGCTATGTGCAAGTCGACTCTGATGATAAATTACAACTTAGAATAGAATGGAAACGTGTTATGTTATAACTTCTATGTTTAGCATTCCTTCTAATTTTGGTGCTTTGTTATCTTGTTTTTTGCTAGAATAATATCAACATCGATCAGAAGCATAGACACGAAATTCCCCGTCATCAAGTTAAACAGGTTTGCTCATTTATTTTAATATATTTCGATATCAACTATTTTCTGCTCCATTTCCCTTTGTTATTTCACTGTTCAGGAAGTGCTAATTAGTAAAACGACGTATCCAGGTTATCTGTTCACTTTGTGGAACCGAACAAGAGGTGAGTTAGATTTTCTTACTATCTTTCAGTTTAATCTTCCACAATGGTATGTTAATTGTAATTAAAGATTTAATACTTGATTTGGCTGGACTACTAAATAAGTTTTTGTCGAATAATAGAGAAGTGACCTATGATGCACGAACCTTACCGAACACAACATTGACACTGCATGCCTAAAATATAGGCCACGGTGACCCTGCTAATATACACTTCTTCTGATCCTTAATATATGTCACTTCTAACATAGCTACACAGACCAATAATTCAGTTGATTTTGTTAATTTTCTAAAACAATATTACCAATAAACCAAATTTATCCTCATTATTAATGACTTTTAAAATCTCTCCCCATTATTTATTAATAAACCACACATATTCATTATATTTAATAGAGCCAAATGAGGAAAATAAATTTAATACTTCATATAAGCTATAAAATACCTTATAGAAAGGATCACTAATTTCTTGTAAACTATCCTTTATATTAAAGACCACAGGGAGGATATAATTAACATGATAAAAAATCTCAACTGAGAATGAAAACTTATATAACTCACATTATAAAATCAAATTTGCAAAGTTTTAGAGTTTTTCTAAATAAATAACCCTTATAATAAAATTTTAAGAAACATAATTGTTAATAGTTAAAATAACTAGTTAAGTTATATGAAAACAAACATCACAGAAAGAATTGTTTTTCGTATTTAATTTCTTATAAAATTTTAATGATAACAGTCTAGAAAGTGTTTAGTCAAGGATAAGTATTGGTTCACTCTTTTCATTCGTATTTAAGTTGTGTCAAAAAAATGTCCTCCAATATATGTTTGAAGAGGTCCAATATATGTCGAAGAGGTGTTTGGGCTCAAAAAATTGTGACATGGTTGAGAAGTGTAGGACACATGTTGAAGCTTGTCCGACAAGTATCGTGTATAAAATGTGTAGGATATTTTCATATGCTATTCGTAGGAAGTGACCTCTGCATGTGACCACACGAGCACTCAAATACCTAGAAAGAAATAGAAAGATATATACATTGTTGAAAGGAATTTTATGGCTTATTACTTTATGAAATATCTTTTAGATGGTTTGGGCAAAGAGTAAACGGTTACTAGTTTTGTTACATCTTCTACGATATGACTAGGCAATGTGCCCCTTAGAGTTGAAACTACTGAACTATTCATACATTGTTTGTTAAACCGTCCATAAGATCATTTGAATATTGATATTTAGAATATGCCATGAAAGTAGTTTTTTCTTGTGTCAATATATGTTGCTTCCAGGTGCAGCAAAACTGTGTTAACTGTGGTGTTTGTATGGGCAAGTACTTCTGTGGGACATGTAAGCTCTTTGATGATGATGTAAGCACTTAATCCTGGAACTGTTTTTTATTTTTTATTTTCTTTTTGTATTGTGTTTTATATCCGTTATATCTATTTATTCAATTCTATATGTGAGATAACGGCTCTCTATTCTCTCTACCGTAGTAAGTGGTTTGGTGATGGATGTTGGATTGTTTTAAGAACTATTAATTATCCAGATTTCTATTATGTTGCATGTTCTGTAATGCTGATAGTCCTTTCACATAATTGTTGGATAGAAGAGGTAGATTATTAAAAACTGTCGTCTTCTTTTTTATTTTATCTGCTGCAGGTATCTAAGCAGCAATATCATTGCAGTGGCTGCGGAATTTGCAGGTATAAACTGCCAATTAGTTAGGGTTTGTTTGGAGGAACTTCTGCAGAAACACTTTTAGGAGAAAAAAATATGAAGTAAAATTAAAATTAATTTCTTCATAAACTAATAACTTAATTTGTAGAAGTTCTCTTATATAATAACTTTTTCAAAATTTTAATTTAAATTTATGTTCTTTCTTTAAAAGTGTTTAGGAGAATCCAGTTAAATTATCTTAATATTGAACCCCTAGCTCTATTATTTCCGTGTTAAACCTGCTTCTTGTGCCTGTTCTTTATGTAGATTGTCTCTTCGGTGTTAGATTGTTTCTTGTGCATAGTTAGATTGACTGTATTTTGTATCAAGATTCAGACTGATCGATTCTGATGTGTTTTGATACAGAACTGGAGGATGTGAAAATTTCTTCCACTGCTACAAGTGTGGTAAGCAATATCGTTCGCTAAACGTCAACACTATGGTTTTTAAAATGATTTACATACTGGTCATGATTTCTTTGCACAGGTTGTTGCTACCCAACTCAGCTGAAAAACAGTCACCCTTGTGTGGAAGGAGCAATGCATCACGATTGCCCAATTTGTTTCGAGGTAACATTTTACAGAGTACTTATTTCAGCAGCTTGGTGACTATTGCCAATTTGTTGAGTTGCTGAAATTGACAGAGTGCAACTAATTTGGTGATTACAGTATTTGTTTGAATCTGTGAATGATGTCACTGTTTTGCTATGTGGACATACAATACATAAGAGCTGCCTGAAGGAAATGAGGGAACATTTCCAGTGAGTATCACAGAGCTCTTGTTTCCTTTCTTGTCCACTTCTATCTTCTCGAAGTCCTATTGCAGTATATCTGCTGATTTTTGCATTTGATTCTGCATCAGGTATGCATGCCCTCTCTGCTCAAAGTCAGTTTGTGACATGTCAAAGGTTTGGGAGAAATTTGACTTGGAGATTGCTGCTACACCAATGCCTGAACCATATCAAAACAAAATGGTCAGTATTTTAATTTTTAGTTTTTTTTGTTTTTGCGTGTGATGGTGTTGTATACTGTAGTAAGCTCCTCATATTAATAAATATGCAACAAAAATCTAGTCCTTGATTTATTGATGCTTTGTTGTGATTAGGTAAAGGAGGAATGGTAGATAGGGAGGTTGTTTAATGAATTAACTTAGAGAAATTTGTTGTTAATTAAATACTATAGAAAAGTTACCTTACCGAACTAACGGTGATATTCTAACAGGTTTGGATCCTTTGCAATGATTGTGATAAATCTTCTCACGTCCAGTTCCATCTTGTTGCTCAAAAGTGTTTGAACTGCAAATCTTACAATACACGACAAATAAGAGGATGATGAAAATGCATTCATTACATATGGATCAGCAGTAGTTGTCATGTTAGTTTTATAATGTTTGTTTGGATAATGTAAACTTCCAAATTAGCTCTTTTACTTAATAAAGGAAATATATTTCTACTGTCGAAATAGCAACTTGAAGAACGTGATATCTCACCTTTATCTCAATCTTCTTAAATTTTATAATTTTTTTTTTAATTTTAATTCTTCTTATTTTAAATTATTTAAATTTATTAAATTTTATTTTTTTTTATTTGAATTGAATATTTCAATTATCTTAAAATATAAGATTTTTTTTAAATAAATACTTATATATTTTTAAATGGGTATAAATTGTCTTAGTCTAAATTAATTTAGTTTGATTTAAATTTAATTCATAATTTTTATTCAAAGGAGTAATACAATTATGTACTAATCACAACTTTGAACATTTAAATGACTTTTAAAACATAAAATTGATTTATATTTTATAATTATTGTGGAGGGAAAATACATTAAATGATGGGTCTGATGAGTATTTTTTTTTTATCAAATGTTCAACCTGTTAACCCAGATATCACCGTTAACATAGGGTGTGAGAATCATTAATATATAGATAAGTTGATTAGTCTAAATAACATGAATGTTACAATGTATTATTATTATTAGGTTTCCGGTTTGATTCGATTTTTTGTTAAAATATATTTGAATTAAATATAAAAATTATTTGCAATTTAATTTGGTTTAATTTGAAATAAAAAAAAAGTTTGAATCAATTTAACTTAATTTTAACCGTTTGATTTGAATTGGTATTTAAGATTTTTTTTTTAATTTTTAATTTTATTTTTTTATTAATAATAGATTATTTTTATTTTTTAAAATAATAAATTAATAAAAATATAATATTAACTAAATTTTATATGATTAATAAAAATATAAATTATTTTAATAAAAAATAATATAATAAAGATAAATTTAAATAAGAATTAATGATGAGATAATGAAATTAGAATAAGGAAATTTTAAGTAAAAAATATTAAAATATATCTAATAAAGTAAAAATTGTAATAAATAATAATAAATTTTATTTGTAAAATAAAATTAAAAATAAATATAATATTATTTAATAATTACAATTTAGTTTGGTTTGATTTTGAAATGCGAAACTGCAAATCGAACTGAATTCGAAATTTAAAAAAAAAAATTTAAAATAATCTAAAAATTTACAATTTTAATCGGTTTGCGGTTTTTTGAATCGATTTTTGATTTTTTTTTTAATCGATTTAATTCTAAACACTTCTATTTATTATTTTAAAACATTTTTTGTGTGATGAAATTACATGGAGTTTTGCAAATGCTTTTAACATTAATATCATCCATCTTGAATTTCACCTTTATAACTTTTGTTAATGTCTAATGTGAAACTTTATCTTGAGATTGTTAATCTTTAGCTTTAATTAATTAACAACATAAAAGTACTTAACAAATTGGGTCGAGATTTTTCTTATTTTTAACGCATTTTCTTCATTGAGTAAATTTTATACATTAAAAGTTGAGTTACCATATTAAATAATTTCATATTTTTCAAACTTTTTTTTTGTCAAAAGTTAAAATATTTCTTTAATTGCACTTTTGATTCTCCATGTGTAACAACTGAGAATTCAGTTTTATAAGTTTTAATTACATTATTTGAGTTTTCTAAGTATTATAATTGTGTGAGTTCCTCTATCAATTTCCCATAATAAATTCAACAAATTTTGCTAACATGAGAGTGGATTTGTGCATAGCTACGTAATTATGACACCTAAAAATGCGATACCTAAACCTTATTCTTATTCTTATTCTTATTATTATTATTATTATTATTATTATTATTATTATTATTATTATTATTATTTAAAATGTTTTTTTATAGGTATCTTCCCTTGGAAACAATATATATCAAAACAATATGACATTAAATGATGGATCCCTCTTATCATGAAGAATTGAATTTTGATTCACCATGTTACGAGTAACTAAATGCTAGATTTAATTCTTATTAGTGTCAATATTTTTTATTAACTTTATTTCTCTGAATCTTTTATTCATATTTTAAGTTTTAGTTTCGATTTTGGTAATTTTTTTTAGTAAAAGTAATGACTAATATTTATTTATGTTAAATAAGTATTTCCTTGTTAATGTTGTTCTTTTTGGGCAAAATGGTTTACATAGGTATTATTAGCATAGGTTTCCATTGACCAAGTTTCTTATTTATTGCGAATGCACATTAGTTGTAATTAAATGTTGTGGGTCCAAGTTCGGTATTAAAACGTGTCTGATAACTAAAAAACTGTGACCAAATTTATGACCTTTATTTCCGATATATGCTTTGTTTCTTGGTTTCAAATTCAAGAAAGGAAAATTTAATTCTAGAAAAGGACGTGAGTGTAAAATGATAATTAGTTAAAAATGAACTTTAATTATAATTTATGAATAAGATATAAATTGAATTAATTTTAAATTAGTTTAAAAAATAATTATATATAATAATTATCATAAAAATAAGATTATAAATTAATAATTATATTTATATTGAAAAAAATTTATACTAAAAATAGATTTAATTATAATATATAAATAAAAAATAAAATTTATTTCTCATATACGTATTATAATTATTTTTTATATTCTTTATTTATATATTATAATTAATTTTTTTAATGTTATATTTTTTAATATATTTCAATATTAAAAATATTTTTAAATTAGTGTAATGATACTTATTTTTTTTTCATTCAACAATTTTTTTTTCTTCTAGTTCTTTAATTTCTTTGCTAACATCCATACAACAGAACCTGAAAAAGGAGGTTCCTATATTAATTACTTTTGTTGACTTCGACTTAGTAATAATATTTTTCGGTGAACAAGAAACGGAAATAAAAGCCTTTGGAACCCATCCTATTCAATGCATTCAAACACCTAGTAATAATAAACTCTAATAAAAAAAAGTTTTAAAATAAGTTGTATTTTAGTTTTTTAATAAAATATTAATTAGTTTTTATCTATTCACACTTCTAATAATATTAATAATAACCTACAAAAACTAAAAACAAATCAATGATGATAAGGTTAATTTTGTAATTATCTTATTCTTTTTGTTTATTTATTGGGTTCTTTTTAGTCTATATAGAAAAATATTGAATGGTGGGATGGAGAAAATGTTTGAAGGAAGAAAAGTACGGGAAAAAAATAAGTGAAAATATTTTTTAAATTATTTAATAAAAGAGAAAGTGAAAATAAAAATATAAAATGATTGTTTAGATGTGTGTAATTTTTTAGTTAGTAGTTGAATTTTCATATATCATCCATTTGTTTAGATTAAGAATTCAAAGGTAGAAAAAGAATAAAGAAAACAACATGAAGTTATTAAGATTAAAAAAATGTGAATTTTTGATAAATGATGTGATTAATTTAAAAGGATAAACAATATAATAATTTAGTAATTTAAATATTATTAGATTTTTTTTTATAATTAATACTAATTATTTACTGTTTTTTTATGTATAAGAGAAGGAAGAGTAATTCAAACACTTTCACTTTAAAGAAGAAAATAGTTTCTCTTTAGTTTTTGTTTGTAATAACATCTTTTTTTCAAATCAAATTACATGCATATATGAAGTTAAACTGTCGTTCCTTAATTTTAAATGATATAATTAATAAAATAATATATTAATTTAATAATTTAAATAGTACAAAGTGTTTTTATTTATTATTAATACTAGTTATTTATATAAGTGTCTTTATTTACAATTAATACCAATCATTCATGTTTTTTTTTTTGTATGTATGGAAAAAGGAAAAATAATTCAAACTTTTCTACCTGAGAGTAGAATCCTCTCTTTTTATGTCTTTTTTTTTTTTTCAAATCAAATCAATTTCCATATACATAATGTATCAAAAAACAAACTATAATAAGATATTATATAAAAATATCTCTAATATCTACGAAATAATCACATCATATTATCTCTTAAACCGATATCTCTTGAGCCGATATTTAAAACATCTTTTTATAGTAATAATAATAATTTGATAATTGAAATGTTTTTATCTATAATTAAGACTAGTCATTCACATGCATTGCATTGGTCACGTGATGACGTGGATTTTAATTTGCAAAATAATTATAAATTTTTGTAATATGTTATTAACATTTTTATTTATTTAATAATTTAATATATTTTTTTAGTTTTTTTTTTTTTTCATATTTTATCATTTTCATCCATTTAACAATAAGTCTAACTTAATCAGACTTGGAAACCATCAAGTTAGGTAGACATTTAAAATCACTCAAAACCTAATTTTGACCATTTTTAATTAATTTGAACTCAATATTACATTAGCCTTGACCCGAAGCATGATTATCCCAACTCATAAGCTTTTACTTTGCTTTTGTTATAATTTATGATAATTTTTTTTGGTAAGTATGTTAAAAGCTTTTAATATTCTGAAATATTTAAAGAAACTTGTTTCAAACTACAATGAAATTATTAAATAATTCAAAAGAATGTGTATCATATTTTTTTTACTTATAAACAAATTAATTAGGAATATAAAAATAATTAATTAATGTTCCCATCTTTGTATTTTTTATGTCAAATTTTATATAGAAATTTTCTTTTTAATTTTTATTCTACTTCAATTTTATTATGTTAGAAAACTAATAAAATTAACTAAAATATAAAAAAAAAACCTATAAAATTATTAAATATACGGATAGATTATCTCTAGTAATTTATAAATTTATCTTAATTATAAATAAGTAACAAAACAAATATTAATGTAAGTAGTTTTTTTATGAGATATTTTACTATAATAAATATATTATTTTTAAAATATTTATTATTAATTTGAATACTAAAATATAATTAACATATACTCTCTTATCTGGTCAACAAGAATTTATCTCATGAATAAGAATTTCTTAAAAAAAAAATTTAACGGGAATTTCTTTTTTATATAATCGGTCTAATATTAATATTTGAAAGAAATACTAAAATTAAAATTTTTGAAGTGTAGAAATTAAAATTTTTAAAATGGAGAAATTAAAACATAAAAGTTTAAAATATAAAAACTAAAAAAAAATTAGCAGATGTAGAAGAACGAAATAATTAATTAAACCTATATATATTTTTACTAACTTTACGGGCATGTGATAATCGTAAAAGCCAGAAAAGTACGATACAAATGATGCAAAAATAATTGTATTTTTTTGTGTTGTTAGGTTATTTTTTCGCGAGATGATTAAAGATAAAGTAACAAAGCTAGGAAGAAAATGGAAGTTAAAAGAAACACAAAAGCAAGCTTTTTGGGGGTTCTTGTCAACGCGAGCGCGGCGATATCTCGCGCTTTAACTATTATTATTATTATTATTATCGCTTTGCAAGTTGCAAGTTCCCACAACTCGAGAAGTAAACCCATTGACATAGATGGAAAGTGGCCCAAGGTTTCTGGTTTAGCTCTGGCTGGGTCCTTTCCTCTCTCTTCTTCTCACTATTATAGACTCATCACTCTCTCTCTCTTTTTTTCTTTCTTTCTCTCTCGTGGAGTCATTTACAACTACTACGACTCCCTGTTAGGTTTCTCTCACACTCGCTCTCAGGCAATCGAGCACGCACTTTTAACTGTCTCCTTCACCACCTGCACCGTACTCCGAATTTGACCGCCGAATTGTGGAATCGATGGCTTCCAATTCCGATTTGGTGCGCGCTGTTGAGTCGCTCCTCGGCGTTTCGCTCGCCGATTCCGTTTCGGACTCGCTGCTTCTCATCGTCACTACCTCCGCCGCTGTCATAATCGGCCTTCTCTTGTTTATGTGGAAGAAATCTTCGGATCGGAGCAAGGAGGTGAAGCCGGTGATTGTGCCGAGGGGATTTCTGAAGGACGAGGACGACGAAGTTGACGTTGCCGCCGGCAAGACTAAGGTCACTGTTTTCTTCGGCACTCAGACCGGCACTGCCGAAGGCTTTGCTAAGGTTATATTTGTATTTCCCTTGCTTTGCTTTACTTTTTTTTTTTCAAACTGCTGGATCGAGTCGAATTGAATCGAATGTGCTGGATCTTTGAAATTGAAGAAGAATATTATTCGTGTAAAATATATGCATGATTTTTTGGTCCTGTTTGGTGGATGGAGAAGATGCCGTAGTTTTGACTTGGTTAACCCTAGGATATGATAATGATGATATTCGTGGCGGAGCGGATTGTTTGGCTTCTGTTTTGTTTGAAGTGATTGTGTTCATTTTGTTATTGAAAACGCCAATGAGCGAGGAATGGCGTTGTGTTCTTGTTACATGTTAGTGTCAATTTGAAAATAGCTCGTCGTGATAGTTAGAAGGCGTACCTACGGTGGTGAGCTGACAGTGTCTGTCGCTGCTTGAGATGTTACATACCTGGCGCGCTTTGCATGCCTTTCTTAATGGTACCTTGGAAAACAAAAAAAGGCACCGCTTTACTGTGGTATTGGATAGGGTGACATAGTCAAAAGCTTTCAAAGTGTCAGTCATATTGGGACTGTTAGCTCTTGATGTTTTAGGGTTTTGTATATAGAAAACTTTAGCATTTGCTTTTACTATGAATTTTGTGCCTGACTAGTTAATTAATACGGCGAAGTAATTCAAAATAGTCAAATACTGGTTTCTCTTTTTCCTCCTTTTGTTTCCTCGTATTTTGTTAACGCCTTTCTTGGGTGAAGCAAATCCTGAACTTTCGTGCCCCTTTCTTGGTTTGCTGTTCGCAGAACTGAACTATAATATGTCTTCATAGTTGGCTTATTGTGAATTAATATGCTAAATTTAGCTTGAAAATTGTTGAAGCATTTGCAAATATACTTTGTGTAAAGATGATGCTAACTTTCCTTTTTTGTATAACGCATGAAATGGTTACCCGACCACCACAGCTTTAAATCTGCCGGAAGTCATGTGCCAGTTTTATATAATTACTGTGTTTTTTATATTTATTTTTAATTACAGGCGTTGGCAGAGGAGATCAAGGCAAGGTATGAAAAAGCAGCTGTGAAAGTTGTTGACCTGGTAAGTTGGATTTAAATGAAATTTCGGAAATGCCTACATTCTGGTCATAGATATGTGGATCAAACATTTTCTTTGAAATGTTTGATTTCTCACTAGGAGAGTTCTCGAAGACTTTTGATATCATTGTACAGGAAGTTAAGAATTTCAATTTTGAAATTTAAGTTTGGCTTGTGTCTGATGTATATTTAATTTGAACTAGGATGACTATGCAGCGGATGATGATCAATATGAGGAGAAGCTGAAGAAAGAGACTCTAGCATTTTTCATGCTGGCAACGTAAGATTTTTGTACATAAAAATGGTTAAAATGCATTTATTTATTGAAATGGGTGGTGAATATGATGCATTTTTACTTGGCATGACAGTTATGGAGATGGAGAGCCAACAGATAATGCCGCAAGATTCTACAAATGGTTTACTGAGGTCTGTAGTTACATCACTTTTTAAGTAAATCCTACATCTTAGGCCTTGCTCTCTCCTTGCATTTTCATTATTAATATGGCTTACCTAAAATGATTATAAGTTTCTCGTTGGACATTAATTTTAGGGGAAAGACGAGAGGGGAACCTGGCTTCAACAGCTCTCATATGGAGTTTTTGGCCTAGGTAACAGACAATACGAACATTTTAATAAGGTAAAATCAGATGATTTTATTTTTATTTAACAAAAAGAATCATAATTTGATTCTGATGCTGTTCTTTTGATACAGATAGGTAAAGTTGTGGATGAAGAACTTACTGAACAAGGTGTGTAATTCCATCTCTTGCATTTTCAAAAGTATTAAATTGGTTACATGCCTCGTTACATTTGCATAGAATCATTGTGATTGGTCAAAGCTGAAGAGCCTGATACATCTTTTCATTTTTGTCATCTGTGCTTTTGATTTTTGTTTCATTTCGTTTAGCCTCCACTGCAAAGTTAATCTACCTGTGCAACTTCCTTTTTCTGTTTGCTTAGTGGAATGGTGCCTTACATTTTTAGATTTAATGTATTATTCAATAAGGCTTTCAAAAAGTCTAATGGATGTATAATGATTTAACCAAAATTTCAGAAAGTACTATAAGTCATTTATTAGGCAATATTATTACAATTTCTTGATTCTATATATATGTAACACAGACTCCAGCCTGCACTCATTGTGCAGGTGGAATTATATAACGTGATTGTAATTTGCTTACAATCTAGGGAAATCTCTTATTAAGTTTTGTATTTCTGCAGATTCGAATTAATCCTTTGAAGTGAGATGTATTATAATAAGAATGTGTCCTAATATAAGTTCTGTAGTTTGTAAATTAGACTTGAGAATGGTAATAAAATAGTTATTGACTTTTTATAGATATCATCTTACACAGAGTTGTGTTTGCTACAGGTGCAAAGCGTCTTGTTTCAGTTGGATTGGGTGATGATGATCAATCCATTGAAGATGATTTTTCTGCCTGGTAATATAGTCCTGTGATTCCTATCACTACTTCTATCTAGCCATCAATTATATTGTTGCTACAAGTGTAAACACTTGGCTACACATAAAATGGTGTGAAAGGTGTCTACTACTTTTTTGGCATTTCAAACACCATGAATTATCTTTGGCTTTACAGGAAAGAAACATTGTGGCCAGAGTTGGATCAGTTGCTCAGAGATGAGGATGATGCAAATACTGTCTCTACCCCCTATACAGCTGCTATTCTTGAATATCGAGTGGTGATTCATGACCCCACTATTACATCAACCTATGATAATCACACAACTGTGCCAAATGGGAATACAGTTTTTGATATTCATCATCCTTGCAGGTGCTTGGAATTTTACATACCTCTACTGTTTTTCTTACTAATTCATTATTAAACAAACCTGTTGTTTCATTTCTTGAAGGGTGAATGTTGCTGTACAAAAGGAGCTTCACAAACCTGAGTCTGACCGTTCTTGCATACATCTGGAATTTGATATATCAGGGACTGGCATAACGTAAGTTGGACATACTTCCTGATGAATAACCCTAACATTTTTTTCTTGTTAAACAAGTCAAGTAATTTGTTTTGTATTGCCTTCAAAAAGATTATGTTAATAATTATTTTTATAGATTTTAAACTTGTTTTAAATTAGATATTATCTGATTATTATTCAATTATCGAGTCCTGGTGGAATATAATTGAGTTTCCTATTATGAGTTTTACTTGTAATTCAAAGGAAATGATTAAATGTTTTGATAGACAAATAGAGATTTATGTTATAAAAGCTTGTCAGATACCCAATTTCACCTTCTATTTCCCAAACAGGAACATTGTTAAATTTTATGAGGGTGAGATTTCCTGATGAACTTATTTTTAATGATTTTGATCTGTGCAAATATGTCGGATTTTCTCTTAAATATTTGCGGAGTTATCAACAGTTGTTTATGAATGAGTGCTAGCAACGAAATATCCAACATACTCCTCTCAACACTCTCTCATTCGTTAAAATTTGTTGAAAACTACAAAATCGTGAGGGAGGTTCATTAAATATGGAATGAGATTCACACAATTTTATGATCTCTTAGAATTTTCAGCCAATAGTGAAGAATTTGTTAGAAAGCGTGTGTTGTCAACATTTCTCTTTATGGATTGAGGATTTCTCATGCTTAATTAGATGGCAACTAGAATATCCTGTTCCAATTATCTGAAAGTAATCAATAAATCTGTTGATGAATTTTGCCTGATATTTCCCAGATATGAAACTGGAGACCATGTGGGTGTTTATGCTGAGAACTGCGATGAAACTGTTGAAGAAGCTGGGAAGTTGTTGGGTCAGAATTTAGATCTATTTTTTTCTCTTCACACAGATAAGGAGGATGGCACTTCCCTAGGCGGTTCTCTCCTACCTCCTTTCCCTGGCCCTTGTGCACTCCGTACTGCATTAGCACGTTATGCTGATCTACTGAACCCTCCACGAAAGGTTTTTTATATTGTCTTCACTATATATGCTTACCATTTCTTTTTATTTTTGTAGTATGTACTTGTTTGGTTTATTGCTAAGAAGAGTGTGATTCAATAGGGATTTGTTCTTGTTTTACTGCTTATAATAGTGTGATTCAATAGGGATTTGTACTTTTTTGACTGCTTATAAGAGTGTGATTCGATAGGGATTTGTGCTTGTTTTTATATAAATCAAAATAAAGAAATATTTACTTATGCTTCTCTTTCAGGCTGCTTTAGTTGCATTAGCTGCTCACGCCTCTGAACCTAGTGAAGCAGAAAGATTAAAGTTCCTTTCATCTCCTCAGGGGAAGGTAAATATTCTTAGTCGTGTTTGTCTTTTGTTCACAAATATGGAAATTTCTTTTTCTTTTTTTTTTCCTTCCTCTTCTAATGATGATTTTCAATTTGTGGTTTTCAGGATGAGTACTCCAAATGGGTGGTTGGAAACCAGAGGAGTCTTCTTGAGGTGATGGCTGAGTTTCCGTCAGCAAAACCTCCTCTTGGTGTCTTTTTTGCTGCCGTAGCACCTCGTTTACAGCCTCGTTATTATTCTATATCATCCTCTCCTAGGTGGTTAACTTGTCTTACTTAAAGTATCAAATGAACCTTTATAAGATAATTGGTGAAGAGATAATATTTGTATTACATGATTGTCCAGGTTTGCTCCTCAAAGGGTACATGTAACATGTGCCTTGGTGTATGGTCCAACTCCCACTGGTAGAATTCACAGAGGTGTATGTTCAACTTGGATGAAGGTACCAATATGCAATTAATACACGTCTCATGCAATCACATGGTTCTCTTTTTTTAACATGGATGCTCTGCTCTAACTTGTTGTGTTTATGATTCTCATCTCTTCCTGAGGGGTGCAGTACCTAATCATTTCATGTTGTTTCTAACTTATAACTCCTATGAATTATCAGAATGCTATTCCCTTAGAAAAAAGTCACGACTGTAGCTGGGCTCCTATTTTTATTAGGCCATCAAATTTCAAGCTACCAAGTGATCCTTCAGTCCCTATTATTATGGTTGGACCTGGTACCGGTCTCGCACCTTTCAGGGGATTTTTACAGGTACGTGAATATGTTATGGATGTGTGTATTTTATAATTCTCATAAAAGTTTCTAGAAAATAAAGAAGGGATGGTTGTTGGACCATTGAATATAAAAAGAAATATGGGTTGTTTGCTGTGGAATGAACTAAAGCTATAAGCAATAAAAAGGAACTTATTTTAGTTTTTCAAGATGCATGCCTAAATTGCTTTCAAGTCACAGATGAAGGTGAAAATATGCTCTTAACGAGAGGCAAGAAAGTGGTGCTTGTCCAATGGAACAAAAGTGGAAACAGCTTTTTTTTCCACCTCCTAATTTTTTTTTTCATAGTGCTTCTATAAGATGTATCTTTTAAGAATTTTTTTAAAACACGAATTACACACCATCGGCAAACAGGTATTTTTTGTTGTTGTAAAATCCCAGTTTAACCACAACTAATAAACCTAAAATTTCAAAATTACTAGTCCAATGAATGACGGTTCAGGTGATGCTGAATTATTATAGGCATCTACTTCTAAATTCTTGCTTTATCTTTTTGATTTACCCAGGAAAGATATGTTCTCGTGGAGGATGGTATTCAACTTGGCCCTGCAGTACTCTTCTTTGGATGTAGGAATCGTCGAATGGTAAATTAATTTCTCTTTGTGCTTTCTATCCAAATGGACTTTCAGAGCAATTTCTGATTTTCCAATTATGTTGTTTGTATAGGATTTCATTTATGAGGAGGAGCTAAAGAGTTTTCTGGAACAAGGTTCTCTTTCAGAATTGATAGTTGCATTCTCTAGAGAGGGGGCTGAAAAGGAATATGTTCAACACAAGATGATGGACCAAGTAAGTGTGAATATTAGCTTAGTAGGGGTATCAAATGCAACTGGACAAAAATTACTTCCTGTATTAATTTTTATATCTGCAGGCTGCGCACCTGTGGAGTTTGATTTCTCAAGGAGGTTATCTTTACGTCTGTGGTGATGCCAAGGGTATGGCCAGAGATGTACATCGAACTCTTCATTCCATTGTCCAGCAGCAGGTGCTGATTGTCTTTCATCATCCCTCTCTTCTGCATAATACTACATTATTGATTTTTAAAGAACTTCACTAACTAGTATGAGAAAATAAAAGAAGCTTTTTATCTTCTGCTTAAATCTCTTCACCAGGAACAGATGCTAATAATAATATTGCTAAGCAATGCGTACAACATTATGTTAGGTGCTGATTGTCTTTCAACATCCCTCCCTTCTGCATAATACTTAAGTATTGATTTTCAAAGAACTTCACCAACTAGTATGAGAAAATAAAAGAAGCTTTTCTATCTTCTGCTTAAGTTTCTTCACCAGGAACAGATGCTAATAATAATATTGCTAAGCAACGAGTATAACATTATATTTATGTGATGGTAGAGGTGTGACTGATTTTTAAGCCTTTTCTGTTTGGAGTGAAAACATAGAATTTGATTTGATTGCTGAAAAATTAACTTATTTGAATTTTTCAATGGAACCAAAGCTATTTTTTACCTTAAGGTGAAAATTCTTTATTAATTGAATTGGTATTTTTTTTTGTTCTGTTTTTCTCTTGGGTTTATTATTGTATTGTTGGGGTGTTCAGTACTTTGAATGTGGGAAATTGAACATTCTTGTGTTTTTTGAGGATGTGAACTTCTGTTCCTTTGGGCTTTTGTGATTAAAAAAATTACAGTAAGTTCTCCTTACCATCGAGTGATAGAGATAAACTTGGAGACAATTTTTTTCTTTTTGTGCAATACTATTGAAGAAATTGCTTGACAAATAAATAGTAAATTGCTAATTTTTTTAAATGGTTATTATTTGGAAATTAAAAATATTGTTTAGCTTCTTCTAAATGGGTTGAATCCACTAATTTATGCATCAATTTTTGTTTCCAGTGCCATTTGGAGGAATTCTCTCTTCCAACCAAAAAGGGTTTTAAAAATTAATATGGAAAAAACTATAGTGAACTTCATTCTATCGTTATGCATGTGTGGATATCATTAGTTTTTTCTTCTTTCCTCTTTAGACTTGACTTTAGCTTTCACAACTTGAGTGGGTGAGAGATAGCCATAATCGTCTGCTGATTCTGTCATACGTGGTTACGCTTTGTCTACATTTATGTTGTGTTTAGTATATACGAAGGTACACGACAATGTAAAATTTCATCTCTAAATTATTTCGTTTTAAGTCTTTTTGCAAAGCTTTTATTTTACAATGCTATAGTTCTTCTGATTCACCATTCCAACATGAATTTTTTAGTTTCACTAGCATATACACTCCATACCTATGGAATGAAACTGTCTTAAAGACTTGTTTCTGCATTGAATTCTAGGAAAACGTGGACTCAACAAAGGCAGAAGCTATAGTGAAAAAACTCCAGATGGATGGACGTTACCTTAGGGATGTGTGGTGATTTTTCTGGTTGTTCATATGTTCGGATTGTGGTATCCTTGCTATTTGATATGCTAAATTCAAGATTGGCTGAAGGATATTTTTGAGATTAGCAGCTGCCTTTACGGAAATGTAGGACACCGACAGTGGAGGCTAAACAGGTTTCCTTGAGAAGAAATGCTTTTCTGGACAATTACCTTTTCCTTTTATTTTCTGTTATCTTTATATTTCTCTTATGATAGGTTGGATCCCTCTGGACTAGGATTAATTAAGGGGGGACTCTGATAGTTAGTCTCAAAAATCGGTCAACTCATACAGGTTACAGTGGATGGTGATGTAGTATCATGTGTAGAAATTGGTAACGAATAATTATTTTTATTAATGAAAAATGTATTATTTTTTAAATACAGTGGATCTTCAACACTGTTTCTTCCTGTGTTGAGCACAGTTTTATTTTAAAGTCTGAACGTAATGTTTTGAAATGTTATCTTTTTGCTTTTGTTAAGGGACTCAAATTTGGGTGCTGGCGAAATCATCGGTTCACACTTGTTACAGGGTGTAGTAAGCTCCAAATTATGATGTGCACATCTTAGAAATAGAACTTCAAAAACTAACTCAAGGAAACGAAACTGGAAGTCTTATTATATTGTTATAGTCATATTATGTACCTTAACCACAGCGAAATATATTTAGGATTTGGATCCAAATCCATTTTACTCAACCAAAGCGAAATATCTGAACTAAAAAAAATTATATCTTATAAATTTTGTAACGTTGTTGAAGTTTTAACGGGAATTTAAACCTACTGACAGCCATAATGAGAAAATCAAGAGCAAGAAAGCGCTCTGCATCCTCAACGCATTGAAATTTTCCTTGGACCTTTTAGTTCAGATAATGTTTATAATGTTTGACTGTTTAAACAGATTGGTGAAATCTTGATACAGGTTCCTGTGATACACCCATGAGGTCGACTACATTGTTGGCCCATTCGTTTTTGTTCACACTAGCTAGTTGCTTAGAATTGGAAATAAATTTGTCTTACTCAACTCACCATATATCTCCCAAGAGGTTCTAAGCCAAGTGATGAAAAAAGCGTAGCATCAAAAGTTGTTGAAGTAGTTCAACATTTAAGTTTTTAATCAAGAGTTGATCAGTGGAAGGGAGAATAATTTAATGTCAAACTAAAGCTCAATTCTCGTAAGCCTGTAAAATTACATATAGTCAAAGGAGGGTACTGAAAAACTGCCGTGGAACGTAAACACTAATGGATTTTTCATCAACTAATTTGGGTAGGCAAGTGCATGCAGTTCTTATAACATGATTTCAGGATTAAGAACTGACAAGAATGAGGCCGATTTGGATTAAGAACTGCAGAAAAAACTTATTTTGATTAAAAATAAAAGTATATGCATACAAATACAATATCAAAAGCTGAAGCCGACATATTATGAGGGTAGTTGGTTTGTCAAACCGTAGAGAACCACTTCTGAACAAGGTTCGCATAATTAAAAATGCAAGTTAATGCATCACAGCTAGGAAACCATTTTCGATGTGCCATAGGATTCAAAGACAAATAAAACTATAAGCTAACGATTAACAACATTTTCTTCTAACTTATGTGTTTGGACTGTAGTGCTCTTGGAATCCATGTTTCTCACATGTGCTCGAAAATCAAACTCTTGTAGGTTCTTCTCTTACACTTGTCGGGTAATATTTTATGTCATTCTAAGTAGTGTTGTAACTACTCTGTATAAATTAAATCTCATTAGCCTTTTCCTAATCAGATTTTCATCAAAATATTCTCACCCATAATGTTTTTCTTTTAATTCATTTTCAGTTAGATTCGAATTTACTAAGCCATGCATGTTATAATTTATTATTATTATTTTTTATAATTATTATCTTTATGAATGCCAAGCCTATATAGTAAGCCTCGATAAAAGTTTTTATATTATCAATCAAATATAAATTATCTTTGTATAACTTTTAAGTAATTATAAGAATCAATTAACATATGATATGAGAACTTGTAATTGAATGATGATATATAAAATATATAGTTTACTTATTTGGATTATATAATTTATATTTAATATTACATATATAAGTTATTGTAAGAGTTAATTAAAGTAATTTTAACTTTCCATTTGATTTGATGGGAGAGGGAAGAGGGCCAAATTTATCACAAAAGTACGATGTTTCTCTGCTTATTTTAAATGTTATGTGAAAAAAAAAAAACGAATATTAAAGAAATGTTTACTTTTATTATAATTAATTATTTTATCAATATTTTATTATTATTTATATCATACAATCGATTATATCATACATATTTTATTAATATTTACATCTATTTTTTATAATAAAAAATAATTAAAATAAAAATTAAATTTATTAATAAAAAAATTATCAATTTTTACTATCTTTATATTAACTCGAATAATTTCCTCCTTTATTTATTTTTTTACTGCTCTTTTCTTTTTTCTTTTACTTTTTCATTACATTATAATTTTTTTTTAAAACTAATTGTTAAATTTGAATTATCTATCACAACTATTAAAACAAAATTAGTGAGACTAGGTGCAACTTTCGTTAAGTAAAATCGGTCACTCACTCTTATATATATATATATATATATACTAATGAAAGCTTTTAAAAATTATGGAATCACTTTAAAAATATTTCTTTTAATAATTCAAATTTAGTATTATCATATTAATGGTGAAATCTAATAATAATAATCCTAGTTTGTGGTTCTAACTTCCATGTAAAACTCCAACTAACTGTATATTTTTCTTTTCAAAAAAATCTTTTTGAAAAAATTGATCCACAATCATTCATGAAAAAAAAATCTAATAATTTTAATTTATTTCTTTCACTTTCATGTAAAAAAACTTTTTACCTATATATATTTCCTAAAATAACTAACTTATTAAATAAAAAATCTCTTATTTAGTGTGAAACAAAATTATAAATACAAATTACTGGAGTAATTTAAATTATCAACATTGAAACATAAATAATTTTAAATATTAATTGTCAATTACCTTCTAATCTTAATATTTTTATGATTTAAATTTACGAAATTTCTTTGTTCTAAACAATATATATTTAAACATACGTGTAATATACATAAATGAGTTACGTATTTAATAATGACATTACCATTTAAATGGTATATTTATTTTTAATCTTAACCATTTACACATATTTTATATAAATTTTTCATTTTTCGTATTAAGATTTCAATATGATTTAGAATTTTATACCTGGAGAAAAAAAATAAATTCAGTTATAAGATTAAAAATATATAATTTACACCTTATTAAAAAAAAATATTTTATGATATATAAATATTTGTGTAAATGCATAGGTCTGTATGCATGTAATTAACGTGAGTTCTGCATGAATTTAGTTCTATGTAATGTATTTATAAAAATAATTTTTTAAGATTAATTTTGGTTTCAATATTTTAAAAGTTTGTTTTTTTTTTTATTTTTAAAATTTAGATCAGTTTATTTGACTTATTATATGAAACTTGTTTTATGTTCCTTTGGTTTGAAATGTTTATCTCTATTTTTGCCTCGTCTAACATAAGCTATGTTTAATGATTTTCATATATCATATATATATAAATTATTGAATAAGTGTTAAAAAGTTAAAAAATTTAAATTAATCACAACTTTGAAAACACTAATTTCATCTCCATTTCACCTAAAACATAAATAACCAAAATTATATTTTTAAATACTAATTCCAATAAATCTTAACCATAAAATAAAAGATTAAAAATATTGTTTTATTTATAGTCCTTAAATTTATTTTAATAAATTCTATTATCAAAACAAAAATTAATTTAATTTTAATTATAAAAACAATTTGTAATACATTTGTATAATAAATACTTAGTCAGTAACTTAACAGCGTTATTAATTAAAAAGTAATAAATACTATTTTTTAAATGTAATAATATTTAATTTTAATTCGTATCTTTGTCTTTATATAAGATATATATTTCTTTTTAATTAATAATAAAATAAATAATAAAAAAAAATTATACCATTATTATTAATAATAGTGTTAACTTCATTTTTTTTTATATCATGTCATTTGTGTAAGTATTTAAAATTTGATGGATAATTATAGTTCGTTATAGAATTTTGTTTATCATCTATATTAAAATTCATTTTCAATATTTTTTTTTTCATTCACAATCTCAAACTAAAGATTTTAATTAAGTTTTACTCTTCCTTTATTTTGAAAACTAGAATTCCAATATATAATAAATAAACAAATAAATATCATAAATAAAAGATATAAAATAAATAAATAATTGAAACATTTTTCAATATTTTTTTTAACAAGATTTGATAATGTTCTTTCCATAAATAAAATAAGGTGTGTTTTTTCTTCTATCCCACCTCCTAATTTCTTACCCATGATTCAGTCAAGAAGGGAATAATCTCTACAAGTAATCAATCAGTTGACAAAGTTTCTCAATCTCCGTATCTTGCTTATTCACTTCTTCTTCGGGACCATATTTCTGCACTTTCCTTCTGTTTCATCTATCTGTGGTTAGGGATTAATTATTTCTCCCTCTTCTATTTTCTTCTGTTTCGACTGATACACTCTAATGTCGGAGAAGAAGAATAAGGTGTCTTTCACGGAGGAAGATGCTGTCACACTCCTGCAGAGGTATTTATATTTTATTTTATTTTTATTTATAATTTTTTTGTTGGGTTTTAAAGCTTCAAAAATTTTAAAAAATTGGGATTTTTTGCAGGTACGACCCAACTACAGTATTCACCTTACTTCAAGAAGTTGCGCATTACGCTCAGCCAAAGATTGATTGGAGCGAGTTGGTGAAAAAAAGCACTACTGGGATTTCTGATGTTAGGGAATATCAAATGTTGTGGCGGCATTTGGCTTATCGACATTCTTTGCCTGAAAATTTTGAAGTTGGGGTTGAACCTTTGGTCAGTATAATTCCTTTGTTCTGCTAATTTGTTTTTAGGTAAAATATATTTTCTCAAATTAGTTTTAGGGTACGTTTGAAAGTACTTGTCTTATCACATAGACCAACTTGGGTTGGTGTTAGTGTCGAGAGACTCACTTGGCTTAGCCAAAGTGACTGAGTTGGATTCCTGACTCTTGGGAATAGAGAAAACTCAAGCTGGTTGGAGATGTCCACCTATTCAGTGTCTGGCAAACTCTAAGGGAGATTAGTCCGTGTTTGACGGAATTTGGTGCTAAATAATGAATTTTAGTTACTTTATAATATGCAATATCATTGAGTTTAACCCAGTTTTATAGAGTGTCCTATGTTTGGTCTTATAGAGGGTAATGACTGATATTTTAATGTATACATATTAGCATTAATTCCCTCTTGGGTCAAATTGAAAAACGTTTAATCTAATGACTGATAATGACTAAACTGTCACTCAACTAATGATTGTAATAGTTGAGTAACCTTTATTCTTCAAATTTTTACCTCAGATAAGTTTTTTTACAAGGTGCTGTATTGTCATTTTTTACTGGGTTTTTCTTCCTAGATTTTTGGATTAATATTGGATATGTTCATACTTATTTGGAGATTCATTTCCAGGACGATGACAGTGACTTAGAGTGTGAACTAGAAGCATTACCCCCTGTAAGCGTGGAATCTGCATCAGAGGCGGCTGCATGCGTGAAGGTATATGTTTTTGCTCTAGTTATTACACATTCTAGGTCAATATGTTATGTCTTAGATAGTTGTATAATTATTGTTTGTTAGACTCACCAACAACAAAACAACAACAACACGAGTCTTGTGTCTTATGCCACTGGATGAGAATATGACTAGAATCACAACTTTAAATTGTACTAATTTCATTATGATTGTAGGGGGCTTTATAATTAGAGTAACAAAAAGAATTTTATCATATTAATACATGATTGCAAAGTTAGCTTGCCTTTACTAGGCTGTGAAGTGACAGCAACAGTGATAAAGTGTGAATGAATATACGAAAATACATTGAGAAAACTAGATACTCTTTGATTAAAAATTGACAAGGGAAGACCTAAAAAGTATTAGAAGAAACCAATAAAAAATATTTATAAACTTTATTGAAATTTGATATTTGTTAGAATAATAAGTTATATGCTTGTGAATGGTAGGCTGTCAAGTGAAAGCAAGAGTAACAAATAGGTGTGGTAAAGTGTGAATGAATATACGAAAATACACGCGACTAGAATTGGAATATATATATTAGAAAAAGTTGATGCAGCACCTTTAAAGAAGATGTAGAAACTTGCCAAAGGTGGTTAGCTCATGTGAGAAGACCAGTGCATTCTCCATTGAGAAAACTAGATACTTAAAGGTTGTTTGATTAAAAATTGACAGGGGAAGACCTAAAAAGTATTAGAAGAAACCAATAAAAAACATTTATAAATTTTATTGAAATTTGATATTTGTTAGAATTCAATGATGATGTAAGTAGACATGTAGTGGGGAATAATTGAGTTCTCTTTACAGTTTCATTGTTTTATTTCTTGATATTCAATTTTGACCAACCTGTTTATGGGAATGGTTTATTCATCAGGTAATGATTGCTTCTCACACACTGAGTGAATCTGCACCTAGTAGCTCAACGATCGAGGCTCCATTGACTATAAATATTCCAGTTTGCCATTCATCTAGAACTCTTATTGAAAGTTCGCAACCCTCTAATTTTATGCAAGGGACAAACATTGTTTTTCCAGTCACTGTTCAGAGACAAACATTGCCAACTCACCCTTTACCATCAACAGATGGTATAGAAACTAAGGGATTAGTGGGTGGTAACGTGGCCTCCAAAAGAAAAAGAAAAACATGGTCGGAGGAAGAGGACATGCAACTACGAGCTGCTGTTCAGAGATGGGGTGAAGGGAATTGGGCAACCATGGCAAAAGGAGACAACTTCCCTATTAAGAGAAGTCCTACCCAATTAGCACAGGTGTTTTTCAAATAGTAAAAGTTTATGAAAATCATTATAAAGAACTTAAAACTATGGTTAGATTCTTGGGGTTTTTGGAGATTTAGTTTTTGTTGTGTTGTTCTTTGGGATGAGTTTATTAAATGTTCATTACGTTGAGATCCTACATCGATTAAAAATATAATCAATATAATCCTTATAAGGCTTGGGTAACTCTCATCTTGTAAGCTAGACATCCAATCTTGTGTGTAATCTTGTGTGTGAGGAAATGTGTTGAGATCCCACGCCCTTAGAGATATAATGTGTTGAGATCCCACGCCCTTAGAGATATAGGTAATTATGCAATCTAGACATCCAATCTTGGATGTGAGGGAATGTGTATTGATAGATTGACCACTTGATCTGTGGATGCAAAGAATGGTCTTTAGTTAGTTGAAATCTGATATCCTTATCAACCATAGCAGATTTTTACCCATCAACTTTATTATTGGAAGAGGATAATTTAGCTTGATTATGTAGCTGTTGAAGTTGGGCATGTTGAAAACTAACGTTTTTGTCAACACATTGTGTTAAGTGTATCTTCCCCTCCTCCCTTGATTCTATTTTCTAAAAGGGTAACGGAAAAACAGAAGTTGTCAATATGTTTGATTGTAATACAGGACTTATGGCACCGGGTCTATTTCTATTTTTTGTCATCTTGTTAGGTAAAATGTCTGGTTATAACCCAGTTTTCCCAGGTTCAAATCCCAACAATGAATTTTTTTATGTCCAACTCTTTCAAGAACTTATCATTTCTGATCTTTTTAGTTGTAATGGAGGAATCTTGGTATCCTTGCGAATACATATTTTTGTGTACTGATTATTGTGAATATTCATGTCATTTGATAATTGATCCAGTCCATTTCACCTTTACTGTTATTTTCTTTATATTCTACATATCGGCATAGGTTATCCTAAAACTTGCAGAAGTGGACCATTTTTCTTTTTATCCTTATGAATATTCTGTAATTTGAAAACTGTAACATTTTACCTTTTCTGTTATTTACTTTTTATTTTATTTAATTCTCATGGGTTATCTACAAATACTTGCAGAGGTGGAGCATTTTAAGAAAGAAAGATGGCACTGTCAATTCTGGAACAATCTCAACCAGCACACAATATACTACTGCTGAACAGCTGGCAACTCGACATTCTTTATCTTTAGCCCTTGATATGCCATTCAAAATGTTAGCTGCTCCTGGAGTGACTGATCCTGGTAATTTTTATGGACCTTTTTGTATTTAATTTAAATTTACCTTCATATTAATTAAAATTCCAGGATATTCTATATTTGTCCATTGATTTTGTTCCTTTTTACCACCTATTTTTGTCATTTCTTTGTTTGGATGTGAGAAGTAAAGAGGAAAGAAATAAGAGAGAAGAGAAAAAATGGGTCCATATATATTAAGTTATTTAGGTTAAGAGAATAAGAAAAAAATTTGACATCTCTTTCTCTCTTTATTTGGTTGGATATAGAAAAAAAAGAAGAAGAAAAAAATGTACTTATGTCAAATGACATTTTTACCTTTAAATAAATAAAATCAAAATGAGGGTATTTTGGTCATTACATCAAACTCTCCCCTTTTCTGACCTTTTTCTTTGTAAAATGCTGCTGGATTTCTTTGCAATCTGCACTATGTTTTTCTTTTTTCTCTTCAGTTCATTGTTCGAAATGCGATAACTTTTTCTTGGGAAGTGTGTTCTATTCCCAGCCTAGTTCTTTCTTCTCCTAAATCATAGAGATGACAATTCAGAGTTGGCCCATTCCACTTCGACTCGCCTAGCGTTTGATCCACAAAGACGAGATGTGGCAGGCTGGCCTATACAAGACTTGTGGGCTAAATTTCTTGACCCATCCTACATAATTGTGGGCTTACGGGTTATGTGGACCAGTCTGCATAATAATTAAAAAAATAAAATAAAATTAGAGGGTAATAATTAATTTTTTTTTGCTAACTATAACTATAGTGAATTACCCCTATTACAGTAATAATAAGAATCACCTATGTAATCATAAATAAAAAATTAAACAAATTTTACTAGGAATGAAAGCAACAAATTCTTTAAGTATATTTTTTTTTTCTTAATATAAATTTTTCTAATGTCATTCTTAAATGTCTAAAGTTATTTTACTCACATCTTCAATTTTATTTTTAATATATTTCACTGCATGATGATTTACATGACAAGTAGCGTATTTTCAACCTCCAATATATGCCTGCCCCACTTTGCCACTCTTACCAAATCATTGGTTCCAAACCAATTGTAAATCTTGAGCTATCAACTGAGTCTCAAGTTCTATACCACAAACTAAAGTAATATACCCCCTCCCTAAAGTATAACTATTTTTTAGATTATTATTTTTAATATAACAAAGCATTTTTGTAATGTCAAAGCACAAATGTGGAGTAACATTGAATGAGCGCATTGTTATCATCATTCTGTTGCTGGACATACCTTTAACGGCAGGAGTGGGATAGCCTAATAGCTTGAATATGACTTTGTGTGTTAGTTGTTGATATATGTTAGGTGTTGGGCTGAGATAAAGAGGAATTAAGGCAGATTATCTATAAGTAAGAGGGAAGGTTGAAAGAGAGATCATCTAGTCATATGTGAGAGAATTGGGGCCTATGGGCATTAGGACGTACAGACCCGCAAAGTTCTGCTAGTTAGGTATTATATAAGGGAGAGATCCCTTATTCTTTTCTTTCTAAAGAGTACCAAGCTTCTATCAACTAGTATTTTGGCCATGGAGCTGTGGGTACGGAGTTTTTGTAGATGATTCCAACATTTGATGGAAAAGAGGCCTATTGGTTGTTTGAGCAGTGGCTTCAAGCCATTAGTGCATCTGAAGAAGAGAAACTATCAATGCCAGTGAAGCTCTTAGAAGTCAGGCTCTCAACTGGTGGCTCTCGCAATCTGAGAGCTGCCTGATGGACATTTGTGAAAGTGCTGGTGAAAAGATTCTAAGTGGAGTATTATGATTTTGATCTAGCATGGGAAGACAAGAACTGTAAGCAAAGATAACTAATCTTGGGTGGAAGAAAACATAGCAGAAGATGAAGGTTTGGAGAGAACAAGCAAGAAACGAATATAAGAAAGCTACAAGAATTAGGAGTAAGTATAAACCCGACAAAAACAACCCAATGGCATTCTGGAGCAAAATCTGAAAACAAGTAAAAATGAAGTTCTTGGGATCAAGAAGCATGATGGCAGAGATGACGCTGATGGTTCAATTTGGGGTTGCTAAGAGGATTGGGGGAATCCCTATGGTTGATATGGAGGTGGAAAGCAAGGAACATTATGCAGGGGGAAAAAATCCCTTCATGAACTAGAACCAGAAACAAATCAAGAATCAGTATCAGGTGTTGGAGAAAGAAGCAGCATCGAGGATACAAAAGAAACAGAGAACAACAACTTTTTTGATAATGGCAAGAAAAAAATTTGTATTGATCGAGTTAGAAGAGTTGTGACTCTGCACAGAAACAGATAACTGAGAATAAGAAAAACATTTATAAGAATATGGAGGAAGAAACTGATAGGACAATGGCAGATGGAGAAGCAATAAGAAAGGAAAATAGAGGGAAATATGAGGGTTGGTTTTGTGATGACCACTTTTTGGGTTGCTGATGGACAAGTAAACTCAGTTTCATTCAATAATAAAATGGAAATGAGGATTGAGAAGGAAACCAATTCAATGGGTGAAATGATGGGAAGTAGAAAATGTTTGGGGTCCAAGCAAGATGGCAAACTTGGCGGGAGTATGTTAGGTCTATTAATATTTGTTATGTTAATACTAGTGAGGGAGTTAGTTAATTGTTGATATCTTTTAGTTTGTTGGGCTTAGTAGATTCTTTATTAATAAGAGGGAAGGCTAAGAGAGATCATTTTATCATTTGAGAGAGAATTGCCTTTTGGGTATTGAGGGGGATGTTTAGAACCTCAAAGTTAGTTAAAATATAACCTTGACCAACATTGAAAAAAAAAAACTTTGGTTGACATTGGCAAGAAAAACCTTGACAGTATCCACAGAAAATAACCTTAGTTGATATCAACAGGAAAAAAACTGTTTAACATAAGTCGAAAAACATGAAATTGACAAAAAAAACTCTTTATTAATGTTGACTTAGAAATAATACTAGCCTATATCGACAAAAAAATAATTTTGGTGGTGTTGGTTGAAAAATAACCAAAATTGACTTTGGCATGAAAGAAACCCTGAAGTTCCAACCTTAATCAAGTTAACAAAGTCTCAACTCAACCGAGTCGATAAGGTCTAAATTTAAGTTGAAGACACATTGGCAGAGCTAAGTAGGAGTATGAAGAAAAAGAGAACAATGAAAGAGTATGAAAAATTTTAAATTCTTAATTTTTAGATAGAATTTGAAATTTTCTAATTTTAAGTAATTAAATTATCCTCCCAAAATTTCTATTTTAATTTCTTTTAATTTTTTCTATACTAATAACATATTTTCTCATAAAGTATTTCAAATTTCCTATCCAAACACATGAAAGAATTTATTTAAAATATTCAATGAATATTTTGAGAATATTCTTTGGATATTCTAAAAAAAATTAAAGAAAAATTCAAACATATTTTTAAAACTAGAAAGAGTTAAATCAGTACAAAGAAGATTTCTATGATATAAACTATGCTCTTCAATCTCTAACTTGCTTTGATGATCCTTTCCATGCGCACATCTGTAGTTCTCCCTGTTTTATTAAGTTTATTTCTTGCAAATTACATGTTAGACTCATGAATCTTCTAGTAATGTTATTTATAGTCTATTGTTCTGGTACTGTTATTTCAATCTTATGCAAGGCATTTGAATAACTTTTTGTTAAATGGTTGCAGTTAAGACATCCACATCAGTTAAAACTCAAGTGCATGTTAGAAATCCTGCGGAGAAGGTTGCCAATAGTTTTGTACCACCTCAACAATCATCTCAGCAAGCTTCTTTATTGAGATCTTCTGATTCTCATGTAAAACCCAAAGTAGTAGATGAAAAACTAGTCTTGAAGAGTAATATAATTTCAAATCCCGTGCTACAATCTACCACAGCTGCTTCTGGGACACGAATTGATTCTCCTTCAAATACTATATCACAGTTTAAAACTGTTTCAGTAAAACACACTGTAGACACTAAGCCTACAGTGAGCTCTGTGACAAAACCATCCATTTCTACCAATTTGCCTTCTGACCTGAAGGTTCATTTAAAATATGACTTGCGTAACTACTACATTGTGCATTAGTTTGACAAATGGAAAATTCACTTACTTTGTTTATTTTGTCTCAACAGAACAAACCGGTTACTCCTTTGGCCGATAAAGTTCCATTGAAGCAAGATGTTAATTCTACAAAAGAGTTTAAAGTTTCTGACCCCAGCTCCACACCAAAAGAGAAAGCACAAGAAAATGAACATTCTAAAGTTACTATTGGAAGCCAGGTCAATAGCAACTCGGAGAAGGGAAGATTAGACATAGGTCAAGTGAAAATCACGCCTATTGTTAAAATTAGTGGTGGGGAGGAAATTTTGAAAGATAAAGCAAATCCAGAGGCAAATGAAAAACCAGCAAGTGCTACTAAAGCAAATGCAGTGGTGTGTGAAGAACAAGGAAGTGTTAAGAAAGCTACTGAGAATAACAAGGGATGCCTAAATTTAGAGCAAGACAAGAAGATAACTTCAATTAATGAAAGTTCAAACAATCAAAACATGAATGACAAAAATGTAAATTTGCCCGTACAAGGTGAATGCAGTCAAAGTACCAAGGTGGAAAAAACTGATGGAGAATGTTGAGTGATTAGTTTGTGAAATGAATAGTTTTTTTAATTGAATTCTAACTTAAAAAGTTTTGATGAAATTTAAGTTATTTTAGGAATTTGTAGTACATTAGTATTGTAATATTAAAAAAAAATTGTTTAGTGGTAAATATATTTTGACAACTTGCAATTTTTCACTATTTAGCCAAAGATCTCTACAAAATATTTTTTTTATCAGTTAACTGTAATTTTAATTTTTAAAGCTTTTCAGATAACAGATTGATGGTAAGTATCCTTCTCGATAAAGTCAATAATTTCATAATGTTTTAAAGCTTTGCAAAATGACACTTGCACTAATACATTGGAAATAAAAGTTTCTCATTTAAGACAATGTAAACAATTGTATGTATATATTTAAATAGTTGGAATTTTTCCCAGAGCACCCATGAGCAGTTCTTTTTTGTAGATTTATCTGGGGGTGTTCTTAAACTTTTCTTACTCAATTTTTAAAATATCAAGACATCTATGTAGCAACTACTTTTTTTTACACTATTCCAGACACTTAGTCAAAAAAACAAATTTTTTTTATAGAAATATAACTAAGAAATTTAATTTTTAATTTTTAATTAAGTGAAATGTATAAAAAAAAACCTTTAGAACGATGAGTTATATTTTAAGAGAATAATACACTTAAATAATTGTGAGTACATAAATGATTTTTTAAGCTTTTCCAGATTTGATGCATTTTCATCTTTGGTTCAAAATAGGAAATAAGAACAAGCGCAACAGTTGAGACTTATGCTTAAGCTAAAACAAAAGGATCTGGATTGTAGGAACATGAAAAGACAATTTTATCTCAAATAAGAATGAGTATCATATAATATAATACAGTTATAAATCTAAAAAAATCACAATTTATCCCCAAAATAACATTCATTTCAACAACCAAATAGTAATTACATTTTTTTCATCAGCAAAAAAACAGAAGCACGTTGAGCTCCAGAAGCAACGAGCGGAAAATCACTTGTTAGTGGAAGAATCAGTTTGAGGCCAAACGCTGATCTTCTCCTTCTCATACTTAACAAAAATAGCTCCAACCGCAGCCACAAAATAGATCTGAATCAGAATAATCGCCGGTGTGTGGTAGTTGATAACGCCCTTCCCCGTTGCCAGCTCCACCAGCAACAGCGCCGTCAGGCCGAGAATCGCAATACGACCATTCAATCGCTCGCTGTACTGGCTGAACCCTAGCTCCACCTTCACTCCGTCGGAAACCGGCTCCTTCAGCGCCACCGGCGGCAGGAACACGCTCGACGCGGATCCGGAGTTTCCTTTCTTTGACTTTCGGTTTTTTCGAACCTCCGCCTTCTTGCCCGTGCCGCTGCGGTACCGGAGGCGGAGCTGGCTGATGCGGCTGTCGAAGTCGTCTTCGGAGGCGTCCGGTTCGGGCTCGGAGGTTTCCGAAGCGGAGGGTGGGGTTTCAGGTTCGGTGGCTCGGAGAATGAAGAGCCTGCGGGAATTGGGTTTGGGAGAAGAAAGTGGGAATGGGAGTGAGAATTTCACATGTGGTGATGCTAACATCGCCATTTTTTCTTCTTTCGGTTCTTTCTCTGTTTGTTTCGGATAACTTATTGTTTTTTTAATTTTTATTTTATGTGGTGCATTCTCGCTTCATTTCTCAACCATAAACCAATGAGTAGTATTTAATTGTTTTTACAGGGTCATTTCAATTTTATTTTTTTAAATAGTACATTGTTTGATGAAAAATTATAGGTAATTCTACCAATTTAATTTAGAAGTTACTACCATAAGAAAAAACTTAAATCATATTCAATATTTTTATGCGGAAAAATTAATACAATAAAATTAAGAATTTCTTAAGATTTTTTCAATAGAAAGAGGTGTTTTTTGTCACTCTATCACCTAATATACTAAATTTAAATTTTGCTAAAAGAAATATAATCTTATCAAATATCCTTTTTATGTTTTGGAAAGGAACTAAACAATTTTGGTGAAAAGAGTATAATCTTAGAAGATTTCAAATGTCCTATTATGCTTCGAAGAGGAACAAAATGTGGCACATTTGTTGTTTCAATGGGCAGCAGTCAAGCTGTGGAAGGAATGGTATTCCAAAAAATGCACTTCCTAAAGCACAATTTATGTGATGCTAATAGGGCGCGAACAAATTCTATTTTTATGAATAGGGCTCTAATCTAAATATATGCTTGCAAATATTTAATTGTTCATGTGATTTCTCCAGATAGGAATTGATTGATATTTTAACAAATGCATAGTTAAGTATAACTCGTGGATGGAAGGGGCTACTAGTTCTTTTTTTCTATTTCCTTCTGTTTGGCAACTGATATCTTCTGTAATAGGGTTCAGGTACCCCTTACCTGTATTTCATTAATATTTTCTATCTTTGCTGACAAAAAAAAAATACCAAAGGTTTATATCTCAAAATGTTTTTTAAAAAGCTAATCATAAAAGGAAAAACTTAAAAATTATGATGGGAGACTAAACTATACAGAAAGTGGAGTTGCCCAAATACTTAAATAGAAGATGAAGAAAGTTGGTCTATTCAAGGGCATCATCAGTTGCTAGATCACTGTAATGTCTCTGATCCGTTGGATTCTCACATGCAATGACCGGTTGTCTTTGTTTCTTTAACTTGATTCCAAACAGAAAAGACTTCAAAGGTGCCTTACGATTTGTGGATTGTTTTGTAATTTGGTCTTGATTGTTAACCCCCATTTCTTGACTCAGTTCTTCTAGCATCTTCTCAACTTGACCTATCAATTCCTTCACAAAAATGACACCTGTTTGCAGTTCACTACAAACCTTGTGGTTCTCCTGCTTCATGTTGAGAACCGCACCTTGAAACTTTGCAGCCTGATACCCACTTAGTTCTGCCATATTTGATTCAACATTTGGATTGGCTGCTCTTGCTATTTCATCTTGTAAGGTGCACAATGATGGGTGCCTACCTCGTAACTCTTCATGCAACACTTCACTGTGTTCCAGCCATAGTGATAACTCACTTCTTATCTCTCTCAGGTGTCTAATTATTGGCTTTATTTCAGATTTTATGGAATTTAAGTTCTTTTGGGACATATTGTTGTCCCTTATGTTTCTAAGCTCACATTTTAAGTCCTGTACGGAATTTTGGAACTTTTGTATCTGGTGCACTGAGGTGCTGAACCTCAACCAGAACTCCAAGTTCTCCTCTAGCAACTGATCAATGGCTGAACGAAATTTCTTCTCCAAGGTTGAAAGTGAATGGCTCTGGTCATGCTGGTTTGATCTCACCTTAACTAGTATGCCAAACTTTGGTTTTTTCTCAACATACTGTTGGTGTTGATTTGCATAAGAAGTACCAACTGCATCTGCGTTTGAGGAAGGATTTTTAGGGTCCTGCGTGCCTGTTTCTTGAGGTGCAATTCCAAGAAGTTCTTCATGTGGAGTGTAGTTATAATCTGTGAGAGTGGTGCGAGGAATTTCTTCGGGATTTGTTTCTGAACTGGTTAGCTTCTGCTGTAAAATGGTTATCTCTTTATCCTTATTTTCAACAGTATCCTTCAATTCCCTTACCTGCAATTGTAGATTTACATTCTCTGGATTTGAGGAAATGTAGCTCCCTACTATACGACTTCTAAACGTAAAATGTTGACCCTAATGCTAACAATTATTCTTTGTAAGGACACTTGCTGCTAGTATTTCAAAAATGAGAAAAAATATTAAATGAAAAGTAAAGCTTTCAGAGTCCTACTAATGTATTGAATGTTGTACTTCTCATTATATATATTTTTATTTTTTAATAAGTGTCATCTACTTGTAAGTGGGACCCGTAAAATTGTACAAAGTTTTAACCAGATTTTTGTTTCTGAATTATATTGCAGATATAAGTTATTCTGTATGATGATTAAGTATATCCATATATTAAATTAGTTAAAAAAGTATTGCTCTTTCAATTTGGCTTTACATTAACATTGAAGTTCATTATAAACTCAAATATCTATCTATCTATATATATATATGGATTGACTGATATTACCTGAAGTGCCAGGTCGAAAATGCTGTCCCGATTTTTCTTCTCCACATCATTGAGCTTGCCCTTTACATCCTCATAGTTCTTTAAAACTGAATTGAATTCCGACAGAATCATTTCTCTGTCATCTAATCCACTTGAAAACATCTGACTCCAGTTAGGTCGATCTTTCTCACCAGTCCCCTGATCAAGTGATTCAGTGTCAAGATTACTCTTTGACTCAGACAAATCATCCTTATGCTGCAGCATTAGCTCTGGAATCTCTTCATTCATTAAATCAATATTTTCTTTCAAATTGTACTTGTTATCTTCATTTTTAACATCAGCAAGATTTATACTATAATCTTCTATTTCCTCCTTTGTTGTCTTAACATCCTTCATGGTTTCTGTGTTATCACATGGTTTTTCAGACACCTCTTTAAGTTCTCCATCTGGTGCACTTATGTTTTTGTAAAGTAGCAATTTCTCTCCCTCCTCATCTAGCTTCACATCATTCATTTTTCCTGAAAGATGTTCAAGATCGCAACTAGCCTCAGTAAAGAGTGTTTCGAAGCTGTTGTCTTGCCTTTTGACTCTTTTAATGAGAATTTTAACTCTCCTCAACTCTTCTTCCACTTCTTTCAGCTTCTTTTTGGTTTCTTGTGAATCTTCTATCAGCACTTCCTTGTCCTCTTCCAAGCTAAGCATATTTTTTTGAAGTACATCTGCTTCTGATCTCAGTCTCTTTACCAAGCCAGTCTGAGAAGAGACCGCAGTTTCCAGCGTAACAACCTTACTTACAAGCTCATCTATCTTCTCCGCCATTTCTTCCATAGTGAGGGAACTACCTGAATCTTTCTCAAGCTTTTCACTAATCGTGTCTCGCAACAGCTCCACTTCACCCTCATTCATTTCTTCTTCCAAGCAAGACACATCTTCTTCCTCTATGCTTTTTGGTTCTGCTCCTTGGTCTTGTTGACTCTTATGTTTAGAAACGAATTGGTCTCTAAGGGTTTTAAACTTGTCTTGAGCTTTCTTAACCATTTGGTATGATTCTTTAGCCTCTTTAGATGATTGTGCCTGTACCTCTTGCAGATTAACCAGGGTTTCTTTGCATGAATTCAGAGCAGTTGCTTCCATCAAAGTTCGTGCATCATTATCTTCTATAGTATTATTAATGCCAAACTCATCTTCCAAGCTGCAAACTTGTTTCTGCATTTCTGTAATCTTGTCTTCAATTTCGCAATACTTATCATAGGAATGCTCATACAAGCTCCTTACAAATTCTTTCTCAGTATGTAGTGCCAACATTTCTTTCTGAAGCCTGTCAACTTTTGCCAATGCTTCAGCCGTACTCAGACCTGAACTAGGTCTAGTGGGAGGAGATTTTGCAGAGCTAGCAATCCTCCTAACAGGATCCTTCGTAGCGACAAACATGGAACGGATTCTAAAATCCTTTGGGATATTTGGAGCTTTAGGAATGCCTTCTTTTGGTGTTTGATTCTTGGGTTCTTCAGATGATGACTTTGTTTCATAGAAACTTTCTTCAACATCATCCTCATCTATTTTATATTGGACTTGCTCTGGGAAAATACTGGCAATAGTGCGGTTGGCACTTTGGAATTCCTTTGATAGATGATCATATCTCTGTGCCAATGCTCTGTACGCTCGAAAGACTTCTTCCATATAACCTATCAGTTGTGGCCTTTTCCTGTAGTACATTTCTGCCCTTTGGGAAAACGACTCTCCTTCATTATGAATGATTTTGAGGGTTTCAGCCACCACTTCCTCCATATCTGTGGAATTTTGTTTTGCATATTGGCAAAGTTATTTTTCCAACTCAAATTTATTATTTACAAAGTTATGCTATAAGAGTGGGTTGGAGTAGTGAATCAAATGAAACCGATAGAATTACAATATGCCATTATCTGATAATCATTATATTTCTGCTTCTTGTTCTTCATGCTATCAATGTATATATGATCCAGACCATTGTAATATGTTATCTTATGTTTCACATTACAATTATTTTGCTTTACTTCTCTAAGCTTCTCAGAAAATTATGAACATATAAAAAGGGGCAAGTGTTTATATGTGGAAAGACATGCATCATGTTTAAGCAAGCAGACAGCCTTGCCATCTTACGACAAATGAGAAATCTCCATCATATCTAAATAATTAAGCGTTTGTGAAATCAAGAGAAATGAAATGTGAATCATTCTTAAATTGCCTGTGAATTGAGACCTACTATTTTGTTGAACACAAAGATAATGTGTTTTGATGCAATTAATGATAGATAATGGAAAACCAAGAGAGAAAAGCACGAAGCTATAAAATACTAAGAGAGATACATACCTTGGAGACTTTGTTCTAGCCATTTGGATTGTTTTGTCCTGATGTGGCTTGCCCACCACCATGAATATGCATTGGTTGCTGCCCTTCGCAACATTTTTATCTTGTGTAACAATCAAACACATTCAACCCATTGAGGTAACACCTTCATGATGAAGATAAATGAAACCAATAAGGTAGTTAAAGAAATTTGGGTAAAAGAGGAACAAGACATGAAGAGGAGGATACTTCTCCACAATCATTGGTGTCTAATGTATTGGATCCTTTGAAGAGCAAAATGTTTGGAGGGCTTTGTTATAATATAGTTTTTAGGGAGAAAAGTATACTTTTTAAAATTAAAAATTATAATATAATTCAAATGTTTCTCAAACGCATGAATTATAAGTTTTTATCCCATGACATTTGATAGAAAGCATCTTCTAATTTTATTAATAAACACGTAATTTTTATCAAGAAATAAAAACTTAACTGACAACATTTAATAAATTCTTCTCTTAATTTTTTTTAGTTTACTGATACGGTGAATAATAAAAAAATAGAGAAAAAGAAAAAAACAGAGTAAAGAAAAGCAAACATCAATCTTTTTCCAACTTATTCAAATTAAGTTACACAACAGCCGAATAGAATATGCCTGCGTGGTTATTCTATTTTAAATTAATAAATTTAGTTTTTATTTTTATTTTTAAAAATATACAATTTTAAAAAAATTTATATATAAATTTAATAATAATTTTTTATGATATAGAATGATTAAATTCATATAATATATGATTAATTTTTTTACATTTAAATATAATATTTAATAATAATTTTGTATTTTAATAAAATTGATAAAAAAAATTAATTTATAATTTTTAAAAAATTTAAAATTAGTTAATTTTAAATTTAAGAATTAATAAAGTAATTTATAAAATTCAGGATGAAAATGAAGTTTGAAGAAAAATAAATTAACTGAAAAAACATATTTAATTTTCATATTAAATTAAAATTCTGATTCTTGTGTCTGGTGGGCCAATCAAGGTCCATTTGATGGACCATTTGCTTTAAACTGCCTTTTGTTGAACAAATAAAATAATATGAAAAGCTAAAGAAGCTTTTTAAAAAGACAGGTAAAAACAAATACCATCAATATATATAGGGGGAAATAGTTTTTATTATCCTTTTTTAAATTTTTTTTAATATAATTTTATTATTAATTTATCTAATTTTCTTAAGTTAATTGAGAAAAAAAAGCATACACAGACAGTGAGTGATTTGCAAAACCCTGAAATCCAGACTCCGCCATGGTTTCCACAGCCACGCTGTGTTCAAACTTCATTGCAGCACCTTCATCTTCCTCCCGCTACTCTCTTTGCCTAACTCCATCGTACTGCGCATTTTCTCGTCGCAGGATCACCCCGCCAAGAATGGGAACATCACCGGCCCAGGCCCAAGCCCAGGACAAGGAGGCGAAGCTCTGGGGCGGGAGGTTCAAGGAGGGCGTAACCGACGCCGTGGAGAGGTTCACCGAGTCGATCTCCTTCGACAAGCAGCTGTACAAGCAAGACATAATGGGAAGCAGAGCGCATGCGTCAATGCTCGCTCACCAGGTCAGTCACAAAATCATTCACTCTTTCCAATTCATCGCTCAACGAAACACTCACTGTTCTTTGTTTAGGGTTTGATAAGCGCGAGCGACAGAGACTCCGTTCTGGAAGGTTTGGACGAAATAGAGAGGCGCATTGAGAATGGAGAGTTCAATTGGAGAGCTGACAGAGAGGATGTGCATATGAACATTGAGGCTGCACTCACTGACTTGATCGGTGAGCCTGCGAAGAAACTCCACACTGCTCGGAGTAGAAACGATCAGGTCTTGACTGACTTTCGCCTCTGGTGTCGCGACGCCATCGACAGGATCCTCGTGAGCATGAAGCAGCTTCAGGTGTCGCTGCTGACCCTGGCTCTAAGGAACGAGGGTCTCATTGTTCCTGGCTACACTCACTTGCAGCGTGCGCAGCCGGTTTTGCTGCAGCATCTTCTCTTGGCTTATGTTGAGGAGGTTTGATCGTAATTTAGGCCTTGTTTGTTTACTGCTTGGAAAAATGGTTTTCTATTTTCTAAAACTTGTTTGTCCACTGAGCATATTTGAACATTTCAAGGTGTTTGTACTGGGCGCTTGAATAGAAGAGGGGCAGAGGAAATAGAAGAAGGGGAGGATGAGAAAACATCTGCTCGCTGTTTCTGTTTTTTTTTTTATTATTATTATTGTAATACTTGTTTTTTAAATGATTTTCATGACTTCGACAGATTTTAGATGAGAAGTTGATGTTGAGTAGTGTGGAGTTGTTTTAGAAAACAGTATTGTTCATCAAATGTACGTGTCTCGCCAACTTTAAAATATGTCATGTCAATAATGTCACATTTCAACTTAAACTCAATTTGCATTAATTGCAGTAGCTAAACAGATATATAAATCATATTCTAAGAATTGAAGCATGCAATATGAGACTTCCTTAACACTTTTCCTCAACAGATGTGTTAAACTAGACCAATTGACATAGCTCAACAAATATATAAACTGTACTTTAAGATTTGAGAAAGGCTATGTAGGATTTCCCTCACAAATAATAGGAGAGGGGTTCAACAACTGTTCTTATATTTATGCCAGCACTGTCTAAATGAAGTGTTCTGTTATTTATTTTGGAAATAGTTTTAGCACTCATCTGGTTAATGACTGTAGACGTTATTTATTATACAGATTGAGCGTGATGCTGGGCGTTTGGTAGATTGTAGAGCTAGGATGAATTTCTGCCCCTTAGGGGCTTGTGCCTTGGCTGGTACAGGGCTTCCCATTGATCGATTCATGACTTCGGAAGCTTTAGGATTTACAGCTCCCTTGAGGAATAGGTATTTCACTTCATTTTCTGTGAAGTCAATCTATGTAACTATGCCTGGGTTGTGATTGGTGTCAAGTTTTTATCTACATCTCTTTACTTGCTATGCTAACTGATTTTACATTGTTATGTTAAATAGTATAGATGCAGTTTCGGACCGAGATTTTGTACTAGAGTTTCTTTCTGCTAATGCAATCACAGCTGTGCATCTTTCTCGGCTTGGTGAAGAGTGGGTACTTTGGGCTTCTGAGGAATTTGGATTTATCACACCGAGCGACTCTGTTTCAACTGGAAGTAGTATCATGCCTCAGAAAAAGAATCCAGATCCAATGGAACTTGTTCGTGGGAAGTCTGCCAGAGTCATAGGGGATCTGGTTACTCTTCTCACATTGTGCAAAGGTCTTCCTCATGCTTACAACCGTGATTTGCAGGTAGGTAGCTAAAGAGTAAAAAGAAGGTGTAACTTTTCTTGAATTGCATATTTTCTTTCATGGTGTGTTCTTGAGTTCATTTGTTTCATTTCTGCAATATTTTGTTTGAGATTCACTAAAAAATGTTCCTTTCTGGAAGTAGGAAGACAAAGAACCAGTATTTGACAGCGTTAAAACTATTTTGGGAATGCTTGAGGTATCAGCAGAATTTGCTCTAAACATTACTTTCAATCGAGAAAGAATACAAAAGGCATTACCTGCTGGTCATCTTGATGCAACCACACTTGCTGATTATCTTGTTAATAAGGTGAGCCCCATTCACTGGTTTGCCTTCTCTGAGTAAACTTTCTGTTTGCAATAAAAATGTGTGACTGAAAGCATGATAATCCATCTGGTGGAATATATATTAATAGCAATCTGCATGTCACTGCCCAAGTTTGGGTTTGAACTCATCTTAATTCCCACACCGAATGGCCCTGTGCTTCAACTGAAAACAAAATCAAGCCGTTCCCCCATCCCAAAATCCACTTGAATGAAGAAAATAAACGTTTACCAGATCTTATCATGTTTCAAACGCCAATGCAGTAAACTACTTTATGTAATGTTTTTCATGTCTTTGGTACATTCTCCTATTACTAGCCTATCCAGTTTTCAGGACTAAATGTCTAAACAAGGAGGGCTATTCTTTTATATATATAACACCCTTCAGGACTCATGCATAGCGTCAAGAGGATTCTGTCTCAAGTCCTTGTGCATCTCTACCATTGCTGCTAGCTTTTATGTTCCAACTGTATCATTCATTTTCTTCTACTTAGAACTTCTAACTTTTTAATTACGTTTTATCTCTTCTCCTTTATTAATTGTGCAATTTTGCCTCGTTCTTACTTTTTCTTTCACATTTCAGGGCGTGCCATTTAGAACGTCTCATGATATTGCTGGAAAATCTGTTGCTTTATGTACATTGAAGAACTGCCAACTGCTGGACTTAAGTCTTGATGAGCTGAGAAGTATAAATCCAGTCTTTGAAGAGGACGTGTATGATTTTCTTGGAATAGAAAATGCGATCAAGAAATTTGTGTCTTACGGCTCCACCGGGTCAGCATGTGTTGCCAGCCAAATTGATTTTTGGATGAAAAAACTTGAAATGAAGTGAAGACTACCCTGATTGTCATGAAATACTCATCGTGCTAGGGAAGCCAATTCCCAAGACTTCGAAGAATAACTCACTCGCATGCCAAAGATCCTGCAACACGTAATTGTGGATTCCACCAACATGATACCTTTTGAGTATTTGAAGTGTGTAAGAGCATTATTGGGTGTTGTTCTATGCAAATTAGTTAGGGTTATTGAATAGGTAATTTCTGAATCAAATATGCCATACCATTTAATTATGAGCTGCTTGTATTTTACATTACCATCTGTTCGACTGTAATTTCAGCATGCCGTATGAATTTTGGGTGGCTTTTAATGAAATAAAGTCATATTTAGTCACATGAATATCATTATTATCAAATACACATGAATTGTTAAAAAATGGCAATTATCCTTTCCTAACTCGATATTATTCCCCATTCCATTTGATACTAGCACCCCATCCCATATCATATTATATTATCATAATAATAAAAATAAAAAATAGCAATGACGGTAATAAAAGCAAATAATAATTTTAATATGAATAAATAATCGATATTTTTTCATATTATTTGTCTTTATTTTTCTTTTCACATCGACTTAGCTTTTTCTCTCCATTTCCATTCACCCAGTGAATCAGTATTTCATGTAATACGATTAAGCTACCCAAAATGTGAGACGTCAAAAGCCCAAAAATATGAATAAAAAGTCAATTAAGAAATCAAGGAGCAGTTGGTTAGTACAAAATTAGGTACCTCCGTCACTCCTATCAAAAGGTTTTGATCATTACACTCGCGGTTTCATGCAATCGAGAAACAAACAATGAAATGCCCCTATTTTAAAAATATAAGGGCGTCAGAAGAGGGAAAATCTTTAAAATGCGAGCAACTGTAATTGACTCCGTTAATTTTAATTTTCATGACGAGATCTCTTAGAAAAACCACGTTATGGAGTTAATGAGATCGGAATTAACAACCAAGCCGCACTAGACGATTCAGCATTGGCATGAATTTTCAACGCTCAGGAAGAACAAAGGAATACTTGCAGCTCCTAACAGTCTTCTTTCCCGACAACAGATTTTGCTTGTCGGGGTGGATTTCTTAAACGACGAAACCCAGGCGCGTCACTAATGGAGGTGACCAATTCATTTGACAGACCAGAATTATTCTCTGTATCTGGTATAGCCATCTTGTCAAATCTAGTTGGATTATTTTCCCGTGTTTCAATTTTGTATGTTTCAGTACTGCTGCTATTTTCTGGAGAGGAAGACATTGGATCCTTAGTAATTAGCTGAATTACTGGTTTTCGCCCTTTATTTTTCTTTCCTTGCTGTTGATTATCCAATCTCACCTGCATTCACATTGTCCATGGATTAGTAAGCTTGTTGGGAACCTATTATACATAACATGATTATGTGGGAATAAATGTAAAGTACGATAATCTGAGACAGATCATTAAATTAGATATTAAATGCAATAAAAGTTGTAGAATGTAGAATACCATTGAGTTCTGAATGTCACGTAATGGCTTCTTTATGGGTGGCACCAGGTTGTCCTTGCAACTAACAGGTTTCTGAACAAGTGCACTCTGGAGTAGTTTAGCACATTCAGAAGCAATCACACTTCCATCTTTGTCCACAGAACATTCTGTGTTATCTGAATTTAATGGTTCATTTCCTGGTAATTGGTTTGATTCCCTATTTGTGCACTTAAAACGTGTGCAGCCACACGATGCTCCACAGCTCCCACCGCTGGACCGGCATTTGCATTTGTTAGTCTTGCACAAGGACTTCTTACTGCATGAACAACAAAGCCCTTCAGCTGTTCTCTCCGTCTTAACACTATTTTCACTTGCACTGCTCATTTCAGGTGAATCCATTTTTATCTTGTCATTATTCTCTTCAGATAGAAGAGACAGAACCAGGTCCCCCTGATTAGATGTTGACAGTGTAAGAAATCAACAATGTATTTATTAATTTTTAAAAAATGTCAATATTAAATTGTTTGTTATAACTTCGCAACATGTGATTCCTAGTACAGTTCTAATTTGATGTCAATGACTCAACCTGCTTCTTATCCTTGACATCAAGCTTCTCCTTCCGCGATTGTAATTCTCTAAGTAGACAACCAAGGCTGCTCATTTGCTCTTTCAAATCTTGAATGTCATGAACTTCCTCCAGGCTGTCACGCTCTTCCTCCTGTAACTGAGACCTTGAATTAACAAAAATTTGAAACAAAATATTAAATTAGTAAGGGGACTATATGATAGTACAGGCTGGTAGAATTCAAGTCTTCGACATTGCAAAAGAAAATGGAGTAACGGTTTTCACCCTAATTTTTCCTGCTTAAGCATCTCCATTTCTTCCTTCAGCTGTGCAATCTCTCCAGCCATCCTGACAAAAATTGTTAGAATAGGAGCTCTATATATGCATTTCACAAAAATCATACTGACAAGAATACTCTTGCAAGCAAACTATGGTGTGACATAACCAAATTATAAAATATTTTTAACATCAATTCGAAATCCTAATACATTGAATGCTCTAAACAAAAGAAGCTATTCAGTTCGATACTGTTCATGCATGTACTAACAAAACACCCACTAAATACTGGCATACTCAGAAAAATGAGACATGAAAAATCAAATCATATAATAAAAAAACTTCGACACGATTGATGTATTATTATCTTGCAGACTAAAAAATATGAAGTAGCAGCACAGAATTGGGAGCATTTATTGATGGATATTCATCCCCAAACCTAAAATCACAAGGATTCGATGTTGGATAATGAACTAGATGGGTACAATGTTGATCCCTAACTTATATTTTTGACATTTCAAACCAAAATATATGTTAACATTAGTATCATATCATATTCCAGGTGAGTAAAATCTGAAACACTTGTGCTAGCTTTCATATAGTTAAGTAACTTCACTACTCAACTTCTGAAAGCTACTGTTGCTCAGAGTTGTTGTGGTCAAGTAAACATTCCTACCATACATAACATGAATTATAGCATAAGACACATGCATAAATACACATCACTACTATGTTTCAAAAAGTATTTAGTACCAGTTTTGCCAGATTAAAAGTACATTTGATCCTTACTAAATCTAAACAAAATACAAGTGAGCAAAGTTAATAAAATATGAAATGAACAACAGAGTTGAACATTTGAAAGACCTATGGAAAAGGGCATAAGCATAAGACAAGCAAGAGCAGAGAAAAAAGACAATGGACTTACTTTTCCAGTTTGGATTCATATTGTGAACATAACTTGTGCAACTTAGTTGTGACATCAAGTTCTTCTTCGGCATCCTGCATCAGCCACAGTGTGGTGAAATTTTAGTAAGTTCGGCTAACTTATAAAGTAGGCCACTGCTACTAAACAATAACCAAACCCATTCAATATACATTTTCAAAGGAAGAAAACACTGATTTAAGTTCAAACAATAAAAAACATAAAATTCTGCAGTAGACCATAAATGGCACAAATTTATAGCATCAAATCTATGATACAAATATAAAGGACATAGAGGATGGACAAAATATTATTGGATAAAATCTTCAAAAACAGACCACGATCCTTAATGGATCAAATAAAAATAAAGGATTTATTATGTGCAAGATTCAGCTTAAGAAAATGCATAGGAGGTAAAATGTGTCACAATTCAGCACAACATACGAAGCATATAGCAAATTTCAGGAAAACTAATAAAGGGCCTGTCGCAATAATCTATGAGCAAGATTCAGTAAAACATATCATTACTCAAAACATACAAACTAGTTTCAGGAAAACTATTAAAGTGCTTATCAAATTTAAATAACACCAAATTCTAAAACAATTAATCTGCAATTAACCAAGAATTTTCAATTGATTTAAAATTACCTGAATTAGTTTACCATTTCTACTTCTAGCACCTACATGAAAACCGGCAATAAAATGAACAATAAATGCGGTGGGGCCAACACAAATCAAATAAAGATTCAAACGAAACAGGTATTGGATTTTCTAACCAGTTGATTTATGTAAAATAGCTTTTCGAGTTGCTATCATGTCTTTTATAAGTTTAGTGGCAGCAGAAGCTTCCTCTGTCTTCCGCTGTAATACCTGATGCAAAGAAATGGAGAGACAAGTGATTACCGTAAGAAAAACAATAGGCAGATAGCAACAACCAAAAAAAATGAAAGTATATGAAAGCATTGAGGATAATTCGACGAACCAACCATTTTAAGCCTTTCATTTGAATCCAGCAAACTTTGGACCTTGATTTCATTCCTCCTTCCCTCTTTCTTAAGCTAATGATACAAGAACAAATATTTCATAAGATGAAAATGCTAGCGGGAAGGAAGATACTAAATACAACAGCTAGATCTGTGAACAACAATTGCTATGTAAACCAAATATATACCCCATAAGTCTTCCACTTAAAAGAAAAAAGCAATTATTTTTTATCAATGAAATCGTAAATCATTCAAAATTTTGGCGCAAGATAATGTAACTGAAATCTTGATAGATACCTGAAGAATCTCTTTTTCGAGTAGAGCCTTGCATAATCTAAATTGCACTGACTCTAACTTAATCTTACATTGCAGTTGAACCTAAACGTAAACAAACACAAAGGTTGATTTGATACTCAAAGCAAACGAGGGACAGATAAGAACGAAAGCAGCACTTCAAAAAAGAATTTATCCACACAAGAAATGTCACCTTTTGAGCCTTCAGACCTTGAATTTCATATTGCAACTGCTTAGTTGATTCATCTACCTTTTTCCTTTGAGTTGAAAACTGGGACCGAGTACCCAGTTTCATCTTCAATTCAGTAACCTGAAACAGCATGATATTGAAACAAACCACAAATCACGGCCTCACCAACAAGACATTTTCATTCTACTACACACAAACAAATAATTTACCTGATCTTCTAGCAAGTTCAGCTTCTGAAGATACTCTTTCTTTAGCTTTTCAACTCCATTCTTCGAAGCTGACGAATCACTCCCCAGTTGTTGTTGCCTTAGTTCAGCAATCTCAATCTTCAAATAACACAGCACGCGAAGTAAGCAACATTAACTTCCACTCAACATCATAACAGACAGCAGTAATAACTCGTTCAAATAACTGATTCATTAAAATCTTGTGATCAACAACATACTCAATCACTACAAAAGCTGTCAAAAATCAATTGAACAATTACCTTCCTAAAGCTCGAAATATTTCAAAATTAGGGAAACGCTTTCCATTGAAGCGACAGATGATTCCATTTCAAAATTCGGAACCATAAACCTATTCCGATACAAACGCAAATACTGATTCTAAACTCAATAAGCTTCTTAAGAACAAATTTCTGATTTATTCCGATACAAACGCAAAACACAGATTCGAAACTCAATCAACTTCCTAAGAACAAACATATGATAAATCAGATCCTATAACAAGCAATTTTATCGGTGACGAGATGACAAACCTGATATGCTTTATTTTCTGCCTCGAGGTTGCGAATCCTCTCCTCGTACATTTGCTTTTCGCTCGGGTCCGAAGAAGAGTCATGGACTGGACTTGTTTGCTTGGATCGGCGACTTGTCTTCTTCATTATACTCTTTCGAAATCGAAGGAAGTAATCGCAGAAGAGAGAAAAACAAAGAGCGAAAAAAAAAAAATTGAACCCCAAATTTCTTCTTCTATGGAATCAAAGGATATATCTGCGACATTAGAATCATAACGTTACCATGCTAACCGGGCCATGTAAACAGCCAATCGTCATATGCCACGTAAGCAAAGCAATTGAAGTTTTGCGGAGGGAAACTTGATTCAAATTTTCTTTGTCCGAAATGAGTATTATTATTATTATAAGGCCAAATTCTACATTTTAGAATTTTAATTTTAATTTTTTATCTTCAACTTAGTCCCTTAAATTTTAATATTTCAATTTATTTTCAGCACCAACATTTTAAAATTATTAACAGCGTTAACTATTATTTCATCCGATTTTCAATCATTTTAAAAATTTAAAACATTAAATTAAACTTTATAAAATCTAAACTGGATATAAAAAAATAAGTTAAGAAATTAAAAATATATTTTTCTTATTATACTAGTGGACGTATGTCTATTTTTTTAAAATAACAAAAAAAAAATATTTATTATTTTATAACTTTTTATTTTATAACGTATAATATATTTTCTTTTCTTTCCAAAAAAATATTTTTGGAAATAAAAAAATTACCTAAATTTTCTTACATTAATTTTTATTAATGTTTTATAATTTAAACGTTTTTACACTATTTTTTTAATTTAATTAACAAGTCTTGATTTCTAAATATTAATATTTTAAATTTTTTATACAAATATCATTTTGCAATATTTTTCTATGTGATATATATAAAGCTCTTTCTCCCCTTCTGTACTCCATCTCTTTCATCTTCTTCTCACTTTATTTACTTCCTTTCCTTCATTTTTTTAAAAACTTATCTTTACACAGATATAAGAAAAAGTTATATGAGTTTAAAGGAAGAGTACTTATCCCTTGAAAAAATCTCTACTTAACCCATGAATTTATAACCAATATTTATTAACTTATTTTGTCTTCTGAAGTATAACTCTTCAGTTTAAAGGAGACAAATCCTAATTTTGATGATCAAATCGAAAGTATTTATTTTAACCATCTATAAGTGTATTTGACAATTCATTTCAATCAATTTATAATTTATTTGACTAAGTATTTAATAAACACATTTATTTCACTAACCAAAAACATTTTTTCAAATGTTATTGTATGTTTTTTCTTGTATATCTTAATACTTTAATAAAGCCCTTTAATTATTACTTCATTAATATTATATTATTTGTTTTATGTTTCATGAGCAATTTACTGTCTTGACATTAAGGTTGCCTCCAATTCGCTTTTCTTATGAAGAAAAGATGTTGTTAGTAATAAAAACGAATTAAGGTTGAGACTTGGGTTGGGAGCTAAGAATTTGAGATTTTAGGATGTGCTTATAATTGATAGTTTTATCTGACATCTTTCTGTTCCAACATCCCAGTTTCATTAACTAGTCTTCAGGACCACAAATGTTCAGCTTTTCATTTTTTTTTTTTTCTCATAAATGTTCATTTGTTACAGTACAGTTTGATACAAATAATTCTCACATGCAGCATGTTACTAAGGGCAAGGTATTGGAACGGGAACTCAACGCAAATTGTTAGCCATATAACTGAGTTATGACCTTAAACAGTGTTGTTATCCATTATTATTAGAAATTTGCGTATGTATTTTTCTCATTACTGCAGAAACCGATTTTCTGATGTTATAATTCTGTCGAAATTAGGTTCAATCTAAGATGATCTTGATCTGTTAGTTAGTCCCGTAATACACAAACGTAAACCTATATCCCTTGTGCTAAAAATAATTACAAGTAAATCCTTACAACAAAATTCATTTCTGACTAGAAATAAATTCTTAACCTAACAATAGTCTCTGATCTATATCTTAAACTAAACTAGATAAAAATCCACACATTACCATGTCAAATCTCTAAATTTGTTTATTAATAAGAAATGAGGTTTAGCGCAAGAAATAATAAGGACAAGGAAAACATGAAATTTCATGATTAAAGATAATTCACAAGAAACAGAGAGATGTAAAGAAAGGGTTAATATATTAAAAAAGATTTTCTTTTGTTAAAAAAAATAAAACTACCATAGATTTCTTAATTAGAAAGATTGGATTATCATATAGGACTAAATTTTACAAGATTGAACTACGAGAAATGGCAGAATATGAACAATGACAAACAAGAATTAAAAGCAAAAATTCTACATTTTTAAAATAGAAGACTAAACAGCACCCTCTTTCATTCTCTGGTTAACTGAAATTTTCGAACCTCGCCTAAATTTCACCAAGAAATGCCAAAAAAAATTGTTATAAACATTTCATAGAATATGAAACAGGAAAAGCAATAAACCAAAGTGTAAAATAACCGTGAACCTTTTATGTGCTTTAAAATTGCTAACGCGTTTTCACCAGATTTTATGGTTTAGAATAATAGACAATTGGTGTTAGTGCTTGAGCTGTTAAGAGCCAATCCGATACTCTATTCACATTTGGGTTGATTAAATCTCTTGAACTCATCCGCAAATTAATACTTATACGGATCATATATACATGTTAAATTGCAACATGCGATACAAATCAGATAACAGTATTCCTAAATAAATTTAGGACATGCATCGGCATCAATTTAGACATTCTTCAAAAATTTGGTCTGTCATAACATTCTATAAGATATGAAAATTAACTGTGTCTTGTCATAGCCCCTCTTAAGAACAGATAACAAACATACTTCACCTGAACCAGCACACAAACATGACCTGCTAGTAGCAAAACGATTCATTAAAAAAAGAAAAAGAAAAATTGGTACATCGCCATAGGGCATGGAATGCTCTGAAAGATTTTGGTGATCTGTTATACCTTAACTGGGATCAGACTTGTCCAGAGCTGCAACCAAATGTATAGTTCAGTTCAGCACAGACGATTCATATTAGCAAATTAGGTCACGAAAATAGAATAACAGAGGTAAAGGAAATTACCGTTGTAATTGAGTAACTTCTCAATGAGGTCAACGTGGGTCATGAGCATGCGTCTACAACAATACCGAACCAGACCCAGTGCATCCAATGCATCTCTGCAATCCATCACCATGTTAAATATTAATACAGCAATATTAAAACTATAATTAAGAAATCAAGTATATATACACAATAGTAACATTTATAATCAACCTTTCAGAGTTAGAACTTTTGATTAATCTTAAAAAAGAATATGAAAAAATAAAAAGAAAGGATTAGGGCACGGACCCTTCACTGTAATCTGCCTGCAGAAGGTCCAAATAGGTGTCCCATTTGTTTCCGATGACCTAAATCGGAGAAAAAGAACGAAACTGAGAATTAGTTAAGCAAAACCCTAAACCCTAAAAATGTAAAAAAAGGTCGAAGTTTAATTAATTAATTTCGATTGAGGACGAGACAAATGGAATGAAAAGAGGAAGAAAGATAATATACCTTTCCACAGGTGAAGCAACGAACGGGGATGATCATCTTCCTCTACAGCTACCACGCCCTTCTTCTGTTTTCTATATTGTTTTTCACAAACAAACTGATTTTGAAGCTTATTTATTTCACAAGAAATTAATGAAGCAGTCTTTTTACGCTTTCATAAGTAAATGGGCTATTTCAAGATTCAAGCCCATGTTTATTTGGGCTCTTCTGTTAAACCAAAAAAATCAACAAAACGTTACTTTTTTTTTTTTTTTTTACTTTTCATTATATATTAGTTAAGGATAAATTAAGGAGAGAAAAATAGTACTAAAATTCATTTTATTCATTGGTTAGAACTTAGATCAATGATCATTGACATAATGTTTTAATTGACATCTATGGTTCAAGTTATATTTTATTCGTAAATGTCATTTTATTTAACATAACTAAATTGAATATTTGTAGTCTACAATCTATTTTGTACAATAGATTTTATGTTTGAAAAAGTCTAAAACATAAACTAAACTAATTTTAACTTAATTTGTTTGTTTTTCACAAGTGTTAAAGTATCATTAATGCTTACCCTCAACCATTTCCTTGCAAAGCTTTATTGGTCATGGAAATGGCTTAGGATCTTCCCCAAGAATAAAACCAAAATTAGCATGAGAAAGAACTCTACATTATTTCTAAGGAGAGATTGTCTAAGTACCAGCTAAAGAAAAAAAAATTACTCCAAATATGGATAAAAGATAAATTCAATTAATGTATCATTTGCATCTTCTCTGTTTGGGTGAGTATAAGCAAAATTGGTTATGAATGAAATTGGTTCTAAAATTGAGCTTGATATAAAGTAATTTATATTCTAAAAACTTGTTAATAGTAAATTTCAATTTAACTTTTTTATCAAACATAAAAGCAATTTAGAGTTGTCTCAACTCCAATTAATTTAGACGTGCAATCATTTCTCAAAATGGAACCAAACATGCATATATTATCTTAGCTTAGTATTTCAATATTTTGGATAATCAAAAGAGTTATTGTTTGGTTCCATGGGAAAGATCCAGATATGTAGTATAAATAAAGATATCAACACCTATATCTTGATAGGCTAAATGGACCATTTAATAAAATTTGTCTCAAGAGTTTTAGATCTAATTTGATTTTATATTGAACTAATAAATTATTTTGGTCCACTTTAAAAAATATATAAAAATATTTTTTAATCTTAAAAAAAATAATATAATATAAATATAATTATTATTTGGTAAAATAAATCAACTCATAAATTTATGGATTAATCTATTTTAAGTTAAATGGTGGATTAAAAATAATTAAATTTAAATTATAATTTTTTTTACTTATATCACCGTACTATAATTACAATTCTAACAAGCATCCTAACTAGTATTAATAATCATCTTCATCATTCCTAATTGAGACTAATTTTTATTTAGAAAGTGAAATACAATAATACAAGAACTGTAACAATAAAAATAACTTAAAAATATTTTAAAATGTATATTTAACTTGTATTGATAGATTTTAATCATCTACAAAATTTGGTTATTAAAAAGTACAACAAAATTACCCTTAATACATCCAATTATGCAAATAGATTGTACGGATGGATGGATATAATGTGTAAACACATAAGTTTTCTTTTGCTTCACGTCTAATTAAATTTTTCTGGCATTAGACTGACCAATTCATGTTCTGATTAAACTATTTTAATTTAGAATTTAAGCTATTTGCTGTTGACAAGTGTTAAGTTATCATTTATCCAACCAAAATATTTTAAAAAATTAAAAAATTCAGATTTCAAACATTTTAAATCTACTAAAAAGAAGTAAAATCTTGATAGATACATAATCTTATATATTTACAATCCCATGGGCATTCAGCAGAAAAAGATTTTCTCCATTGAGGAATTCAACTCAAATACTGAGCTTCGATGGAACATATTTTGACCTCACCTGAGAAGGGTAACCGTTTCTGGCCTTCATCTGAAACCGTATGCAATGCTGAAATCAATAGTATAAGAACCAATAAAATCTAGCGAAACTTCTATACATTTTCTTTCATCACCAAAACCACCACAAGACACTAGTCTAGTGTTTCTTTCTTTATAAACATGAATGATCAAAGGGGTAAGAAACAAATCTGATCAGCGTCTATTGTTGTTCTCTTTCTCGTCTAGGATTCTTTTGTATCGTACTGCACTCCTTGTTTCAAAAGCTTCATGTTCATCTGACTTACCAGCAGCATTCTTGTCCCACAATGGCACGCCATTACTATTGGATGAGCCTGCCCTTCGACCAGTCCTTCGTATTTTCAAGGGTACATCAGGGTCCCCAAAATTACCCTCTGCCCTAGGGGCTGAGGCAGCGTTTTCAGGCCTGGATTTGGACCTTCTATGTGGTAGTCTATCTTTATTCGCAGCAACATTTGTTTCACTCGTATTATTATTTTCTTTTCTGAGTTTAACATTGATGTTGGGAACCTGGACTTCCAAATTCTCTGGCTGCGAAGAAGGAGGAGGATCTGGAATAATAATTACGGTGGTTGTCGTTAATTTCTTTTTCGGATTATCGTTCTTGGCATTTGATTTGATCTGAGATAAGAAATTATAAAGATTAATAACAGGACAACATATAAGAAATTTTAAAGCTTAACCAACAATTTTTAATACCAATAAACAAATAATTACTGACAGTAATTACACTAAAGTAATATAAAACGAACGAAAATTCAAAATAATTATTTGTGGTTTATGAAATGTCATTAAATATCTAAAAAACGATATTAAATGTTTTTACTTATAAATATAATTTCATTTGTTTATATTATTTTTCTTGTTAAAATAATGATATTTTATTCTTATTTGACGAAAAAATAGAAATAAGAATAAAATAAAAAAAAATTATAAATTTTGAAGTTTTAGAATAAAAACGATTTAAAATAAGGTAAAATTTATAAATAATTATTAAAAATATAGTACACCTGGACTCCTTAAATGATATAAAAATATAAAATAAATATTTCAGCAATAGAAGAAAACATGAATAAGATAGTTAATGGATTAGCATACAATTTTAAAGAATAAATATTAAATATCGTTTCCATACAATTTTGAAGTAGCTGCATACAATCTTAACGTCTAAATTAACCGGATAAAAAGAATATATGGACAAGTGTTTATCTAAATAATTTTGTATAAATTATTTTTAATTAAAAAAAATTATAATAATATCATTTATAAAAAATAAATTAATTTTTAAAATATTAAAAAATTATAAGTCATTTTTTTTTATATAAAAATGTCTTAAAAAATTGTGAAGATAATTTTTTAATCAAGAAAATATCTTGACGTTATAAAAGATGACTGACACGCACCAACCTGTGTATTTCCTATGTCAGATAGAGGTTTTCTGTGCCCTAGGTCACTGTTTGTCTCAGGATGCCTATCAATCAGCGCCCCCTGAAGTAACTCTGCACCTTGAGTAACAAGAAGATGATCTTTATGTGTTTCTTCGATACTTGCCTGCGTTGGCTCTTCCAGGGATTCATTTGATATCGATGCTCTGTTCGCACAGTTGGTTACTAGGCAACCACAAGAACTCTCACAACTGCAGCCCATAGCTTTGCAGATGCAGTTCGTTGTCTTGCATGATGAGGTTCTGCTACAATTACAGCAAATATCTGATGCACTTTCCTCAGGTGTATCAAGTACATCTCTTGAATTTTCTTTGAAATCTTCTGAATTGTAGATATTGGATTGATTATCTTCCATGTCTGTTTTAGATTTCCTTTTCCTAACCCTTAATTTTCCAGATTCTTGCCACTCGTCATCTGTCAAATCATAATCATCCGACTCTGTCTCAGATATATCCATGTCCTCAAATAGAAGGGTTGACTGGCGGTAATCCTGAAGTCAAAATAAGTTTACAGAGAATTAAATAATTAATTAACTATTTCTCATTAATTGCAGTGGCTAAAAATGCTACTGGTTATGAAATGGAAAATCCTTTGCCGGCATTTTTAGAAGAGAGCTTGTGAGATGATATGTGAGACCTACCGACTTGTCCAGGTCGTACTTATGACCTCCAACATTCAAGTCAGAATATTCTGAATCGCCGCCATATTCTGAGTTTCTTTTCGAAGCTTCATTCTGCCATACAGTTCAAATGATTCGGGAAAAATATTAAATAGTTGAAGAATCAAACTTGGAAAGAAGGACGATTAACTAGTTATTTAATTAAAGTTTTATCTGAATGATGGATAATATGTAGCTGAACACAAACCTGCAACTTTAATTTTTGAGTTAATTCAGCTTTTATCTTTTCCGACTGTCGAAGTGAGTAGCTTAGCCCCACTACTTTTTCTTTTAGATCTCTTATTTCGGTTTCCTTCTCTCTGCAAATCACTTCTTTATCTCGTAATGAACACCTGTGATAAAGAAAAGCCGGAGGAAAGTCAAACACGCGAAAAAAATTGGTTTACTTATGATTAACACTAAGTTTAACTGCGTAATATACCTGGACGAAGATGCAATATTGAATAAATAAGTCATCAAATTCTTGGCATCAGCAACGGACCGAACTTGGTTCCAACGCCCTTTACCACTGAAAACTCGTTCCTGCTCTTCTGCCTCAGACAACTGGGATAACATAGACACTAAAGTTGTGGAAGAAGTCGAAAGCATGTTTTGAAGGGCAAAAACCCTAGAATTTCTTGCAGCAGGAGACATTGTTGTCGGACTATCACTACATCAGCAGCAAATGAGAGAGTTTGTCAAACATAGGTTACCCGGAAAAAAAAATTGTATAATTGTTGAAGGAAAAATAGTTAACTGCAAGGAATTTCACCTTGTATCGTTTCGATTTTGTGCTTCTTCCTTTAACCTCATCATCTCCTCAGCCATTTTAGCCCTCCTGAAATGTAAAGCAACAAATAAATGAATTAGTGAGAAAAGCTCTAATAAAATAAAAACAGAAAAACTGTAACATACAGTAAAGCCTAACAGAAATTTTAATCTTGGGTATATAAATGTTGTACCATCTAGTTTTCTAGCACAAAATCACTGGGTGCTCAACTCAAACCAAATGTTAACTTCGATTTCATTGCAAGAAATTAACTTCGATTGCATTTTACTCTCTTTATAATCAGTCACAATTACAAATCGTTTGGTAAACTCATCCAAAAGCCAGTGTTGATAAAATCCACTCACCAGCAGATATTCTTTAAGATATTTTATCAATATTTATGAATAGAATATTTAAATTTATGAAATATTAATATTTTTATTTATTTCATAAATTCCACATATATATATATATATATTGGTTCAAATATTTAAGTTTTTAAAATATTTATATTTAATAAAATTATATGAAAAATAATAATATGTATAATATAGAAACATATAAATATTATTTATAAATAAAAAAATTATTTTTTATGAATTATTTAAAAAAATAATGAGATTGCTAATATTATTCTTACATATAAAAAGTATAAAGTAATTTATGATGATAATAATTTATTATTTTATATTTCAAGATATCTAAAAAATATAACTTTAATTTAAATTTGTATAATTATATTTATATATTTATTATATTTATAAATTTTTATACACTTTTGAATATGTCTTATACACGTACTATATCTTATTATTCTTAAAATAAACATATCATCATATAGGTATATAGTAAATATATTGTATTTTTATATCATAAGTTACAATTGACTTGCATAGAAACTAAAACTTTCAAATTTGGCACACAACAAAATGAATACAATGACAAAGTAATAATAGTATGTCCAATGACTCAGATGGCTACTCCATACTTTGCTACTTTAAAAAGTTGAGCTAATACAAATTATTATATTATTAGACGTACAAAATTAGCCGTTCAAACATATTGCTTTAAAATTCCAAATTTTACTCAGAAATTTAATCATGCATGCCACCAACTGATATTGAATCTTAAAGATAAAAAAGGGAACATACTCTTCCTTTTGACGCTCACATTCTGAACGAACTTCATGCACTCGTACATTGACTTCAATCTCGTGCTCAATTGCTTTCATCAAAACCTTTTAAAGAGAAAAACACATGTGAAGTAACAGATACCAAAACATCTATTAACATGCATGGAATATGATGTGAAGTCTGATCAGTGTGACAAGAGAAGCACATAAATTTTAATTTGTCCAGCATGTCACGACCATTTAATTAACTTCATTCTTGTATGCAGTTTACAAAGTCATCACTAGCAGTACCTGAACTCCAGGGCCATTCCCACCTCCAACACCTATAAACAATAAATTGCTGGTTATCAGTAAGCTGACGAAATAGGAAAAAGAGCCACATGTGCATAAATCCCCTGACCAATAGTTTCACGTGAGGAAGCTCTTCGAGATTCCACAAGTTCTTTCAGCCTTTTCGTGGCCAATGAGGCTTCTTCTGTCTTCCTTTGCAATACCTACAATGAACATATAAAAAATGGTATAAACGGCATTGAAACAAGACCATAAATAACAACAAGCGATATGAACATCAATCAACTCACCATCTTTTGCCTCTGGTTCAACGCTAACAACTTATGCATCTCATATTCATTCCTTCTCCCCTCTTTCTTAAGCTGGTATTAATCAAGATACGTATTAGAAGATTGGTTATGATTATTCATTACTAATATATTTGCTGAAACAGTGTTGGTGAGAGTTGTTTCTGTGCTTGCATTAAAGACTAAGAGTTACCTGATCCCCTCTATCTGGGCAACAGAAAAAAGTATAGAGAAGACCAGTATCAAGTTAAAAAGATTCCCAGAAGTTGGGAAAAGCTGATAGTCTACATGATTATAACAATAAACTAAGAATGTTATTTAAAGAAACAAGCAGAAATGTTTCCATTAGCATTTACCTGGAGAACTTCCTTTTCGCGTGAAGCTTTCCACAACCTAAATTGTTCTGACTCCTGCTTTATCTTATTTTGAAGATGAACCTAGAGGGGGGAAAAAGAAACTGAGGAATCCCAAAGAGAAGAATACAAATTTTCTGCTACTAACTACAAATACAATGTCTAGCGGTATCATCTCACCTTTTGTGCTTTAATTCTGTGGATCTCATCCTGAAGTCCTTTTGCAAACTCGTCACTCTTCTGTTTTTGCTTCAGGAGTTGAGCTTGGGCATCTTGCTTCTTTTTCAACTCATAAACCTATAAAGCAAATAATCAGTTTATGGCATTGAGTATGCATTGCACATTGACACATTTGAAATAAAGAATCACCTGTGCCTCAAGAGCATTCAACTTTTGAAGATAATCCTGCTTCAATATTTGAGTACCGTCATCAGAGGTGGATGAAATATCCGCAAGATTCCACTTGAGTTCCTCAATTTCTTTCTACCAATAATATATCGAAGGGATTGTCACACTATTTTTAATATCTAAAACAAACTTCCCTAGAAGCACATTAGATGTCATAGCACAGGACAATAAATTACCAGCAAAACTTTCTTCTCTTGTTCCATCTCAAGAAGCTTCTTTTCATAATGATGCCTTAGAACTGAAGCATCAGCATTACTGTACAGCTTCATTTCAGCCTTCAAGCAGAGAAAAAAATTAAAAAGTAGAAACTTGTTAAAAAGTCATAACCCTACACACGTAATACAACAGATTTAAGCCATGATTTACAATTCGAAAGCAGTCTTCTAAAGCCAAGCTTTCATTCTAAATTAAAGCTTTTCGTATAATTTTACCCCTTTGAAATCTGCTTAGGTAAATAACATTGTGTTTTTTATGCGACTGATATATGAAATCTACAAACAGTTTATATACACAAAAAACTAATGTTATTCTCCAATGCAAATTTGAAGTGACCAAACGAGAGTGCATCTCAACCATTTTAAATCGATGTCTTGGTTCAGTTTAGCATAATAACTGTGTTGGAAAACTACCCTAATGGTAGTTACACTTATGATCCACCTTAATTGCAGTCATCCCTGGTCTGGCTTAGTTGCAGCATCTTGGCTACCTTATTTGCAGCGCTGCATTTATTCCTACATCAACTAAACATATGACTTAAAGATACCTTATAAAGTTTGGGTAATCCTCACGTTTTTAGCTGGTTTTAGGAAGTTGAATTAAATTATAAGATCAACATTTTGAGCTGCTACAACCTATAATAGGTCTATTATTTAGTAGTGGAGATATGGTTTATATTAATTTGCTTGGGAAATCTTTATGAAATAGTACTTACTATTAAATCTAAGTTTTTTTATTGCAGGATAGTCAACAACAGAGGGGAGGCTAAAAAAAATAGTAACAAGATGAATGAAAACATTGGACATTTCCGTTAACTATAACAAAACAGTGTTAGTTAACGACAATCTTCTTAGATAAAAGAATATAGTGCAAAGTGTGCTACAGACTTATTTTCAAAACTAGAAAGAATGTTAAAAGAGAGGAAAATTCAGAGAAACTATGCCTTTGAACCTGCTTAAGCTAGCTACAACTCCTCAGGTCATCAAAAAGGAAAAAATATGGTGAAAAAATAGAGCCGCATGAAAAGCATTATTTCTAGATGGAAAACGTGGCTTTCATAATACTGCTTTCAAGATGCGAAAAGGATCAATTGCTGGTGTAATTTTACGAATTTGCATAATTTCATGAAAGTATCAGCAATTCAAAACTCGAAAACTAAAAAACAACTGTCAACATATAAATAACTTAATTGCTAGACAAAGCAAATTTTACCTCCTTTTGTTCAAGTATTTTATCCAATTCTTTGAGCTCGTTATCCAACTTTTCTTGAAGAGACGAGTGTTCTAGCTCCTTTTCATCATCTTCCATTTCATCTGCAAACAAGGTACCAAATGTTTAAGAAAACATCAATATTTAGGATAAAATGGCAATGTGCATAGAAAGAAAAATGAAAACTAAAAGCAAAGTCAGAATTTAAGTAGTACAAATGATGTTGCAGTATCTTTCAGAATCAATAAAGTAATCTCAAAATTAATGGATGGACTTTCCTCAACAAACAAAAAATAGTCATCAATACTTTAGTGTCAGCTACAGTCATTAATACTCAATAAAAGATATTGATAGGTCCATAATGTATGAATACAAATGAGGGAAGAGAGCAAGAAATGGGCCTCAACTAAGCCTGCGGGTATAAGAAAGAAGAAAGAAAGAGGTGCCAAAAGAGGAGTAGGAGAGAGAAGGACCGGGAAGGGAAATAACAGCATTGAAAGGTGGCAAGGATAGACTGGAGGATGCAAATAGTGGAATCAAGCGAGGAGAGAGAGAGACACTGGAGATAGGACAATGGGAAGGGAGGGGAGTTTTTTGGTGAGAGGTTTTTGGTGGTCTTGTCTAAGTAAGGTGCTGGCCTTCTCCTAGTCAGGAGTGGTGCTAGTCTTTTCATCTTGAATTTTTCTATTTTGTTCCATCTTGACAGAAACATTGCTCCATTCATCACATCTATACTTCTTTTATAACACTATAAAGAAGATTCTTCCTTTGGCAAAGTAATTTCATATTAACATAGATATCATTTTCTTTTTCTATCAGATGCACTGCACCGGAATACAACAGTAAGAAATTCACAATGCACTATCCTGATATAGCAACAGCTTTGACATCACAATAAGAAAAAAAACACACCAGGTTCAGGTACGAATAAAGCATGTTTTGATCCATATCCATCATCATCGGAATCAACACAATCAACAAAACGACTTGAATTCGTGGCATTTGAAGTTTTCAATCGTAGCAATTCTCCTTCCAGATCTTGGATCTTTGACACATAAGATTTCAGTAGGACATAATCCTATAAATAAGATCAGAGCATAATTCAGTGACGGATCTTCTTCTGACAACTGTAACCAACCATTAAAACATTAATACATAACACGTTCAAACCTGATTTGAATTTGAGTCGATCTCATCCCATGATTTACCATTTCGAATTGATTCTAATTTCAAAACCACTTGGTCCTTTTCAACCTAAAAACATTTTCAGTTCTGTGAGACCAGCACTTGAAGTAAAAAAGAACACTACAGAGATATTGTAAGCAACTCACAACATTGATTATAACTGAGAAGGGACTAAGGATCAAAAGAAAACCTGGGCGTCAAGAGCACGTTGTGCTAAACTCTCAGAAGTCACTTGGCGTCTTTTAAGCTCATGTTGTAGCTCTGCATTACTTGCTTCAAGTAAGGATATTTTGTGTTTAAGAATCTGAAAAAAATTTAAAAGAAAAATATCATTAAAGGACATAAACATTTAAACAAACCTCTTCTAAAAATGATGTACCTGAATCTCCTCGATTGGTGGTCCACTGGCCTCACCTCTATAAAATAGAAGCTCAGCTTGCAAATGCTCAATCTGATTCCGCATTGTCTGCATTTGAGCTGCTCCTGGATCTCGATTAATCTGGAAAAGTAAAATTATCAAAACCAAAATACCCTGTGCCTTGAGTAAAAAATGAACCAGGGATGGAAATGATGAATGAATACAAGACACTTACAAGTGCCTTGTTCTGAATGTTACGAGCACGATTTGCGTATTTTAAAGTGTTCAATGTCTCTTCAGCGTTTGTATCGGCTGGACTAACACATGCTGTAACATTGTCGACAGGTTAGATGATGCACGTAACTATATAAAACAAAAAAATATAAAATATTCCATCATGCATCAAGTGTACCTATCATCACAGTTTTGCTGTTTCCTCCCAGAGAATCCTGCACATTCATTCATCATCCAATTGCATGTCATGATAGATATGTTCTAATAATCACTACAAACAAAGCTTATTATCACGTATTTTCTGTACCGGGTTTTTTAAAACAAGTTCCAAGATAGGATTGGCAATACATTCTATCCACGTCAAACTTTAGTTCAATAGTTTTCATACACAAATAAATGACAAGATGCAGTATCAACAAGGCATGAACTCAAGCGTAACATTCATTTAAAAGTTCTGTTTTTATGTCTTACTATTTTTTACATTATTTTACATCGTAAAAAGAATCATTTATGCAAATGATACAATGGAAAAGACAGATGTACCAAGTATAAGAATTACTACTTTTATTGCTTAACCTGAAGTAGGCGCGTTAACTTGCTATCACGATACGGCACATGTCCTCCTTCTTTTCGCTTTTTTTCATCTCCCAGTGCACTTATTACATTTCCAAGAGCTAATAAACCCTTGTTAATATGAATTCCTAATCCATTAAAAAAAATTGAGTATTAAATGACATACACCTTACAAAAACAGTTAGGAATGGGCTTCAATTATCTCTATTTTCAATTTTTTATATTTTAACAATTGTACAGAAATACTGTTTGTATAAAACCTATTATTCCTAACCCTATAATTTGATTGTATTTTATTATTGACAATGAGAAATACCTTCTTTTAAACGCAAGCCATCAGCACCAGTTCGTTTCACTCGTTCAGAACCTGCTAGGTCCACCAAATGGAGTTTGGCACATAAGATGTCGTCACCTTTCTTTTGCTCTATTGTGATTGTGAAGATAGCATGTGAACGACTAGGCAAAACATGTGAACCACACAGTTAACATACTATAAATTAATTTTTCATCAATGTAATTTTCATGTGTATCATTATTGTTGTCAAAGTAAAAGAATCTAAAATCATTTTTATGACATTTTACCTTGATTGACTATTCATATTTGTACTCCCAGTGGCACGTGACAATGAACCATTTGAGAGATACGATGTCATTTCATCTTTTGTCTTAACATCAGCCTCAGTCACCCCAGCAAGTGTTATTCCTCCATTCATAGTTTCTCTGATTTGGATGGGAACTCTGCTGGGTGCAGCAACCTTTGCCGTAGATGCTGCCTCTCCTTTAGATGAACTAGAATCAAGCAAATCAAAAACCTCTTCTTTGAATATCTGTCAATTTTTAGCAAATCAAGCTTTAAAAGTTTGATCTAAATTGACAATATCAGATAAATTCATCTTCATCAACCAACAACATAACATTTTGTTTACCTCAATAAATGATACTCTGATCAAGAATTCTGTGGAATCATTTGTAGCCTTAACTCTGTCGAATATGGTCTCCAATACCCTGGGTATAATTCCACCACTACTCCCCTCTCCATTATAGTTGGTGCCCATGGTATATGTTTTCCCAGAGCCAGTCTTACAGGAATAAAAAAATAACTCAACCACAATTGCAGGATATAGATAACAAAGCACAAGTTTGACAAACGAACATTTCACAATCATCACGAGTGCAACATAATCAATCAAAATTATACCTGACCGTACGCAAGAACTGTAGCATTGTATCCATGGAAGAGTGCATCAACAAGCGGCGCCACACAATCGTCGTAAATTGAAGAGGAAGGTGTCCCCGTGCTACCATACACATAATCATAGGTGAAACAATGTGATCCTATATGCACCTACCGAGTAGGTCAACATCAATTTCATAAGTTTTACGAAAAAAAAAACTCCAAAATTGTCAAATAAACATTATCTCGACACATCAAAAGAATTCAGAAACAATATAGCACCTGAGGTTCACCGGGCACAACCGAAATACAATCTGTGCAACCGATAAGTAGCTCCGACGTAATCAATGGACGTATATTCACCGCGACTCGCACGCATTCGGTCTCCATCGTCTCTGTCTAACTCAACCCGCTTGGAAACCCTATAATAGTAATTTACCGCAAAAGTCAATATCGTGATCAATGTGAAAAACACGAAGCGTCAAAGACAAATTTGTGGAGAAGAAGGAACAGAACGGAACGAAACGAAAGGGGTTTACGTTTCGTTTGGATATTTGAATAACGATATTTTAAATGAGGACGTGTTGTTTTTGGGTTTAACGGAAATGGAGAAAAAGGCGCTTGGGTCGAATTCACATACGGAATGTGATCACGCGCGCACGGGAAACTAACGGTATAGTATGTCGACTGTAGTGAAAAGAAACCCACCAAAAATCGGTAACAATTCCAAAGCCAACAATATTTTTTTTTTTTTTATCATTTCTTTTTTTTATTAGGTTATCGTTCTCTTGAATAGATGGGTTACACGTATAATTTAATCAATATATGCAATATATTTTTAATTTAATTTTTACATATATAATGTATTTTTAATTCGATCATGAATCAGAATGAATCAGAATAATATACTGAGATCAAATTAAAAATATAAAAATATATCAAAATTAAATTAAGAATGCATACTAAATTAATGCTACTTAACATTAAATTAATAATGTTTTATACATATAAGAACCGATTTAATAATTTTTTTATGTTTAATGATGAAATTAAGAATTTTTGTCACAAAAACTAAATTAGATTTTAATCAAATTAAGAAATCGTAGACATGTTGGCTGAAGCAGAAACAAAATTATTTTATCCAAAATAATTAAGAATTACAGTTTTTTTTCTCTTATGGATTATTTCTATTTTTTATAAGTATTTAATTTTAATTGGATGTGCCTAAAGTTATCATATTCTGTCCACGTTTATAAAAAATAACTTTTAAACTAGTCTAATAACACGTATGTTGAAAAAAAAAATATAATCCATATTTTATATATATTAGTAAGCTTTTCTATATAATATTATCCTTTATTTTAAATTTACAGAGTATATGCTAGTATATGAATATTTTCAAAAACTTATACATGTTCAGGGGAAAAATATTTAAAATTTTGGGTAAAAATTAAAACAGGACCAATGACCTATTAAGAATTTTGTTAAGTAAAAAACTATATTCGATAATGTTGAATTTATAGTCGAACAAGTTAAAATCAAATGAAAAGTTATAAATATAAATCATTAAATTTTATTTAAATTGTCATAATCAAAAGGAGAGAAAGAGAGTTAGGAATTATACATTTAGTGATTACAGCGTTATCCATCAATAATAATTAATAATAAAAGTAATTTATTTAAAATAGATAATATGTAAATAGTCATTACTAAAATTAACAGTAATTTGAATTATCAAATCATGTTAATTATCTCTATCTTTATTATTATTTTTGTGATTTTTTTCATGAGTTAAAGTAAAACACAATCCAAATGCAAAAATAATTTCATAATTGTAAATAATATATCATAAATTTTAATAATTTTAATATCATATAAAAACAAATTTTATATAATATTCAAAAGAGATTTATGATTTAATTCTTGATTTACCCAACAACTCAAACGCAATTAGATATATACGTATAAGAAGGATCATCTTTGGTTAAAAACTTTTAAATTATAGTGTTTGGATCTTATTAGTTGTTTTTAAAACTGACATTATAATAAAAATGTTATATTAATAAAACTTGTTGAAGATTTGAATTTCATGATAATATAACTTTAAGCAATTAATTTATACTATATATAAATTTAAGGGTTAAATATGTTTCTATTTTTATATATTTTTTTATTTTTTATTAATTAATTCAGTTTATAATTTAAAAAATATATATATATATATATTTTTTTTTCTATATCCAAACTTAAAAACACAATCTCATTTAAATATTTAATAGATTAATTTTAATTTTAATTTTAAATATAATATTTATTATAAAAATTACAATGATTATTTTTTTAAATATTATTATTTTATAAAACATTAATTAATTCTATTTAGACTAAATAGATTAAATTCATTTAATTTAAGTTCGTAATTTTTTACTTAATCTAAATCATTTTAATAACTCTTTAAGTTAGTTGATGATTATATTTTATAAATTTTATTTTTTATCAAAGTTGGTCACTGGAGAGTGATGTCAAGGACACTTCTATGTTGTGCTAGATGAAAATTTGTGGCTATAAAAGTTTTCATAAATGTTGTTCTTTTCAAGATGGTAGAACAAATATTAGAGATTTAACACATTATATCACATCATAAAGATCATATCACTTACACAGGTTTTAAATTACTTTTTAAATTTTATCTGCAAAATAAATTTGAGACAAACAGTATTACCTAAAGTTTTGGATTTCATTAGAATGACTAGAAAACTTAGAAGCAATATTACAAAATGTGCAATTGACTCCTTAATTCCACAAATGTACCTAAAAAAAAGGAAAGAAAACAACAAAAAGGTCCTAAAACGGAAATAGAAATACACGCTCGAGTAAAGCATATAGACAGAGTAAATTGGTAGTCCTAAATTTCTACCTCGTTCAAATCTTGAAACAATTTATTTGTTCTTCCTAAAGGTGACTCTTGTCTAGATCATCAAAATAGGGATGTTCCATTGCTTTCTTGGCAGAAATCCGCTTGGAAGGTTCATATTTCAACATTTTCTGAAATGAAAAGAGAAAAACTAAATAAAATGAAATGAAATTCAACAGGGGTTACTAAGAAATAGTTAGATAAGAAGCAACTAACAGATAGCAGATCGAGTCCAAGCTCATCCAAACTGGGAACAGCTGAAGACAGACTTTGAGGATTCCATTGGGGGTATTCATGCCAGTTCATTAGTTTACTCACGCCTGGCCACATCTCTTCATTAGGAGTGCCCAATAGCCTACACAAATAGGTTACCTGAATGTTAGAATGTTATGCAAAATGAAGCAAAATAGTTGGCACATACACAAACACATCTACATTACTGCTAAATAGCTCACCTGAATATATGAAGGAGTTGTTGCAGTTCGGAATCACCTGGAAAGAGTGCTTGTTTGGTGACAAGTTCAGCTACAATTGAGACACAAATAACATTAGTAAATCCTCTACCTAACATACAAAAAAAAATTGAACAAGATCTTCATTCTTACCAAATATGCAGGCAACAGACCACATATCAACCGCCATTGAGTAATGGGTGGCTCCCAAAAGGACTTCAGGAGCTCTATACCACAGAGTTAGAATCTGTAAATAGAGACATTGGCATACAAATGTATTAAGGAAGGCAGAGGAAAAAACAATACTCTTTAGAGAAGAAGATGCTATATCTCTTGTCCTTTTACCTCATGTGTATATTTTTTAATTGGTACAGTAAATGCTCGGGCGAGACCAAGATCAGCTATTTTAAGCATCATTGTTTGCCGGTCCATCAACAGATTGTGAGGCTTCAAGTCCCTTAATAAACATTTAATTTACATTCAATTTATGTTACACAATATAAACATATATGTATGTGAGGGAAATGAAAGGAAACAAGGAAAAAGGGTTAACAACCTGTGCAAGATTCCATGACCGTGGCAGAAAGCAACGCCTTTGCAAAGTTGGTACATCAAGCTCTGTAACCAAATTCACAATTCACAAAATTGATATATAAAATATAGGGGATGTAGAAGATAGAGAGGGATCTGAAAAGTTATATACTTTGACGGTTTGTGGTGGAATTGAATCTCCAGTTTGACGGAAAGAGCGAATGAATTTCTTGAGATCGGTATCCATGTACTCAAATACCAAGTAGAGGACTGTTTTGCCTTCCTTGTTCTGGCCTTGTTTGACATCCATTAACCTGTGTTTGGAATTAGGTATGAGCGTTGAAACAATGAAAGAAAGAAAGAACAGAAGAAGAGGAAGAAGAAAGAGGAATTATATACCTGACGACATGGGGATCACGAGAGAGCATCCGCAGAATGGAAACCTCGCGGAGGGTGGTGGGAGGAACACCTTCTTCGTCCTCGTGGAGGCGAGTCTTCTTGAGCGCAACGATCTTCCCAGTGGCCTTTTCTCTTGCCCTGTACACTTTTCCGTAAGTCCCTTCTCCAACCTTTTCAAGCTTTTCGTATGCATCCTTCGCCGATAGTACTCCCGTTTTCTCCATTTCTCTTTTCTCTTACTCAATTCAACCACATCAATACGAACCCTGTTCCAACATTTTCGAATATATATATATATATAATAAATTTCAAATCAGAGGTTGAGTCGTTGAGCAACAGACACTTCATTTTTGAATTTCAAATCCCGCTCCCTTCCCCCTTCTCAACCTCAAATTAGGAATATCATTTTTTTTTTTCCTTTTCTTTCCACCAAAATATATTCATCCCTATTCTAGATAATTACAAATGTCATATAAATTATAATAATGCTATATTAAATATTTTTATGTTCTAAATGAGTATTTTAAATTTTATTAAAATAAGAAATTATTATGAATAAAATAATATATATGCTAAATATATTTGAATTTAAAATACATATATTAATTAATGTTTCAAAAAATTCAAAACTCTTTAAAGTATATAACTTAGATTTTTTTATTTAAAATGCAGAACTTAAAATTAAACATTATTTAACCATGATGTTTGAATAATGTGGACATTTATCTCGCTTATTTCAAATTAAAGTAACATAATTAAAATTCATATTTTAGATCATGGTAAATTCAAATATAAAATAATAATAATGATATATTATTATGGTAAAAACGTATATGATGTCAACTAATTTTGCATTTTTTATACAATATTTAAGGTGATTATTGTAAAAAGAAACAAACTTACAATATTTTCATTTATGATTAAATATTACTATAAACATATTTAACTTATTATTACATGAGCTATTTTTTCTAAAAATATATGAAAAATACTTTTTCAAATTTTTATATACTCATCATTCTTAATATTATTTTAAAAAAGAGTAGAAAAAACCAAACCAATATCCTATATTTTTTTATAAGATTCTTAATAAAATTGAACAATGAAAATTCAAAATTAACCATTACTGAAGATTTTAATTGGTCAAATTGCAATCTTATCAATGTGATTGTGTGAATTACTTTGAAATTTGTAACAAAATCTTTAATAATTTATTTTTTAATAAGTCTTGGTTTCTAAAATCAACTTTCTTATTATTGGATGTGTTATTATATGATTTTAAATTTGTTATCTCGCAACATTCGTTACAGTTTTATTTTATAGAATATTTAAATCACAGTCATTTCATTAAATAAACATATCTTTTTCATTAAATAAACACATTTTTTTTCAAAATCTCGTTATATGATCTACCTTCGTGTGAGGAGTGAGGAGAGAGAAACACTATGAGGAGTGAGGAGAGAGAAACAATGTGAGGAATGAAGAGAAAGACGAATCACTAAGGAGTGTGAGTAATTCGCATGAGTACGTTTGAAAAAAAAAAACCTCAAATATTAAATACATCTACGACTGAAAAATTTATTCAACTGGTAATTTCAAAGTTTCCCAAAGTTTGATAGTTATTATGACTTCTGGTTAATGATTATAAAAAACTTTCTATGAAATAAAAAAATAGGTAACGTGACAATTCTTAGGAGAAGGTATATCAACTCTTACAATTGAAATAACTCCAATTGAGACACAATGAAGAATATAGAAAGTGATTATGGGTCTAACTCACTCTCAAAACCGGTTCAGAAAATAAAGTTTATACCTCACTTATATACTATAGTTCGGCCTCATTTTTAGTTAATGTTGAGATTTTCCAACATCGAAGAGGTCAAGCTTAAAGACTTGAAAGTTAAGAATTTTTTATTTCAAGCCATTAATGGAAAAATTATTAACTTTCAAGTATTTGAGTTTGGCTTCTTCGATACTCTTTCATTATGTCTCGGTTGGAGTTGTTTCAGTTGCAATAATTGATATACTTTCTTCTATAAATTGTCACATTTTTTTACTTCATAGGAAGTTTTTCATTGTCATTGACCAGAAGTTATAGTGTCCATCAAACTTTAGGATGAATTATTTGGGAGGTAAGTGAAAATGGTGTACCCTTGTTGTCAAAGAGGATCGGGAAGAAGTGCGTTAAGAGGTTCAAGCGCCCCCAAAGTGATCGCAGCGGTTTATTAATGATTTTTCTCGCAAAACTTGTGTTTATTTTTTGCAAAAAAAGATGAAAGCATTCATTATGTTAAAAAGATTTAAAGTTTGCCTTAAAAGGAAGTTGATGTATTCATTATTTGTTTAAAAACCGATCGAGAAAATGAATTTACTTTAATAGAGTTTGAAAATTTCTACATAAATCAAGGAATTTTCAAACAATTAATTATTGTGTATACACCTTAATAAAATGTGGGTCGTCAAACAAAAAATTAAAACATTTATAGATGCCACCTTTCTTTTAATTATTTATAAAATAATGAATAATAATAATAATACTTTTACAAACATAAGAAATAATAAAAATATAAAAAAAAATAATATAAATTTTCAATTTAGATATTTTAAAAATACTTTTACTCTCTTTTTTTACCTTCTATCAAATAATTTGTATTTATATTTATATTTTTTTACTTAATTTTTTTCCATCAAACTACTTCATTTTTCTAGTAGTTTATTGTCTATTTGGGCAGAATTTTCGAAGGTTCTCATGCCTCTTTTGTGGAGACAGTACCATTCAAGACCATAGCTGCATTTACAGCCTTACAGTCAGCATATTTTTTGATATGTTACGGGGTGACTTGGATTCCTATTTTTGGAATATTGTTCCCGATACCATTTTTCCTTCTCATAATCATAAGAGAACGATTTCTTCCAAAGATATTCAAGTCTAATCATCTTCAAGAACTAGATGCTTCTGGCTATGAGGAAATTGCTGGTGCTCCACCTGGTTTACTGAGGGTACAAATTATCTTTCATTTCTTGTTATTATGACACCTCATGTGTTTCGTAAATTTATTTGTATATTCCAAGCTTTTCAACTAAGGACCTGAAAATCTTTTTATCAGGATAAGGAGACAGATAGTGATACTGAAGGAAGCTCAGAAGACTTCTACGATGCAGAGATATTAGATGAGATGACAACCAACAGGGGAGAGTTGAAACAAAGAACTTTCCATGATAGAAACCAGAGCTGCACTGAAGACAGACACATTCAGGTAAATGATTTATATAGAAACGTTTAAGGTTTCAACTTACTATACGTGTCTAGTATTGACTAGGTTTGTGTCATGGACTTGCACAGCTTTGTCCTGAAGATGCTGTCTGAGTATGGTGAAATCTCTCTGCACCTTCCATTGTTCAGGATGGAGAAAGGGGTCTCATAATAATTTTGTAGTCTGTTAAGGTTGAAGATGATCTTCTGTGGAACAAAAAAGGATTCAATCGGTGAAACTTGAAAGAAATTAAATGCAAAAGGAAAGAGAAGTGGATAAAAAATGCATTTAAACTTTGAAATGGGCTTTCAAAATTGGCAGGAAAACACACTGAAATGTTTAGATCAAGGATAAACTCCCCCCCTAAGTTGGCTACAAAGTTCAAAGAAAATAAAAAAGAGTCAGGTCGGGAGGAGGAAAAAGAATGGTATGTTATAAGTAGAACAAAGGAAGGGGGAGAGGAAGGAAATAAGAAAACTCAATTATTATAGTTAGTTATTTAGTTAAAATATAGATAAATGTAAGTAGCACATTCTTTAGCTTTTAGTTTGATATGATACATATACATTAGAAGGAAATTTTCTCTATTCAACTGGCCCGAGTACCATGCAGATTTTTTTAGTTCGTAGCAATCAACAAAGACAAATAGTATTCGATCAGCATTAAACGAAGCTACACTGGAATAGAATTTTGTTGTAGGGTAAATGGTTTTTTAGGTGCTTATACATTAATTCCAATTTTTACTGCATTTGTAAAATATGCAGTCATTTATATAATTAATTTTGGTGCTTGTTCGCTCACTTCTTTTCACAGTTCCAAAACATACACACCCCAGTTTGGTCAATAAATTAAATTAGTGTGCAAATTGTTAATAACTTAACAAAAAAACAAGCCTCACTTCCATTAAGGAGGGTAAGGGCCCCAAGAAAAACCAAAAAAAGTAACCTACAATAACGAGACACTCCCATTAGGTCCTGCAGAATAAAATTTCTAGAAGATCAAATTAATGTATCCTCATGGTAAATAATGTATAGTCAACGTTATTGGATGTCTAGTTTCACATCTATGCTAAATATATCAAGCTTTTAGTAAAAAGAAAAAAAAAAAAAGCTTCCCAGTTTTGTAACAACTAAACAAACCACTTTAACGAAATTTGTGTTTGATCTCCAACTTGGTTTTTTGGGCAGAAATGGCAACTGCAGTGGCCTGGGTGGCTTTGAACTGTTACTCCATTTACATGATGCACGTCATAAATCATATTTAGCCATATTAATTTTGGATCACGATTTTAAATAAGAGAATAGAAAATCCAAGCAGCAAAAGCAAAGTTTTAGATAGATTTTATATATGATTTTAAAACTAGTTATTACAAAGTAAATGATTTTTAATAATATGATAATTCATATTCATTAATGGTAAAAATACACTAACGAAGGAAATACAAGGAAATACTTACCCATTCAAGCTTGCAACAGCGTTGTATTTAAAAAAACTTCTTTGTCACTTGTTATGAATTCAATGATGAATTGTCCACCACCTAACATAACTGTCATGGAAACTTTAAACTTTATGCTAACGTGTTGGAAACTTTTTAATTCGATAGAAACTCTTTAATTTAATAGAAAATTTTGAACAATTTTTTATAACTGTTATCTCAAAATACAATACAACAATTACCTTGTAAACATGGCACTAACTCAAGACGTCAAAATAGTCGCATGTCTCAAGGAGGGGGTAACAAATTTCGAGCAAATTCAGAAAGAACCTTAAATATAATATGAAAGGCAAATCACGTTCTGACATATTTGAAGGCAAGGTGGCGATGAACAGTGGGTTGTCCTCAAGCATGTGTCTTTTTGTGGAGGTAAGCAACAAAGAATGTGAGAGTAATGTCAATGAGATGAAAAACCGTTCACCATATTATCTGTGATGGAAAGGAGATCTGTTGGTTCATGGAGAAACCTCCCAAATTCAAATGGACAAACAAAAACCGTGTAAAAAACTAAGAACACTAAAAAAAATTTCCAATATCTGCATCACCCAACAATACATAAAAAAACCATTAGCTGAGAATTAAGTAGTTATAATTACTTAAAAATATAATAATAACATCAATCTGAAATTCAAAACATAATATTGGAAGGGTGGGTGAGATGATGTATAGCCGGATATGAGGTTTGGCCACTGTGTGACTTCATTGTGTCTCATTGCCCACAACTTCAAGAAAATGTTGGAACACATCGACCTTAATCTTCTTTACATTCTCTCTCAAAGAAACCTAATTTTCTTTGACTTGAGAAACTTCAAAGCTATGTCAATGTTAATGCAGTGTTAAGAACTCTTTCATAAAAATTTAAAAGTATTATGATGTATGGAAATAAAGCTAGATAGTCTTTAAATAAACTAGAAACTGTTAAAATCATTCACTTGAAATCTTTCATGATATATTTATATATCTTTTAATTTTTCACATTATCTTATATCAAACTATTTAAAAATAAAATTATCTTATAGTGTTTTTATTATTAAAAAATTCTTTAGTTATCATAGAAAAATAATTTCTTAAATTAAAATATTCTGATAATGAACTAATATCCACTATATTTAAAAAAAAAATTAATATATTAAGTCAACTGATACCCTGAGTAATCTTTCACTTTAAATATGGACTCATTAATCGATAAGATTTCAAATTTTATAATAATAATAAAAAAATACATTTATTTATTTTTAAGTTAATATTTTAACAGTTGTTGATCACTCTACTTGCATCAATTCTTGAACAAATCATTAAAATTTCAATACAAAATTTGTAAACTTGTAGAGAAAGGAAATTTATTTCTCAAAACTAATTTTGAAATGAAGATATTTTTTCCTAAATTACAAAAAAGTTTCACAAACATCATTATGTGACTTAAGTATTAAATTTTTTATTTCTTTTTTGACTAAGAATTTTTAAATACATTATAAGTAACTAATTTTTACAATAAAAATGAATTACAAATTCTCAATTTTTTTTAAGTAGTTAATAATCTACTTATAATTTTTTTATATCATAGATGGGCAATATAAAAAAAAAAAAGCTCTATATTATCAATATATTTTAATTAAATTATGTAAGTTAATACAAAAAAAATTATTTTAGTTTTTTTTAAATCAATAAAAAATTGGTAGTTATGATTAAATAAATAAATTAAAATATTATAAATTCTTAAATAAAAATATTAAATATCTTATCTTTATTATTTCATAATTTGAATAAAATATTTATATTAATTTTAAAAAATAGATAATATATTGGAAATCGATAAATAAAAATTATTAGATATATTATATTTATTATTTCATAATTACAATAAAATATTTATAATATGTTTTGAAATTTTAAATTCTAAAAGATAATTTAATATTTTTTAATTTAAGTTTAAGTAATAATTAATTTTTATTATTGAATTTTAATTATCGGAAATCAATAAATGAAAATAACTAAATATATTGTATTTATTATGATTAGGTTTATATTTAATTCATTTTAATAATTTTTTTTTTTTATATTATGAAAACTCTTATTCACACATTTTGCATTATTTAAAGTAACACATTTATATTATGAATAAATATGTTATAATTAGTATTTCTAAATTTTAATTTGAATGATCCTATATTTAAAATCATTTTGAATGATAATGTTTTTGTTATTTATTTTCTTCTTCTTTTATTTGAGTTACATGATATATTATTCTAATGTTATATAATGAATAATACTATTTCTTTAACTATATTTCTTAATTTTAAAATTATATAATTAGCTTTTGAGTTCCTAATTTAAAATTATTTTAAAATGCATTAATTTTATATTTATATTTATTTTTATGCATTAATTTTATATTTATATTTATTTTTATTTTTTTAATGGCTTATTTATTTTAAATTGAATTTCAGTTACTTTTACATATATTTTTTTTCTAATAATCAAAAATAAATATTTATAATGGATAAAATATAATTTATATATTAAAATGTATTTTTATAAAAAAAAGTTATTTATATGGATGGTAAATACTTATTTTTATAAATTTAAAATTTATTTTATAAAAATATATTAATACAAATGTCATTTTTAAAATATAAATTAAAATAAGTTATAATTTAAAATATAATTTTAATTAAAAATAATTTATTTAATTTTATAAATATAAATAAAAATAAAAATTCATAAAATTAAATTTTAAATAATTATTCAATTATTAATTTTTTATTTTTTATTTTATTTTATTATTTGATTTTTAAAAATTAAATAAAAATTAAATTCCGTTTAATAAATTTTTTTATTATATTGGTACAAAGCATTAGCATGGACACATCAATTTTACCTTCCGAAACAATAGAGAGAAACTATTACAAAAATGAATTCTTAAATGCCCCAACAAAAGGATAGGACATGGATATTCATTGGAAAGAAGAAGAGGTTTAGGAAATAACAAGTTTTTCAAAATGTTCACTTTTTTCTGGACAACTAATTATCACTCTGGGGTGTTCTCTGACTATAAGTTTTATACCTTTCAGATTCCCTTACTCTTCTCTGTACTGTGTTAAATCAAAACATAATCTATCAATCTCATAGTCTAAGGGAAAAAAGACTTTATATTTTCTAAGATGCCTTCTTTTGGATTTAAATTATGAATCCTCTTAACATTTATTTTTAATATACTAGTTAAAGAATAAAAAAAATGAAAGAGTAAATAATTTTAAATGAGAAGGTAGTTAGAGATTGGATGACCGTGTATGTATTTGGACAGTGAATTCTAATTTAATTAAATTATTATACTATGCAAAAATATCTCTGAACTTGTTTTTGGGTTATCAGAAAATAAACTTTTCAGTTTAAAAGTTTAAAATGACCAATTTGTTCCAACATATATTTACCACATGCGCAGTAGAGAGTAATACTGTTATTCTGGAATAACAGTTGAAATATAGTTTGAATCTCTTCCTTATCGTGTTGTTCTGTCGAAACCCTGGGAGTCCACACATTAGCATCTGGCAGATCAATGTCCATTTCTTGGTCTACAAGGAAGTGAGTCATCTCAGTTGTTGAGTCATCTACTGCAATATGAAGAGCAGTGGCTTCATTTTTGTTGGGTTCTGACACAGTCACACCGCATTCAATTATTTCTTCGAGCAATTCTCTGTTATTTTGCTCAACAGCGCTGCATGCTATATTGCCTTCATCCGCAGCCTTGCTTCCATTAGTGGGAGAATTCCGTCTTACTTGCTTCCACTAGTGGGAGAATTCCGTTCATATCTGCAAAAAAAAATTTAGAGTTCAGCTGAGTACCAGCACATATTCCTGGTGTGTTTGATAAACTGACCAATTGGGTGCTAATATTTTCGATTATGAAAAATTAAACACCGAATTTATTTGTTTTATAAAAACATAGTATGTAATAAGGAAAGTTTTGGCATTTAACTAATGGTGAGGCATAAGAAACTATTTCACTTAACAAATTAACAAATTGAGTGAAAGGTATTTCTAAACTATCTTTTAACTCTTTAACGGTTTGAAAACTCTTATTTCTCCTACTAAATGTTTAGTACAGGTATGAAGAGTATCTTTAATATTTGAATTTGAATCATAATCTAGAAGCAAACTTACACGATCTTCATTGTCTTTGGAAGCTACAATATGCTCTAACAATATATCATTATTTCTGGTTGCCGCAAAGCAAACCACGGGTAATGAGCACATCAATTTTACCAAGCATGGCCTCCGTTTTTTCTAAAATAACATCCGTCTCTTGATAACTTGATTTTTGTAAGTGCTGTGTGCCAACATAGCACGTCACAAAGTATGAAAAATGAAGAAAATATTACAGGGATGAAGTTACAAATTCAAAGGTGTGTACAAAATATTATGTGAAATTAATCTAAAACGTAACTAGTTATAAAAAAGACTCACTCCTAGAAGAGAACACAAATCAGTAACATTTAAATTAAGTAGATTTAAAAATGTAGTATGGTTCAAGCATAGAATTTGGCTCACTCTTTGTTCGAATTAAGAGTTTTAAAAATCAAACTAATCCAAAAAAATAATTGTAAACCGATTTAAAAAATCAAAAACTGCTTAAAATCGAAATTGTTATGAATTTTTTAAATATACTTTTTTTTTAAATCGATTAGTTTTGTTTGAATGTTGGATTTTAAATATAAAATCGATTAAACCAAACCAAACCATTTATTATATTTAAATATAAAATTATATTTTTAAAATTAAATAATAATCAATATATATATATATATTTTTTTTTAAATTTTTTATTATATTATTTATAACAAATTATAAAATATTTTTTCTAAGTTATTTTTTTATTATATTATTTATAATAATATATATATATATAATTTCTTTACTTTTCTTTTACTAGTTATTTAATTTTTATTTTTCTTTTAATTTTTATTTTTTTATAAAATTTTAAAAAATATTTTATTTATAAGAATAAAAAAAATAATTTATTAAAAAAAAAATAAAAATAATATCACAATACAGGTAACATATTTATATTTTCATCTATATTTATAATATATATAAATTATTAGGATAAAATTATATTATAATTTTTAAGTATAAAAATTATAATTTATTTATAAATATAAGAGTAATTGAAATTATAAATAAAATAAAAATATAACAATATAAATTATAAAATTTTTTTATATTTAAAAAAAAAATTTATAAAATTTATAATTATTTTTTAAAAAAATATTTTATATATTTTTTAAAATATTTAATAATAATAAAAATAGTATAATCGATATAAATCAAATTATAAATATTAATTTAATTTAATTTAAATTTTATATTAATTAAAATTAAATCAAATTAAATTATATTTAATTTTTATATTTAATTCAAATAAAAATTTAATGAAAAACTTAATCAAATCGCGAACACCTAATTCGAACCGTTAACATTTGCCTCTAACACGCTAAAAACGTTTCTTGCCACCATTTGTCCTTTTGGTGTATACGTACGGCTTCTCAACCATAACTTTAAAGTGTCATATTATCTATTCAAAATATATTTTATTCTTATGAAATATTGAATATCTAGTTTTAAGGTGTATTTCTACAGTTTTTTTATGACATTAAAAATAATTTCAATTTTTTTTGGAAATTAATTGATACATAAAATAATTTTAATTTATGAAATTTTTTTTCTTTCATCATATTATCATAAATTCAGCATTTAAATTAAAAAGATATAAGTAAAATTCACATTTTTTTTATTTTATAATATTATGATAGAAAAAACTTGGAATTTTGAGAAAGAACAAATTCCGATTGAAGAAATAGAAAAATTACAAGAAATATTAAATATTAATTAAAAAATAATTATAAAACGATGCACATAAATTAGTAACAATGTAAAATAGATTAAAAATAAAGGTAAAAGGATTGTCAAAATATAAATGATAAATTGATTGGAAAATAAATTAATACTACAATATATTAAATCTAAGTTGAATAAAGTAAAAATAATTAAATATAAAAATAAAGCAAGAGAATATAAAAGATAAAACACATTAGCATAAACTAAAAATAAATAAGACAAACAAAGGAATGCGTGAAAGATTATATTTTTTTAAATCATGACAGTAAATATTACAGAAATTGATCGTATTTTTTGTAATATATATATATATATATATATATTTATTGATATGATTTATAGTTTTTGTAATATATTTTTCACGTTAAATACAGCATTAAATGTTTATTTATTGATATGTGTGGACAGTTGCTATTTCTAACAAATACAATAAATATATGTCATGTTTGAGTTTACTTTAAGTTAACTTGATATTATTTTATTTTTTAATATTCGGATCTTGACATATGCTAAAAACTTGTTAAATTTTATCTTCTTTTTAAAATGTTTTATTAGTGATGTATTTTTTTTACGAAGAATTTTAAAAATCTTAACTTAATTAATTTATAAATGATTCTTCCATATAATTTTTTTTCATTAATAATTTTTTTTTCATTTTTTTAAAATTAATCAATCAATTTTTTTCATTTATTTTACATGCCATCTCCTTCATCCATAATTTTTTATCAATAATTTCTTTCATCATTTTTTAAAAATTACTCAACCATTCTCTTTCATTTAATTTTGCCATTAATTTATATATATATATATATATATATATATATATATATATAAACTTATTGTTCAAAGAAATTTTTCTTTATGTTTATTATGTATAAATATATAAATAAAAAATATTACATATGAATAGAATTTGACCTTTTTAAAATAAAAATGATTAGCTTTAATGTTCGAATGGGTTGAAATTTAAAAATAGAAAGAGTTTAAAACAAGCTTTTAAAGTAAATATCATATTTTATTTATAAATAAAAATAATATTAAAATTATTACAATTTCTCGGATACTAAATAGTATATTGCTAAATATTTTAGAACATCACGAGAACATTTTTTTTAATACCTCAACATTATTTTTCAACTTAATATTTAATAAGATATTTTATCTGTATATTTAAATAATTATATTTATTATTTAAAATTTCAAAAAGGATAGTTTTATCTTTAGAGGGTAAAAAAATGTTATTAAATAAATTTTTTTCATGTAAACTAATAATCTTTACGATATTTTTCTAAAAACAAAATCGTGGATAAAATTAGTACTCGTATTAATAATTCAGCAATCCAAAATACAAATTGAATGATGAAGAAAACTAACAATTGGAAAAACAACCTACGGCATTTGTAAAAACAAAAAATGATAAATCTAAAGTTCAACCAGACAAAAACAAATAAAAAGGTACCACCAAATATATGAAACAATTGAGACATAATTGTTTCAGTGAATAATTACAAGAATATCGTAGAACAGAAAAAATAAAAATAAAAAAAGGCATACGCACATGTCGTGTAAGTTAGTACTATTTGGATAGAAGGGTCACGATCCAGGCGCCACATAAATCCACAATAATCTATAATTCGCGGGTTACCAGCGTTCATTAATCCCAAACTCTGCGTTTTTATTGGACCAGGGACGAGAAACCTGTTAATTGCGGCATTAACCCAAGCCAACCGAGTTTGGCTTTTCCACGGCGTCGTCCTTCAAATACTTCAAACTTTCACCGATAACAACAATCCCTCACAATTTCCTTTTATCTTCATTCACGAGGATAATATCGTAATGTTCGTTTCGGTTTGTTCTGGAACCGATTGGGTTTCTTCTTTCGACGAATTCTCTTTTCTTCCGTGAACCCTGGATTGTTTACTGTAGCATCTTTCAGGTTCGTAGATCTCAAGTTTTACTCAATTGTGTATTGTTTTCGCTTCTTGAAGGCTCTTGAGGCATGCTCAATTAAGTGCTGCCACCGCTGTTAAAAGCTCACGCGGTTACCTTTGTTGTAATCTTGACGCGAATATCTAGGGTTTTGTTACCTGCTTTTCTTTTTTTTGCTTTCTATTCATTCCGAAGTTATTTTTATCTCAATTTAAATGAGCAGGACTTAGTCTAGTTCAGTTGCTGAGAATTTGTCAGAAGATAAAGATTGCAGTGAATTGTTGAGTTTCTTTTTTTGCTAATGTGCTTGTTTGTTTTATTGCAGGTTCTATTTTCCGTTGATTTTTGAAACATTTCTATTATTTTGGTAATTCCATTTTTGAGAAATTGAGGCATTGGGTTAAAAGGGAGAACTGATTTCAACTGTGAACTGATTGCATTAACTAGTACGGCAATTTGAAGATGGTCTGTCCAGGTTCAACGCAATTGTCCCATGACGTTAGGCTCAACAATAATATTGGATTCTGTAGTTTCCATCGTCATGTACGCGGATATTTAGATAATTCCCTATTGTTTTCATCTTCAAATTAAAGAATGCTGACTTTTATTTCCATTATTTGACAGAATCGAATGGGGGTTGGTCGATTACATTTGGTCACCATAAATCTTTCACCGTGTAGCTTGGTATGTTTCTTGTAAAGTAAAGATTTTATTCATACTCTCTTCTCCCTCTCCTTCCCTCTTTCGCTTATGTTTGATGGATGATTTAATCCTTTCCTGCTTGAATTCCTCTGTGCTTGGGGTGCTCAACTGCACGTGAGCCAGCTGGGTTACTTTGGAATAATATTCTGATTTGATCAAATTTTTAGACTAAATAATGACAGTGCCTATCCGGACTCAAAGTTTGTGCATAATGTGCACTTTTTGATATTTTACATAGCTAATGCACAAAGTTTTATATGTGAAAAAAATGGTATTTCTATATCATGTATTCTCAAATAAATGATCATATCAACGAAAATGTTATCTACTTATCTTGTTATGCATGAGATATTAAGTCTAGGAAAGTTTGTAGTAAGCTTCCAAATTAGTGTGTTTATATTTGAGGTGTCAAAATAGGTTTGGCTTAATGGCCCTGCCTGAAAAACCCGCAAAACAGTCTGCACTGGTCCAAAAAAAGTGGCCTAAATTGAGTTTGGTCGTGTTTGTCCCAATCTGTTTAGTCCGTGGTTCATATGGGCTTATGCTGGCCCGTGCAGGGTAATGGACTGACCTGTTCTTTTGAAAATAATAATGATATTTTAAAAAAAATTAAAAGTAATATTATTTTATTAAAACATATATATGTGTTTTAATATATAAAATCATTTAATCTAAAAATTAAAATTAAAATTGAGCACTCTTACTCTTTGCATACAATTGGTGTTTAGCTTTTATATGTGCTAATATTGATTGTGTTTATTTTATCTAAACCTCTGAAGATATTTCTTCTGGAAATTACAGAGGCAAGACTCTTCAGCACTTAATCTTTTAAGAAGACTACATACCCCAATAAGGCACGTGCCTTCCAAATGTAGTGTTTTCATATGTCGGTCTGTCCTAATACCTGGTGGAGGGAGTGGGACTCCTCTCATGAAATCTGCTGGTGTTATTTTAGCAAGGTTGGCATCTCTCTTCCTTGTTATTTAGAAAGTTTTCCTCAGTTCAGCGGATATGTATGCTAATACCTATATATGGTTTCTCACTTTTTTACCTTTTTCTTTTTGTTGTACAATTTATGTAAGTTAACTTGTTACCTTGATGTTTTGCTAGCCTTTCTAATAATGTTACACATATATACAATTATGCTTTTGAATATTTTTTGTAATAAATTTCATGTTAAGGAATCAGCTTGTAATTATGATTCAGAGTTATATAATTTTAGAGAAATTCTAACTACGCACTCTTTCCTATTGGTTAAAATTTGGACCCAAATCTCATTTAATGAACCTCTCTGATGATTTTATAGTTTCTAATAAATTTCAACTGACGAGAATCTCAGGGGGAGTGTGTATCCAGAAGAGTACGTTATATAGTGTGTTCCTAGCACTCTTCATAATTCAATATCATATTGTGGTACCGTTCTTTTTATATCTTGCTCAATTTCTTTTGGACTCCGCTTTAAACCACTTGCTTGTTTTCAGTCTTCTAGTGCCTAATACAGCTGCATGGTGGTTACACTGCCCTCCTGCTCGTCTGTTTTTTGTCTCTATTTTATTAGCTTGTTGACGTATGTTCTGGAGTAACTTCAACTTTTCAAGTGATCTGTTTCTTTTTTATCTTTTAGGAGTGAATATACATATAAATTGGCATTGACTGGACGTACCAAGACTTAAATTAATTAGTATATGAACTTGTGAAGAGATCTGCAAGATGATGTTATGATATTTTTAATTTGTATATCTGAACGACTGGGATTAATTGGTGCTAATTTTGTATTATTATTGTTGCTTCTCTCTCTTAATCTGTTATTTAATTGATAACTCTATGGAAACATTATTTACTTTTACATATTTATCCAGGTCATATGATGCTTTACAAGGAAACCCTGTTTTGCTTCAATTGATCCCAGCCCTTGGCATTATTGCCTTTGCTGTTTGCGGTCTTGAGCCACTCCTTCGACTCAGCAGGGTTTTGCTCCTTCAAGTAGTTACCTTTGATTTTTAATTTTTCAATTGTCCCAGATCTGATTGATTGATATAATTAATTCCTTTTCTGATCATGAAAAAAATATTTTCAGAGAACTGACAGCAGTTGGAAGAAAAGTAGTTCACGATATATTATGACATCTTATTTTCAGCCATTGTTGTTATGGACTGGGGCAATGCTCATATGCAGGTTTGTTTCTCAGCCAAGCTTAGAGTCAAGAGTTTGAACACACAGAGTAGAAGATTTAATTTAAAAGAGTTCTGGGATTGAACCAGAGTTTGCAGTACATAACCCTAACATAGGCCTAAGCCCTAACAAGGAGTCTCCTCCATCAAACAAATTTCACCAATTTAACAGACAATAATCATGAAAAGGTTGCACATGTAACTGTCCTACAGTGCTAAACACACACATACCTTTCCTATCAGCTGATGAGCATATCTCCCAAGAAGCTGTATTGGTGTTGATGATAGAATTATTTGTTTCAGGGCTTTAGATCCAGTAGTCCTTCCATCTAACTCCAGCCAGGTTGTGAAGCAGCGGCTTCTGAATTTTGTGAGATCTTTGTCGACAGTGATTTCATTTGCTTACTGTTTATCAAGGTATTGACATCGTTTGTTATGGTTTTTCTGCTTGTACCAGACATAAATAGATAGTGTTTTACTATTTTTTATTTTTTTATTATTAAGTTTACTTGGTCCTGCATAGTTGTTAAATTATAATGTTACATGGTTTTATTTCTTGTTTTCAGTTTAATTCAACAAGCACAAAAATTCTTTCTGGAGGCAAATGACTCCAGTGGTGCAAGAAATGTATGTTTCTGTTACATATTCATTTACTAGTATTGTTTGTTCTTGTCATTTTTTAATTGTTACATCAATAGCATGATGGATTTATTTTTGTTGTTACAGCATTTGAATGAAGCCTTAGATTTTTTAATATAAATTAAAATGAAGAATATAATCAATGTATAAGAAATCCTGAAGTGATTGTTTGTTTTTCAGTATATGGATTGAATGGCTATCATTCTTCGTTTCATGTTTGGATCTTTTTGTGTGGGCACCCATACTTGTTACTTTATCAACTTCTCATTTAGGAGAGTTTGACTGACAGGTGGGCTTTGATTTTGCTGGGAAGGCAGTATATTCTGCTGTTTGGGTTGCTGCTCTGTCACTGTTCATGGAGCTGTTAGGTTTCTCCACACAGAAGTGGTTAACTGCTGGTGGTTTGGGCACAGTATTGCTCACTCTTGCAGGTCGTGAGGTACAACATTGTTTCTTTTGTACTGGCCACTATTATGGTTTGTACTGGCTACCAGCATTGTTCTTTTTTCCATTGTTGTGAATTCATAGGCATATCAACTTGATCAAATTCTGCACGAGTAAGTCTTCTAGGTGTATAGTCAGTAACCATATTCAATCAGTATTTTGTGTATAAAAATAGTTATTTAATACTCTTTTTTGGCTGTTGCCATTCTAAAAATTCATGTTTGTTTGTGATTAATCCAGATATTTACAAACTTTCTGTCAAGCATAATGATCCATGCAACTCGGCCATTTATTGTGAACGAGTGGATTCAAACTAAAATTGAAGGATATGAGGTTTCTGGCACAGTTGAGGTTTGTATCTCTACCCTACTTAGATTGAACTTATACAAGTATAAGAAGTATCATGATGGTCCTGTAAATATGTTTTTTTATTGATCTCCACAATCATGTGGCAAATAGAAGAATTATTATTGTAGTAGATTTTCTTATTTGTGCAACTTCAATTATGTTCAAATTTTGTATTTTCTCCAGCATGTAGGATGGTGGTCACCAACCATTGTTAGAGGGGATGACCGTGAGGCAGTTCATATTCCTAATCACAAGTTTACTGTAAATGTTGTGAGAAATCTGACCCAGAAATCTCATTGGCGTATCAAGAGTTACATTGCTATTAGTCACTTGGATGTTAACAAAATTAATGTGAGCATTATTGGTTCACACGCATAAAAAACATTTTCTGTGACTTTCTGATGTGCATTTTATAATGTGAAAGCTGATGTTATTTTGTTCCCTTTTCTTCATGCAGAATATTGTAGCAGATATGCGCAAGGTTTTGTCCAAAAATCCTCAAGTAGAGCAGCAGAAATTGCATAGAAGGGTCTTTTTGGAGAATGTCAATCCTGAAAATCAGTCTCTTATGGTTAGTGTCTGTTTTATTAATTTGTTTATATGGCACGAGCCCTCAGTTTTTAGTTTGCAAATTTCGATGTTTTCTACAGTGTCTCAAGAAACATGTTTCTTCAGAAGTTTATTTTTTTACAGTTTTTTCTCAATGTACTATTCTCTTACTATTGGTCCTCTTTGTTGCAGATATTAATATCTTGCTTCGTGAAAACTTCTCATTTTGAAGAATACCTATGTGTTAAGGTAAAATGATACCAACAGTAATTACAGTTGCTTATGGTGAACACTTTTTTCTAAATGGCATTCTATTATAAGATATTTTTTCTTTATGTTCATAATATTTTCTTTTTGTAACATTTTACACTTAAAAATAGGAGGCAATCCTTTTGGATCTTCTCAGAGTTGTCAGTCATCATCGAGCCAGGCTAGCCACTCCCATCCGCACAGTTCAGAAAATATACAGTGAGGCTGACTCAGAAAATATACCTTTTGGGGACACGATTTTCAGCCGATCTAGAGCCACAAATCGCCCATTCCTACTGATAGAACCACCATATAAAGTTAATGGTGAAGATAAAGTTAAACCCTCAACACGGACAACTCGTGCAAATGAGGAAAAGGATTCCAAGATTGATGAAACCATGGCATCTGACACCAAAGGAGATGAGGATTTTGCAGCAACATCTACCTCAACCGATGTAAACAACTTAAAGGATAAATCGAAGTCGTTTTCTGAATCACAACCTAAAAAGGAAAATGCACTTGATGAACGAAAGGTAAGTACAGTTCCTGTATCTAAAAGCTCGGCTCAAAGTGCTGTGCCTGAAACCTCTCCTGTTACGACCCATGAGACCACTTCTGCTACTTCACAGTCAAAGAAAGATGAAGAGAAATCTTCTGTCTCTTCGTCATCAGTTAGACCTCCCTTGGAAGAGAACATTCTTCTTGGGGTTGCCTTAGAAGGCTCAAAACGAACTCTTCCAATCGAAGAAGAAATGACTCCATCTCCTATTCCTGCGGATTCACAAGAATTTGCTGTCCAACGGAACAGTGGTGGACCTCCTGCTAGCAAGGATAAGAAGGATGGCCAGTCTACATTTCCAACTGGTAAACAGAATGACTAGATTAGTAGCTAAATTAAACCAGATTAGAAATTGATATTTCAGTATATACCTTCGGTAGAAGCTAAAAATGATCCAGCTGTCTTTTTATAAGTTGGAATTATGCATTGTATTCTCCCTAATTGCTCATGTATGTATATAATCATCAATTCAGTTATGTGAACCATGGTTCACGTAACTTTCAGAATCTCTAAACAGAGTCCCGATTGTGGTTTGTTTCCCTCTCCGATAATAGGCCCATAAAAGGTAAAATGTTCGTGCTTTTACAAATAAAAGTTGAGTGAAACTTCCGTAAAAACTTAAACTTTCTCGGGTGGAACACTTGTGAAAGGGAAAAATGATTGAAATAAATCAAACTGAAGCTTAGGGTGAAAATGGTTACTCGATAGGCTCCTTTGGCTTACGTACGACTCTTCTACAAATAAGCCAAAGCTTATTCTGGATTGACTTAAACAGGACCTGCCAATAGATCCAGCTTCCTCCCTGGAGGCAATCTAAAAGAATCCAATATTGCATTTATTGCGGTTGCGATGATCAGAAGGCAACAGTAGTTGTAGTAGCATGTATGGGCTGACCTATTCTCCAAGTAGATTGAAATTATGGTATACCTAATTTCATTATTCGTGAATGAGGTCATATTTTCATGACATTTTATTTTAATAGCTCACTATTTTGGATTGGACCTGTGACGCTGAGATGGAGGAGGTCGACCAAAGGAGACTTCCATTGGATGCTTACCAGAATATTAGACATGTGGTGGATATATGTGATGATTTAGGTAATCAGGTCTCACAGCTGTACGACTCTCCAGCAACCTTATGATCATTTTACAAATAATTAAAGGCATTGGAGTGGTTTTCTGGCAAATGATTAGTCAGCCAAACCCATACATACCTCACATCCTCTTATTCTTCACAACACTTATGAATGTGTTTGACGGTGAAGAAATTTAAATAACTTAGGTTCTTTTACGGAAGAAAAAGAGTGGAGTAATAACTTTAAAAATAGTGAGATTATTAAAAACTAACGAACAAATATTATTATAAATGTATTACTACTTTATTGAAATAAATTATTTTAGAGATTTACTCACCTGTTCAATTATTGATAGTTTAATAAAAATCAATTTCTTTCTGAAGAAATGATGGTCATATTTTCTCTCTTGAACTCTTTTTTCTACTCTGCAATTACTCTCACTTTGTTTTTTTCTTTTAAAAAAATTATATATAGACCAAGATTTGTTATCTTCACAGTTAAAGAACTAACATAGGATGATATAATTGATGTTTTGGTTCCTAAACAATTATTGATGTTTACGTTGAGTCCAATTTTCTCCATTCCACAACTTTCTAGTGGCACTGTCTATGCATTGTTGAATGATTTTTTTGAAATGTCGTAACATGGTAGGTTCGATGTTATCTTTTTATAAAAAAATTAAAAATTTAATATTGATGTAATGATTTTTTTTTAGTTTTTATTTTGTATCAAAAAGAAGTTCCAAATAACAGTCAAGATAAATCTCATAATTTTTAAAATTCAGTTATTTCATAAATAAGATAGTTATAACTTAATTGAATTATTAATAAAAATAAAGATGTGAGCTTTCAGGTGAGACCCACTTATGAATCCAAACAATGGGTTTTGAATGGGAAATAATATGTGCATTGACAAGAATAAAAATAAATGATGTATATAAAGAAAATCATCTAAGCATCTAAAAAGATATTCCTTATTAAAGATGCTCTTACATCCTCCTCACTAAAAAATATCTTACTTTGATAAAAGAAAAAAAGTATTAGCATATAAAGTTGATTGATAATACTATTTAATTAATTAGAATGTACTAAAAGTGTACAATTTTAATATTGTCAACCAATTATAAATTAACATTCAATAACTTCTGAAATAATTATTTTAAAAGAAGATATTTAAATTGATTTTCAATTAGTTAAAAACGTTTATAAAAATTAAATAACATATTTAAAACGTTTAAAACGAAGATTTAAAAAAATATAAGTAAATATAGATTGAAAAATCACTACACGCTAGTTTTTTTTTTTTCTTTATATAATATTATTAAATAGTAAACAAAGAGTAGGGAATAACTCGTGATCATAAGCCACTTTTTTTCTTTTTTTTCTTTTTAAGTTAATAGTTAAATTATCGTTGCGTGAGGAAGGTTCGTATGCTGATCGATTCTATTGACGTGGAAGAATACAAATTTGCGTTTCTAACTATTCGCGATTGTTCCATTGACGAGAAGAGGATTATTTTCGTTTCTTTGCTCCCACGTCTTCGGAGTATTTTCAGTATCAGACATCAGCGTATCTCTCTGTCCGACTCCGTTAGCAATATTTGGTCCTTTTTTTTTTCGTTTCATAGAAGTAAAATTTTCTGAGTGATAGAACTTTTAGCATTATTGTTTCTTACCCTTCTAAAACAATAGGGAAAATTAGAGATTTATTTGCATTGAGACTTTATTTTTTCTTCGCTGCTAACATCACCGGGTTTGTCTCTCATGCAGGTTAACTAGTCAGAGGTTAAAGAAGTTTCGATTTGTTTATACGATGTCGTGTTCGTCGCGTGACCTTGGACTTCACTTCACTTCAATTAGACTGTATCGCGAAGTTAGGCTGTACAGTAATCACGGAAGCTGTAGTTTTTGTCATGTATGTTGTTACTTAATTTGATTTTTCTTTCTTTAGGTTTCTCTTAGTTTTAGGGTATATTTGAACAAATTTATCCAGCAACGCTTCTAAGATAGAATAATAAGAAGAAAAAGTGAACTAAAGAGAAAAAGTGAATAAGTTTTCCTGAAATTAGTTTATGTATGAGCTGAATTTGTAGAAATTTTATCATATAATTTTCTAGTTTTTTTCTTTTAACTTTTGTAAACATTAATTCTAGTTTATTGAAAAATTTATTTTATTTTTTCTTCTCTAAGTGTTTGTGGAAAAATTTGAACAAATAAGCCGTACTATGAACAATGTTGGAGTTTCATTTTACTTGTCTCTAGGCAGAAGCGCGTGCATGGGGATAGATTATGTTTTGTTGCTATTAATCTTTTGCCACATTGTTTGGTATGGCCTTCGTCTATGAAAATTTCATGTTTCTTTTTTTGTTCCCTCCGTTTTTTGAAATTTTTGTAGCAATTTCACTACGTTACTTTATATTGCCAGAACTTGCGGACAAAGGAGCTTAACAACTGTGCTAGTAGACACTTAAAAAACGTTAATGTTGTAGCAAAAATCATGGACGCTAACCATTCCTTAAAGGACAAAATTAGATACAATTCTTTAGGTATTGTTTGTACTGTTCTCTGATCAAAATAGAGATTCACCCTGGTAATCTACGTAATCCTTTAATCAAAACTTGAGTTATATGGATACTGGGTAAAAATTCAATTCTAATTGAAGAAAAAACAAACAGCGCCTAAGGAACTGTATTTAAGTTTGGATAGATATGTTTGCTAGTTAGCTATTTATCTTTCAATTTTTTGTTGCTGGCAGTTTCATTTGCAATTTTTCATGCTTCAGTGATAGCATTTTCTGTATTAAATGTAATTTTTCTTTTATTTATTGTCTAAATCCATGGAGAACTTTGTGAATTGACAGAGGCAGGATTCTTTGGCACTCTTTTCCAGAGTACGTTCACCACATGGGCCTGTACCTTCTAAATGTAATACTTTATTATGGAGGTGTTCCCTAATGCCAGCTGGAGGGTGTGATGCCCCCCTTGTGAAAGTGGCTGCTGTTTCTTTGTCAAGGTCTCTATTTTTCTCCTTGTAGTTCAGAGCAGTTTCAACTGATTCACTGATGTGAATCTGAAGGTTTATATATTATGCTACAGTTTTCTTTATGGGGGCTTTCCTAACATTGGAATAAACTTTTAGTTTGTATGGGGTGAGCATCATTTACTTTTGAATAAACTTCCTCTGCTCGGATAACTCTGTTATGTAACTAATGCTGCATGTATGAACAATCATGTTTGTTCCGATGTATTTTCTGCAGTTATTTTACTTTACAGTTACTAGTTGTAAAGTTAAATGGTAATTATGATTGAGAGGTATATTCTGCGAAAATGGACCTTCTTTGATATGTTGGGAACCAATTTTTTCTTTAACTCCTCTCCAAGCCACTGCATGTGAAGCTTGCTAGTGTCACACTACATATCATGGTTGCTTCCTCTAGTTTTTTCTTCATGGTATTTTTTTCATATTTTGTTGATATTTGAGCTGAGCATCAAAATTGCTGAGCTATGGTTCCCCCCTTTTGGGAGAGATGGTGGTGGAGAAGGCCGAGCAGTTTGTGGAAATAGGGGATCGACCAAACCCCACTGAGACTCTAAAATGATTAGAAATGAACTTGCAAAACAAACCCATTAAATGGTATTGTGATATATGTCGTTTGCACCGAGTTATATTATAAATCATGTCATCTGGTGCTAAATATAGTTCTTGTTGTTCATCTCTTTCCTTTTTCATCTATCTATTGCTGAATACAATGTCTAGATATATTTATTTTTTATATCGATGTAGGTCATATAATGCTATAGCAGGAAAACCAAGCATCATTCAATTCATCCCGGCCCTTGGTATCATTGGCTTTGCTGTTTTTGGTCTTGAGCCACTTGTGCGCCTGAGCAGGAATCTGTTTCTCCAAGAAGTTAGTATCTTATTGCATGTTTGTCAAAATTAATAGAATAGTATTAATTGCTGATTTTCTGTTCGGTGATGTTTTCAGAGGACTGATAGAAGCTGGAAGAAAAGTAGTTCACATTATATTTTGACATCTTATTTTCAACCTTTGCTGCTGTGGACTGGAGTTATGCTCATCTGCAGGTATCTTTCTGGACTAACAAGTCTTTCCACTGGAAGTTGTCATGTCCTGTTGGTGAACACCTTAGCGTAAACTGTTTCAGGGACTTAGATCCACTAGTCCTACCATCAGAAACTAGTCAGGCTATTAAGCAACGTCTGCTGAGTTTCGTAAGATCTTTGTCAACCGTGCTTACGATTGCTTACTGTTCTTCAAGGTAGATTTGATTTCTGGCAGAATTATATCCCCCATTCGTTTGGTAATCTATTGTATTGCCCTTTTTTTTTGTAAGAAGAGCTTTTGTTTTCTTATTGTTAGAACTAGAAGTAAAACACACACTAATGTGGAGTGGTGTATGCAAATTATTAACTAAAAAAAATGGGAGGAAAAAGAATCTGAGGCGCAGAACAATGAGGAGTTTGCTATGTAAGATGATTCTATTTATATATGTTAATTATTCATTATTTCAATTATATGTTTATTTGAAACCTTTTGTTGATTTATTCAAATAATATGCAAATAAAATATTGAGTCCTCTTTATTTATTTTTGTTAAATAAAAAATTGCAGTAGCTCATTTCTACTATAATGGATTTGGAGTCTTCTATCTTGTTCAACTTATAATGTAATATGCTTGTGCTGCCTATTTTCAGCTTAATTCAACAAGCCCAAAAATTTTGTATGGAGGCAAATGACTCCAGTGATGAAAGAAATGTATGTTTCCGCTACAGATCCTTATCATGTCTCTGTTTACATACATTTTGCTTCAATAATGGATTAATTTTAGGGTGATACCACTTAAATAAAGGTTATTCCAGGTGAAAATTTAAAAAGTAGCCAAGTCTAGGAAATAAAAAATTCAATTGCTGAATATTATTTTTAAAAAATTTGAATTTTTGGGTGGAAATAAAGAAAATAATTGCTGAATATTATTATTTTAAAAAAATTCGAATATGTGGGTTAAATAAGGTAGTGTTATAGGATAATATTTCTTATTTTCATGTTGGATATTTTGGTGAGGAGTTCAAAATTCTTAATTTAGTTTAATGCCTTCTGAGGGCATTCCTGAAATGTAAACACAAATCTTATTCAATGTATTGCCAATGACAGATGAGCATTGATTTTACTGGGAAAGCTGTATATACTGCAATATGGGTTGCTGCTGTGTCATTGTTCATGGAGTTGTTGGGTATCTCCACACAGAAGTGGTTGACTGCTGGTGGTTTGGGCACAGTATTGATTTCCCTTGCAGGTCGTGAGGTACAGTATAGGTTCTTTGATACTTTCTATGAGAATGATTAAGCCGTATTTGTCATTAGATTTTTTATGGATCATTCTTTACATCAAATTCTCTAATTCCGTAACTCTTCAAGGGATAGCCATTATCAATCAGGTAGGCTTCTGTTTGCTGTCATTCTCACTTCACTTTTGTGGTGTCTTCAGATATTTACAAACTTCCTTTCAAGTATAATGATTCATGCAACTCGGCCATTTGTTGTGAATGAGCGGATTCAAACAAAAATCAAAGGATATGAGGTTACTGGTAAAGTTGAGGTTCGTATCTATCATCTAACCTGTTGAATAGGTACTTTAGGAGAACAGAGAACATAATGTTATTTCAGCGCAAGTGATTTCCATTATTGGTGATATTTTCCAAAGTATCTTTAAAGTATTTCATTGTAATCAAATTTCATATTTTCTCTAGCATGTGGGCTGGTGGTCACCAACAATAATTAGAGGTTCTGATTGTGAAGCAGTTCATATTCCTAATCACAATCTGAGTATAAATGTAGTGAGGAATCTTAGTAAGAAATCTCATTGGCGTATCAAGACTCACCTTGCTATCAGTCACTTGGATGTTAACAAGATTGATGTGAGTATTCTTGCCTATAAAAACTGTTCAGTTAGTATTTGATGGCTATCTCATCATCTGGAAACTTAAGAAATCTCTTTCCTTATCTCTTTATGCAGAGTATAATAGCTGATATGCGCAAGGTTTTGGCCAAAAATCCTCAAGTAGAGCAGAGAAAATTGCATAGAAGGGTTTTTCTAGAGAATATTGATCCAGAAAATCAGTCTCTTATGGTTGAGATACCTTTCTTGTTCATTGGTTTTTATAATAATATTTATGAGCTTATAAATTCCAATATATGCAGAATACTGTTACATTGCCAATTTACTGCCTTATGACTTACAACTGGCCTCACCTTATAGAAAAAAGCATCACACCTTACACTATCTAATATTGGGCAACAACCCTAGGGTTAGAAATTTAGTACTAGAGTAATGGGGATAAAAGTGAACTGGCAAGGAGATCTGGTACCCAAAATTGAACCAGGGAATGTAGAAGAAAACTTTCTGTTATTAAGATAAACCAAAATTACTACTTCAAGTTCAAAATAAGTCTTGGCTATCTAAAACATAATCTTCAACTCATGTTTGCACCTTTATTTATTTTCAGTACACTCCATGGCATGATGGCTATTATAATATTTTTTTGTAGCTTTCATTCTTATTTTCTGTGTTATTACATTATCACATTTCTGTTTCTGATATAAAAAATTCCAAATAGATTGTTAAGTAATTCTGGTATCAATTTGATGAAGTATCAGAAGCATGTTTTGAAACACCCTATAGATTTTGCTTTTCTTTGGAACCCATTAGTGACTCAGGTGTCTAGTAGCTCTGACTAAAAAAGTCTTCTCATAAAATCTTTTCCGCATTCAGGTGTTCCAGATTGCTTAAAAAAGGGTCTTTTTTATTTATCATCTGCTACATTCCGAGAGATTTGTCAAGTTTCTGTTTATACTATGACAGGTTTCCTGTCTTTTATGTCTTATCCATTCAAGCAGATTCTTCACCCATGACAGGATTAAAGCATTATATGTAGAAATCTTCTTTCTGTAGAATTTGTGAGTGTAGAATTTTCATTTCTCAACTACCGTTATCTTAAAAATGCCTTTTTTATGTTACAGATATTAGTATCCTGCTTTGTAAAAACTTCACGTTCTGAAGAGTACCTCCGTGTAAAGGTGAGACTAGATTGTTTATAAATACTTGCTGATGCATAGTGCAATGATCAGCACCTCCTTGTTAAGGAAAACATATACAGTAATGCTTATAAATGTTTGGTAAAGAAATTCTTTCAACTCGATTGCATAAGTAATGTCCTCCCCCATTTTTATGTTTTGAAACTCGTAAAATTTTTTAACTGTTTTAATTGCAGATTATAACTTATAACTATTTTTGTTATTCAATTGCATGGTCGGAATTTATATGTTGTTTTCAACTTTGTGGATCTTTGAACTTTTGACAACTATATTTGCTGCTTCCAAGCAATTCTTCATTAAACATTATTATTTAATTATCTAAGTATTTTTTTTGTACCTGAAATTTAGAATAATGGGTCTCCTAAATTTTAAAAAAATATATTTTAGTTTATCAAATTTAGAAAAATATGGTTTTGGTATCTAGACACTAAATTTGAAGGATTAGAAACAGTTTCAAGACAAATTATTTTAGTTCTTCAAATTTAGTATTTAATTGTATTTTTTTTTTTTCAAATTTAAGGGACTAAAATAAATTTTTAAAATATGGGAGACTGAAAGTAAGTAATCCTTTTTTTAATTTTATATTCAAGTTAGTCTGGATAATTGACACAGATAAGTGGCTCCTTTAGCTTTTGTGATTAGAAGTTACTATAATTACTATTTAATAAAACAGGAGGCAATCCTCTTGGATCTTCTCAGAGTGATCAGTCATCATAGAGCTCGGCTAGCCACACCCATCCGCACCGTTCAGAAGATGTGCAGTGATACTGACTTGGATATTGATCCATTTGATGACACCATTTCCACTCGTTCCAGATCAAAGAAAAACCGTCCTTTCCCACTGATAGATCCACCTTATAAAGTTAAGCCTTCAACTCATTCCACTATTATAAATGAGGACAGAGATGGCAAGATGGATGAAACCTTGCCATCTGACTTCAAAGTAGACGGTGACGAATTTTCTGTAACATCGAGTTCGGTTCAGAAGACCTCCAAATCCCAAAAGCCCAAAAAGGAAAGATCAGGAAGCACAGGAAAGGAAAAAACATCCAAAATTTTGTCAACATCCACTGAGTTTGATTCCGGAGAGACTACTTCACCAGCAAAGCTAGATAATGAGAAATCTGTTGTGTCATCATTATCATCATCAGTTAGTCGTTCTTTGGAAGATAATATTATTCTTGATGCTGCTCTGCTGGGCTCAAAGAAAACTCTTGCAATTGATGAAGAATTGGTTCATCCTATCCCTGCAGAATCACAAGAAGTTGCAGTCCATCAGAATGGGAGTGAGCCTCCTGTTTGCAAGGATAAGAAGGATGGTGATATGTCTTCATAGCCTATTACTAAAAAGGATTAATCGGATGAGCAGAGTAGATGTTGATGTTTAAATAGGAGTAGCTGCCTTTAGTTGATGTTCAAATAGGAGTAGCTGCTTTTTGTTGATGTTTACACAAAAATGATCTAGCTGTCTTTTTTAAGCTGGGCGTTGTGAATTGTATTATCCGTTTGTAGATTAATGGGAATGAATTCTCTCATGTACATCACAAATTATGTTCATGTCTATCTCTATTCTATTTTAAACATTCCAACCTATTTATTGTTTATAAAGAAAAAGACACAAGATTTAAACATGAGCTTATCACATTTACTATGAGAGTAATTACATAATAGTGGGATTTGTAAACCCCATTCAGAATCTCTGAATTACAAAGCAAGTCTTTTGTAATTGGAGAATTCATCATTAAATTCTTTCCCAATAATTAGGAACATTAAAATAGATAATTCATTTCTAATATCCACATCTGATGTAATAGAAGATAAAAAGAAAGCATTGACACTTCTGTTTTCGTATTTTTTTAGTTGCATCTTAACTAATTGATAAGAATCTTATTTTTATAGAAGTTGGTTATGATATGGATGAAAAAAAAAAGAACAAAATAATTGAAGATATATGGTGCAAATGTAGCAAATATTAATTGAAAACTAAAATAAATAATGAAAAAGAAGACTTAAAAATTCACGTCATTAGAAAATGTATCACTTTAAAATAAGTATCTAAAATTGATATCACTTTAAACTTTTGGTCAAAATAAGATAAGAAAAGGAAGAAAAATATAAAAATGCAAGTTTTTAAAAAACTCTCATCATTTTCAAGCGATAATAGTTTTTAAAATAAAATAAAAATTATCGTTGATAAAAGCGTGAAACTAATTTACAAATCCGAAGAGAAGAGTTAAATTGGAGATAAAAGGGTGTTTGAATTTTGGTTCATAGTGCAACAAATACCGAATTAATTTGATGCTAATGCAATTGATTTATGTAACAATAATTTATTGTGTTTAATTTAACTTAGTTATGGAAAAAACAAGTAATTATTTCCTAAAATATTCTGTGTCATATCATTAAAAAAGACTTCCGTGTCAGCATTTAATTGCACGAATTCGAAAAGTACTGGAACATCTCTGCAATTAGAAGTTGGGACATAAAAATTGAATTTTGCAGAAACTCTGCCAAAAATGTAATTAAGCTAAAGATCAATTTATAAGTGCCAAAATTTGTTTACATTAAGCTCTACACATGCAATCAGGAGCTGGATACGTATAAATCGATTGCTTCTCCTTCCTTAATCTTATCTGCCCTTGTCTGTTCTTGTGTCCATCAAGAACAGCTAGTTGAAATTCTGACCAGGTTAAGCTTTTATTTTCAAATAGATGCCCCAATAGTCCCATGCTTGGTCTGATAGTCTTCAAATTCATATAAGCACGATGTGCCACCTAAAGAAGCAAAAGATGTTTAGTCTAAATGATAAATTTTGGGAATTTAATTCAATTCTTGCACCAATACAAAATAATATAGCTAGGTTCTTTTAAACCTACAAGTTGTTATGCAACAAATAATTAATGACAGTGCAGTTTCAAATAGAATTTTTAACAATGATTCGTACCAGAGCATTGTGCATATTGCCTGGAGAAGCAGAAATGAAGATGTCACTGTGCATGCTCACGTAGTAATCAATAGCAGCTAACAGTGATGCCTTTCCTTTAACCTTGGCCAGTTCCTCTGTGGAGGCTAGGCTCTTCTTATCTTCCATAAGAGGAAATAACTTCCTTAAAGTTGCTATCCTAGCTTCTCCACCATACACCTGAAAGCATACAATCAATCGAGACCAAGTCCTAAGTCAAAGCACAGTGCCAATCGATAAAAGTATCAAAAGGTATTATTAGACTGTTAATCATTAGGCATCATTACAAATATCGGAATGAAATCTACGTTGTTACATAATCACAATCCTTCCTATCATATGTTGTTAATGAACCTTATGGGAAGCAAGATAAAGCCGTGTTCTATTGTTGAAACCCAAAGCTGCCAGGAGCAACCCAATTTCTTCAGGAGTCAGAGGGCACCGCCCCTGCCTTCTCAATTCTTCATTAGTGAATTGAGTTTTCAATACCCTTCCCTGCCAAAGCACCTGCCGGTACTTTGCTAGAGCAAGTTTCTCAGCTTTACCCCCACCAAAATCACAGGCTGAATGAGCAACCATATCCTGCATAGGCAATTTGGAATCAAAGTGTTAAGGACTGAGATATATAATGATAATAGCAATAGATACCGGACATTAGCTATAAGAGCGCAAGGATAATACTAAGAAATTGCAGAAACAAAGATGGAAAAGAAAACAGAAAAAATAGTAACAGGATCTGTGACACCTAAAAACACCCACTAGTAAAACCTAATTATCTCTCAACAGCCGCCTAACCCCCACAATCCTTTTGGATCTCCCACACTCCGTACTGAATCTCCCATTCTTAGTCCTATGAAAAGGAAGAATGTGAGGTTGATCGAGGACATTGGAAGAAGTTACGAAGGAACTCATGGTAAATAATATCTCTTAATTTGATATTCGACCAAGTTGAATGGCGTCATATAACTGACCTCACCTAATGGGACAATTGTTATAATACAAGGTTTACATGGATAATTCAACATGAAATATGCACCTCCTTGCAGTTCATCTAAAAAGTCTTAATATCAGAATCACCCTGTTTGTTCAATAGAAATATGTGTTAACTAGTAGTGCTCAACTACAGAAGGATGAATCATAATTTAAATATAGGAAACCATACTCAGACACGCACGTCGCACATACAAAGGTAAGATAAAAAAGAAGTTCCTTGAAGCCGCAGCTGCCCTAAAAGTTCCATACAACAGAATCAACATATTTTCAATATATAAGCATGCATTATTTGGCTACTATAATAGAGAAGCATGGACCATCATTTCGTTATTCAAACACACGCAAGAATAATAACACTAACACAGGAAAAATATTTAGTTCGAAGGATATCTGAATTAATTATACTACTTCAAAGTTGAAACAAATAAAGCAGTTAGTCTAATACCTGGAAACTAATTATCAACCATTACACAGCATAGAAGATTGTTTCCTCAATGTAATAACTGAATTAGAAAGACAAGCGACCTAGAATTTCATGAAGCTACATGCATAAGCTTCGAGTTGTAATAAACCACTCAAACCAAGATGAAGACTTTACCTTGTCAAAACGTAGATGCAACACAACAAACTTCCCAGTTTGCTGTTTCCGGAACATATGAGTTTCCTCCGGCAGAAAGTCTTTCACTTCTGCTTGGTTGACAGTTGAAGTGTGGCGAAGGCGTTGAACAATGGCCTCTCCTAATTCCTTGATATGTGGAACAAAGCGCAGTGCTTCAAAGTAGACCTTACAACGGAGGCGCTGGATGTCTGATGGCAAGTTGTTGAATGTCAAGCGATGAGAGAACGGGGCAATAGCAGCAATTTTATATCTGTATCAACGAGAAAATCTACAACATTTGAAAATAGATATTTATGTAAACAATGTAAATCTAAAGGAAGACATTGAATGGTTATGGCCCCAGTGAATGCGGAAGATTGATGCCTACTATATAGTTTTTCTGCTCATGAAAAGAATTGAAAAAAAAAAGAAACTGTTTTATTCAATCTTAGGGTTTGAACATGTATATCCTTATACATATATAAATAAAATTGCTATCTTTCATCTATGGGAATAAAAGAGAAAATAACTATCTTTTGGTTTATCTTATATTAAGATAAGTAATCCAAAAGATAAATTAATCTCAAAGATAAGTTTTTCAATCCTAAATATCAATTATATTTTCAACACCCCCCTCAAGTTGGGGAATAAATATCAATCATCCCCAACTTGCCAATATGTTCCTTTAAACTTCTTGAAGGGAGCCCTTTGGTGAACATGTCTACCAATTTGAGCCCCGTACAAACATGTGTTGTGACTATAAAACCACTGTCTAATGTTTCTTTGATGAAGCATGTGTCACTCACTATGTGCTTTGTCCTATCACGCTGGAGTGGATTATGGGCAATAATTATAGCTGAATTGTTTTCACAAAACAGCCTCAAAAGTCTTTCATATTTTACTTTAAGGTCATCAAGAATAATCTTCATCTATAACCCTCACATATATCATGTCTCAGCTCAAAATTCTACTTTTGCACTAGACCTAGCAACTACAATTTTGCTTCTTACCCCTCCATGTTACAAGATTTCCTCCCAGAAACATGAAATATTCAGAGGTGGACAATTTATCTACAACTGGTCTGCCATAGTCTGCCTTTGTATATACCTATGTGGACAATGTATCCTCTTGTCTTGAACAACAATCCTTTTTCCTGGAGTTGCCTTTAAATATTGAAGGATTCTATCAAATTGTCTGTAGGTGCCTTTCATAGGGTCATGACCACACTAACAGCTTCCCCACCAATCTCTAGTATTGAGACTTTTCTATTGTTGGACTTTCTCCACTTCCAATCTTATATTCAGTTGGTACTTCAGATATCTTAAATCTCAATTTCCTTATTTCTTTGAGAAGATCAAGTATATATTTCCTTTAGGAGATAAAGATACCCTTTCTGGAATAACAACGTCTGTTCCAAAGAACTAAGTTATACTTTCCAACTCCTACATTTCAAACTAGGTTGTCAGCTTCTTCTTCAAAGGCCTATTTTTCTATCTAATCATCACCTACAATGATCATATCATCTACATATACTAGGAGAAGAGTGAGTTTGCTATCAGGGGAGTGCTTTATAAAAAGTATCACCTTGACTATATTGTATCTTAGGATGTCATAACCTAGATGAATCTTCCAAACCAGGTTTAAGGAGATGGTTTGAAACCATACAAAGACTTCTTGAGCCCACACAGCCTGCGCTTTCCACCATGAGAATCAAATCCAAGAGGAATCTCCATGTAGATTTCCTCTTCTAGATCTTCATGAAGTATTTTTAACATCAAACTGCTGCAAATCCCACCCAAAATGGGTCACTAGGGAAAGAGTAATTCTTCCACATTCATCTTTTCTACTAGGACAAATGTCTCTTCATAGTCTATTCCATAGATCTGAAGGGGAATATTAGCATAATTGCTATGGTAGTTAATAACGTGTTATACTAGACTTGTGTTGAGCCGGCTAGATTGTTACTACAACAATTAGGTAGTTTAGTTACACAGTCAGCTCCCTCCCTAATTCTAAACCTATAAATGTACTCTCCCTGGTTTCTATTGCAAAAGTAGTTCATACATTCAGCCTTTCATTTTCCTCCAATGTAATGACATAACGTAACTAAACAAGTAAAGCAATGAATATAGTGGTAAAACCCAAGTCCAATAGGGGAGGATGGGGAGTGGGGAGCGGGAAGAAGGAACACATCAGAATCGGAGGTTAAGCTATATACATACCTCTCAAGTACAGGCAAGACATTTTCTATATACCAATCAGCAGTAGCTTGAACAGGTGCAGTTTTAATTCTAGTATCTCTTATGCCTGTGCCGTAGTACTCTCTTGTGCTCCAAAAGTAGACATCAGGAGGATCCTTCACTATGCGCACTTCATCACGGAGGACATCAATAAAGTGATCCACGTCAAATATATCTTCAAATGCACTGCAGAAACAAAACAAATTCATTTAAATGGCAACTTTCCAGTTTGAGAATGAAACATACAAAGGTTGAAAAAATAACAGACTCTTGATATACCTTGAATCTTGCCAGACAGGGTTCACTTCAAAATATGGGATAACCAACGTTGCATTCAAAATCTTAGCAACAGCAACAGCATCACATATCTTTTAAAGAGAAAAAGGGGGGAAATGATATTAGACAAGTGATCAAGTTGACTTTTGAGGCAAATGCCAATGAAATACATGAGAAACCACTATCCTTTTTTCCCCACTTTATCTCTTTGATCAAATTAACCCTTTCAATACAATCTCATCATTCACATACCCCCATCTTCTGCTGGTTCAATCCTCCATCAAGAAAAACCTGGATATAACTGCTTGAATCTATAGGTAGTGGTTCTACTGCAAGAAATAATAAACATAAGGAAACATGTAAAATACCAAACACTAGCACAGAAAATACAGCCCACATTTTCAAGATAAATAAATGTCCAATGTCTAGAAGAAAAACAAATTCAATATAATATATGAACTCACAAGGTTGTTTTTTTGGACGCTCTGTACAAGGTTTCCATCCTTGGAAGGCCAAGGGAGACCAGAGACTGGCTTGAAGTTCAACAGACTGAAAACAATTAAAAAAATCGTAATCTTGAAACAGCTACAGACACAAAAAAACATGTCAAATCAACCTAATCTCTTAACATTTAAACATAATTATGATTAACGTGTACTTCTACTCACAGTTTGGTGTTGCAAAGCACCCTCTAGCAAAGCGACGTGCATAGGCCTCGGAGCATTCCACTCCTGCAATGACAATGCATCAAAATCGGTTCTTCATCAAATTAAATTCGGCTTTTATTTCTTTCAAAATTCCCACATAAAAGTCACAATGAATATGCCAAAATTTAAGGAATTAAAAAAATGAAAATTAGGAGTTACAGAGAACATAGAAGGCGAAGCACGACCAAGAGGTTGGAAAAGATTAGGAAAGAAATGTGGCAAGAGAATAACGAAAACGACAGAGAAAGCGGATTTTTGAGAGTGGTTTAGTTGGGTGAAAATCTGAAGCTTCATTGTTCATAGAACAGAGATTCGCTATTGATGATTTAAACGCTGCGTTTTTGCACCCATCAACTCAGAAGACCATGTTCCCTTAGCTTCATTCGATTCATCTTCATCTGCAAGTCAGGACCCAAGTCTGCTGCTATAGCCTTCAGGCCTTTATTGGTAAGAATCCAATTTTTTTTTCAACTGTTTATGAACCTTTTTATAAAATTTTTGAAGATTAATGTGGTATTCATGATTATGGCTTTGAGATCAAACTGTTTTTAAAAAATACCTAAATATTAAAGTTAATGTCATCAATTTTAAGGATCATTTTTTTTTTTTCTTAACTACTAAATAGAGCTTGGATCAGTTCTCTCTTCCAAAAATGGATGAATTTTGCAATGATTGAATTAAGGTTTTCCTATCTAATTAAATTGAAGATGTACTCATTTTATTTATAAGAGAGAGAAAAAAACTAGGTTAAAAAATATTAGTTAGCATCATTAAATTTTAATATTTTTCTAATATTTAAGTAAAATTTTCTTTTATTAATTTCATAAAAAAAAAAATACATAAGCTAATGTAAATAAATATAAGATATTAATTAAATTTAAATTTTTTTATTAAATTAATTAAATTTTATTTATATTTTAAAAAATACGTAGACTTTTTTAACTCTAATGACATTTTTTTTTATAAAAAAAATACTTAAATAAAAAATATAATTAATCAAGACATAACTAAATAATTGTTAGATAGAATTAAAATTCTTATTAAATTATTTGCAATTATAAATTTTATAATGGATTATGTTTATATTATCGTTTTCATGTCTTCAATATATATTTATAAAAGAAAGAATATCTTTATTCATATACTAAAATTGTTATAAAATTTATGTTGCAACAATTTGAAGGAACACAAACGTACTCTTAAACATATCATGTAAATTCGGTTGGTCTGTTAGTGAGATAAAATTAAATGTAGTTTATATTTAGCTTGGTATTGGATCAAATTAAATGTGGATCTATTTTTCACGAAAGCTATTTTGAATCATTTTCATTTTTCATATCTGAAACATAAATTTGAGGTTTTAAACATTAAACCAAACACACATCTAATCAATTTTATATGAGAATAAGAAAAACAAAAATATGATGAGCATGTGGATGAGAAGAGAATGATATGAAGGAGTTATTAATTATGTTAGATAAATGGTTAAGTACAATATGATGGTGAAAAATAATTGGAATAATTAACCTATTGTGTACGTGATTTACTGGTAGTTTCTAACATATAATTTCCTGCGAAATTTTCCCCTTAAAAATTAGAACACAGGATAAAATTTGGTGTCTTGTTTTATGTGGGATAGAGTCAATGTACACCATATGGGATAAACGTTGGTTTTGGCATCAATTTCGCAAGTTGTTCAAGAAAATCTTCCATGAATTAAGTAATCTTTCATCTTACATATAAAAAATAAATATTTAATTTCTTAGAACTAATGAAAATAATTAAAGTGGTTAATTTTGATTAATTATATTATAAAATTAATTTTATTTCTAAAATATTGAAAAATTGAATGATTTAAATAATAATTATATTTGATGATATTATTCATAATTTAAATTTTGAGAAAAAAAAAGACAAATTCCAAACATTCTAATGATATATTTCTAAAGTTTATAAGAGAGTCACTTAAGGCATTTCATACATTAAAAAATATAAATTATGATTCCAATTGTGTCATGTCAATATTAAGTAATTTACATCAAATTTATTTTAATGAAAGAAATTTAAACAAAAAATCAAATAACTCATTGAAAAATATATTTGTTAATTAATATTCATTTACTTCTCACATTAGAGAGACACTTATTTTATTTCAAATAATATCCTTTTTTTTCACAGTAACATCGCACATAAAATAAACTACACGAAATCAAAGACGAGTCTAAACCAGCCCATAAACTCTCTGCAGAATTTTCCATATCCAATTACATGCTAAATAGTTAGGGAATAAGTGATTTTGGTGTACAAGTATAGAAAAAATAAAGAAAGGAAATAGAAATTAGAGTTAAAGTTTCTCATAGGGGTAAATAATTATCTCATTTTCAGGAGTTCGTTTTCACTTTCTCTGCTACAGCTTCACTCAATTCACACTCTCGCTCAACATCTTGGATAAATAAATAAACATTGTTCGGCTGTAACATGTCATTTGAGCAATAATAAAAAACAGGCATAAAATTCTAGATTATCTCATAAAAAACTATTGAACATTCAAGAAGGTGTGAAATAGAGTTACTGCTATAGTAGCTTGCAGTTTGTAAGGAGGACTGAACCAGGTATTGATCAGTACGCAATGGCTCACTCAGAATAAATTTAAACATTAGCTCAGGTGCTCACATATGAACCATACCAGGAATATTATTGATCTAATATCACGTCTAACCCCTATCCTCATGTCTCTTGTTTGACCTGACTACATATCCTTCAGTTGCTGAACTTGATCTGCCAATCTATGACTAAATAGATTAACCATTTACCTGATCAGCTCCTGTACTTGATCAGTTAACCTACCTCCAGAGCACCTGTACCTTAATCCAACTATTACCCATATAACCTGATTATGAGGAGATATCTGCATAACAAAATGGACACATATCACTATCCAAACAATCTCCACTGTTGATAAGAAAATAAGGGCAAACAAAAGCTTTAAATAATGGTGAACTCACTATAATCTAGATTGTTAGCATATACACTCTTCATCGAACCAACGCCAAGGTTGCAGTATAGATACACCCATTGAATGCAGGTTCAGAAAGGAAGGAAAAAATTGATCCCGAAACTCTTCCTTCCAAAATTGAAATGCAAGGGGAGTTTTAATTCATAAGTGAAAGGAATGCCAATTTGTAAGGATAATCTAGCTTGGCCTCTTAAGTACTTACAGTTAGTGCCTTGAAATTTTCATAAATTTCAACAAAACTTGCCCCAAACTAGTTTAACATCAGTAAAAAAAGCTCAAAAAGTCAAACTTTATACACAGAAAAACAAAAAATTGGAAAAGATTTGCTCCCAATACTTAAAATGAATCTTAGATCAATAGAATTTTCCCAAACAACAGCAGAAATTACAACGAAACTGATCCCCTCAATGTTCAGCAATTAGCTTACGTATTCAAAATGAACTCCAAATCACAAAAAAATCCCAAAATATAGTAGCAGCGTCAACAGAACGATGATGACAAAAGGACGCTAATGCGCTTCAAAAAAAATTCTTTGAAGTTGGTATGTTTATATAAACAATTGAAAACCGTTTCCCAAATCCATATATAAACGCTCAATCAATTAAAAGAAAATAAATGATATGTAGCAACATTAATCTACTTTGAAATTGAGATAGACACAAGAGAGTTACATTTATAACATGAACACAAGAGGACATGCATAACAAACAAAAATTAGGTCAAAACAACTAAATAAAACGCTACCTCCATGGGTTTCTCCTTTTCAATTGCTCTAAGGAAAACAACACAAAAACCTCACACCCCCTTTCGCGGCCTTCCGCGCTTCCGCGTGGAACCGGAACCCAATTTCAAAGCAACCCCATTCGAAACAGTCTTCGGATCATTCTCAATTATGGGCCCTGACCCGGGCCCATTGGAGTCCGAAGTTCCAAACACAAAGCCCATGGGCAAGCACCCCCAGTTACAATAATAGGCCTCCTGGCCCGGCACGAGTGGGGGGAGCGACGGAATCGAAAGCCCATGGAACGACCGCTCGCAATTCTGGCACCTCAGACAACAACCCTCGCAAACCGTAGGGTACTCGAAGAGAAAATAACAGTACGGACACGCGGTCCAGAAACTTGCCGGTTCGACCGAATCGGCGACGTCTCGGTCATACAAGTCTTTCTGAACCGGGTCGGATAAAACAGCCCAGGCATCGGTGACAAGTTTGAAAGCGTGGTCGGCGAGGGAGAAAGGGTTCTTGTCAGGGTGAAGGAGAAGACCGAGTCTGCGGTACTGTTGTTTTACGAGATCGAGATCCTCACACGGGCGATTCACTTGGAGAATGGCGTACCAATCGAGGTGGCCGTTGTGGACTGGTTTCTCAGCGGCGCGGAGGACGTCGACGATGGCGAGGATCTGATCGGAGCCCTCCAGGAGCGGCTCGGCTTCCTGCGCGAGAATGGCGAAGTCGCGCGAGCCGCTCAGGTCACGGCTCTGAAGCAGTTTCTCGCCAATGGCGAGCAAGCGTTCGGCTTCGGCTCTGTTTGTGCTCATTTTTTAATTTTTATTTTTATTGTTGTGACGACGATGGGTTAGAACTGCTGGTAGTTACAGCAGTAGCAGGAACAGGACACAATCGTGGCATATTAAATATTCACTGCTTCTCGACAAACCAAACACGGTTTTGTTAGTACTACCCATGCCTGCAAGTGTAAATGATAGAATTGTTTTACTCTTTCTACATATTATAATAATAACAATAATAAAATAATAATAATAATAATAATCACTCATCTAATATAGATTGATAAAAACCTTTTTTTTTTACATCATAATTTTAATAAAGAGAAAGTTCTACATGTTGATTATTGATATAAAAGTGTAGAAGAAAATGTATGGAATAATGCACAGTGAAATAATTATTCAGAGTTAGTATCATGTCAGACAGGAAGCATTGTCATCATGTACGAAAAGCAATAATCCACACAAATATATATAAAGTTTTTATTGAAATAATAAATAGAAATTAAGTGGTAGATCAACAATCCCTCACAATATTAAATGTAAATGAAAAAACGAGAATCTATCACGTGTTATGTTACACTTAAAATAAATAAAAAATTACTTTTAATATTTCATAATATTTTCAACTTTTTATCTTTAAAATACATTTCCCCATATTAGATTATGGAAACAATATTTATATAATTCTTTTATACTTTTATGATAAAAAAAATTATATATCGTAATGTGATAAAAATAGGAAATAATTATGTTTAATATATAAATATATTGTTATCTTATAAATCTAATTCTCTAATTTTTTATCAGAGGGTTTAAAGTTCTAGATACAATTTTTTTTTTCTTTTCCATCATCATTTGTTCATTTATTTGTTTCTCTCCTCCTATCTTAATTTGTTCGTCTCTAACATTGTTTGATTTCAAATGAATAGATATGAACATATTACATATAAATATTCAGAAACAAATGAAATATTGATTTGTACTAAAAATTGTAGTTTATAATATTCTTATACTAATTTTTAAGCATGTGAGAAAAAAAACATTATTCAATAATTTTTATCAATTATTATTTGATAAATAACACAGTTCATTCATATTTAGTATATTTAAATTTTTTAATATAGATACTAATTTCAATTACATGCTATTCATGAAAATTCTTTATGAATAACATTTATAATATTGGATATTTAAACATAACAATATTATTTTTACTCAATTGTATTTCCTATGAATATTTGAATAAATTATTAGTATATGTACATATTTGAAAACATATGAAATTTTAATATAAATTTTGATAATATTTTTTTAGATGGTCCCCAAAAATTCCTAGTATGAGTAAAAAGATTAAAGTTGTAAAAGAGTGAAGTGAAAATGGATCTATGTGAAGAACCAATGGCAGATTTGCTACAATTAATTATTCCTTAGTTTTAAAATATCCAAATCCAAGTTTGATCAATGGTCGTTGTCATCTTAATTATTTAAAACCTAATTCAGGTAAGAAAAGAAGGGATAAGATAAATACTTAATTAGTGATGAAAATAGAAATAGTCCATCATTTACCTATATCTATAAAGGGAAGGGTTTTCTTTCCTTTCTTGATATCAAGCCAGCATTCCAATCAAGGTTATCTTTCTTTCTCTCTCTTCTGTGTCTATTCCTGTGTTCCTGACTCCCAAAAGTTCTTCTTCTCCTCACACTTTCTTTCTTTGTTACCAAATCTGATTCAAGTAACATTTTCTTAGTTTTTCCCCTTTCAGTACTAATCAAGATACTGCCACTCACACTTCTCCTTCACCAAGCTTCAAACATATTAACAAATTGAAATCAAACCCCACCAATCCAAACCTCTCATATCCTTCTATTTTCACAAACTTCCTTTTGGGTGTGTTACGTTCCTTTTACTGTTCCTGTTATCCAGATCTGAAACTGGGTCTGTCTTTTATTAGGGTTTTTTTTCTTCCCAAGTTACGCAAGAACCCAGTGTTTATCATTCAATATTACTTTGTTTTTTGTTAGACAAGTGTGAGAATGTGTTTAAAATAGTTGTTTTAATTCAGTTTTGTGCAGCTAAAAATGACGAGGGCGAAGATAAAGATAAAGAAAATCGACAACATAACAGCGAGACAGGTAACGTTTTCGAAGAGGAGGCGAGGGTTGTTCAAGAAAGCTGAAGAGCTTTCTGTGCTGTGCGATGCTGATGTTGGTCTCATTGTTTTCTCGTCTACCGGGAAGCTCTTTGATTATAGCAATTCCAGGTACGTACGGACATGTATTATATTACACTATTGTAACTTTTCTCTCAGTATTTATATACATACATATACATGTATAAAGCATAATATCATAATATTCTTACGTCCTTTACAATTAATATGTATATGTATGTGATAGTGTGATTCTTCCTGCACCAATTCCTAGCTAAGCAAGTAGTGCCTGTAGTTTCTGTACGGAGTGTGTTAGAGAGAGAAAATGAGAGGGAGGGGATTAGATGCACTCTCATGATGGGTTTTTGGAACAAAAACCTCGTTTCACTCGCTTATGGTTCTTATTTTATGGGGATTTAATAGTAGTCTATTGAAGTTTCCATGAAAGGTTGTGCTGGAAGAAATCAAAAAGAAAATGCAGCAGCACTGGTTAATAGTTAGTCCTATAAGCTTTTCATAGATAGTTTTAGCTACTTTTTTTTTTCTGTAAATATTAGAAAAAGGGAATAAAGTGCACAATGAGATGGAGTTTTTTTTTTTATTTGTTAATAGAAATTAAAACACAAAATTGATCCAAACTTTGAAAGCTCAGCGAATTTGATACTTGTGACTAACATAGCAACAAGTAATGATCCTATCTGTCAAGTCATGAAACTGAGAGCTAGATAGATAGAATATGCTATATCTTATGCTCATAGTGAATTTGTTTAGCCTTTTTCATGTACAATCAAACGGGCTTGAATTACAATAACTCTTTTATTTTGTAGATACAGCAGCTAAGTTTATTGTCTCTGATTGATATATATGTTTAGTTTCATTACATCTTGGTTTGGTTAACTGAATGGAGTCTAACTTTCGACTTTTCACATCTGGTTGTGTTCTGCGTTCTGAGGACTAAGATTCTGATGGTTCAGGCCATCTTCTCGTACTATAAGCGAACAATAGTAGTATTAAATAATTGATGTTATAGTGTTATACCTTGCATCTAAATATTTTAATACAGTGTTGAATGTTGTCTTTCTGTGCAGTTAATGCACTTTTTCAGAAGAATCATGCATGTGTATGTAGGATGAAACTTCAGTTTCGAAGGTTTCATGTCAAAATCTTGGGTAGGCAATGATAAAATTAATCTAAACCCACCAAAGAACCCGTGGTTATATCCTGATCCTTTGGGAGAAGCATGAATTTATCTTCGTGTATCTCACATTTATAAATACAACTTTTGTATTCTAACATACGAGCTTTTTCAGTATATTAGAGCAGAAATTTTACTAAGGTATAGAAACTACATTGGTGAGTATATATGAAGGGCCTTTTTCTTTTAATTTGTTATGAATGTTTTGTCCAACAGTTCTATTGTTATCAATGTATATGAAAAATCATTCCACAAACACCAAAGAGACAACAAATGTTGTTTCAAAATTAGTATTGTTATGCAAGAAAATCAAATTCTCTTGGTAGGTAATCTCTAACTTGTGTATGAATTTAATTCATTATTTTTATATTCACCACGAATTTGCTTCATAGAATTCCTGACAAACGGAGGTATAGGGTTCAAAAATATAAATGATCATACATGTATTATTAAGACTTATTGTTATTATATATTTAGAATGTTTAGTGAGGTATCATGACTTAATTTTACCCCTAAATAAATTGAATTGAATTTTTTTTATTAGATATAACAAATTTTAAATATTGAATTTGAAGCTCAACACAACTCAATTTAATAAAAATATTTAAATTATTCTATTATAAAAATTTTATTCAATTATTCTATTATTTAAATATATTTTTTGAATTATTAAATTATGTAAATATTAAATAATATAATCTATTTTTAAGAAATAAATAAAAAAACTAAATTACAAATTTAAATATATATATATATATATATATATTTTAATGGATAATCCAACTTAATTTGATTTAAGTCAAAAGTTACACAATTATTTGTTGAATAATAAATTTGATTAAATCAAATCTAAATTGTGTACACAGTTATAAATTATATAATTAAGATTTTATGTTTTATTTAATTTAGGAAAAGAAAAATGGGTGATGGAATTTAAATGATTTGAAGAATAACTAACATTATTTAGTTTAACGAAAAAAATAGAAATAAATGGAAAATTTACAGATGTATGTGATTTATTTGATTGAAGTAATAAAAGTTGGTAGATAATTTTTTGGTATAATGGTAAAAATATAATTTATTTTAAAAAAATATAATATTTAGTGGAGAAAATGAGAAATATTAATAAATAAAATTTAAGAAAATGATATTTCAAAATAAATAAAAAACATTATTCGAAAATTCAAATTTAATAAATATTACAAAGGAAAACCTTTTAATTTATTAAAAAAAAATTGATCATTTTTCAGTATTTTTGTACAAATTTTAGAATATTGTTTATTTTCAGTTTATTAATTAAAAAATTTACTTAACTAAATTACAACTATTTAATAAGTTAAATCTACAATATCTCTTTTTAATCTCAATTATTATTGATTTTTTATGTCTTATTCTTTTCACAATATGCCACACAAAATTTGTTATTTTCAAATTAAGCAAAATAAATAAAGATTACCATTGTAAATATATCAGTGTCAGCTGGAAATACCCCAACAATCTTCACATATCCGAAATCATTTTTCTCAACAAAGCATTTTCTTTAAATCAACTTAAATCTATTTAACCAAACTTTCTAATTCTTTGCAAATCATCTTAAATCAAGGCCTCTTAACAACAGATATAACACATAAAGGCATGTGAAAAACATTATTATGTATGTTCTCTCTTCTCTTGTTTTGGTTTGTTGGTCCTTAATTAGAGTTCAGTTTAGTTTCTTTTTTCTGTTTTTCTTTATTAACTTAAAACATAGCATAATATAAGAAACTAAAATAATACTAATGGAAAATACAATGCAGTATTTAAAGAAATATATAAATATAACATAATAAAGTATATTATATAATATAATAAATAATAATCGGAATAAGAACAAATTTCAGAATAGCAATTATCTCATTATAGTAGTTTTGGGGTTAGTCATTTATTGGCAAAGGAATTGTTTTTTCCTAACTAAACCACATCCTCAATAATTTCATCGTTATCAGAAACATGAGCAATGTGGGAAATTAAATAGACAGTATCATTTAGTTATCTTGATTTAACTTTCTTAGAAATAATAGAGTTGCTTTCTCCAAAAAATGTCATTTTCATGTTTGGTTCAAGGGAAATATTTCTAAAATATACTTAACTTTCTAAAAAAATATTATCAAAGTGAGATAGGTAACTTCTGTTATATAAATTTTCCTTTATGATAATGATGAAAGTTTTTCTGTTATGTGTTAGCTACTTTTTCTGATAGTTACTTCATCTGTCCATGCATGACAGATTATATAGCCTTCATTTTTTTCATTTGAATGAGAAAATTCACCTTTTCCTTCCATTGATGTATCATGCTCCTCACAAAAGAACAAGTCTTACAGGCTCTTGTTCTTTAAATATTTCTTTTTCTTGGCTCAATTTTCACAAATAAAGAGAAAACAAGGGATGAACTCACCAAATGAATGTGAAGCAGCAAACGAGTCTATGATAAAGGAAGATAAAATCAAGAGACTATTTAACAATTTGACTTGTGCCATTTTTTTATATCCTCACAAGTTTTACTCTCACCCTACGAAATATGTTTTACACCTAACAATACCTTTTTTATTGTTTATATGAAATGTAAGAAGCTTTTATCATACCAGCTACCACCTTGCTTTTGTTTTTCTATTTATAAGGAAATTTTATTTCGTTCTTTTTGTCGTTCATAGTCTAAGTTTATGAGCAAAAAGTGTAATACCTGGTGCAAATTCATATATAAGTCATGTGGGAATCATTCATTCCCAGATGCTGATCAATAAATCTGTTTGTTGGTACATATATCATAGTAAGATGATATTTTTTCTAAGTTCCAAAGTGTTAGATGCATGTCAATGTGTAAGAGTTTCTAAATACCTCAAAGATATTTAAACTGTCAGAAGTTATTTCTCTATACAGATGCTTCTTTCTCTATTAACAACGTTTCTGACTAACTTTTTTCTTCTTCTTCGTGTCTTCATGTTTTGTTCTTGTAAAGTATGAATGACATAATTACAAAGTATAATACGCACTCGCATGGCATCAACAAATTGGACAGGCCATCACTAGAACTTCAGGTTGTACAAAAAATTAAGTTCTTATATTTCGCTTTTCTCTATTTATTAGTTTGTTGTGATTGTGCAGAGCTTATACCACCAAACCTCTTGGTGACCAAAGCATATTATGTAATTGCTCTAATTATTTTTACATATTCTGTTATTACTTGTACACTTGAAAGAGGTGTAATCAATCGAATAGTCACGTTTTAACATTTTTAAGTTGAAGTTAAATCTGCTGATAAGTAACTGGGACTTGTGTAATTGTTGATTTCAGCTACAGGCTAGCAATGCTGCCAAATTGAGTAAGGAAATTGCAGACAGAACCCAAGAACTAAGGTAAGAAATAAGTGTTAAAATACTTGAAAAATAACTAGATGAATTTGAGTGAAATATGTTGTATTTATATTTTGGACGATTAGTTGGATGAAAGGCGATGATCTCCAAGGACTAGACCTAAATGAGTTGCAGCAACTGGAGAAATCACTTGAAAGTGGTCTCGACAGTGTGATTCAGATAAAGGTACGCACATAAGATCATTTAGTTAATTTGGACTAACCTGTGGTGCATGCTGATGAATGATTTATACCAACTCATTTCAACTTTTACCTTCAGGAAAAGCGAATGATGGGTCAGATTTCTGAACTTCGGAAAAAGGTTTGTTGATATATATATAGCTTGATGATGCAGTTAGTATCTGGTAATGTTTAGTCAAATTGAAATTATTGCATGAAAATGAGTTAATTTCTTTTAGTGAATACCAGAAATTCGACAACTTGTTATGAGCATATAATTAGAAATGCAACAGTGTTTTAGTTCTAGGAATATCATAATGTGCATATTCAAATGACTTTAATGCGAGATTTCTGCGTTTCTAGGTTTACACTCACTTCAGAATTTTGACCATTGTTTCTTTCTTTTGTATGCATTCTTCTAAAGGGAGTCCTGTTGGCAGAAGAGAACGAGCATTTAAAGAAAAAGGTGAGACTGACTCAATTTCTTTAAATCTGATTACTTTAACATGTAAGGAAAGAAAAAGTGAAGAAACAAAAGGGAAAAAAAGATAGATGAAATTTATATTGTGGGATTATAAGAAAGTAACATAAAAAAAAAATTGTCATTTTAAAATAATAATAAATTAAAATTAATAATTATATAATAATAAAGTAATTTTATTTTTGGGAAAAAATGAAAGTGGAGTAAATATGAAAATAATATTTTTTTATATATTTGTTTCTTCACATAAAGTAAAATATATGGGATTCAATGGGAAGTATTATTGAATAAGGAAAATGTTTTGTTTATTACAATATTTTTTTGCATTTCACATTTTCGACTCTACATTTAATGGAACTTAGAAAAACACACATGAAATAATGTAATAAATATGTATCTTGTAAGTGTTTAAATAATGCTTCACCTTTTAGCATGACATTTACTATTATTTCTGTCCCATTTATGATAAATGTACGAAAAAAAGTTAAGAATTAAGTGAGATAAAAAAAAATTGAAAAGATATATAAAAGGTAATGATATCTTAAAGAAATATTGTAGAAGTAGACAAATAATAGAAATGGAAAAGGGTATTAAATAATGTGTTAGGTTTATGATTTTTCTTTGGTTTACTAAGTTAAAATGTTAATTACATGAATTAATCAGTTAGGGAAGACAGAGATGGAGGCTATGCTGCGTAAAGCAAAAATGCCTTTTCTGGTGAACTCAAATCTGGGAATGCAAGAAGAAGGTGTTTCGTTAGAGTCTACAAACAACGTTAGCAGTTGCATCAGTGACCCTGTTGAAGATGGTTCCTCTGACACATCTCTGAAGTTAGGGTAAGCAAAAACTTATATTTATTTATATATATATATAATGTATTTAGTAAATTATAAATTATGAAAAATGTTAATTTGAATAAGTCTTTGTTTTTTCAGGCTACCCTTTCTCTAACTGAGGATGTAACATGGTGAATGAGTGATGTCCCGTTTGAAGTTATTAAGAATTTTTCTTAAAGCTGTACCAGTTTGTTTTTCTGAGATTTTTCATAAGTAAGAAATGTATGATTAGTGATTAAAAATCAATGAAATATATTTTATCAATCTATAAATTATTATATATTTTCATGTCTTAATTAATTTAATACATTATCAATCATTAATTTAATTCCAGTTCAAAGTTAATATGAATTTCATATTATCAATTAATTAGATAAACTTAAGTCCTCTCTCATGTTGATAACTTTATATGGTTATTTACATATATATATATATATATATATAATGTATTAAAAATATTATAAAAAGAAAATTTTTGTTAATCTGCAACACGATTCATACATGGTTGGATTGGATTGGACGAGTGCATATGAAATAATGGGAAAGGACTAAGGTAGTGTGCAGTAACAGTAAAAGGGCTCGTGGTCTGATGCAGAAGCACAATGATTTGACTGAAGAAGACATGATGTTGATACCTTCCATGGAAATGTAGATGCCAAGAACAGGGTTCAATAAACTTTTCCATCAATGTTTCTATAAAATTATATTTTATTTTTGTTTTCTCATTATTCTCTTAATATAAATTAGCAATCAAATAATAATTTCTTTATCCATTATCATTTCTTTAATTTGTGCCTTTCATTTGGAGTTAAAATATATACTTATATTTTATCATTAATTTGAATTTTTCAATCAATATAAAGCATAATTTTTTTAATTATTATGATTATATGTTTTTGTGAATTAAAATAGAAAGATAAAAGAATATGATAAATATACACAATAAAATTTTTTCTATAATATATAATAGATTATACTATATTTAAAATGTTAAACCTCAATTGAAGTTATATACGAAATTTAGTTTATTTTTTATGTCATGTATGACTTAATACTTATTTTATTTGACAAAAAATTATCAATATAAAATATAAAACATATTTATATAAAAATAAAAAACAAAGTTTTTTGTGACACATTAAACACACAACTAGTAAATAAAAATCATACAAATTAAAAAAAATAGTAGAAATTATTTAAACAAGCAATAAAAAAGACGTGATTGAATGAGAAGAGATATTTAAATTCTTGAAAACAATATCTAGAAATCAAGTAAAAAATGAAAATAGAGAAAAATCAGTGAAATAGTACTTAAAATTAATGGAAGAAACCATGCAAATGGAAATACTAGTTAATTTTTCATATAAGACTATAAAAATAAGTAAACAATAATATAAATTGTGAAAAATAAGTTAAAAACAATTTAACTAATAATAGATAAATAAAAATAAAAAATAAATGGTCAGAAGAGTAGTATTTATATCAACAGAACAATATAAAGAAAAAATATAGACAAAATAAATGAAAAAGATAAAAAAATAAGATTGGATTGTGAGATGATCTCTTAATTGTAATATGTAAATATCACAATAAACTATTTACAATATATTTTTTATATAATAGAAAAATATATTTATTATTAATATCTTCTGTAAATTTTATTATTATTATTATATTATTTACTATTACATTATATATTATTTAATTATAATAACATATAATTACATGGCATTCATTTAATAACATATAAGAATATCAGATATTATAATAATAATAATAATAAAATTATAATATATGTATCGTTTTTTTGGAAAAACAAAATAGAAAAGAAAAAAAAAGCTAGAGAGATAATCCTTAATCATAATCTAAATTTTGTTTCAAAATATATTATGCACGAATTTCTGCTTGATCAAACTTTTTTACATTTCCAATTAATTAAAAATATCGGTTAAATGATTTTTAAAATAATTATAAAAATTATAAATTTATTGGCAATTGACTAACAATATAATTTTTTTCACAGGCAAGACATGAACTATTTCTTCAATATGTTTTTCTTAAACCCTGAACCTAAAATTACAAATATCAATTTTTTATTTAGATTTGAATTTTTTTTATCAGTTTAATAGAGACATATTATCAATATATAAACTTTTGTCATATCAATCAATTAAAAATATTATTTAATATGATCTTTAAATAATTATTATGAAAATTAACAAAATTTTCATGATTTTTTTTATAATTACATAAAAATATATTAATATTTTACATTTTAAATATTATCATATTTTTTCAATTTATAAAACAAATACCGTCTACAAATGGATATAGAAATTTACCAAAAAGTAGTAGACTGCAACTAAAGATAGATGAACCTCCTAACAGAGTCTGGGACAGCTGTCATCTTTTAATTGGAAGGTTTCAGCACTATTTAGGTCACTCTTCAAAGCACGCATCCCAATCACAAGAGTGCCATTACAGCTTGCATCAATTTCGCGCTCTCAGCTCGCTCCCTCAAAAAACCCTTGCTGGGAACCATGAGTAGGTCTCCACGGAAAGATCTACAAGTCTTTGATTTCAACGAAGAGGATGATGCGGCTGCCTCAGATAAACACCTAGATGATAATCAATCCCTATCCAACAACGATTTCTTCCTTCACGGTAAGATGATTTCCCTAAATCCTAATTCGCGCCCAAATAATTGTCATATTCAATAGACGTTTCGTATATAATACTCGTTTTTCCTTATAAATGTTAATTTGTAACTGTCGCCACTGTGTTATTTAATTCATGTTTGATGATTAATAGTTTCAATTTTAAAGTGTAGTGTATGCTTCCTAGAGAGTCAAATTGAAGGAGCTGAAGGAGAGGGATGAAACCTAGATTAGAGAGTTTTTCCTCATTAGTTCATGTTTTTTTTTTAGGACTTAAAAGAGTTTATCAATAATTTTATTAATATTATGATTGTTGGATATCTTTATTGAAATAAATTGGTTTGTCCTTAACACAAGATATTGTTGAGTATAGCCATTCTCGTTTTGATTGTAGTATGTGGATGAACTTAGCTCATACCACAGTTACTGAATTCGTGTAAGGGCAGTGAACTTTGTGTTCTTTAATATATAGATAATGAAGAATGCTTATCTATAATTATTATCACGTAATGCAAAAGGGTTAAAGACAGATGAATGCTAACCAGGGCACTCGATAAAGTGGAGAATATTGTGACAAAGTGCTATTAGTCTGTACTCTCATACCTTGATATCCAATGCATCATCAACTAGTGCTATTAGTTTCCAATATTTTTATTAACTTACTGATCCCTCAATCATTATACCCATATAGAATGGATAGCAAGACCTTTAAAAGATACATGTTCTTGTCCCTATTGTAGGACTATATTAAGTAATTCACTGGGATCAAGGAAATTAGTTAGTAGCATTTAATTTGTCGAAAATTGTTTTATTTTCTTTTAAATTATCCCTTATATGAATGAAACATATATTTTTTTTTCCAATATTATAATTAGTTTTAATCATAGTTATCATAATCTTACTACGATTTGAATGATTGGATACATTTTTACTGTCTCCTTAGTCGTATCACAAAATGAATCTTAAATGACTTTGTATCTTGCAATTGATGAATGAACCTATATAATTTTGTATCACCGAAATGATTTACACAATTCAACTATTCATATGATTTTACTTCACATTTTCTCTTGAAAAAAAAATAAAAAGTCTTGTGAGTCAAATATTTATGAGAAAAGGAGTTTGAAAAAACACTTGTAAACTTGTCCTATTTGATTTTTCCACGTTTATTTGTCACTCACTTAATCAATGCATGCACTTTATTTTATTAGTATTTAATTGTTTTGATTCCATTCGTCTAAAATCAAGACTTAGTTTTGTTTTGTATGACTTTTGCTTAAATTGTTTTATCTTTTTCTGGTTTACATTGAACACTATATATCATCTATATGATATCTTTGAAGTAATTTTTCATTGTACCTGAGTCTAACGATATGAATTATGATTCACGATTCAAAAAATAGCTTAGCAAATTCATGATTCAAATCTCAATTTGATACCCATGGATTTAGTTCCTTTAATATCTCTCATCATTAATATATTTATCTCTAGTTTTATATTTATTTCTCATTAAACCGATGACATCTTATTTTTGAAATCCTAGTTATTCTTAGCATGATATTGGGGAATCTCGTTGCTATTACCCAAACAAGCTTGAAACATATGCTTCTATATTTGTCCATAGGTCAAATGAGATATGTAAGCATGTGTATAGTCAAAAGTAGGATTCTTAAAATGCTATCTATACTAGACAAAGTTAGACTTCTAAAGAGCTGAAGATATTACAGTATTCCATTTACTATTTACTGAGTTCAGAATAATGTCTCCTAGTTGAAGGTATTTTCGTGAAAAATGAGTAATGCAAGAAATAATATGGATTGGGTCTTACGAAAAGGACCATATACCACTTCTAGTTTGAGTCTTATAAAAAGTATCGGACGAAATAATAAAATAGTAATACTCAATTACTCATAAGTATTATCCATTTGAATATCAAGTATCTTAAATCTTAATTGCATAATGGATTATGAACTGCAAGATTGAGTCTCCTACTCTTTAATGTGGAAAATGTGCTTTAGCTATGGCATGTAGTCTTTTAGTAATTTTGCATTCTTGAAATAGCTTCCCTCTTGTGTTCCCCACTTTTTTTCTTTTATATTATATAAGCATTTCAATTATATTATGCCTGTCATGACTTCTTGTTTTGCTTCCGTTCATCTCTAAGCTGGCTTTCAATTAAATTGATTGTACATAGCTCATGATATATTGACAGATTCCCAGGTCAACAAGGTTGGCATAAAGAGTGTTGCCGGTATTCCCTGTGTTGATGTAGCTGGTGATATTTTTAATTTAGAAAAGGGTGGTTCTGGCCCTTCTCCTGACAGAGTGGGAGATATATATGATAGTGATGAGAAGAAATCTGTGTCGGAAGCTAACAAACAATCAAACTCGATTAGTCATGAAAATGATCATCATTTTAAAACAGATTTTCATAACCATATCAAGCTAGAGAAAATGGATACAAGTGACGAAGTATCTTCACCCGAAACAAGCCAGATTGACCCTTCAGGGTCTTCATACAGTGTAATGTACCTTCAGTTTGTCAGATTACAGCCTAAGTTATTGATTTAATTGTGAGATTTATATCAATGTTCAATTCTTTTACAGAATGAATCAATTGATGTCAATTCAGAGGCTGATGAGAGTGCTCCAACAAGTCCTGCTTCTGATATTCCAGGGAATGGTGGTGTGTTTTTTGTAACCCCAGAGTCCTGATAACTATAACACTTTCAATTTGAAAATATTATATTGTAGTTTACTCACTAAGTATTCATTATTTCAGTTTCATTAAATGGTTGTGGATGGAATGGCGCAGACAATTCTGACATGGTAAGTTTATTTTAATAAAAACCATTTTGTGCTAAAGATATTGACCTGACATGTAGTGTTTTTTCACCTTTTGTGGTTTTTCAGATTTGGTATTGCTTTTGGTATTGTTTTGTTTACTTTTTCACTACTGATATATATTAAATTTTTTGGATGGGTTTGTCTTTTCCCCTACTGCTGCTTCTTCAAGTATACTTTTTTATCTGAGAATATACGCTGTTGTACTATCTGTTTAAGCTGCAAACTTTGTTTGTACGTTCTTATCTCTAAATCTACTACATCAGTATAAAATGCTTTCTACGGCATTTGATTCACTATTTTTGTGGTATATTATGTAGGTTCATTTTGATTTTGTATTCATTATTGTTTTCTTTCATGTATTTTCAGGATGATACAAATACTGAAGTCGTTCTTCATCCTGATTATGTCATATACCAAGATAATTATTATCTGGGGCCAAAGTTAACCTTTTCACCTTTTTTTGTCAAGATCAATGTTTCAACTACTTGTATAAAGCAAGAAGTCTTTGATCTTGAATGGGCAGTGGATGATCTCATTGACATTAATTGTCAGTTGTTTCAAAGTGTGAGTTTTGTAGTTCTATTGTGTGCATTACACAGACACACATGAGAAAAAATAAAATTACTCTATTAGATTAAAAGAAAATGAAGGATGAAAATTGGCTGTGATTTGATCTTACCTTCTCTCTCTATTATATATATATATATATATATATATATAGAGAGAGAGAGAGAGAGAGAGAGAGAGAGGAGAGATTCATTTCACTTCAAGAGTAAGTAAAATAGACTTATTCTCCATCTTCATAATTTATTTTCTTGTAATCTAATAGTTTAAAATAGTAACTCATTTTAATCGTTAGATTATAAAAAAATGAATGATAAAGATCAAGAGCAAGTTTGTGACTTTTACTCTTAGAATAAGTGGATCTTTCCTCATATATATATATATATATATTTATTTATTTATGTTGTGTATAAATTCTATAATTCTCTTGTTATGCCCTTTCTTCAGAGTGGAACCGTCCTTATAAAGCTTAGAGTAATATCAAGTAATGCAATTCAATCAAATCAAATAAGCAATGCTTCAGGTGAGTGCAACTATTATAGTTCATCAAAGGGGAATGATTTTCTTCTTCATTATAGCTTGGCATACTTGACATAACTTGTTTTTAATCAAACTGCAGCTATAAATTTATTTGGGTAATTTCTGGAATTAGTAGTTTGTAGATTGTTTTACAGATAGTAACTTATCTTTTACTTACTGTAAGTGCATGCCTGTACATATGCTAGGCATCGAGGAATTGGAAATTGCAGTTGTTGATTACAATTGGTCCCTGAGACATAGACAAATAACATCTCTTAATATGAAATACTTGGCTTCTTGGAACATGGCACTTCAGTAAGTCATTAAGTTCTATTAATATGAAATACTTTACTTCTTGATAGCTGTTGATTGTAATGTTTGCCTTTTGTTTATAAACTTGTGATGTGTGATTTCATTGTCATGGTAAAGTTTATTCTTAGTGAAGTATTATTATATTTATGTTTGATTTTTCTCATGTAGTGCGGATGTAGAAGGCAATGAAACTGATTCACGTGGATCAAGATGCTACTTCCCTAAGTAAGAATAGTTAACTTTTCCTTTTTGGCAAGTATACCTTCATGTATGGATGCTGTAGTCTATAGCTTTTATTTTGAAAACATTTTCAGGTTTAGTGCTTTATGGTAATTTTTTCCCTGTATTCCATAGTTTATTCTATATGGTTTAATGTGTGCTTGAGATGTTTGGCTTAGGATGTTGTAGGTTTTGGGATAGTTGGTTCATGACATGTGGTATTAGAGGCTTTATGAAGATGGTCTAGGTTGTAATTTTCGCCACTTTTCTTCCCATAAAGAATGTTGCAATATCATTTATTGGACATATGAGGCTGAAGTCCATGGTTACATTTTCCATATACTTCAAGTAGAAACTTTACAACTTCTGTTATGCTGAGGAAAACAAGTTTGCAGAAATCTTCTGATTTCTAGATACTTTTTTAATGTGTCTATGAGACTGGGTGTAAAAGTTCATATCTTGTATATAACCGTTAGAGCCTATTGCTCTATACTATCATTTTCTTGTGTTCATATTTATGTGCGTGCATGTTTTTCTTTGGAAGGGGGTTAGTGTAGATTTTTATACCATGTTCAATTCTGAGAATTTATGATCTCAAACAGTTTTGAGGAGCATTTTGATGATGTTATCTATCCTAAAGGGGATCCAGATGCTGTTTCCCTAAGCAAGAGAGATGTGGATCTCTTGCAACCAGACACATTCATTAATGACACAATTATCGATTTTTACATCCAGTAAGTTTGCTCTATCTCTATCTGTATGCATATCATTCTTTTGTTGCATTTTTTGTTAAAGAAATTATTTATTCATCATATGCAACACTATAAAATAACATTTTTATCTTGTTCTACCCTTTGCTGCATTTTCTTTCTTGTAGATTGTAACTTTGTGAACCATGGAGCTTCCTCTATCTTTTTTACTTTTAAAAACTAAATTCACTTATATATGGTTTATTTAACATGCATCTTAGAACTGAAAATAGATAATTAAACTTATGGGCAGAGGAATATCAACTAAAAGGATTTATTATTGTCGGATACTAAACGAATTTATGGTTGTAGGATACTAAAATGATTGATGATTAGGATTACGTGAAAAGGCAGAAGATATTAAATAATGAAAAATTATTCTGAAATTATATTGAAATTATTTAAGTCCATAGGGTTTTTTAATCTATAATTTTTATTATTGAAAATGGTTTGACATTTTGTAAATCTCAATTTTGGCAGGTATCTTAAGAATCAAATACCGGAGGAGGAAAAGCCTAGATTTCATTTTTTTAATAGTTTTTTCTTCAGAAAGCTGGCTGATATGGACAAAAATCCATCTAGTGCTTCTGATGGAAAAGCAGCATTTCTACGTGTTCGTAAATGGACGAGAAAAGTAAATTTATTTGCAAAGGATTATATCTTCATTCCTGTGAACTTCAAGTAAGATTCTATCAAAGTTTTGCTTCTACAACTTTCTATCTGTATTCAAGTGCTGATTGGACATTTTCTTTGCATGTGATGATAGTCTTCACTGGAGTTTAATAGTCATATGCCATCCTGGTGAAGTGGTTAATTTTAATGGTGAGGTCAGCTTATGCTCTTTCTTGTGATACTATTTTCAAAGATTTATGTTGTTCTATGTATTCCAGATAAGGAGCTGGACAATTCACTTAAGGTGCCCTGTATATTGCATATGGATTCTATAAAAGGAAGTCATAGTGGTCTGAAAAACTTGGTGCAAAGGTGGACTAAAACTTCTCACTTTCTTTTATTCTCCTCTCAATCCTTTCGTTTCCCAAAAAATCTATGCAGATTTTGTTTTTTTTTTTTAAACTGAACTCGATGTTACGTATGAAAGTGCAAGTTGTCTTTGGCTTCATGTTTGAGTCCTTTCTAGACTCTGCCCCTGCAGCTGAATTTTGCAATTATTGATTTGGCAGCTTTATTAAATTGTGATTTATTAAGCAATTGATAATGAAGTTATTAGTGGTTAGTGTGCTTTGTTTAATTATATAATTCGTCTTGAAATTTTGCATGACTTTCAATATAAGCAAATTTAGTAAATTGTCTTTTGAGGGAGTTTTTCTGGCCTTAGAACTGAAGCTTATATCTTAAGCCAGTATTGTGCATAATAATTCATTTAAACATTGTCCACTTTGTACTCTACTTGTTGCACAACGTTAGACATATAAATCTGAATGATAGAGCTTAAGACCATTGATCATGCATTTTTATCAAACTGTCAGTGAGTCTTTTATATAAAGTTTCTTCTAAATTATTGAAACTCTTAGAATTTGGACTTAGATTAGGACTTTACTCATGAAACTGACTTTTAAGGTGAGAATTGTCCAATAAGCACTACTTAAGCCTTCTCTCTACTATGTGGGGTTGATACAAGAGTGGACGTCTCTGTGTCTCTACACTATATGACGTTTCACTTAACCTTTCAGGTCAACGCCTTATATGCTAGGGGTGACAGCAGCAAAAGTGGCTTTTCAACCAAAACAAATGCTCAAATGTTAAATTACTAATTTACAACTTAATGTAGTTCTCTAGTTTCATCTTTAAATTTTTCTTCAACCATGAAAATGCAAATATCATATGATTGTTTTATCTTTGATTGCCACAATACAAATAAGAACCAAAATTTATGTGCTTATGGATGCTGCTTATTTGTATTGGCATTTTTTGTTACCTTTTTTTAATTTGTTTATTTTCATAACAACTAAGCAGATTCCTTATATTTGCATTTTGCTTTTAAAAAAGTGAACTCAAAAGATTTGTACTTTGGTCTTTTCTTTTCTGATACTGACAGTTACTTGTGGGAAGAGTGGAAAGAGAGACATAAAGATACTTTGGAAGAAGACCTTTCATCAAGATTCTTCGATATGCGCTTTCTTCCACTTGCGGTATTGCCTGCTAACATTTTGATGATTTTACATGGGCAAACATTTTTCCTTTAGAGACCCATTAGTGTTTAATGAAACAAATTTCTGTTTTATTATTTTCTGAGGAGTAGATACTACATTATTTTGGAAAGTAGCTGTTATTTATGAAAATATCTTACTGGTTAATGAAGATGAAAATCTTTTCCTTCACTGGCTTAGTTATTCATATATAAAGTACATTTGTTTAAATCCATTATATGCTAGGAGTTGTTTCGAGGAAACCCCCAAAATTAATCTAAGATTGTACGGGTGGGACATTTTAGCCCTTGAGATTTAAAAACTGTTAACCCCTGTTTTTGCAAAAAAATATTAATGTTAATACTTTTCTACTTTGTTTCCATTGATGTTTTGCAAAGTCAAGCATTATAGAGTTGAGGGTTTTTAAAATCTCGGACTAAACTGCCCTACTCATTCAATCTTGTAGATTAATTTTTGGGGGTTGACTGCGTTGTTCTGCAAACTTTTGTTTTACGTACTCTTGAGGAGGAAAATCCCATCACTAGATAATTTCAATTCCCTCCCTTATTTTGCTACATACGAATGCATGCCTTTTGCATTTATATCTTTCTTCAAATGGCTCATTATTAGTTGAGTTATTCAAGGAACACGGATCCCTTTGTGGCTTTATTCTCTAAAGCGTTTTTTTTTTTAAATGTTATGATAGAATGCTGTAACTCCATGACAGTTGGCCACAACAAGAAAACTCATGATTGTGGCCTATCTCTGCTTAATAATACTGATAACTTTTTGCTTTTCTGCTCGGTTTGTTTTTTGTTCTTTTTATTGTTGTGATTGAATGCTCTCGCTCCATGACAGTTACCGCAGCAAGAAAACTCATATGATTGTGGCCTGTTTCTGCTTCACTACCTAGAGCTGTTCCTTACTGAAGCACCTCTTAATTTCAATCCTTTCACACTAACCAAGTTTTCCAACTTTGTAAGTGATCTACTTATTCTTTTTGTTCGGGTTTATTTCAAACTTTTTATTTGAGCACACAGATGAAATCATTGGAAAAAGCATTTCCATTCTAAAATCAATTACCACTCAATTGGTTATCAATATACTAAGAGTTGCTGATAAATGCTTGTTGACCTAATCACTTGAATGGTTCAATATTTTTAAATTGAAAATAATTTTACCCATAATTGATTTGTTGCAACGTCCTCAATTTCATTTATCTCCATCCAAGTAGTTCTAGCTGAACAACCTTTTATCATTCTCTTCAATGCACTAATTGGGTCTAGTACATGTCCTATTATGACCTGGGTCTCACATAAAATTCCACTCAATGATAGTACGATGAAGAATGTATTAAAAGGGTATGTTGTCAACATTTTTGTCTTAGTTGTTGATCATGCCTATTTAAGTATTTACATCTCCCACTTTTTGTAGTTCGTCTCTTAGTTGTCGTAATCTTTTTCTATTTTAACATTTGATAGATAACTGGCATCTTAATAACTGATTCATATGGCTCCTTATATGATTTGACCTAATTTAACTAGTAATTTCCAGCTCAATGTGGACTGGTTTCTGCCTGCTGAAGCTTATCTCAAGCGAACACTGATCCAGAAGTTAATCTTTGAACTTGTGGAAAACCTAGGTTCGCATGAAATCTCTTCCTCTGACTGTAGTGATGGCAATGAGTGCTTAGAAAATAATGATAACAGAACTGGGATTGATCACGCTGAAGTCAATAAGGAGTCAACAACTTCCCATGCGGGGCAGGGAATAGAAATGACTCTATTGTCTGGTTCGTCGTCTTTGGATCCTCAATCTTTTAACAGTTCAGGCTTGGTTCTAAAAGAGCTTTTTGAGCCAGGAGCTACTGCAGGAACAATGTTGGGACAATGCCAATCTTTTGACCAGCGTTTCAATGGTTCAATATTTTCGATGGAGGTATCTAATTGTGTCTTTTATTTTTTTTATTTTTTTCTTGAATGTGTTTGAACCACACTATGGTGATGTGTAGTATCCCCTCCAGGCAACATTTTTATCACATGGACATAGTCTGTTCATCTCAAACACCAATTTTGAACCCTTGTACTACAGAAGACTTCTATGTTTGTCAAATAATTTATTCTTTCTGCTTTATATTAGACAATGAAAAATCAATTTTCGACCTATCACTTCGTGGAGCATATAGTTCCTAAGCATAGCCGAGTACATTTTTTTCATGCTGGCATGACATTTATTTTAGATCCCATTACATATTTTTACATTGATGTTGTAAAACTAACCCCTTCCCCCTCTTTTTTTGTTGTATTTTATAGGAAGACACTGACCTTGGGGAAGAGTTTATGTACTTGCCTACAGATCCGAACTTCCAGCAAGTGGCTGGAATTACACCTCAAACATGTTCTTTGCCATATCTTCCTAGGGATTGTGGAGATGAGACATGTCATAGACCACAAATCTCTCTGCAAGCGGACCATGATATGGTTCAGTCATCTCTAGATGCATCAAATGGTGCCTTACATGATTCAGAAGACGTGAGGGTCACCAAAAGCTACCCTTCTGATGAAGCTGAACAAGGGGAGAAAACTTGTTCGGCCATGGAAAAAACTGAGCATGTCGTAGATATTTCGACCACTGTTGTGGGAAATTCTCAAGACTCAATTATGAAGTGTAATGATAACAATGGAGATCTCTACTCTACTGGCCAAGAAACGCCGACAATACCATCGCAACAAGTTTCTGATGAACCAGATTATGAGAAAACTCCGTTGATACCATTGCAACAAGTTTCTGACGTGGCAGTTGATGAGGAAATTCCCACAATACCATTGCAACAAGGTCCTCATGAGGTAGATGATTGTGAGACTATTGATGGCGTAGCACCTGATATTTCTGAGGAACAAGCTTTGAAGAGGCGGCGGCTTATGCCTCTTGAATCCAATAGTGAGGGATTGTGACAAAATCCGATTTGTAGATAAATAGATATAGATAAATGTGGCTTCTTTTACGTTTACTTTTGAATTGTTTCTAGGTTTTACTTGCCAATATGTGAATACTGAATAGTGTCGTTGCTTTCTTGTAGTAGTTAATTAATTCTGCGACCACAATTGGGAAATATATGCTGACTTTAGATACAGTTCAACCTTGCAATGGCAGGACTTTAGATACTGAAGCTCCAGACTAATTTTTACGATTGTTTCTTTTTATTTAGTTTGTGAAAGAATGTTTTCTTACATGAAGTGGAAAACAGAATAAAACTATCTTTCTTAAAGAAAAAGCTACTTAACAATGTTCAAGAGGAGGTAAATTGAAAATATAAAATAACCATGGGGATAAAATTAGCGTGTGGAGCATGTTAATCCTCATTTTTATTTCGACAACCAATCATACCCCAAAATAATAAACTGGAAAAAAATATGATTAAGTAAAGTTATTTAATTATATATTTGTATTGCAATGTTTAACAAATGTATAACATTAAAGTTATGTAATTCATCAAATAGGAGGTAGATAAAAAATTGCTTCTGGCTAACAACCTTCTTTTTAATATTTATAATTAAAAAAATAGGAATTATTAAATTATCATGTTTCAAACATTCTAAAAGAATAATCTATTTTCCCCATCGCTAAATATTTTACGAATATAACAATAAAATCATTTTATAAGAATTAAACTTATGAATAATTAAAATTATTAAAAATTTATGTTTATTTCTTATGTAAATTATTTACTATTTTCCATGCTTAAATTATTCTATAACTAGTTTTGTATATAAACTATTTTTGTAGGTATGCAAAAAATATTTATCTACATAATATTTATAAATATATTATTGTAAGATTCATACTATTTCTTTCATTTTGTTTCATAAATTTTAAAATTGATATGTGATTATTCCAAATAAATGTATTCCAATGAAAACTTCTTAAATTTAAGAACAAATAGATGTATAGATAAAAAAATAATTAATATTAAAGTCATGTTTCTTAAATTTCAGCATTCTAAAAAATTTAACCAATTCACGCGCTCATTTTTTTTATTAGAAAATACCTTACTCTATGAATGAATGAGGGGATTTCAATTCTTCGATAAGTTTATTACATAAAATGTTCATTTATGCTTAAAAATATATTTAATTTTCAATTTGATTGATTAAAACTTTTTCTTAAAAATAAGAATTATAAATTTATTCTGATTCTAATAATTTATTTTCTTATAATTTAATAGTTAAAATAAATTATTATTTTAAATAATTAAATTTTAAAAAAATAAATAATAAATTTATTTTACTTATTTTTGAAATAAATGAATTATACATATAAACAATAAATATCAATTCTACTTAGTATATTGAATATATTTAAAATATAATTAGGATATTTATAAATTATTTACTATAAATAAATTAGTTTGTAATTATATAAAAATAAAATTTAAAAAATTGATTATCTTATATATTTCAATATAATATTAATCATACTAATTCTTTTTAAAAGTAACTATTATATTACATTTTTTATATTTAAAATAATTATTATATCATCATTCATATTATTTTTCTTAAAAATAAGTGCTTACATATTCTAATCACATGTTACATCTATCCATATTTAGCTTATTTTTTATTAATTGAATTTGAACGATATATATAAATCTATCTACCTCATATTAACTCATTATTATTTCAACTATAAAAATTGATATTTCCGCTTTATTAAACTGATATTTGTTTGTACTCTATTAAATTATTTGCAATAGACCTGCAGATTCATGAAAGGACAGCGTTAGATATTATTGTGCGAAGTCAAAATTAGAAAAAAAAAAAATTTAACATCGGTTTATTTGATTTGCAGTCATAAATGAAAGTTTACCCTTATCACCATTAAACGGGGCTTTGCAGTGTTCAAGTGTGGCAGTTCAGTGAACGAAGTGAACAAACAGAAAGTGGGGAGATGCAGAAGCTGAAGAAATTACCAAATCAATGCGTTCGTTGGTCTCCAAAGGAAGAATCAGCAGAAGAAGCATGAAATGTTTGTGCCTTACCCATTCACTCACTCAAACCCATAACATCCCTCACGCCACCACCTTCTCTTCTCTCCACAACAACCGCAACCCCCTCTTTCAATTTTTCTCTGTAAGAAAACCAATTCCTTCCTCTTCTCTCATGAATTATCTCAATGCTTTTCTCTCAAATCTTTGCGTTTCTATCTCGTCTTTTCTTCCAGGCTATTCTCCCATCTTCAATTCGAGCATTTTCCACCAACTTCAGGAGCGGGCCCACACCGGCTGCATCTTCTTCTGCACTAATGGCGAATTTCGAGGCTGATTCCGTCACTTACCTGACGCAGCGAGAAGCCGCTGAGATCGACGAGACGCTCATGGGTCCTCTCGGCTTCAGCGTGGATCAGCTCATGGTCTTTCTTTCTTTCTTTCTCCTTTATTTTTGTTTTTTTCATTTTCGTGTGTTACTGAGATTGGTTAAGTTAGTTGATGCCTTTTGTTTCTAATTTTTAGGAATTGGCTGGTTTGAGCGTTGCTGCTTCCATTTCTGAGGTACTTGCTTTGCAAAGATAATTATAATAATTGTAGAATTTGATTCCTGATTGCCATTGAAGTCTTCTTATTGGTGTGTTGTTGGACTAATGACTAGAATGAGTTATGAAAGAGGAAACATCCTCTGACCAAAATTTGTTCTCTTTCTCTGTGAATTTTTTGTCTGTTAATGCTGGTGCATTTGCTTGAGTTGCTTTTATTTGACAGGTTTACAAAGCAAGTGAGTATAGTCGTGTTCTTACTATATGTGGTCCTGGTAACAATGGTGGTGACGGTCTAGTAGCTGCTCGCCACCTGCATCACTTTGGTTATAAGCCCTTTGTCTGCTACCCAAAGCGTACCCCCAAACCTCTCTATGCTGGATTAGTTACTCAGGTTGGATGGAACTCATTTTGACCAAATTTGGAACTGCCCCTCCTCTTTTTCGTTATTTTTTTTTTTTTTTGCCTTCTTGCCATATGAGTTACTTCAAGTCTCTTGAAATGTTGGTGTAGCTTGAAGCACTGTCAATCCCATTCTTGTCAGTGGAAGAACTATCGTCAGATCTTTCAAATGACTTTGACATTCTTGTAGATGCAATGTTTGGATTCTCATTTCATGGTAGGTATATTTCTTTTTAAGATTTTTTTTTTGCACAGCTAGGGCACCTACATTATTCTCAGGCAAACCAGGGACTTAACAACATACTGTTACCGCTGTTTTTCTGCCACTAATCATTATGTTAATTATCTGTTTTTTTCATCTATGCTTGTATTTTGATGCTTACTGTGTCCTCCAAACTCTGGAAGGTACAGTTATAAATTACAGCACCACTCAATTAAATTAAATAACACTTGTCAAAAGTCTTTCACATCCCATTACATTGGCTCTGAATTCTGAATTACTGTATAGATCATACAAATAATTCCATTTTAATTTCATATTATAATACTTTGTTATTTTCTGTTTCTTCAGGTTCTCCCAGGCCTCCTTTTGATGATTTGATCCAGAGACTTGTCTCTTTACAAGATAATAATCAAATTGGCCAAAAAAGATCAGTTATAGTATCTGTAGATATTCCCTCTGGGTGGCATGTTGAAGAGGGAGATGTTGATGGTACAGGCATTAAACCTGATATGTTGGTATGTTTCAGGGATATTTCTGTTTCATTATTTATTTCTTTAAATGTTGAAATTTAGATATAATATGTTTATAGTGAGATACATCCCTTCATTGTGCATAATTTTTTTTTGTAGATTTCTTTGACGGCCCCAAAATTAGGTGCAAAGAAGTTCGGTGGTCCTCACCACTTTCTAGGAGGTAGATTTGTCCCACCTGCTATTGCAGAAAAATATAAGCTTATACTTCCACCTTATCCGGGAACATCCATGTGTGTTCGAATTGGAAAGCCTCCACAAATTGATATCTCTGCTCTAAGAGAGAATTATATCTCTCCAGAATTTCTTGAAGAGCAGGTGGAGGCTGACCCATTTAACCAGGTAAAATTCATGTGAAACAATACTGTTTGTTGCAGAGTTGTCCTTCTTTTACCCTTTTTGTTGTTGTTAATGAATTTAGTACTTTAGCATGATCTATTTCAGTTTCCAAATCTTAGATTTTAATAGCTAAAATTGATTGCCAATTTACAATATTCTACTTGTTATCTGCAGTTTCGCAAATGGTTTGATGATGCGTTGGCAGCTGGTTTGAAGGAACCAAATGCCATGGCCTTGTCAACTGTAGGGAAGGATGCGAAACCGTAAGATCTGCTTTTTTATGTTAAAATGATGTTTGCCTGAATATCAGTGGGTCTAATATCTGATGTTAAAATGAATTACTGTTCCATACTTCTGGATAGTATGTCTAATATCTGAACTAAAAATTCCAAATTACTCTTCTTCATTTCCCTGCAGCTCATCACGAATGGTATTGCTTAAAGGCTTCGATAAGGATGGATTTGTGTGGTCAGTAATAATCTGTTTATTTTTATGTTAGACCTGTTCTGGTGTGCTATTTGGAAAATGCATATTTGTGGTCAGCTACTGCTATTGCTTTGCACAGGTACACAAACTATGAGAGTCGAAAGGCACGTGAATTATCTGAAAATCCACAAGCATCACTTCTTTTTTACTGGGATGGTTTAAACCGGGAGGTGAATGTTACTTACATTCTGGCTAGCCACATCTTCAGATTGACTTATTCTTACATGGAATTGATGAAGTTAATTTTTCATGCTATAGCGTATCATGCCTTCTTGGAAACATATGGTGCAGCATGCCATCGTGTACTTTTATTAGGAGGGAAAAGGAGGATTAGATGATAATTGATAGTTATAAATTAATATAGCACCTAAAGGGACCATTGAGGATTTGGATGACTAAAATCTTTTAAGTGGTAGAACATAGGGGATTACAATCTATTATCAGTATTGCCTCTACTTTTGGAAATCTTGAGTTGAGTCATTTTGGTATGATCTGTTTGGTGATGCGTCTACTTTGTTTTCACATTTTATAGCCTAGGTAGACAAAAACTGATCGTCCATGTTAAAGTCAAAACAGACAGGTGGAAATTTTAGTCATGATAAAACTAAGCAATTTCGTTTCATTTTCTGTTCGGATTCAGTGCAACTTGCATGTGAAGTCTGTGTCCTTTATCATTTTTGTATTCTCTCTTTTATTTAGCAAAATAATAACTCAGATTGATCTTAATCCAGTCTGTAATTCATTTTATCCACTAGTAATTGCATTACATTTGATAAATTAATACCACAGAAAAACTTCCTGTAGTTGCCAACCTGCATTCTTAGTCAAAGACCTTTTTTAAACCATTTTTTTCTTTAAATGATCTTATCTTAGGAAACGTGCACAAGAAGTGATAGATGAGGAACATCAGCAATATTTCTGCTATACAAATTTAATTTGTTGCTGTTGGTGTTATTATTATTGTTTTGCATTTGCTGACTTGATTTACATTGGTGAAGAACAATGGTTTGTGTACCAATTTAACTTGATACATACAGTTTGATAATGCTAACTATGTGTCAGTTCATTTTGGAGGCATGCCAAACTATTTGATAATCATGATATGTTATGACTGTTGGATGATACTAACTTGGAAAATATGAAGCAGCTGCCAATTGTGATTGACTTATACTGTTTTCCCAGGTCCTTTTAGTTGGACCAGCTGTAATCGGTAGTCTATTTGTCTAGTAGTGAACTGATTTTTTTTCTTTATATTTTAGGCTCCTAAATTGATGCACAGTTTTCCTTATTTATTTCCTCCCTAATTCATATTTGCCTAATGAATGAAAACTCATTGTTATCTATTCCTTCTCTATTTATTTCTTTTCCTAGGTACGGATCGAAGGGCCTGTACAGAAAGTCTCTGAGGAGGAATCAGAACAATATTTCCATAGCCGTCCTAGAGGAAGTCAGATTGGAGCAATAGTCAGCAAGCAGGTCTACTTCTGCCTCACTTTAAATCTAATTTTTATACACGAAAATGATGTGGTATGTAAACTCACAATTTCAATTTCTTGGATCATTAGAGTACTGTAGTACCTGGTAGGCATGTTCTTTATCAGGAGTACAAAGAGCTGGAACAAAAATACGCTGATGGGTAAGTTATAAAGTTATAAACTGCTTTTGACTCAATGTTATTTGTGAATTCTGATAAAATATGTTACTCCCATGAGATGGTGTATAATCCCATATCTCCCCATGGTTGGACTTCGAAATCTGAGTAGCTAACCAGCTCATTTGGCCACAAGTATACCCTTTTCTCCCATTTGTTAGCTCTAGGGGAGCTGTAAATAATCCTCATATTTTCTACTTGCAGGAGTTTGATCCCTAAACCTAACTGGGGAGGATATAGGCTCACACCACAACTTTTCGAGTTTTGGCAAGGACAGAAATCTCGCTTGCATGACAGGTGGTTGCTCCCTCGTTTGTGATAGGTTTTTTTGTTTTCAAATTGTTTTTTTTTTTCTATGAATGGGTGAAGCCGAACAGTATGTACATAATATTTTTTATTAGCATATATTGGGTTTTCAAGCCATGGTTTAGGTTCAAGATTCGTGTCGTATGCCTATCAATTTGAGTTTATCTTTATCCTACTAGTCTGGCTGCTTGGTTATGATAACGATATAAATTAATCTGCCTCATCTACGACAATATCTTATATTTTTACTTTAAAAAATTATTTACTGGCTCCATCCCCACAAAAAAGAAATTGAGTTACTTAAATAATTTTGAGGTTTATATTGACAAACATCAGTTACAAGCTTTTGCTGCATCCTCTCATTAGTCATCCAAAAATAGCCTAAATGTTGAACCTTATCTTGACATTGCTTAAAATTTGAATATACTTGTTCTTGATGGGCAATTTTGATCTGGAGGTTGTTATTATTTTAAGGAGGTTGTTCAATTTTGAATTATCTTATTCTGGTATAGAATATGATTATCTTATCAGGATATTTTGTTACGTTTGATCTATAAATAAACCGTCCGCAGAAACCGGTAGAAACCTGGTACTTTATTGGGAAGAAATATGGATATCCTATTACATAGATAAAGCATTGCAAAACTTCAAACGTAAGAACCTTCCACTCCCAGACCTATGGCCCCAATTTCTCACAAATGACTAGTTACCTCTCCCACTCCAACCCTGCGTATTCATAGTCAAGATGCGTTGTTTCTTCTTATCATCCCAATTCAACTAACTCCCTCACTAACAATTACTATTTGATGCTAAAAATATCTAATTGCCTAAACATTTACTTGTTATCTTCATGGTGAACAGCTTGTGATTGCTGAAATTGTTCCACTGAGGTCCTAGTGTCTGATGTTCCCCATAAGTGACTAGCTACCTCTCAATATCAACCCCTCTTCTTATTTATGAGCGAGATGCCTGATTTCTTCTAAATATCCTAGCCCAACTAGACTTTGGTTTCTTTAAAATCAATAATTGTGATTAAAAGGAGGAGATGTAATTTGGCACAGCACCAAAAAACCCATCAGAGAAACCGAACTCGCCCAACTAACTCCCTCCCTCTGTTACTAACAGATGCTAAAAGATATCTAACACTAACAGACACCTAACAGAAACATTTCACACTTCCTTTCCTTAAAAGATTAGTTTGAAATCCTAGTTAAAGGAGTTCCATGTACTAAAGTACTCTAGACTATCATTTTGTGCCAGAACACAGCTTCATATATAGTGAAGTAAATTTTCCACAAGAATTTTCTGAGATGTGTCATGTTTATTGACAGGTTGCAATATACTCCCCATGAGATCAATGGACAGCGGCAGTGGAAGGTTGAGCGGTTGGCTCCCTGATCACCCTCTTTTTTTATTCAATATCCCTACTTATTAAAAATAAAAGAAATAAACTTGTTTCTAAATCTCAGCCTCTCTTGTCTTTCAACATACTGAATTATGCTGTATCTATTTTTTTATATACTTGTATTTTAGTTTTCATGGCATTCTACGTAGATATAATCGCAGGCCTACACTCCAAGTAAAAATTTCCTGAACGATGGCAGTTTCTTTGGAAATTGGAATAGTTCAGCAAAAGTAAATAAATAAATCGGCTGAGTTCATATGTGGTTTGCGATAGCTTCAATTAGTCAACTTGAACTATAATCATCTAAAATATGGCGAGTTCAAAACGTTATCCATTACCTTAGACAGTGTCTTGTAAGATGTCAACAATAATAATTATGTGAATACCTTGTATTTATTGTCCGATATGAGTTGCAATCCCCGTGCCTCGTATTTTTGTAATCGCTTGCATTTGTCACATTTGGAATCTAACAACATAAAGAGAAATAAGGGAAAGAAAAATAGAATGTCTGATAATAAAATATGGAAAAATTTTAAAAGATACAAATCATATAGAATAATATATTAATAATATAAAAATTAAATTATCTTTAACTAATAAATATTAATAAATATATAATATTTTATATCATATTCTAACCTAATCTACCAAATGATTACAGCTACATGATTTAAGCTGTTAACCTTTTTCAGCTTACCTTTTCAGCTTTTTTATTTCAATGTCACATTATTCTATTGTAGTTGTTATATATGTGGACAAGTATGTAGGCTCATTTTGTTTTTTCCGAATCAAATCAGGGTATCTCAGATCCATAAGTTTGAGATATTCCAAGATAGTGCGATTAGGATTTAACATCTTAATTATCTTCCACTCCATTAATTTCTTAATCCATCTTAGATTCATTTCTGAATGGATTTTTTAGAATGTATATTTGACATTTCAGAAAAGTATATTTCAAGATAAGTGAAAAGTGGCTCAAGATATTAATAAACTATAGAAAGAAATATCTTACAATTATTTTTTGGGGGTGTAATATAAGTTTTGATTATTTTAGAAGATGAGGTTCGTAAATGACATTATTTTTCCAAAAAGTAACTCTTTTGTGACAAGAAACTCTGTTCAAATTACTGATTAAATCGATTATTTTTTTCTCTATACAAAGTAATGGAATCTAATTATAATTTCATTCCCTGCATTGAATACAATGTTTTTCACAAAACTCACTGTCTTTCCATCAATGTGAAGTGCATATTTCATCAATTCTATACATAATGTTATGTGTGAAAGATAATGTGTGTTGCATTTTCGTCAATAAACCTGCAATAATCATATTATACATCACTGCAGTGCATTTGTTTGTCAACACCTTTTGACTTCTTTTAATTTCTTTGGAAATAACGAAAAGCAACCACGTTTTTGAAAGAATGAGTGCAGAAGAACAGAAGGGAACACCAACTTAGAAAAATATTCAATAAAATAGGAGTTATTTGAAAAAATAAAAAGGTAATTAAGTAAATTAATAAAACAAATAAAAAGAAAAAGATGTGCATTTTGTAAATTGGAAGCGTAACGAAAGTCGTGTTTTGATATACAGATTCTTATAAAATTGGGCCTATATTGTGAGAGGCCCACTATTCGTCAAGATACGATGGTCCAAGGAATCAGTAATGGGCTTTAACAGTGAGAAGAGAAGATAAAAATTGGATGATTCGGCCTCAAAGAAAAGCAAGACCAAACAAACATCTTAAAAAAAAAAAAAAGGACAGATCCAGAAAGAGCATTGAAACCTGAAGTGAATCTGTTTAAATCAGTTGACGGTTTTCGCAGAATTTGACATTTGAAATTGAAGTCCCACACACGTGTACTCTTCCTCCTCCACTCTCAATTGCGATCCATCTCGTCGCTTCACCAATACTCCGATCCCGAACCAGACAATACCTAAGCCAACAAAATGAGTGCTGCTGACGCCCCAACCCAAACCCAAGCCACCGCCACCAAACCTGAAGAAACCCACATCCAAACCCGAACCACCAACACCAAACCGGAAGAATCTCAGCCTCACACCGCCGATTATGCTCCATACCCTAAACTGGACCCAGACGACGTCGTGCCACCTCCTCTTCAACAACATGAAGCAACCCTAAATACTGAATCTCGCGCCCCAATTTCCGGCGATGCTGCCACTACTATGCCCATAGACTCCAATCCCTATGTCACTCCCGCGCCCGTTCCCGCTTCTTCTACTAAGAGTAACTAACTCATTTACTTACTTTACTTCTGATTTTCTGATTTTACCTTCATACAAGAACACTGTCTCAAAACTTATATTATTTTTGCAGCTACTTTAGATTCCGTGAAAGACGTTCTCGGCAAATGGGGCAAAAAAGCCGCCGAGGCCACCAAAAAGGCAGAGGATCTCGCCGGCAACATGTGGCAGCACTGTATGTATTCAGTTCCTTTCATTATTTACGCCTTTTTCTTTTTATTATTATTTTTATTATTGTTATTCTTAAAAAGTAGTTTGGACCAAACTTTATAAAATTTATACCTATTTATATATTTTTATTTTAATTTAACCGTATGCCTTCAGGAAATATCCTGCAGTTATTATTCTTATTATTATTGGGCAATGCTAATTAAGGGTGTGTTCTGTGAAAATTAGATTATAATAGTTATAAATTATAATTGATTATGATTATCATCAAAATCAGTTTTGTTTAGACAAATTGACTGAAAAGTGGTTTTAACTTATTTTACAAACAATTTATTTTTTCGTAAACCAGCTGAACGTGAAGGAAAAGAACTTTCCCAAACGTGCTCTAAGGTCACTGTTAAAAGGAGAATTTTTTTATTGGTATGCAAAATGATGTGTTTCTCCAAGATTTCTAATGAAATTATTCTATCATTTCTAATAAAAAAAATTCATTTTAATTTCTTAATCAATACGTATGGATATTGGTTAACATGACCCTTGTTAATATTATTATTATTATTTAATTTTGTGTGGAACAGTGAAAACGGGTCCAAGTTTCGCGGATGCAGCTGTGGGGAGGATTGCTCAGGGAACTAAAGTTCTTGCGGAAGGAGGGTATGAGAAGATTTTTAGGCAAACTTTTGAGACAGTTCCAGAGGAGCAGCTTCTGAAAACTTATGCATGCTACTTGTCTACTTCGGCTGGACCTGTGATGGGAGTCTTGTATTTGTCAACAGCAAAGCTGGCGTTTTGTAGTGATAACCCGCTTTCTTACCAAGTGGGTGACCAGACTCAATGGAGCCATTATAAGGTATGGTTGAACTTTCTTGCTTCTTATTGATCTATAATGTAATTTATGGTATACATGTGCATTTTCGCTTGATTTGATGATCTTGATGTGTGAATGGCTTCATTGTCTATGATTAATTGTTAATAGTGGATATTTATAATTATTGTTTTTGTAAAATTAAAAAGAAAACAAATGCATTCAAGTGCTGGAATGGCACATGTTTCCAGATAAATGCAAAATTTAACTAGACACGGTCAATTTACCTGTTAGACTGGTCAGTTCTTAAGTTCAGTTCGTTGCATTTCTTGGAACTAAAGAGCAGTAGTGGTCTTGCATGTTTACGGATATTGTTAGAAATTTATTTGCATGTTTACTGATATTGTTAGAAACTTATTTGCATGTTTACTGATATTGTTAGAAATTTATTTGCATGTTTACTGATATTGTTAGAAATTTATTTTCATGTTTACTGATATTGTTAGAAATTTATTTGCATGTTTACTGATATTGTTAGAAATTTATTTGCATGATACTTAATTCTTCTAAATTTTGCGGCTGCAAGGATGAGGAGGGTGTAACTAATTAAAGATGGTTACGTTTTCGCTTGTTTATTTATATACTCATATCTTTTTCAGATTGTCAATAGCGATTACTATTAATATAGTTTGGCAATCTATTTTTGCACTTCTGTCAATGATGGAGTTCAGATGCTTTGTGCTCTGTAGTCTGTTTGTCAGGATGCAATTTGATTGGCTTTAAACTGTCGCCCAGTTATGCAGAATTGAGAAGTATATTAAGAATTGCTGTGTTATGTGTGAATTACTATTTTAGTAGGACATCGCAGAAGAGAAAATTATTATTAGATGTAGGATGATAACCAAGATTACTTCTCTTAGGCCAGGTACTTCAAACCTCGAACTGGATAACTGTAAGGGACAAGGCGAAAAATGTCAACTTCATTAGTTACGCAAAGTCTAAACATAAAACACTTGAGGGGGCTCCCTTTAATTCTTTTTATAAGTCCCAATTAACAAATTCTGCAAGATTAAGGGAATTAACTAATTTAGTTAATAACATTAAATTTGTCTTAAATTTATATTTTCTTCCAAAATTATCCCTATGATTAATGAGATATACTCTTACTCTTTTTTTAAAAGTTATTTTGATTAATTTTTATTATTAATATATTTAGTTTTATTTTTTATTGGTTATGTATGTAGACAGTCAGGAACGTTTACAAGACATAGATTCCCAAAGAGCCTAGGATATTAATGTATTTCACTTATTGTTTGTTGAACTTAAAATAATTACTCAAAATTGAGGTATTATTGTGAAGAAAAAATTAATGCACAAGACATCCTATATTGGTGTTTATAAAAGGAATTAATAAAAACTTATAATATATTAACTCTTAACTGGACTCCGGTTGGAAATAAGCTAGCTGAACAAGGTTTTACTTAAATAGACCTTATCTGTTTAGCTTGAGCCCTATCATAGGTTTTAAACTTAGGCTTGGCCTAACTATTTGGAGTTTATTTCATATTTTAACTTTTATATAGGTCTAACTTCTCTCTACATTCTACGGGGGAAAATTTTATGTAAAACAATCTATAAAAAAACTAATGTACCCCCAGTGTTAGAAGGCTTCTGCTCCGTGAAGGTAGGGGGAAGGTTACTATATGTAATCTTCCCCTCGCATACAAAGAGCTTATTTACAAATTCGAACCCGTAACCAGCGAGGCACAAAACTGCTGTGCCTGGGCTCACCCTCAAGTATGATACAAAGGTAGAAATAGGTGGACTAAGTTTTATAAGAATCCGTTCTAACATGTTTATATGATACAATACAAGTTTATAAATGTCTAATCTAACCTTGATGACACGTTATTTAGAAGTATGTTTTGTAGTGAGGATTCTAAATAGGGCTTAAGTTTGTACTTCAGTAAACATTCTATTGGTTAATATACATTATAAAAATAATAGTGACAAAAAATAATTATTTATTTTATTTTCTTGAATAGACCGGCTTGTTAAGTCTAGAAGGCTTAATAAATGGCCTAAAGACGCCAGTTTAAGGCCTCGTTTATTTCCTAAACGAAACTGGTCTAACTTGCACAACTTAAACAGACCTGATGTAGGCTAAGCTATTGGTTACTGTTGAACAATCAGGCCTAATTTCTCCCTTAATCCATCATTCTTGTGGTCTTCTGTTAGGTGGCCATCTAATTTATTTCATCCTTTAGAAGCTTTACCACCATTGAGATTCGGTCATCATGAACCCATGGTACTTCATCATGAACCCATGGTACTTCATCATGATCCATCTTTTTTTAGGTGGCTATATAATTTATTTCATCTTTTAGAAGCTTACCACCATTGAGATTCATCATGACCCATGTTGTTTTATCATGGAATGATCAAATGGTACTGAGGATATGTGCCAGCATTGCTGTAGTACCCTTTTAGGTCCACGCCAATTACAAATTAGCAAGTAAATTGTGTTTGAAAATATTTTAATTGTCTGCTGAAGGTATATCCTAGGAGCTTATTCATTTAACAAAATACGAGACTATACAAATAGAAATTGAAGTCTTCTAGTGACATTTATATGTTGAACGTTTTCAGCACTGATCCACATAGATTCATATGTTCTAGGGGATATTAAACAAACTAAAAACCACCAAATCATCTTCAATGCTAAAATATTTAGCTTTTGGACAACTCTTAAGACTACTTGTCCCTCCAATAATTTGGTCCACCTTTTATATTAAACAATGTGCAGTTTATAATTTTCGTTTATTTACTCATATTCGAACAAGATCCTAAGGAAATTGTTCCACACTTGTTTACATTGTCATATATGCATATATATGTACACACATATGTGTGTGTAATTTTCTTCTCTTTCTTTTTTATGTACTTATTCGTAGGCTTTTCTTCTCATGCATTAGGTTGTCATTCCATTGCATCAGCTGAGAGCAGTAAACGCATCAACAAGCAGAACCAACCCATCTGAAAAATATATACAGATTATCTCTGTTGACAACCATGAATTTTGGTTTATGGGCTTTGTGCACTACGACAGCGCTGTTAAAAATATTCAAGGAGCATTGCAGCCTCATTGACACACAGGGGATTGAAAAACACCATGTATTATTTATACCCAAAGATGAGGTTTGTGTTGATAAATTATCCATCCATCACAGAAACATTTAAGTTTGTGGAGCTATTATAGTATTAAAATTGAAACTCATGTAGTGTTCATGATATATTTGTCTTTCCTGTTTGCCTTCTGAAAGTGAAAGTCAATTGATTTGTTGTAAGTTGAATAACGGTGGATTTACATTTTATTTTATTAAATTATCTCTTTATTTTCTCTGTATATCTTGGAGTTGGGTGATTTAGCTATTTAACTAATCTCTAGTTTACGAACAATTTCCCCGTAATATGGTTAAGAAAGCTATTATTGAGGAAGCGGCGGAACTTATTTTCTAATACACTCTTTTATCAAGTGAGAAAGGAAAATATAAATTACTTTTAAAAAATTTCTCAAAAAATTATTTAAATAAATTATTATTTTCTTAGAATATTTTAAACTATATGCACTGTTAAGGGAATCATATCTGCTTTTTAATGGTGTATTGAAAGCTAGAGAAAGTATGGTGACATTTTGCAACTTGATTTTAGAATAACAACTACGCACGTTTAACATTTAAAGTCTAAAAATACATTCCAGAATGAAAAATCAAAACAAAAACAGGAGACTGTCTCAAACAAGAGAAAGTCCTTTAATTAATTTCAAAATCCAACATGTAGGGCTGACAAATATTCAATTTGTCATTCATCGAAAAACTGGTTTTTGCGACGCTTTCCTTGGGAACATTTTTTAAGTTCTAATCAATCATTTTAATAATTATCAATTATTAAGTAAAAACTTAATTTGATTAGTAAGGTAGTAATATTAAACAAGAAGAGTATATAACTGTATATTATTATATAGATTAATGTTGTATAGGGTCGCCACATATCATTAACATTCTAATCCATAGCATTAGAGTTCTCTCCATTTTACAAAAATTGTCTCAAATTTGTTTTGTGCAGTGCCGAAAAAGAGTAACAAGTGAAGTTTTGTTAAATTTCTGGGAATGCGAGTATCATCTTCCCCACTTTTCATATTTTGAAAACATTAAATTTGTTTTTAACGAAATATTATCTCCACTTTATGACAAAAAATGACAGCATCTTTTAGAAAAATATAACGAAACTCTTTACCTTATGGTCCCCACTTTTTTTCAATTTGGAAGAAGCTAAATTCATAGGGACTAACTAATAGCTCTGACATGATCTGACAGTTGGTCAGATTAAGATAAGATTGAAAAAAAAAAAAAAAAAAAAGTTTCTCTTGGTCCATCTTCAGTACTGTTGATGTGCTATGGTTCATATCAAATAGGTATTTTGGCCCATTCTATAAATCGTTATTTATCAAATAAAACCCAGAAACCTATCTCAATTATTAATTTTCAACAATCACAATCCAGAATCCAGTACATCAAAAAGGTAAAAAAAATTCCAATCCCCCAACCCCCGGCAAGAAAATAAAATTGGGTCATCAACATCAATTACAACAAAGCAGTTTTGGTTAAAAGGAAAAAGGTTAAGGTAAAACAAACTTGGCATCTTCAAAATCTATTTCCATTCCACCAACAAGTAACTACATGTTTGTTGTGTTTTTATTCAAAGGAACTCTACGATGGTGTGAGGACCACAATGAATGTAAAACCATCCTCAATGATTGATATGATAATGTGGATAGTTTATACAGAGAAGATCATATTATTGTATGCAGTAACTAAGGGGAAGAGGAAAACCTCAAAATAAATGTATATTTTTACTTCTCCATATTCACTCACAGAGATCCACATAGAAATTGTAGCGGTTTATTAAAATCACAAATCATTTTGTTTCTTAAACATATTCTCAGACATTCGATTCTTAACAAGTATGTACAAGAAAATATTCATTAAAAAAATTGACTTAGACAGATGTTAATTATTTCTGGTCTTCCAATTAAACGCCAAAACAATACAATGAGAAAGAAATTGTTTGATTTGAAAAGATGATTCCCGTTGAATACGAGAGACAAAAAGTTGGAGTTTTGATTTGACCAAGTACTGTAGAATATGATAAGCTTCAAAAATGGAAGTCAAAGTAACAGTTCCATTTAATGCATGCACTAAAATTGAGAAATCGAAGGAAAGTAAAAGGTAAGATGAGACCTGTGTTTCTGTGTATTGTCTCGCTCGTTCCCCCGACACCACATTGAACGAAAAGAGCTTCTTTCGTTGACTTCCACGCCCACATGTTTGATTTGATTATGCAAATGCACCAAAATTTTGAACAGTTTACAAAAGTCAGCTTAAGCTATTAAACATGGCTACGTAATAATAACTGTTCTTCTCAGAAATAAGCAAAAGAGCTTTAGTCATATCACTTTTAGTTCGTCAAAGTTTTTCTGTGTTTCACAACGAAAATTCTTAGCCATGCAAATTACATCGCAAATGAGAATGGAATCCAAGTTTTGAGTCGAATGGATTTTTAAATTTTGATTTTCTAGATGATCTCTACTCCATCGTTTACGACCAAGAATTAATTAAAATATTCTAGTTAACCGGAAAATCATTTTCACAACTATGAAAAATGTTTAACGAATAGGTTTTGAATTATGGCATGGTTGAAAAGATGATAAGTGATTTTGTGTTGACCTTTCATGTGGATGAAATTAATATATGCAAAGAACGTTGTGTGAATGGATTTCAATTCTCAAAACTGATTTTAAGCATTGAAAATAAATTAATATAATACATTACTTCCTAATAAAAAAACATTTTTTTCTTTCTTTATAGAGGTTTTTAAGACAGAATACACAAAATAAGAAATGTAATTACCTTGTCGTTGATAAGAAAATCATTTAAAAATTAATATATTATTTATCACTTTTTATTATATTTTATGTATTAATATTAACCTTTGTATATTAATATAGTAGTACCTAAGAAAATACGAGATATTAACTAATGGTATCATAAAATTTGAAAATAATTAAAGAAAAAAACATGTATTGAAAATTGATGTAACATTTTTCCTGAAAAGCAAGGAAGCATAGAGTTAAGCATTTATTGTTATTGCTCCTTTCACCGATGCAGCTATCGATACTATTAATGGTTCCGAACAACGCTATCCTTAATCATCTCTACTATTTCCTTTCTCACACATTTTGTTTCCTTTTCATCATTGGTATTCATATTTCTGTGATTCACTGAATTCTCAATCTGATCAAATCTTTTATCTGGAGACTTTTTCTTTTTTTCTTCTTCCATGGAATATATCCTTACATTCATAACATAACATGTTTAAACAATTCAACTATCAATCATCATTCGTAACTTCATTGCAATTGTTATCACTGTATTTGTGCACCATTTTATCATGCTTGAGCACATTATATAAAGACAAAAACATATATATTTGCCCGATATAATTTCAAAATTCTTTTAAACCAACCCGTGAGAGACATAGGCAAAGGTAAAAAAGAAATGTATGTGATGGAGAGAGACTAAAAAGGTATATAGTTGAAGCAATACATTGACAATTAATTAGACATTATATACATATATACAATTTTTAAAATTACTATAAAAGTTAATCATTTTCAATAGCATGACATCTCATAATTAATTTGTGGTGTAAAATCGTTTATGCTATCGGTATATTTGAACTAAATTTAAAATAATATCATAAAATATAAAATATATGATATGAATCACATAATTAACTCTTAAATAATGGCCAATTCGATACCAGTATGTATAGTTGATAATCTTGTCTTCGGAAGACTTAAAATTATAATAATTTGAGTGAAGTAATGATGTTAAATATGGTTGATGAAGTAAACCAACCTAGAAATGAATTTGCTGGAAGTGTAGATGAAGATGAAGATGGTATGAGTTGAAGTGAATTGCATTGGGGTTGCTACTACTGTACTCAATTTAAAGAGGGTGACAGTAAAATTAGTTGAGTTTCAGAGATGGTAGTTTTGCCAACAGTTGCATATGTCTGTAGAAATCAAAGTCCATAGTTATTACGTTTTCCTACTAAACCATGAAATTACATCTACCCAGGCCTAGACATGTGGCTGGGGAAATTCTATATAAAAACAAGTTTTTATTGTACTTCCCTTGAAATTTACTCAATAAATAACACTATTCTGTATTGCTTCAATTTTTTTTTATTTTATGCTTCTTACTGAGCAGAAAGGAAGAGAATCCTGTGCTACTCAAGTGGAACCAGACTCTGCAAATAGTGACAGACTATTTGATGTGAATAGTTTTAACTGATACGAAATATATTTAAAGAAATTTAAAATTAACCAATCAGTGGGTGCTGTTTAAGAGAAGGGCAGCAGAGGGAGAAAAGCTCATAGGATGCATGGAATTTGTCTCCATTGAAATTTCTCAATTTAATTAAAATAATAAAAATTAATTACAATGATTAACTATCATGTTTTCATAATGAAATTTCTTAAATAAAGTATAAGATTCCAATTTTGTGAATAAAATGCATGCACTTGATTCAGAAAGGAGAAATTCATCATATGTGAGAAGTTAAATGTTAGTCATTTATAAAACTGATAAATATTTTGCATAATATCATTAAAAAGTTATCTGATTTTGTTGTTAAATTTGTTTTTTTTTATGCTTGAATAATAAATTATATTAAAAAAGTACTAACTAATGCTTATATATAAAAAAAAACTAAAAGCAATTTAATAAAAAAATTATTATTAGTACAACTTTATAATTATTTTAATAAAAAATCTTTCTTAACTTTCTAATTAGAATTTTTAAAATTGTATTTGTTAAGAAGACTATCTAAAATTGGTTATTGAATATGAAAAAAGAATTTGAACTGACCAATAAAGTTCTACACGACAATTCATGAGAGTTTTCCATTGACTGTCTTGTCTATTTTCACTCCAGAGAGTTCCCAGTAAATTCATGTCTCATATTTTAAATAGAGTAATGATAAATATGCACCCAAAAATAGATTAATACACCAATCAAAATCTAAATTTTTTTCACACTTTGTATTTTGGAAAGGAAAAAATGCATTTTGAAAGGTGATCTTTATGCATTAAAAAAAGCTTGCCAACAGAGGGAATTATGGGCATATAAACTGAAAAGAAAAGGAAAAAAAGAAAGAAACACCTATGGTAGGAACGAGTAGAGTATTACACGAAGAAGAAGTTCAGTCTCGTTCATGTGTGTACTGGTATCACATAAAGATAATTAAGCTTTTAATGCATTTCAACTCTTGAACTGAAAAGATGATGGCGAACTTGCAGTAGAAATGCTAACATATACATACAGCTACAGCAGCAAGTTTCAGTGCCTAACAACCCTTTCGAAAATAAACCTAAACTTTTCGTGAACGGTATGTGTGCTTCAGAATCAGAAATCGTTGAACATAATTAAGAAGAATGTAACACGAAATAAACAGTAGTTAAGGGAAAGTGCATAGAGCAGCATTTACGTGGTGGTGCAGTGTTATCAAAATCAGAAAAAGTCTGCATGTCTGGTCTGCAACACTGTGATCTGAGACACAGCAGGCAAACAGTGTACGAGTTTGCCGCGTGAAACGCCCACTCATAGTGTTCGATTACTTTATCGCTTTTTGACACATGCAGGAATAAGATTTAAACTAGTATGCGGAATGATAAATGGAGCAAACACTGTTTTCATTAGTGATAAGTAAAAATAAATAGATTAAGCGACAGAAATGAAGTGAAAATTAGAAGAATTGGTGTTGAAGAAAACCTGAAACATAAAATGGTGGTGGAAAGATATAAGAGGAAGGTTGAAGACGAAGGTGTGTGAGAGTGTAGTTATGGATGATGAATGTCTTAGTGATTAATAAATGGTTTGTGAAGTTTGAGGTGCAGAAGCAAAGAAAGATGAAGAGACATAAATATGAGAGAGAAAGGAGAATAAAAGTAGGGTGGTGTGAGGGAGGAAAAACAGGAATAGAACACGACAAATGTGAAGGAACACAGCAAAGTAGTAGTAGTAACTTAAAACAGCTTTGCACTTGCATTCCACGCACGTTAAATACAACTAATGTTGGAAATTATTCTCTGCGCTCATCCCCATACTTCCATTTCATACTCCCCTAGCTCACCATCACTGATGATACTGATAAGATGAACACTTGCAGACACTTCTTCCATCAACTTCCAACTTCACTTCTTTCTCTTTATTTCGTTAATCTCTTTTTAGGAGAGTTCAGAATTCGCAATTATGGTGGAGCTGTTCAAGTGATTCGATCCATTCCCAGCAGAACCTTGCTCAGAATTAGCTAGTAAAATACATAACAACCGCAAATCACCAACAACTAAAATCTCATCATCGCATTATATCAAAATCAAAATCAACTTATAAAGGAAGAATGAGTGTGAATTTAACCCTAACTAGATCTCCATTAGTTAAAATTATTTTAGGTTACAAATTGTCTCTTCATTTTTTATTCCCATACAGAATTAAGTAATAACTCCACTTCACTCATCCTGTTCAGACTAAAATCCATGATATTGACCTAAAAATTGAAAGAGACAAATTGAAGTATGGAAATTAGGGTTTCTTACCAAGAGTGTGTTTGTTGTTGTGCATCCAGACCTTGAGCACATGTCTCTTCACACAAGTTTCAGCGCAGAATTGTTCCACAGCAGCTTCGTCATGCTTCTGAATTCTCCACCCAAGTTTCTCCGCAAATGCCAGCATCTTATCCTTCTGCTCCTGCGTGAATTTTGTCCTAAACCTCTTCTTCGTTCCACTGCCGCTACCACCACCAAAACCGCCACCTCCGCCGCCGCTCGAGCTGGGGTTTGACATGTCTTCCTCCTCTCTACTGAACACTCCTCCCGAAGCCAGCGGTGGTAGAGCCAAAGGCCGATGCTGAGACACCGGTGGCGTTACCAGGTGGTGGTGGTGGTGGAGGTATCCCGCCGCGGAAGGTGGTGGCGCACGGTGGTAGTAAGGGGAGAATTGGTGGTGATACTGAGGGTGCAGCGGTTGCGGCTGCGGTTTCGAGCGGTGTTGGTAAGGGCTGATTTCGCCGTCGATCTCCTTGCGGTGAAAATTGCGGTGACAATTACAGGCGGCGCAAATTACAGCCTCGAGCGTGCCTTCCTCTCCGGCGGCCAAGAACTCGCAGCAGCCGTCGACGGCGTGGCCGCCGATGCTCACGGCATGATTCTTCTGACATTCTCTGTATCTGACCGTCCCCGTGGAGCCAACTTTGCGACCGGAATTCCCGGTGGCCGGAGCTCCATCAGCGGCGCTCATTTTAGACCTGGGCGCTGCGTTTCCCAAGGAGTCGTAACCGAGCGCTGCGACTGAAAATCCCATTTCCTCTTCCTCCTCCTCCTCTTCTTCCTCTTCCTCCTGCTCTTCGTGCTCATCAAATTCCATATCGCTCTCCACTTTTCTAAAAAGAAATTAAAATAAAGTTATGAATAAATAATTAAATAAAATAAATTTAGCGTTTTATTTGGGATTTGGTGTTTTTGCTCTTCAGATGGGACTGCGAGAGAAAGATCTACAATCAACGATTCTTGTTGTGAAGAGGAGAGCTGAGTCAATTGAATTGAATGATGAAGTCATAAGCCACCGCAAAGGATAATAACTATAAGTAAGATACTCTTTTCTTTTCTTTTTTTACATTTTATATTGGTTCTAATAAATATTAATTATTAATTAATTAATTGAATTTAAGAGATATATATTAAGATAGTAATATTAATTTGTTTGAAGAGGGAGTTGAAGATAAGAGAGGGGAAGAGGATGTGGTCATCAATGACCCGTCTGCAGAAAAAGAGGTGTCTCACTCTCCAAACCCTTCCCATTACATTAACATCTCCATCTCCATCTTCACACTTTTACTTTTACTTTTTTTAATCTTTTACTTTTTATATATACACTCTTCCAATAATAACTTTTTTTTTTATTATTTTACAAAATAATCAACGGTTAAAATATTATATTTTCAAATGTTAACCTTACAATAAACTAATGATTATTTTGTCAGTATATTAAATATAATTTACTAAGTCTTAGAAACTCAACGGAATAAAAGTGATAAGATATATTTTTGGTCCTTTTGGATTTATCGGAGAAGGAAACGAATGTAAAAAGACACATGGGACCTACATGATTTTTTTAATCTCTCCCTTTTAAGTACGAATCTAAATTTTTATTTTATTATAAATATGAATTGTAATTTTCTATGGGAAATAAAAAAAAAAAACATTTTTTCTCTATTAAAAACAACATTAATTTTTTTATTTCAATTTCTTTCTTAAACCCAAAAGTATTCATAACATCATGGATGTGAGTCTTGTATAATAAAATTAAGAAAAAGATAATAAAAAAATTGAATTTAAGTAAAAAATGTAAAAGAGATGAAGTGATTATTGGCATAAACATAAACATAGGACACGGACCTGTCATCGGAAAAATTAATCTGTCGGCATTTATGGGAGCTGCCTACGTGCCCTTCTCTTCCGACATCGCATGACATCACTCACCTGTCACCTTTCTCTCTTCTCTTTCTCTCTTCTCTTTTCCCTCCTAAACTCTAACCACTTTCCTTAATAAACTATTCTTAATATATTAATACACTTTTATGCTACTTTTTAACTATCATTATAATACAATGCATTCTTCTCTTTATTACTTATTCTTATTGCATTCTCTTTCTTACTATTAATGTCTTTATTATATACATTGTCTTTGTTGCTTGATTCTTATTTTTATGATTAATTTATTTTATTAATTATTAGCATTCTTTTTAAGAATATTTAATTATTCATTTGTGATTATTGTTATTATTATTTTTTTAATGAATATCAAATCATGAATAAGATGAGAATTTATTTTATTTAAACTTTCTATTCTAATATATGTGTTCATGTTCACGCATATTGGAGAAAGAAAAAGATGAATATTGTTTGTATCTACATAATTTTAAAAAATATTCTAAAAACAAAATAAGTAAAAATCACGTTATGCTTGTAAAATCAACTTTATATATAAACTTAATATTGATCATAGATTCTTTTATAATAATAATGTATAAATATTAATAATAAATATTAAAATTATTATATATTTTTTATTCTTTAAATTTAATATTTAAATTTTATTAATAATAATTTTTTTAATTTAAACAACTTCAATTTTTTACTATTTTTTATTTCTTTCTTTTTCTAATTTTCTCAACTCTATTTCTAATTGAAACAAAAGATAAAAAAAGATTGATATTAACATAAGCTCAGTCCCTTTTTGTCTTTGATCTGGTGGTAGGGTTAGATGTACGAGTTTATGAATAATTTATCTTTTTATGAGAAAAATCTTCAAAATAAAAATTAAAATTTTATTCTTAAATTTATTATAGTCCTATAATCTAACATACTAATCCTCATAGAATATTCTAGCCTTTTGAAAATGTATTGAATTTTGAATACTAATCTTCATCGTATATTCTATTTAGATACACCTGACTCATTATATAAACATTTTATATCGAGATATGTGACATGTTTAATAACTAATTACTTAGATAGCTTCTTACATGTATTACTAATCCAAGTTTTTTCTATCAGAAAAGTACTAGTGTTGTCACCTTTTTCTGTTGCTGAACTTCACAATTATATATTGTTGTTACTATACTATAAATAAAAATATAAACACGTTATAAAAGAATGTTAAACAAATTAAAATCACAAAAATTATTTAACATTTTTTTTAATAAATTAAATATATAGTTTTTAAAAAGTGTATTCAATGTTTTTTAACTAGTATTTTAAAGAGTTATTAAAGTTGAAAGTTTTTTATCCACTCATTTTCTTGGTTCCAAAATTTGTCGAACCAAACGTAGCCTAAGGAGATTCTCTGAAGGAGTTTACCGTTATAAGCAATGGGGAAAGAAAAGTGTGTAGTAAATACAAGATACAGCCTGTAAAAAGAAAAAGACCCTTCATTGGGGACTTCAAAAAACCTCAGAAAGAAACAATATGTGAAACACAATTTTTTTCCCAAAAAACCCAAACCCAAAACAAATTACACAGACCAGTTTTATTTTTTTCCCTGTTCTTTCCTTTTATTCACACCATCTCTATCTATTTACTTTATCAGCTTACAATTCCATTTTTGAGAAATCAAATCTGAACAATATCAAAAATTAACTTTAGTTTTTTTTAATGTAATACAATTTTATTAACAATAATACAACTTTTATCCAACATTAATAACAAGTTTAGTAATTTATAATTTGTAATATACGAACAGAATAAAACTGTGTAAAAGAGATAAGTTGTTAAATTGAAATTCCATACCAATATTAGAATTTTAATTAACTTAATTTGAATTTATCTGAAAGGGGAAAGGGAAAGAAAGAGAGAAATTAGGGTTTGTGTTATGGTGTTGGGAATTGTACTTGTGTCACTCTCATGTCAGCTGGCTGGAAACCACCTTTCACATCGATCCATTTTCCCAACAAATAACAAACGCACGCCCTCTCTCTCTCGACTCCTTCCTTATCCTTTCATTTCAATCTCATTCTTTTCCTTTTCATTTTTCAATTAATCCATGCATTTTCTTTTAACAGCTTTTACATTTTTCACTAGAGTCTCAAAATTCCATCAAAAAATTCGAAAATTATATATTATTTTATATATATTAATTTTATCTTAAATTATATATTATTTTAAAATTTATATTTTAAATTTAATTTATTTTTATAAAATAGTCCAACAAAATAAAATTTATATTACTTTTTATTTATTTATATATATATATATATTAATTTAATCTTAAATAATATGAAACTTTTAACTATTATTAGCTAAAAAATCTTTATATATTCTGAATTAAAATCGAAATCTTATCCATTTCAATCAATTTTGAATATACTATAAGTTTAACTAAGATTTTGTCAATTTCAATCAACCTGCTAATATTTAATCAATGACTTCTTTTTTTCAATACCCTTTTCAGTCTTGATAATTTTATGCTTGGTTTTAATTAAATTCTTCTAAAACTTTTTTTACTTTATGGATTAAGGTGACGAAAAGTAAATACAGGTCCAGTAGTTGACACAGACAAAAAGAATGATTTTTTGGGCTTTAGGTTCGTTTATATTTATATATTTTTTTGTCACGCATTTTTTTTGTTATTGAGTCCCGGAGCCTTTGAGCCCAACAATTTGAGCCCAACAAATCGTTCCTTTTGTCCAACAAAATATAAATAGTAACGAACCTAAAGCCCAACAAATCGTTTTTTTTTGTCCGTGTCAACTACTGGACCTATTTTTACTTTTCGTCGCCTTAATCCGTAAAGTAAAACAAGTTTCAAAAGTCATTAATTAAATATTAGCAGGTTGATTGAAATTGATAAGATATAAGTTAAACTTATAATATATTCAAAATTGATTGAAATTAATAAGATTTCGATTTTACCTATAAAACATTCAAAATTTATGAAGACCTTTTTAGTTTAACATCAACAAATATTATTAATATAATTAACGTTAAGAAATTGTGATAAAAACTCATTATATAAGACTCATTAAAAACAAGGATATACTAAAATTACTTATGATACCATATGAATCAACATGAAAATTTAGAATATATCAATCAATTAGCTTAATTTTCATTTACTGGTATTAAAATTTTTTTATTATTAACAAGAAGTTAAAAATCACCCCATCACTAAAAGAATTTTTAAAAAATATATATTATTTTTACAGTAATGTAAACAAGTCAAACTTAATGAAATTCTTGAAACTTGAATTTGGATAAAAAATAATAATAACTCAACTTTTACTTATTTATTCAATTAAGCTTAACTTTATCTTGTTAAAAAATACTGGGTTTGAACTTGGTTTATTTATAACTTAATTAGTTTTATAATTTCTAAAAATTATTTTAATACAATTTACTTATAAAAAAATATACATACATTTTTTTTCTCTGGAAAATGATTTACATTAAAAAAATTTAATGTTTTGTATTAATACAAATCAATATTAGTCAATAAAACCTAAACTTTGAAACAAGTTCTCTGAATCATTTGAAAACAGGTATATAATTCATTCACATTACATAGAAATCCATAAGAAGTTTTTTTTTTTTTTTTTTAAATGTCATGAGTTTAACTGAGCTTTGTGATCCTTTTTCTAACTTGGAGCCCAAAAGAATATACCCAAACCCAGTTACTCTCTTTCTGAGCCCAAAATAATATACCCAAACCCAGTTACTCTCTTTCTAAGCCCAAAATTGATAAATGTTACTTACCCACATAATTGAAGTAGGTCCACTTCGGCCTATGAAATTTAATAAATGTTTTTTTTTTATAAATTCATCCATGAAATTTATCAAAAATAAATTAAAATTAACTTATATAGCATCATAAAATTGAATAATTTTTTATACACTTTTTCAAACATTTTATACTATAATTTAACCGTATGAAGAAACCTTAAATTGAAAACATTGTTAATAAAAAATGCAGATAAAAAAAAAATTACCGGGTGAAATTTTTTATAAGTTCTTAAAAAAGCTTGAAAAATTCAATATAAAAAAAAAAACTCCATTTAATTTTAGTGATAGTGTTAGTATTTCATTTATTTAATTCTGATTTAAAAACTGATTCTCTTTGTTTAACTATAATGTGCTGAAGATGTTGAAACAAATTTTAGTTTTTTTTTATTTTTATTGTGTTTAAATTGATAAAATTCATTAACCAATCCCTTAATGAATGAATATTTATTTGGAGAGACTAAAAACATTTGATTAAAAAAAAAATATAGCATGTATGATGCAGGTGGATAAAGTACAATAATGTTTTCATCTGCATGGGATATATAAATTATTTTAAACAGAATATTACAAACACAATAAAACAAATGTAAAGTGTTGTGTAGAACTAGTAAAATGACATCAACTTAGTTTTATACAGGTGCCATGATAGTTTTTAATATTGAAAAATACATAAAATTAATCAGAAACACTAAAATTGGTCTCACTGGGAAAAAATAAAACATGAAAATGTAGAAGCTAAATTTTATTTATTTATTTATTTATACAAGCTGACAAATGCTATAATTTCTATCTAGGACATTCACAAGACAAAAGCATCTGGGTGGTTCAACTTTGTCTTATGGACAGGGAAAGAACATTTTTTATCAAAATTAGAGGAGACAAATAGGTTACATTTCTTGGATCTACTTCTTTAACAAGTTTTTTTAATGATAAGGTGAGTTTAGATTTTAATTTCTCTATTTGTGTTGACTTATCTTACTCAAGAAAAAAAATGGTTGATGATTTGAATAGAGTAGATATTTAAATAAAATTCCACAAGAGGAAAATAGTAAGTAATAAAATTAATAATGTGATGTGCCCATACAAATTATTAAATAGAGAGATATGAAAAGTATGAAGTGGGTGTTTGCATTGACTGAAGAATTAAAGTAATTTAGGATTTAAATAGCGTGGCAATATAATTAAGATCTCACAACCATAAATTATATATGAATGATTTTTTAATGATCATTTAAAAAGTTACGTAATTATGATTTAATTTGAACTATTCATGTGCTTGTATGATCTACATTTATTCATACCATTCCACATATTAACATTTTTTTTCTACTTTGAGATGTTCCCAAATTACTATAAGTACTACTATATTTTGGTTTTGTTGATAACATTGTTTGTTTGGTAGTGATATTTACTTTTAAGAAAATGTCATTTTAACTATCTTCTATTTTTTCAACTCAAATATCAATATACGAAGATATTAATTATATATAATTTTAATCCCGTATTTCCATTTAAAACAAAGAGAAAGAAAATACATTGCATGTATATTGTGATTTTAAAAACTCTGTTTCATCCTTCATATTTATTTTTCAGCGAGTCAAACCACATTTTTCAATAATGAATTATTCTCATTGACATGCAACTTTCAAGGACGAGGTTGAAGATTCTCATTCAATCTTTGAAAAGTGGAAAAAACTTAAAAAAGAAAGAAAGAAAGAAAATCTCTGACGGCTAGCAGTCACGTCTAAAATAATTTCTAAAATATTTGAAGAAATAACATTTAACACAAAACATAGACATGTAATCCATCTTCATTAACTTAAAAGAAAGCAATTATGATGTTTTTGAAGGAGATTTATAAAATGAATGAATAAAAAGAAAAGGTTTGAGGTGTGGTATTAATGGGAGAAAAGAGAGTACAAATGTGGTTGAATGATTTGTAGAGAGGAGAAGGATCCAATGCAAAGTCCTTCAAAATCTGCAGACAAAAATCATATCAGAGGCAGAGGCAGAGGCAGAGGAACAGCAGGTGAAACATCAAAACTCTCTCTTTTACAACCAAAATTCACACCCACATGTGCTGCCACCAATCCAATTCAAATCATTCCTTCAATTCTCTGTCCTCACTTCCTCATCATGCAAATTATTCACCAACGCTTTTTCCACCATTTTCTTTTCTAACTTATCTGTAAGAACCAACTTCGCCATTGCAGAACTAATTACCAATACATCATGCTTGTTATAACTCTCACTGTAATGTGAAAATACAGAACCTTGCAGAACCCCCAAAGACTTCGACTTTTTTAACCTAACCTTCCTTCTCCCAAATCCATGCTCGCTTTGGTGAGCCTGCATTTTAACCCAAGTCCCTCTCCCCCAACCAGAACCAGAACCAATGGACTTTGACCTTGTCACTTTATTATTATTGGAGGGTTCACTACCATACCCTACACCCCACGCACTAGATACTTTCCCCTTCTTCCTGCTCCCACTCCCACCTTTCACCATCCTCACGAATTTCTCACTCCTATCACAATCATTGATACTATTATTATCATCACACTCCTCCCACGCCACCACCGGCACCGCGCTTTCCACACGCGCCACGCGCCTCCGCAGAGATATCCACACAGGCGACGCACCAATCCTCTTCCTAACCAGATTCAAACACTCCACCACCTCAGCCATGGACGGCCGCTTTTCCGCCGTTGACCTCACGCATCTGGCAGCCAGCACCGCAAGCTGCCGCACCACGGCGGGGTCCTGCGGCGGTCCGATCCGGCGGTCGCAGATTCCGGAGAAGTCACCCAGCTTGATAAGTGGCACCGCCCAGTCCACCATGGAGGGAGGACTGTAATTGACATCGATGGCGTTCCGGCCGCTGATGATCTCCAGCAGCAAGATCCCGAAGCTGAAGACATCGCTCTTGGCGCTGAGATCCTCCGGCGCAAGATAGCAAGGGTCGAGGTAACCCAACGTGCCCGCCGGCGGCGTGCACTTCACGCGAACGTCCTCCACGTGTCCCCTTAACGCAAGGCCAAAGTCACCGAGCCTCGCGTTCCATTTCTCGTCAATTAAAACATTGGAAGACTTAACGTCGCGGTGAATAACGGGAGGGTTGGAAGAGTGCAATTCCCGAACCGCTTTCGCAACCTGAACCGCAAACCGGACCCTCCGGTTCCAACTGGGCGGTTTTTTAACGGTGTGTAACAGATCGTGGAGGGAGCCGTTGGGCATGTATTCAACGATTATTAATTTATTACCGTTTGGGTCGGTGCTGAAGCCGATGAGGTTCACCACGCGGTGGCTCGGAACCTGCGAGAGGATCTCGATCTCGTTTTCCGCGGGGCTGGTGCATTTCCCGCACCCGCTGCATTTCGCCGAGTGGTTCTTCGAGGATGATACCACTTTCGTCGTTTTGACGGCGGCTAGGAGCTTCCCACCGTCGAGGGTGGCTTTGTACACTCTGCCGTGGCTTCCACGGCCTAGGAAGCTTTCGGCGGAGAAACCGGAAGCGGCGGCGGCGATCTCGGCGTAGTGAAAGTGGCGGATTGGTTTGGCAGGGAGGGGTTTGTGCTTCTTGAAGTGAGGGTCGCAGGTGGCGATTGCGGATTGGGCATTGCAAGAGAGGTAACCCATGAGAATGAGAATGATGAGAATTGGAATGAGAGAGAGAAAGAGAAGTTGAAGAGAACACATGGGGCGCCAAAACCCATAACTGGAAAGAAAGGTTTTTTCAACTTTAAAGTGGAAGTGATTCGCAGCTTTAGGACTATGTGAATGCAATCCAAACTTGGACTCACTTTTCTTTATTTTTATTTTTCTTTTACTTTTTTTCCTTCTTTATTATCTCTTCTATTACTCTCTGCTTTCTAATAATTAAATGATTCGTGCATGCAAAGTCGTGCACCAAGCACACCATGCCCATCCATCAAACTATATGCAACTACTTCTTTTTCACTTTTCTTTTTTCTTAATAATTACCTTTCTTTTTTTCATTTTATACCATTAAACTATTAGTTCTAGGTTAGATACTACTTAGCCGAAGTAAACACCTGGAAATGAGACAAAATTTTCATTAATTGATTTATAATTTGCTCAGTTTACGGTATTGATTGTCGAGCTTTCAGACTAATCTTGTACCTTAAGTTTCAATCAACATAATTGGGGCAATTATTAATTATTTTTTAATATTAAATATTAAATATTAAATATATTTATTAGATTTTTATTCATTTAATAAATAAATAAATTTGTCAAAAGAATAATATTTAAAATTATTTGTTCATAATCTCTATCATCATTTCGCACGTATTGAAACAATGATCGCCTTTGTTCTATTTCAAATAATTATTAATATTGTACACATTTTTATGAAAAAAAATTTATGTGTTAAGTAACAATATTATAAGAATATGAAGCACCTATATTTGTAAGTCAACTATGGAAAATTTTTTACATAATATTTAAACTTAAAGACTTGCGAATGAATGAAAATATAATTAAATGATATAAAATTACGTTATAAATAATTCAAATTTATAAAATTAAATTATTATATTATTTATTGTCGTACTTTTATTAAATCATTATATTTAATTTAATTTTTTTATTTATACTTATAAATATTTAACATTTTTATTAAAAAGGTTAAGTCGAGTTTATACTACTATCTTTTTATTTTTATCTTTAATATTGAGAATTTTAAGTTTCAAAATTAATATATTTTTTATAATAAATTATTCAAAAAAATTTACTTACATTACTATTAATTATCTATTTATCACTAGATTTAAATTAGGAGGATGACTAATTTATTTTTTTACTTAATCATCCAATTTATATCCAATTTATATTTCAGTAATTTGTAGTTAAGTGTAATATCAAATCATCCAATTTATATTCAATTTATATTTCAGTAATTTGTAATTAAGTGTAATATCAAATCATCGTTTAAGTAATTTATAACTAAAAATAATATCTAATTACCTGATTTATATTTAAGTAATTTGTAATTAAGATAATATTTAATCACTTAAATAATTTATGATTAAGAATAATATGAGAAATTATTGAATAATTATTATTTATATTTAAATAATTTATAATTAAAGTAAGTTTGAGTTATTTGAATGTTATTTAATAATCTATTTGTATATTTAGAATTAAGTTAGATTTATATTTAATTTTTTGTATAAATAAAAAAAATATTTGTAAATATAAATAAATGAAATATATATCATAAAGAAATTAAAATAAAGTTGGGTTGATATGGTGATAGTGCGTTTGAGAAGGTGGAGTTATTATTATTATATTGTAGCAACAGTGAGAGAAGTGGAAGAAGGAAGATGAGAAGCGACAGAAGAGAAACAGTGACGTGCTTATTTGGTAGTGTTTGGCTTTAACAACTTGGTTGCTTTTATTTGTAGATTTGGGAAGTGAGCGATGTGGACTTTTCTTCACCTTTTGACCATCAAACTGTTTTTTTTTTATTTGAAATGGATTTTGAGAGAGAAATGTTGAAAATCACTTTCCACTTCTCAATATAATTTCAAACATTAAATGATTCTCTTTGCCTTCTACATCTATCTATCTTAGTATTATATCTCTCCTCACAATTCAAATTCATACACTAACTTCTAAAGTTATTTTTCGGAATCATGCTACTCTTATATTTTTTAACAAGAAATTATTTTTATCTGCTTTATATTATGTTGCTACAGTATTATTTTTTTATCTTTTTTCTAAACATGTAATTTAAAAATATGTTTGGTCTAAATTATTTCGGTTTTAAATTCATCCAAATGAAAACCAATATTTGGTCTTGAAAAACTCAGCCAATACATGATTGTGACCCATCAAAATTTGAGAAAGGTCTATTGAAACTGGCTAGCATTTAGACACAGAAGAAGGATTACGAGGGTGTTTGGAACAATGTTTCTGAGATGACTGTATGCTAGCTAATGGGGTTTGAAATCTATCTGTTAAAGTTAAAACGTGTAAAGTGTAAAATATTGGTAATTATTTGAAAAAAGAAGGGATAATCAATCACTTTTGACTTTTGTTATACCAAATCCCACCACCACGATGGAAACACGAGAAAATGCCGCCAAATAATGTTCAAATAAACTTTCAAATTCATGATGGCATAATAAATAAGGTGTAATGTGTTTATACTATAATAGTATAGTGGTATGGGTGAAGTGTTCATCATCATCATTATTATGGGAGAAATAATGTCCTATTAATTCTATGTAGTATGGATAACAATCATTCTTTGCTGTGCTCATTGAAACTCTTAACTTCATTCCTCATATAAAAATAATAATAATTTAAAGATATAAATTATTTCTCTTAAGGCGTTAGAGAAAAATAATTTATGCCAGTAAAATTTATATGTTTACGTGTATAATCCCTTCTACAGTAATTATTAAAAGAGACCAAATTGAACTAAACAATATTTTTCTAAAAATATAAAAAATAAGTATAGGACTGTGGAATTATATAGATATATATTTAGAATTTAAAGATTTAATTAGAATTCAGTCAAAAATTAACGGATTAAATAATATAATAATAACGCACAAAACTTATTAGTAACTATAAATTTAAAAAAATAATTGCTATTACAAAAAAATAGAATAAATAAAAATATAGTCAGATAACTAGTTGAAATTGATGTTATTAAAGTAAAAAAAAAAATTATATCTTTAAAAAAAAGTACGACAAGAATTACCTATACCAATTAAACCCAATAATTCGATTGATTTTGTTGATTTCATTCTTCTTTTTCTAGTTTTTTACATATCAAATTTTAAGAAATAATGGATCAATTTTAATAATTTATGAAAGGGAAAAAAATGTGATAATGAAATAAAAAATATTCTAAAAAGAACATTATTGCCGAAAAAATATATATTGAAAATTTTCATTTCATTGAATTCTAAATCGAATACAAGTCTAATAACACAATATTAGAGAATAATCTTCCCGTAAAAATATTATATGTTTTTCAAAACAATCTTTTTAAAAGAGAGAATTTTTGTTAGGAATGCAACAAAATTTAAAAAAAAATCATGGATAATTTGATCAAAGATGAATTCTTCTCGGTACACGAAAAATCTCTCAAAAAAATGTTTTCTCGTGAGAGAAAACTTAAGTAAATTTTTTTTAAAAGTTTTCAATTTTATGTTCTTATTAACCCTGGGATAGAGAATAAATTATAAAGATAATTCAACAAAATTATTTACCATTTATTTTACAAATAAAGAAATATCATAATATGTGCGTTCCAAGAACAAGGATTCTCTTCGTCATCTACTATACAGATTAAATCTAGTAAAATGCAATATTTAAATTCAGAGAGCACTTTTTACTGTACAGATTATACCAACCAGCTAGCATGACAATCAGTAAATTTTTACAACTCTTTCCTGTTTTTTTCCCGAATCATCAACAGTCCAGGAAATAAATAAAGGATAATACCTTCTGACCAAAAACAAAAATCCGGGATAACACCCAGGATTTATTTTCAACGATCCAAATTATCCCGCGCGTCTTTAAAATGCCTTCTTTACCATACAGTCAACGCTCGTACCAACCGATAATGGCTCCCCATCAATGTCATCACCAATCAGTCCAGCTTCATACGCGCAACTGAATAGAACACCCTACAATGGTATAAAGAGGATTAAAACTAACTCTTACATTTCCAGTCAAATACAAACACACGAGTACGATGGTTCCCTATCAGGCCTACGAGTCAGGAATTTATCTACAAAGGATAAAAACCTCGATCGACATTTGGGCAACTCATAAAGTAAACGTGCTCTCTGAGAGATGAAATCAGCTTAGATGTGAAAGCTTCAGCAACTTAGCAAGCTAATTCTTAGTTTCTAAAAATTGATTAATTTCAAAAAATTAGTTTCCGGTCAAGTAGTATCTTGCTAGACGAAGGTATATGAAATACATGTTAAATAGATACGATTGATGATGTTTGCTATGCCAACATAATTGGGATGACACAAAACATAGTAATGCAATAACACTATCATTTAAAACAAGAAAAAAAAGAAGATGATGAGTTAGCAATATACCAGAAATGAAACTTCAAGATCACATCATATCGAAAATTGCAGATTTTGGTATCTTATTATGTTGTCTGAGGTTTGTCCTTGGTCGAACCATCAAGTTAACCAATTGAATCATTCAAACCACACAACCGATAGGTCTCACTGGATTGATTTTGAAACATCACTAATGCCATAAACAGAGGCTCTTTTATTCAGAGATCAAAGTCTTGCTTGTCAAGCCGATTTGAAGATAAATTCGGGTATTTATTGAAAAGTTTATCATAATTAGAGACTCATAAAGGAATCTGAATATTAACTTAGGTGCTAGAGAAATGAACAAAGTAGAATTTACCATCAGACGAAAATTAGCAAACCTTTAGCTTTGAGCACATTCAAATGGACGCAAGCGTAATGACCCTTCAGGAAACTCGTGCATTCTGAATGGTTCCAAAAGCTCAAAGGGCCTGCAGAGAGCAATATCACTTAACCAAAATTATATCTAATTAGTTGATTCCTTCTGAAAGCACTAGGTAGGCCAATTTAATTAAACATATCAATGTAACATAAAAGGCGAATAAAGAATCAACAAATCATGCCCAATTCATGAATGATGAATGACAGACTTTAAATCCAACCCTCCTGATCACCTGGCCGCACTGTAAAAGATGAGATGTGCAGCCTGCCTACTTCATAATATTAGGTTTAAATCAAGAAGCAGTTATCAAATTAGTAATCTCTAGAGTTCGAGGTGATGAGTATGACCCACAACATTAAGCGAGAAACAGTAAGCTAGTCAATTAGTATAAAAAAAATGGACATGTTAGAAAGTATGGCTGCCAATATTAAGAGCAGAATGACGGACTAAAGTACAAGTCATGCTAAATACGGAGCATTGCCCCTATCAATTAATTTCTATATAGGCCGAAGGCATTGTGCTTATTATAAACTACTGAATACCAAGCTGCATAATTTCATTCAATAAAAGGGGTCTAAAATTCTTACAATATAGAATTACGGCTACGGGATAACTTTTGTTGATTGCTCTCCATAGTAGCCAACAGATCACCAGTTTCTGGTCCTGCTGAACCACCGGCTACAGAAGATGGAACAGAAGCACTTGGAGTCCACATCTAGAATAATGCACCCCCCAGAAAGCTTCAGAGATTGAAGATTTTATTCAAATCAAAAGATATTATGTCGTCATTCTCACCTTTATTGTGCTATCAATCCCACTGGTTGCGACAACAAAATCAAAAGGATGACATTGTATACAATTTACAACTGTAACATCAGGAAGAAAACAATAGCTACAGACAACCAAACAAGAGAACGAAGACAAATAAAACCTGAAAATCTTAAGGAACAGTGTTTACCAGATTCATCACCATTTAGAATTTTTATGAGTCTACCAGTACGCTTTTCCCAAATAAACCATCTGCCATCATCACTTCCACTGGCAACATATTCACCTACAGATAAACATGTCAGATGATCTTGAACAAATTTGCAACTATGCTGTACCAACTGTCAACTCAAAACTCAACAGTTATGTTAGGCAACACGCCTCAACAACAAAATAAAGTGAGGAAGGTATACACGGAGAAATAAAGAGAAATATAAGGCGAAAGTTAGTTATTCTGTTTTTGTAAGTAGGGGGTCAATAGGGCTGAAGGGGGTAATTAGTCGGGAAAGCATTTTATGGGGAGTAGAGTGTCTCTATTGGAGAATGGGGAACCCTTGTACTGTGACTATTGTCAGTTCTTGTTAACCAAAGTAAGAAATTCATTTAGATGATAAAAAAACGGCCACATGCCAAAAAATACAACCTAATATATTTTCCCTTGTGGTTTATGCTTTATAACATCTGAAGAAGCATTACTTGTAGTTAGGATATTTAGGGATGCTTTACGTTTTTCCTCTGAGGGGCGTCCATGCACAGATCTTTTTTTCTTATCCTCTCAACAATTGATATTCAAATTATTAAAGCCAATTGGTTTTGGTACATACATTTCTCCAGTGCAAACAATATAAAGCAACCAAAAAAGAAAGGGAGAAAAAAAATATTTTATATTTGTTTGGTATATGAAGAAGACTCACTGCGCACAACAAATTCTAAATTAGAAAATCACATATGAAATACCGTACCTCTTTGACCAAGAAAACTCGCTTGTTTTATGTCAGTCCCAATATTGCAGTGCCCAACAAATCTCTGTTTCATATCAACAGCTGGTTCGGGCTGCAATATTAACAATAGAGAAAAAATGATAAAAAATGCATAAGTAATCAAACATTAGTTCATTAAGTTGCACCCCAAAGATTGAAGGCGTTGATGTTAAGCAATCAAAGGGGCTTACAAAAAAACCTATACACAAAAAACAATGAATTTTTTTCTAAAGCACTTCAAATATGAATGTTACTGCACCCTTTCCACATAATATTAACCATTACATATTAGGATTGTACATTGGAACCAATAGAGAGGAACAAAAAAGAAACATCAAATCCATTACAAAAACCCACGAAATAAAATTCAAAGAGAAACATTTTTTGGATCATAGTGACGAGAAATCACCAAGAATAATTAAATTTGAAGATAATATGTACCTGATAACATGTCCTACTGCTCTGTGACGATGAAGAAGGTGATTCGCATGGACCACTTGCACCTGCATTGTCTCTAGAGTCACCTCGCCGATGAATTCTAAGATTTAAACTTCCATGAAGAATATTTGAGTCGAGATCATGTCCCTCATCACCAGATAATGATGTTTCGAAGTCCAACTCCAATTCCTCATCATAATCAGAATCATCCCTGTCTGATCTGGGACCATCTTGTGGAACATCACCATTAGCCTCAGGACGATAGAGTATGTCACTCAATGATAATTTTCTTCCACCTCGACTGTCAAACCTTGATGCCCCATCATCGGTCTTGCTATTTTTTTCAGTTTCAGCTGTTAAATAAACCAGTTAGATCCAACATAAAATGGTAAAAGAAAATAGTACATAATTTTCTGATCATAAAGAGCAATGTTTGGAAAATAGATTTTTCTGTATCCAATTATAGCAGTTATGAAAATACAGTAACTATTAAATACTCTCTAATATCTTTGGTCTACATGAGCAAAAAGTAAAGCATGTTTCAGTGACCTCAATGGGTCACAAGCTTCTTTAGGCAACAAGGGCAATCCAAAAATTTCATCAACAACATACCTAAAGCAATATCCTTCTTCACATTCTCCACTCTTTCTGCAACTTCAGATTTGAGTGGGGCCAGCGAATGGGAAGCAATAGCAAAGTCGAGAGCATCTTCATGTCTACCCAACTGCAACAAAATAACATTAGTAACGGGTTAAAACTGAATAGGCAGGTTCTACTATCATCGGGTATATACTTGACACAGACAAATTGGCATGAAGTCAAACGGACCCATAATCAAGTCCCTCCAGCCTAAAGTCAAAACAAAAATCACACGTACTAATAACTGTTTTGTCAAATATGCCTTAAACCTCAATTTTCTTTTAATCAAAACTTAATGGAATCCAGTACAAATATTCCCTTTCACCCTAAATTTTATCAAGTTGGGCTCAGTACCTTCTATAATTTCAATTTAAGATATCACAGAAAAAATGTTTCAATTTCAACCTACTCTTTGTTTCCTTCTGGATTTCTATAGGGGTGACAAAAAAGTTAATTTATCCGTCATCCATCTAGTCCATCCACAAGTAAATCCATCCAATCTATCTACTAAAAATATTAAAAAAGATGGATATGATCAAATCTATCCATTTAATTTTTTATAAGGATGATGATTCATCCATTATTTCTCAAAATCCAATGGATCCTCCTATCAATATGAAACAGATCAATATTAATCCAATCAATTTTTTCACAATTAAATCTTCCTTATATTTCAAAAATATATTTTTAAAAATTCATTTTTAAATTTTAAAAAATAATAATTTTATGGATGGATTGGATATCCATTCTTGAAAATATTGTTAATGGGATGAATTCGATTAGACTTTTATTAAATGGATCAGTTTTTTGAATTAAATTTTTAATGGACCAAAATGAAATAATGGATTTTTTACCCGATCCATTATGATCAGTAAAATTTATCTGATTCATCCAATTTGTCACCCCTATCTTTCTATAAGATCTTGTCTCTTCGTGTTTTAGTTAGCATTTTCTTTTCTAATGTACAGCAAATTTTCAGTAGTGTAGATGGAGCTATCTTGTTTCTCACTTCCAATCCTGGTTCGCAGGGGGGATGCTATGGATTTTAAGATGTTTCCAACTTGAATAACTCTCCTTCAATATTCGAGTTTTATATCCCCTTCCTAATCCCATCCCAAAGACAGTAATAATAATTGATATTAATAACAAGGGTTTCTGCTTCAATTATCTCTCCCATTCTCACTACTACAGGATTCCTATACCCAAACACAGATTTTTCTACAGAAGATAAAGAACAGAATACATGTGCTAAAAAATCATTTCAATATCAATTTCATCCTCATTAGATTCCTTTTTGTTCCCTTTTGTGAAGCTTTTGTTTCTTCTAACAAACAAAAAAATGACTTTAATAATTTATCATATTTATGATTCTCAAAACCAGTATAATGCATTATTTTAGAGAGAACACATTTTCAAAATTGAAGTTCATACAACAAAATTACCTGTGACAATGCTTCTGACATGTAGTAAAGTGCTTTATAGGAGGAATTATCAATTTTTCTAGCAGCATAGCAGTCTCTTATAGCCATATGAGCGTCATTTTTCCACTCCCTCTGAATAAGAGTGGAAAATTTCAAAACATGTCCAATCCAGAAAAAAATGATAAAAAATACTAAATTGAAAGGAAAACAAAATGCTGAGATCCATAATAATAATAATAACCTTGATCAATAGTGCAGCACGAGTGCACAAGCATTCATGTTTGAGTGCAGGCCCAATGATATGACCATAGCCATTTAAAACCTCATTACATGCCTCAATTCCATAATAGAGTGTCCCATTGTCCAATGATTTATTAGCATATTTTATCAGTTTCCTGCACTTGTCAAGCTGTAAAACCCAATTAGTCAAAAAAATTATGCAAAACTAAAGTGACATGTCTTAGTTACACCACTTTTCTATGGTAAAAATATGTATAGGCGTTCCCCCACCCACCCAAAAAAAAAAAAACAAAACTGAATACCTTTGCAGCAACGTTCTTTTTAATAGGAAGTCGGTTTGGGAAGACATTAGGCACACATGACTGCAACTCTATCCCATTAATTGTTGGTGCGTAAGTCATCATCTTTGATACGTCTCCTGAAGTATATTGCATCTCATTCACTCCAGCTGCTTGATGAAAAAAATTAAGTACTATCTCAACTTTAAAATCTACATAAACATAGTAATCAGAAAATAACAGAATTGAAAGTTGCTGCAGTTACAGAGTTATAAATAGATCGTTGAGAACATCCAAATCCACATCATACTCAAAACCTAGAAAATAACTGACAGATCATCAAAGAAAACCTGTCAGCAAATGAAATAAATACTTCATTCAAAAGGATGATTTTATAAATTGGATCCCAATTAGAATATAAAGGAATCAAAATGATATGATAGGAACTTCTGCTAAGGGCTTCAAATTCAAAAGATGCATGAAGAGTCCAAATATATGCATGATAATCATGTACATGCACATCATGGTCGATATCAAAGTGAAACACAGTATCAATTGGCCTCTTAAAAACACAGTTCCAACCACAAGAAAAAATAAAAATAAAATAAAGGAAATTCACTATTCAAGCTTTATTGGATTATTTAGAGTTTCAATATCTTCTAACCAAGAATTCATAAAACAACACATTACACTTATGTATCTGACATGTGACTTAAAGGTTACAAAAAAACAGGCATAAAATGACACTGCAAGAAAAAAGTATTCCCCTTCCTGCCATTCATAAATTAAACTGTAGGGTAATCAAAGAACTTCTATAATTTACCCAATGCTCCCAAATAATTTGAACAAGTACATTATAATATACTCAATTAGTGAAAATTTTACCTATATCTCAAGTTGAACAAACAAAAAAATTCATATCGTTATACGACTAGTGAAAAATAAATAAACAAGAAATGAAGAAACAAGGTTCAATGTGATACACTTTACCATGATTTACGTTCATCAGGTAAGCATGCTCTCCACTATAGCTGAGAAGAACCTCATGTCCATCGGGACTGAATGTAACATGAGTTAAGTGTAAGCTTGAATTTCCCTGTAAAAAAAAAAAGGATACAATTTGAGAGCATGTAGGGATTATAAAGACTTCCACGTCCATAACACACCATAAACCAATGGAAAAAAATGGGGAAGCAAATTCAATAAAACCTAAAGCATGTAGGGTATTAGGTATGTAGAATGAAAAATTTATATTACAAACTACCTGATTTTGATTTAGGAATTACTAATGTTATTTCAGACCCCAGCACTTTTTAATATGTGCAGACTCATGTATCTTAAGTTCTTTTCCAAAAAACAATTGTTTAATATTTAAAAACATAGCCAATATCCCAAGAAAAAAACTGCCACCATGAGACATGAATATTTCCCTGAATACTACCATCTCCTGAGACATAAATATGCCCAACCCAACAATGGATTTTGGTGTGTCACAGAAGAAAGACAGATTAAGAAGGTAAGTAGGAGGAATTCAACACAGTAACACTCCCACTTCGCCCTCTACAATGGAATAGAATTCCCAATTCTGTGGTAATATTGCATTTCCTTCAACACTCACAACAAGGAAAATTTTCACATTTCAAAAGTATTTTTCGTTGAAAGTAAATTTGCAATATTTGGCATACCAACCAAGCTCAGAAAGTAAACAAGTAACGTTTGTACTCGAAAGTACACCTCCATCATTAGCTTATCAACGATACTCCCTCCTGTCTCTATTATAAGACACTTTGGACAAAATCACACACCAAGAAAAACAATTAATTCATCTAATTTTATTGATTTTTAAATTTTTTTTACTAATCCTCCATTTTTACTCTTATTAATGATCATTAAATCCATTAATAGCCACACACATAGTCATGTCTTCAATAGGGGCATAGGGAAAAATAAAAAATAGGTTTAATAAAATTGTACAATGCCTTATATTAAAGACCAAAGTTTTTTCAAAAATAGTGCCTTATAATAGAGAGCAAAGGGAATATTATTTATACTTATAATAGCATGCACAGTTCAGACAAGTATCATACTAAAATTCATAGATGGAAAGAAACAGAATTTTCTATGATTGTTTACTGTTTTTCAGCACGGATGAGAAACTTTTAGAAAAATAAGATACCCAGCACATCCATTAGGATCACACTCCAAAAAGTAAAGATAGAGAATGTATAAGTTAACAAGAAGATATGAATTTTGTTTTACATAAAATAAAATCTTTTTCAGAGATGAGAAAGAAAGAAATGAGAGAGAAAATGACAATATACCCTCCGAAAAAAAATCAAATTATATGAAATCCAGAAGAAATGAAAAAAAAAAAAACAGTTCAACAATGGGCAAAGCTAGTCAACATATCCAATTTTCCTTTGTTGTTATTCTTTTTATTTCAGGTTTTCTCATCCTAATGCATTGTATCCCTTCTCTACAAGAAAATTTTCTTTTATCCCAAAAAAGGACTAGTGACATTCTCAACATTTGACAGATTAAACAAATGACTGCAATATAAACACATCAAAAGTTGATAATCACAGATCAGTAAAGCAAAAGACTCACACGATCAGAAAGATGCATTGGACAAAAATAATTAACACAAGGAGGAGGAGACATTCTTTTCCGACATGAGCTAGAAGGTGGCAGCATCCTTCTATCATATAAGCGTGCAAAGGCATCACTGTAAGATATGGAAAGTCTAACATCAGTTTTGAAATAAAAGGATGAATTAAACAACATAATTATTCACCAGAAATATTTACCTCCCACCAACAAGGAGCAAATGTGGTCTAGTTGAACTAATATCACAAGATTTTAAAGAAAGGACTTGTTTAGGAGGATCAGCCAGTGATCTTTTAGATCCACTTCGTAAGTCAAGCTGACATTAAACATGAAAATCAGTTAATGAAAAAAAAAACATGGATTCCAACTTTAGAAAACAATGATCATAGTTAACCAGCTTCCTGACTAACTTACAATACAAAACTAAGAAAAGTACATTCTAGATATACTGTTTACATACTAACTATCTTCCTTACTAGAGCCATTTAATTTCCAAATGATTAGAGAAGGCAATAATGATAGCATCATCAGATCAGAGATGCAACCAATATCTGAAGCATAGAATTGTTTGTCAATAACAATTCCCTTGAGATGCCTTAGTCATATAGGTTTTCCCATGCACTTATAGTTTAGGATGTAAATTAGCTATCATGATAACTCGTGATAGTTTGAAAAAACAGGACAAAATGTCAGAAGAGCGACTTGAATTTTTATCACCGCTACATGAAAAATCAAATTAAAAGTTTGATCACTCCTCTCCATCCCAGAGCAACTTCCCATTTAGTGTAAAGAACTAAAATGCCTAATAAATAATATAAAGGAAAAAAAAATCATTTTAAAAAAAGGTGGATACTATGGAAAATTTAATCCCATTATTACTTCCAACATTCTTGCTGGTAAGAATATACTCCTCCAACCGACCTTGGTGAAAAGACTGAAACGGGAAGTTTTATTTTAATGAAAAAGAACCAGTTGATTGATGAGATCAACATAAATGCTACATGTTGCCGCAGATGCTCTAATAGCAGATAAATTATTCTCAGCAAACCAATTGGTAATTTCATTGATAAATCCAAATATTACAGAAATGGAGGATAACCAGTTTTCCAAGATCACATATGCATACAAGAGCTGAAAATTTTTAATTTTCAATTCAGATGTTCATATCAGAGATCGGTTCAATTGCATTCAAAACCAGTAACTATGAATGAATACAACTGAACTAAACCACTTACAAGAATATTTCGACACTCTTGGTGTGAAGACCCAGCTGGAGGACAAGAGGTACCTTCCCGAAAATCATGTTGTCTTAGGGTCCCATCTTCACTAGCACTCCATACTACATTGGGGTTGCCATTTTCAACCTGCAAAAAGGAATAAGACATGAAAACTCACAGAATGCAGATTAAGACATTTTCACATAGATTTTGTTTTATTTCCTTTAAACCCATTGATGCAACTAATGCTATTCAAACTATGATAAATTGGTATATTTTAGACTACATAACTTACAGCCAATTTCTTGACTCTTCGAGCATGGCATTGGTAAAGTGCAGATGGAGCAACGACGGAATTGTCACTAGATCCACTCCCACTTAAGTGAGACAAATTAAATAACCGGACCTGCCAAAATGAAAAATAAACGAAATTAGAGAGTTAAAACTGCATTACCCACTAAATTGAAGGATCATAATACTACTTCAGTATCTCCAGCTCCAGAGGCTACAAGCTCATCAGAAGTTTCTGGTATAAACTTAGTACAGAATATATTTGCAGTATGTCCTGTGTCAATCGAATGTAGAAGTTTTCGGCCAGAATAGCTCCAAATATTGATCTGCAAGATTTCAGGCAAACAATTCAGTGCCTTCTGCTGCTGGAGAAGACCAAGAGGAAGTTATAAACTAAAAACAGAAAGGCTGTAATCATTTGCTCAATGATTCTATCAGTCTGTTTGCTATCTTTTGACAGTTACGACTGAATTTATCAAACTAGTCATGACTCAATAATTATAAATTATATAAGGCAAAACAGGACAGAAAACAATCAAAGAATTATTCTAAGTAGTTTGATGCTTTTTTATCATTCCCTCTACTTAGTTTGAAAATAAACCACAACTGTGAGAGAACTAGATGCAAGCATAATATGTGGAAGGGATGTCAAAGTCTCTAGTAGATGTAGAGTGCGAAAGGGAAGTCATAGGCCAACTTAATCATGGACAAAGAACTTCATTTTAGCTCCAAGAAGATAGGGGAATTTTACAATGGAAAATTCTACATTAAAAAACATATTCAATAGTTTCATGGACCCTAAAATATATCTTAAGTTTATTTCTCATATATTTCTCTTCCAATATTTCCACAAAAAAAAAAAGAACCTCCTGTTTTTCAACATCATTTTGGTGTTAGATCTTATAGCTATAGATGAGACTGCAATACAAATGACGTTAAAATTATGTTCATTACCCGAGTATCATCTGATCCGGATATCAACAATGAACCTTTAGAATTCCAAGCCACCGCATTGACACAGCCAAGGTGACCCTATTCAAATCAGGAGCAAAAGGATACCCAGCAAAGTCAACAAACAAAACTAGAGTGTATAGATTACTTGTTTTTTGTGGTGCGGTGATGCACAGAAAATAAAGCAAACAGCTGTAAAAACATAAAAACATGAAAGAATGTTCATTGAAATGTATGGGTAGTGTGAGCACTTTTAAGAAATTCATTACTACTGCCTACAATTTTCAAGAAGTCTAATCAATATATGTATAATATAATAAAAGTTTTAAATTGAGGCAAATTGTTAACAAATGCATCAGAGGTAGCCAAAATTGTGATAGTGCTGTGGTTGTGGTAACCCCAAAAAGCTAGATGTTGTGTCTGTTGGTCAAAACGCACTCTACACAGAACCATGGCATCAGAATGCCTTTACCTTCTCTGATCACATAAGGCATTTTAAAATATATATTTACATGCATTCCTTCGGTAATTCAATACTCTTAAAAAATGCGTAATATAAAGTGCTAAAATCACCTAAACCCATAAGTAAGTTACGATAAAAGAATAAATCAACCTGGAGATAAGAACACTGCAATTTCGCATTTCTTAACTTGAAAGTGCCTATTAAAACACACGGAAACATGTATATGATCGAAAACATTTTGGAAGGATATTCACAGGGACGCTAGTCCAATTCCATGATCACATGACAGAAAGTATCACGATGCAGGAGCAAATTGAGATATCGTTACCAACCTCTAACTCTCTTTCTAGAGAAAGCCTCCGAATCAGAGAGGAATGAGTCTGCAAAGTGTGATTAACATCCTAAAGAAAAGAAGAGAAACATTATCATGGTAGAAAATCATAAAACGCCGGGAAAATCATGAACCAAAATCAGAGCACGTCTTTCATCAAATCGTCATGCAAAAGATTGATGATCGGAATTTGCAAGATTCTTAATCGCGCGGTTTGGAGATGCTTTGAATTTGAGGAAAGGGGAAAAGGGAAAAGGAAGAAGAATACCAGTGGAGAATGGAAATATCGGGAGTCAAGAAACGCATGTATGTTGCCATCGTGAAAGGGAACGGAGTCCATGGCAGAGGGTGGTGTTTTGCTGCGATGAGAGAGAAAGTTAAAGTAAGCAATTACTCCCTCACTCACTCACTCCATGGCAGTGGCGTGAATGACATCAATTGGAGCTGAGGCGGTTACACTCACATTCTTCCAAACACTTCTTTTCTCTTCTCTTCCAGATTTCTTTTTTATAAATTTATATTTTTTATATTTATATAAACTCTTGAATAAAAAAGGAAATTCAGCATAAATAAAAATTGTAGAGGATTTTAATCATTTAATTATAAATTATTAAAGTATAAATTAGAAAATTTGAAAGAGAATGAGATTTGTTTGGGTAGATGAAGGAGTGAAGAGTGGGATGTTGCGTGATATCTAAGCGCCGTTCATCGTGGTGGTGGCTTTGCATCATTGGCTCCGATTGAGTTTTGATTTTGTTGGGACAGACAGTACCACCTACCTGCACCTGCACTTTTAAAAATACTTTAATACACTTCTTATAAAATAATATTTATGTTTTAAAAAGACTAAATCAACAAAAAAAAATTATGTAAAAAAATATTTTAATAAATAATATATTTTATAATAAAGCACATTTTATTTTTTATTTTTAAATTAATCTCCAATTATATGGTATGTAAACATGATATTTTTTAATTATTATTAAGTTGACAATTTAATGATATATATGATGATGTGATTATGATCACATCGAAAGTTAATGATAAAGATTAAAAACATAAAAGAAATAAAAAATGAAATTAAACAAAAGACAAAATAGAAACTAAAATAAAAAATATCCTAAAAATTAACTAAACAAAATTATTAATAAAGAAAATCCTAATTCTAAAACATAGTAGATAATAATAATGAAGAAGAAAATTAAGAATAGAAGGTGTTTTGTTTTTTTTACTCCTTAAATGTCTTTTGCTTCAAATTATATTAGGTTCAGATATATAAAAAAGAAAGTGGATATGAGAAAAGAAGTCCAATTTTTCAAATATTATAGAAATTCGGGAAATTTAGACATATTAAAACTTTTTTTTTTAAACATAAAAAATAGACGAGGAGGAAAATGTCAAACAATTTTTATTAAGATCCCAAATAATCAAAGAAAAAAAAATTATTAACAAAAAAATCATATATACATTAAGAAAATAAATAAATAAAACCTGATATTTTAGTTTGTCAAATTATCATTCACCATATTGAAAAATAAAATTCACTATATATTAAATAATTTCGATATTAAAGAAAACAGAGAAAAAGTTTGAGTGTACTAAAACATTATGAGGCCCAAGCCCAAAATCAAAAGGCTGGTGCCACCACCAACAGTATATTATCTTTTAGGACATTTCTTCTTTTATTTCACAAATATATATTTTTATATTTTTCTTCATTTTAAAATAGATATTTTAGAATATATATTTTATATTTAAAAATATATATTATAAAATAATAAAAGAAAGAGAATAAATATATATAAGTGACAAAAAAAACCAGCAAAGTATCTGTAATTCATAACTCAGAGGCCCATCAGGAACACTTGCATAAAGTATCAGGTAAAGAATTCTGAAATATTTTAGCAGTAATATTATTTTACAACATTTATTATAGTACAAAATAAAATTTTAAAATTTTGAATTATATATGTTGTAAGTTGAATGATTAACATTGAATTTGGAAAAAGAAAAGTGATATGCATTCTAACTCAATAGTACACTGTAAAATTTCTCAGAAAGAAAAGAAAAGAAAAAAACTATGAAACTAAGTAGCTGTGCATTCATGCAGCAAACTAAAAGAATGTGTAACTCAGTGAATCATAATGCATGCATAGCATCATTTTACAATATTCTGTAAAGTAAATGTAGCAGAAAATTCTGTGACATTAATGACAAGAAAAAAAAGACTGATTTCTGATAAATTTGGTGGTATAGGAATAAGTTTCTTTCAAAGTGTCAATTTGAACTTTTAAAAACATATAAAGAAAGAGAGAATATAATGTATGATAAGTGATGACCACTTGAGAATTGGCTCATTGAACATTCCCTTTTCATTATCTTTTTAGAGTTTTATTCGATTCCCTTATCACTAAACTGTCTAATGGGGACTATACATGCAATGTGAAGCACGCCTTCTTCTCTTGAAATGTGATGGTTCAAAGTATTCAGACCAACTATATCTTTAACAAAAGTAATATGTTGTTCTGTCCGCGAATGAAAAGGTATGCATTCTCCATACCTTTGATTTTTATCAGACTGTCTCTTTGAGGAATATATGCCTCCTTATCCACTAAACTCCACTCTTACAACTTTCTATATTCTACTTGTTTTAGTTTCATCTTTTGGTCACCATTGTAAATATAATTTATTAACTTTTTTTTCCATGGTTAATTTTTGACATAAGAGAAAATGAATCTATCATTTCAAACTCAAAAACCATGTAATCTAGTATATTATATCAGTATGTTTGTAACTTTAGATTACCACTATTTTAAACTCAAGTAAATGTCAATGACAAGAATGATAACCCCACACAACCCATTAACAAATGAGAATTTTTAGTGCACATGTGTGAAATTATAAATTAGTTGTTGAACAAAGGTAGGGATAAAAAAAAAATGTATTATAAAGAAACTTGAAATGCAACCTCTGTGATGATTTTGTTTATAAAAATTTTAAAAAATATATATGTATTTTTTCTTAATTTTAATTTACCAAGAAGTATTTATTATGAAAATGTAGCTCCAAGCAATGGTATGCTTGATGTAAAAGATCAACTAGGTTAAAAACACTGTACAAGATTCTTTCTTTTGTTTGATACTAATCCATGCATGACTCATGACTGTTCATTCACCCAAACTCTGTCTCACTCTTTCAGGCACACATAAATGCACTCTTCTCCCTAATAATTCGAGCTTGTGGTCCCTCCCTACCCCTTTATCACCTTGGAGCAGGACATAAATTCTGATCACCATTAGAATCATCCAAATAAGAATAATAATTACAGGGGCAACAGAAGTAAATTGGAAAGTTCTTCCTAAAAATTATGTAAAAAAAATAGTTTAAAATCAGTTAAGTAAAGAAATCTGCATTTTCAGTGTTTTTTTCTGCATATTTTTTAAGATAAACTTTTTACTACTTCTTTATTTGATTTGCTAGACAACATAACTTACTCGTCATATACGAGTGCATGCATATGAATACAGGAACAAAAAGACAACAGTAACACCATCCATAATAAATAACATGCAACCAATAAGATATATCATCCAATCCTATTGAAGTAGTCCATAGTCATGCACCAATTACGATACATACAATACAACCCCATAAATGTAATAAGTAGGGCACAACTCAAACAAAAATATCTGTTTCCTACAGTGCTGTAACCATCTGGTGGAAACTTGTAAACGAGTGTGCCGCACCAAGTTACATCCATCTCTCACAGCCAGTGAAATTTTTCTTCATTTGATTACAACCCACAAAGGATTAAAGGTGACAAGGATACAAAAAGAGGAAGCAGGTTTTGGGTCCCATATCAGCGTGCACTCATTTTATGGAGACTTATCTGGAACAACCAACCACCCTTCTCATTCAATGATTCAAAATGCTTCACTCACCATGCTCTGGTGTGAGTGCCACTTTCTCTTAGACTAAGACACAGACTAATGATTCAAAGTCCCTTTATTTTATTGCGCTTGATACACTGAACACTTCCGTCTTTCCTTGCACAATGCCTACATAGATTACACTCACTATACCAATTACCACTTGATGTAAGAGCTCCAATTCAGAAATGGTTTTAGAAGACAACTGTACTGGTATTTCACATGTATTCTGAGCACAAACCCCTTAACAATCACGACCTTGTTTATTTAGCAGTGTAAAAACTACATTTCTGAGCACAAACTCCTTAACAACCTCGACCTTGTTTATTTAGCAGACTCCTTAACAGCGATGAAGTATTAACAACCAGCAAAGCAACAGAACTAACTATAAAGTACTACTTAGAGGTAAATTAATGACATGTTTGGGAAAGAATTCTCCAACTTACAAGGCATCAAGTCCGAGTGCTTGAGCCTTGTGTTTCAATGATTTCAAGCTGCGGATTGCATCATCCAGGAGCATGACCGGGTCCTTATCTTTCCTTCCTGGAATTATGCTCTGCAGAATGCTCAGAACATCTTGAATCTTCTCCTTTTTCATCTTCTTATTGCCAGACAAGGATCCATCATTGTTGTTACTAGAACATCTTGATTCTGAGTCATCACCCGTGGCAGAAGATTTGTTCAGATTCTGAGAACTGGCAGTATCAATGAGTTGTATGTCATCATAATAATCATCCAATAGCTTCCTCTTCTTGGTTTTCCCAGAAGAACTCGCAACTTCTTCTGCAGTTTCAACCCTAGAGGTTTTGCAGTTATCATGAGTGGTCATTGTACTGGGAGAGTGCCCAGTGCTTGTAACTTCATCATCATCATCATCATCCTGGGTAGAATAGTCATCACTGTCCGAGTACAGCAATGCATTAATTTCTTCTGTGTCTTCATGCATCTCGCTTTCAATGCTGGTTTCATGATTCTCATGAAACTTCAAAGTTGGTTCAGTCATTTGATTCAAATTCAAATTCAAATCTCCTCTAAAAGAAGGTTCTTCCCCCCTCCAATAGTTAGCATCATGTAGTTTTGAATGCCAAGAAGCAAGGCACTCACAGGGACTCCCAAACCTAGAACTATAAACAACAGTTGTTTGACCAGCCGTCTGATCAATGACAAGAAATTGTTTCCGTGGGGAGTTAGATTCACCAAATGGAGCAATTTTGTCCCCAAAACCTTTGACATGGTCAGCAGGGGTTTTTCCCTCAGCATTGAAGTTCGGAGCAGAGGTAAATTCCGGTGGAAAGGAAGGGAAACAATGAAACCAACCACCCGGTTCACTGGAACGTCCTGAATTCAAATGAGGTAGTGCAGAGGACCCAAAAGCTGGCAATGTCTCATTTGTAGAGACCGTATTGAGGTCCGGGTTCATGGCTGCAGAAATACCATCTCGCTTCCCTACATCAAGGGGGTTCAAATTTGGTGATTGCCATCCAAATTGTAGATGTGGTATCCAGGTTCCACGATCTTCTCCCATTTAATCCGAACAATCACCTAATATTTTCAATATATCACAAAAATCAGTACAATTAAACAACATACAAGACATCTTTTAACGAATGAATGACTAATAACAACAAAAATGTAAAATATACCTGAAGAAAAAACGATTTCAACTCAAGAGCTATTTGTTTACAAAAGATACTTTGTTTCACGAACAAGGAAAACAACTAAAAGAACCAGCTTAACCCACCCAAACGGAGCAAGGCAAATTACGTAACAGGTTTGAGCAAATGACGGAAATATTCAGCCTGGACAATAGCCAAACACAAAAATTATTAGTTATTGATATGTTCCTTTGGAGATCATAATGTTGGCCATTATTCAAAGGTGGATCACATACCTGGCATTCTCTGAGAGGTTGAAAACATGCTATAACTCTAACTATAATGGTCGAGCTCCCGGCAATTCCATTTTCATGTTTCAATGCCCGAAATCTCGTTTGACTCGCTGCTTGGCACACCATAACTACTTCCCAACCCTCTTCAATTCAAAATGCAAGAACCACACTTTTGCTGAGGACAATTAATCTGATCAACTCCACCCAGGGCGACAGGTTTTGAATTTGATTAAACAAATAAACTATGCTCAAATTACTAAACAAACTCCAACAACTAAACACTGCTAGAAAAATGAAGGAAAAGTTCTTTTTTTTAAGCGAATCTGTGTTTGAAAGAATTTGCTAATGCTACCCTTCAGCTGATCTGACGGAAATAGCAAGGAAGAACAACAAAGTAATTGGATCCCATAGAAACTGCTTAAAGAGAAGAAGGGGAAAGTTCAGATCACACCAGACAAATTACAGAATCACTTTACAATACAGATTCAACGAAATCCCTTTGCGAAACACATCAACAGAAAGACTGAGCCACCACCGCATGCTGTTGTGTCCTTACCTACAGAAAGATAAAGTCTCCCCCTCTCCTTTACCCAACCTTACTCACCAACCTGCAACAACATAATTTTCACATCAAATTCTCTACTCAACATAATCAAAACAACCCACCAAAAAGACTAAAACTTTCAAGGAATCCTGAATCCTACCGAAGGGAGTTTCAGTTCAATCCACTCAGTAAGTTTCCAATACTGAATTAAAGTTTTTCCTTTTAAATCAAGAAAAAAAAAACTTAAAATTCCCAGACACCAAATTTAAAAAAGAAAACTAGCCCAAAAATTATCCTTTGGCCTGGGAAAAAAAAACATATACAATTCCACAAGAATTGCCAATGAACTCTTGTTCTTGACAAGGAAACAAAAACGGAGGAGGGTATGCATAAAATGAAAAACTTACTTAGAATAGAGAGAAGCGAGAAGAGATCAAAACTAGAGTGGAATGAAGAAAGCGAGAAGGTAGAGAGAGAAGAAGAGTGAAAAGGGTGAAAGAGTGGGTGAGGAAGGACAAAGAATAGAGGAACAAGCGTGAATGGGTACAGTCAAAGTGGAAAGTGGATGTGGAAACTCCAACCCACAAGACAGCACGAGAGTTGAATTATATAGAACATGCATTGACATATATGCCCTTGATTGAAGTGCATCAAATAATTAAGTATTAAATTAATAATAGAAAGCCAAAAGAGGCAAAATAATAAGAAGAAGAAGAAAAGAATTGTGTTGTGTTGTGGGTGGATTGATATTGATTCATAGGTGCGTGGTTCAGGAGTGAGGAGTGCACGCAAGGTATTAAGTTTACAATGATGAATAATCACAGTAACTTCAATTCAATTCAAGCTTTGTAGAATAATGAAGAGAAAAGAAAAGTGAGTGTCCCGTGGATGGTAGTATAATGACGTGACCTTCTGAATTGGTTCGACTAACCCATGTCTGTTGTTCTTCACAACACTCTTGGTTCGAACCAACTTCTCCTTGTTTCTGTTTCACTCCACCAATATCTATAACTCTGTTCAATATCTATAAAAAACACTACTTTTGACATTTTTCTTAGTAAACAAAATACTAAGGTTGCATCTTTTCTTCCTAGAAGGAATATACTATGTCATGTCTTGATATTTCCACTAACTCTAACTTGTTGACCTCGGAAAAACATCACTCAAGCTTAAAATATTTTGACATGTGCTACAGTTTATTGTCATTGTTAAGGATTAGTTTTATTCAATAGTGGGCATTCTCTGCATCATGCATTGGACTATTGACAAAATGCACGTATTGACTTTCTATTTCTAAAATCCTACTCTCACTCTCTCTCTCTCTTCTTCGTAACTTTCGTTTTCATGTTACTTTTACTGCGACAAAGTTAACAGTGAGTATATATATATACACTCCAGGGTCCTTCCTTTTCAGTTATTTAATCAATTCATCATTTGAGCCAATACCCTTTGGCAATTTAGAATTGTAAAATCTTCATGGCTGAAAATGTGACATGTTTTGCCCAAACATGTGAACAACACACATAATATGAAAAGAAGGAGAATTGAATTTTAGTTTTTTTTTGTTAAGAGCGTGGTTTTAGATTCACCATTTAAACCAGAAATTATACAAATTTGAATTGGGTCTTTCAACAGATGGTATATCATGTCTTAAACTGAAGGGGTTTTTTTTTTTTGGTAGATTTTTGAAATAGAATATGTACATTTTAAAAAATTAAAATATGGATAAGTTATATTTGAAAAAACATAAACTCGTGGAATGATGTGTCGTAATGAAGATGAAGATTAACCATTGATGTGTTTTTTTTTTGGCATTAACAGAGTTGGGGTAAACAAACTTGGTAGATGTTGGTCCCACCTCAGAATACAATTATTCTTTTAATTGATGTGATACATGTATGCGTGGCTAGGCCACTAAAATAATCATCAATTTGCAATAATTTTATTTAGGTTAATTTATTCATTTTATTTTCATTGTATGATAAAGAAAGTTCATAACATATAACATAATATATTTTTTATCGATTATTTGGCAAAGGTGAAACATAAGGGGAGAAAAGATAGAGAAAAATGGGAAGAGACTTTGTGTTTTAAAAATAGGAAGGAGTAATCTTTATGCTGGTCTCAAGGTGATGGCTAACTTCATTCTTTCAAGCTTCTAACATGGCTGAACCTGAAACTGAATCACTCTCCTAGCCAGGACTTTCATGAGAAAGAAGACCAAATAGAAAATATGTTATATATGTATATTAGAGTGAATAAAGAAGTAGATAAAAGGAAGCAACAACACAGCACATATACTGAGAAGAGACAGGGTATGGTTGCACCCCAATAAGAAAATTGAAAATGGTGTGTGACCCATGATTTGGTCACCTGAAAGAAATCTTAAGCACAGATAAGATCTGTAGGCACCCAATTAAAAAGGAATTTTAGGACTAGTCTTATTAAAATGACAAGAATATGCATATTTTCATGCCCTTTTGTTTGGAGTGGAGGGAGCAATAAACCAGCCCAATCAAGTCCTCTCTTTTCAACTCCTCCTCCCTTTTGGTGGCCCTAAAACTGCTGCAAGTTTCTTTACTTATTTAAAAATCCATTTTTGTCATAGATAAGTTAATCAATAATGATAATATTAAACTAAAACAATTCCTACGCACGTCTGAGTGTTATTTTATCATCATGGTCACTTTATTTGCCTTTTTTCTAAAATATACTTCTCTTTTCATATGATGTCAATTAAACCAGTAACACATTTGTAATGTGAGGAGCATGCTTGTTGTGGACCCCTAACCAATACTAGCAAATCCCAAGTTGTAGTCTCCTCACAGTTTTTTAATGTAAATGTTTTTATTCGTCACTGATAAATTTAATCAGAAACTCTATAAGCATGCATCCTTCGTCACAAACCACCAAGAGAAAGAAAAAAAAAATGATTCTGTGCGAGGCAATGATACATAATAGCACGTACTATTTGGATATATACATTCATTTCAACACCTGTCCTATTCTTTTCTTTTCTTCAACACACTTGACATGGCATATATTCTACTCTATTGCATGTACATATGTACTCTTTTCTCTTGTTTTTTTTCTCTCTTCTGCTTCAATGTCACACCAGCATGGTTTCAGTCAAATCACTCTTCTTCATGTTTTAATTATGAAATGCATAGCTAAGTTAATTAATCACTGTCATCGTTGAAAATCAATTCAAGTTTAAGTTGAGAAAATCAATAAGTACATAAGACGACATTGTACTACATAAATGCATAATACGACAAAAAGAGGTCCCAAATGCATTAACCTATTAACCTATTAACCTATTAACCCATTAACCCATTAACCAAATCTTTGTTTGTTTCTTTCTTTCGATCACAGTTTCTCTCGAGTTTCGGATAACTTCTGGCATGGACGAATTAAAATATACGTTTCTTCTTCTATCCTTTTTTCTTAATCTGTATTTCAGCTAGTCAACTACGATATATACTATTTTAATGTTGTAATGAACAAGAAAATAATAGAAGAGGGTTGTCAGAAAATGGTGACAGATCTAACAGCAACAATATATGTTGTCACAAAATGTTATGATTGAAACTGTTAAAATTAGAGGAAGAGAAAAATACGAAAAGAAGTATGAAGAAAAGAAAAGAAAAGAAAGAATGAGAGAAGAGAAAAAGAAAAGTAAAGACGTGCAGTACAAGGATTAAGGATTAGGAAAGAAAAGAAAGTGGTTTGTTTATGGCGCAGATAAACACGGTGTTCCATGTTTCCAGCGACTAATGTTTCTATTTAAGAAGTTCAACGCAGCACTCTCCTATCCCATCATTCGTACGTGGGTCACAATTAAGCAGATTTAATATGGTAAAGTTAAAGCAAACACGAGTAAAGAATCCCAGATTCATATAATTTTGTTGGAGATGAATGAATAATATTATCTTTAAGAACAACAACTTTGTTAATTAAACTAAAATAGTTGGATATAAGAGAGGTGTGAAGAAAGAGCATTGGATGTGATGTGACAGATGAGGCTGGCATTGACCGAGATAGAAAGTGTTTGTTTTCTTTAGCATGCCTTTAAGGCTCCTTTCCCACTCAAACAAGAATAGGTGAAGAAGAAAGAAAAAAGAAAAAAGGTGGTGAATTTTGGTTTGGTTTGGTATGGTTTTTAGAAGGGTCATTGCATTAGATTACATTAGGCATTAAGATGAGGCATTTGAGTATGGTGGGGTAGAGTGGGAGATGAGACCATGGAGCCAATTTGGTTGTGGATTCTCCAACAAAAACATTCACGCTTGGAAAGCTAAAACAACCAAGCCCTCTACATCCACCTCTCCCCACTAAAAAGCTTAGTGTGTTTTCCTTTTTAAAATAACCACAAACCAATGCAAAGTTAGACCAAAAGGCAAGGAGGAATCCATGTCCCCTTCCTCCCTTTTTCTATATGCTAAATACCATCCACTTTCTTAGACTTTTATCCCACATAATCTTTCTTTAATCTCCACAATTTCTTTCCCTTCAAACAAAATACTTCATTCCAACTCATATTCAATGCTTAATTCAAAATGGGTCGATTAAGCAATCATGTCTTTAGGTTTAGTTAGGTCTAACATTTTCATCATCAATATACACGTGTGCCCAGCTTGTTACTTTCTGGTTTTCACCACCTTTTTTTCACTATCTCTCATGGGTCATAATAATCCTCCAATTCTTCTTGAGAAAAACATGAAATTAAAGTTACCCAATTGAAAGTATATATCTTTGCTTAAATTGGAGATGAACATAGGAAGAGTAGTGGTTGAACATGATTGAGTTGTGGGAATGCATGTTTCCCTTAGATGGGAAGGAAAGAAAAATTATCTGTAAACATGGAATGTTAAAGGCAATAGCTTGACATCTGTTCCACCATGAGTGAGAGATTGAAGTGGTGGGAGAGTTTTGCTTTGGGAAAGAATGATATGGTTTTTAAAATGTTTGAATACGAGGGTGGTTCTAATCATGTCACTCCCAATTTCATTAGATTGATACACACTAGGAATCCATCCACTTATTTCTGGGTAGTCAACTCAAAATAGTAATATCTGACTCTGCAATTTCATTATGTTTTAGAGACATTTCAAACATGTCGTCTTCTATTTTAGCCAAACGAGTACAGAAAAATATATAGAAGGAATGGGTAGAACATGAGAGAGAACAAGTAATGCACGTGCATGATAATATATTTTGTTGTTCTGTTAAATATACGTGTTTTTACCTCATTCTGACAGAAACCCCATTAATATACTAATGTATAATTATGGTAAGTCAAAATGGAAACTATCAAAGATGAAATATAATATTCTTAAATTTCATTGCCAGTTAGTGTCTGTCTTTAATCAAAGAAGAAATGTATTCTTAATTTTTTTTAAATTTTAGGGTCTTAATTTTAATTGATTTTTTTAATGTAATTTTGATCTTTTGATTTTTAATTATGCGTAACTTTGTTTAATTTTTACTTCAATTACTTATATCTTTTTATTATTTTGAACATGAGATTGTGAAACGGGAGAAAATGTACGATATTCATGGAAGAGGAGCAATGTATAGATTTGTTATAAAAATGTAATTTGACAGTAATTTAATATATTTTAAAAAACTAAAAATACAAATACCAAAATTATAACCAAACAAATTTAAATTGGATTAAGAAATAGTTTGTTCAAATTGAATTGAACTACGTTTTAGTTTAATGGATTGTCTTTCATATTTTTTAACTAAACATTTTTTTTTCAAAAAGTAAACCTTTTTTCTTAAAAAAATAAATTATTTTATTTTAAAAATATGAACTGAATTAGTTATCTAAATTTTGTTTTTATTACATATTTTTTTAAAAAGAGACAAAACAATGTATATTCACATACTTTTTTAATTGATACATATCTAGAGTAAGATAATATTTTTTCATTATAATAGCAAAGATTGTGTTGTCATTCTTTTCTTACTATATAGTTTAATCAATAATCTATTGAGACTACATTCTCAATATTAAAATATTTTTTAACAATCAAAATTTGCAACTTATATTTAATTTTATCAATAAGAAAATTCAATTTGAAAATTTCCTACATTTTTAATATTAAAAAAATAGCAGTCAAATTTTGTAACTTATATTTAATTTTTCCAATAAAAAATTACAATTTAAATTTTTGCTATCGAAATCAATAATTTTAAGAAAAAGTAGAATAATCATGTAATTTTTTTTTTTTAAATCTAATCATAGTTTGGGTAGTTACTAAACTAGATTGTGTAGTTTCCTTTATAAATATTTTTTTTAATTTTATCTTACTATTAATTTTTGTATCAATCTTATTTTTTAAATAATTTAATATTATCTCTCTTATTAATAAAACAAATAAAATATTAAATTATATATTACATTTTTATCCTATCATAAAAAAAAATATATATACGATGTTGTTGGTTAATAAATATAGTCACGTATCATGTTATTTTTTTAAAATAATTTAATAATTTTAATAACATGCCCATTTAAAAAAAAATTAATGAGATGAAAAAATTATTGAACTTTTTTTAACTAAACTAGAAAAATATTTCAATTTATTAATATTTTAATTTCGTTTAAGTAGACACCAATTTAGTTCAATTGTTTTAATCACCTCTATTAATAAATTATGAAAATTTGAATTTTTGGTTCGATTTACGGTGTTTTTTTTTATCATGTTTTGGTCCTTAAGAATATAAATTGAAAAGCCCTCAACAATATGTGGGTAGGAAATAAATGATTCAATTTTTGAAATGGTCTATTTTTGTTAACAACCTTACGGTGTATTATTTCAACAATATTCTTTTAACAAATACATCATATTTATTTAAACCATTCATTAATATTAAAATCATTTGTCTGAGGGTAAATTACAAATTAAATAATAATAATAAATAATTTATTTGAAAAATAATAAAAGTACGATATTTATATGACTTCCTTTATAAGAAATTTTATAAATTATATTAGTTAATTACATCTCTCAGAAAAAATATATATTATACTTTACCTGAAATTTTAATTTTTAAATATATGAAAATTTTAAATTTATCAAAACAAATTATTTTTATTTATTAACTTATTGTGATATATCTAAAAAAGTATTACATTATTTATTATTTAAAAATAAAAAATAATTTATAAACATTTGTTTCTTAATTTATTGAGGAATTTTGAGTAATAAAATCGAATCTAAAATTTAATAATAATTGATCGATGAATTTTTCTTTGGAAAGTAATTTGTGTAATTTGTATTTAAAAGTAAAATATAATAATGTGACTCTTGTTGCGCCGACATTATTAAATTATGACGAAACAAAAAGACAGAAGAGCAGAATTTTTTTTGGAAAAACTGAAAAAAAATCTTTGAATTCCGACCACCATATCTAAGACACAGTTCGAAGCAGAAAACTTTAGTAAAAAAAAGCGTCGCACGCTACTTCATTAAACTTCTTAATTAAATACTAAACCCTCTTAATCTATGCTTATCTTATTTTTTTTCATTAAAAAAAAATCATTTCACAATTTTGTAAGGAATCTTATTTTGAAAATTGATTTTCTATATAATATATATTGTGATAAATAAAAAATAAAAAAAAATTAAAAAAAAGAGATAAAAGAAAAAAGTGAAAACATGATTATGGTAATGCGATTACACCCACGGCTAATACCCACTGGATCTGTGAAGTTACAATCAACACCATTAAATAATGGGGATATGATCTGATGCTCTTTAAGGAGCACCATTATTACTAATTATGAATTAGGTGAGGTGTATTATCATTAACTTAACTAAACTAAATTATTAATATGGTTGATATTTAAAAGAAAAAAAAAATTATGATCTAAATGATTTCACTTTATAAAATATGGTTGATATTTAATTTTTAATTTCAATAAAGCTTAACAGTTTATAAAAAATAAAATAAAAAACTCGTTTTATTTTTTAAAATATAATGAAACTTGAATCTATTGCTAAATAAAATACATGGGAAATGATAATTAAACTATAATAGTAATGCTCAATTGTAATGAAACTTGTCTTATAAATTTAGGAGTTTCGAAATTTTAAAATTTATTTCAACTTTCGTTGATTATATAAAGAGAAAATCGTGAAATATGTATATAATTAATTATATGCTCTTTTATGGATGAATTAAAAGCTATGTTTTCATGGGTCCAAACTACATAATTTTGGGTCAATCTATTATTATAGAAATAGAAAAGACTCATCAATTGGGCCAATTTGGGTTCACTTCTTCTAATTTTTTTTCACATTTATTCATGTTTTTTTAATTTATGTTTAGATTTATTTTTTTTTACCAGAAATGACGTTAAATGGACGAAAGAAAAGCCCACGAAACTGTTTTTCGCAATAACTAACATATTTTTATACACTCCTCTCATTGATATTGTTTATGTATAATTTTTGTAATTAAATATGTTTTTTCTTATAATTTTAATATTAAATAGTAACATTTTATTTATTGTATAATTTTTATATTAAATTCATATTTAATGATAGTTATTGATTAATACATTATTATGTATAACTATTATGTTATTTTTAATTTTTATTTTATTTACATCTTAAATTCAATTATAGATAATATTTAGTTAACAAATTAATATAAAAATAGACTCATACATTTTTATGATTATCATCAATTATGGTTAAATAATTTGTTTTATTTTTTTGTAATTTTATTTTACTATTAATTTTTTCAATAAAAATAGTTTTTTTTTTTAAATAATTCAATATTCTATCAACTTATTAAGTTATTTAAGAGATATATATATAATTTGATGATAGAGCCATGTTAGTAAGTACGAATACGTGAATATTACACTTTCCGTCAAATAACATGACGATTTTAAAAGGGATATCATTAACTATTTTTTACACTAAAATTAATGAGATCAAATTAAAAAATAAAAAGTTATGAAAAAAATATTATTTAAATATTAATTATAAATTTTAAAATAATAAAAACTAGCTGTTAATTAAAATCTTTTGTCTAATAATAATAGAATTATATTTACAGTAAAGACTATCACAAGTAAAAAAAATAAGAATGCCTCTATTTTCCGACAAAACTTGTAAAAAAATAAAATATTTTATAAAAATAATTATCTTAATGTTTTTTTTTCTTATCTTACAATATAATTTTTGAAGAAAAATAACTAAGAGGGTCATGGGCCCAAACCACAACCTACATCTGTCTAATAACATTATTAATGTTTATTTTATATAATTAAAATTTATATATATATATATTTAAAATATATAAAATGCAAAAATAAAAGTAATATGTTTTTAGACTATTTTTTTTAATATTTATAATATAAATTCCATAATAAGCATATACAATATTTAAAAATTAGATAAAGCATATATTAAGAGTTGAAAAGTATCCAATTGAAAAAAAGTATTGCTTTAACTTATCTTTATTTATATTAAAATTATATTTATTATCGAGCCTGTGACCAATTACGTTAAAATTATTTAGTTTAATTGTATCAAATATTCGAAGATAAAAAAATTGACTATCTATAATATCTTTATTCAGTTTAATAAGTTTTTTTTGTTTAAAATTAATTGCCTTTACCAAATAAAAAATGTTAAAATTTTATTTTCTTAATATGTTATTTATTTCTTTTGAAATTTTGTACAAATTACTTCTATCTATCTTTTAAAAAAAATATATAACCGAAAAATAGAAATAATAATTAATGTTATTTTATAATTTTAAAATGATAGATAAATATGGTTTCTAATCCAACGCGATAAATAAAAGCAAATAAAGTTAATTACTAAAAAAAACTCTTCTTTTCATGTTTAAATCTTTTTCTTATTTTTCTTTATCCAGTCACATGCAAACAACTATTATGTATTCTAGAAGTAATAATTTTTCTTGACATGTGTTTTTGAATTATGCTCCAATAATTATGTGAAGGATCTACCTTATAAGAGTTTTGATAAAAAAGAACATTGACTAAGAAGTGTAAAATATGTTTTAATATATACCTCTCTCACTATTTGTGACAAAACTTTAAATTACCATTTAACACACAAATTGCTTAAATTTAATCTAATTATTCATACATCTTACTTTTTACAGTTTTGTTAGTCTAAAATTTTCAACAACCACAACAAAGACACTTTTTAATTTCAACCAACTAAAAAGTTAAACTTATTATATAAAATATTTGAGAGTTGAATTTAGATACAACTCACTTTGTAATAATAAGTCTTCTAATAACTTCATATGATGAGACTATAGTGTTAAAAATTTACAGTAACAGAGAGATTAAATTGAGGTTAGTTTGAATTTATAAAAAAAATACTTTGCATAATTTTTTTACATGTTTGTGCTTAAAAAAACCAAACAAATAAAAAATAAGGTCTAAAAAAATGTGTGGAATGAAAGTGAGGGCTAAATTATATAGAAAATAGATAAATGAGTTGGGTGATGAATGGTGGTGATTGATGCATGTTGTGGTTATGATTCAAGTTTTGTCCATTTATGGTCGCCTGCAATGGAAGAAAATAGGTTTTCCTTTTGTACATTTGTGTGCATGCGCGACACAACACAGAGAACACAGGTTAAGCTTACCAATGACCTTATCAACAATAAAGCAATGTTCTAACAGTGAAAGTGTCTCATTGAATTGCTAACAAAGCTTTTTTTACAGTAAAAGAGAATCTGTTTGGTGACACAACAGCAACAGTAGTTCTTCCTTTTAAATAATAATAAAAAACTGATTAAATTGAAATGGCTAATGGAATAAAGATAATAACCATAGATAAAATATTCCTGCAAATTATAACTCTCTCCCTTTTTCTCAGTTTATTTTTCTCTCCCAGTTTAAAAGTAAAAAACAATTGAACAAATGAAAAACTCCCCCAACTATACTTACACATACAATACTCTAATAATCCTTATCCCCTCCTTCAGTTCCTCTGTTATGTAGCTGCTTTTAAGAGATCTAAAATATTTTAACAGCTGGTGATTACTCACTTCATGCCAATAGCATGCAATGTATTAGACTGTTCACTTGATCACCCATCTTCCACTCATGACCCACCTCACCTTATATAGTTTTTGGTTTTTTTTTTTACACTAGGGTCTCTCTCTTTTTAGACAATAAAAAATAATTTATTTCTAGCTATGTCTTCCTGCCTCATTTTGGTATGTATTTGAGGGGGGCACCTTCCATAAAACACACATAATGTCCATTTTTTGGAAAAGCATCCTATGGATGATGGAAAATTTCACAATCCACACACCCCTACAATAGCTCTGCTCCACAGGTTTTGTTTAACTTCCTCCTTTTAGCATCAGGACTATTATGTGAAGAATTAGCACATGAATCAGCATTTGTGTCATCACTTTTCAGGCTGAAGCACAAAGCATCTAACACACCTATTGGACTTTGGGGTGGGCAAGTGACAGAAGCAATTGAATCCTTGACAGAGCCACTGTTGGATGACAACTCCTGGATCATTTTAATGCACTTCAATAGTCTCTCCTGCCAAAAACCAAATGACACAATGTTATTATCCATCCACTAAACAACCATCAACAATAGTATTTATCATTGATTACAAGTAATCAACTAAAAATTATCTCAGGATAACAGTAAACCCATCAAAATGTATTCAATTTTTGTTATGATGTAATTGGACCATCATCTTTACCTTTTCTACATGTTGAATCAGAACAGAAATTGCTTTCCCTGTGTCCACTGTTTGGGTTTCTCCCATGACATTCATGGCCACTGCTGCTGCAATCTCTGATGGTTTGAATTCCAAGAAGTCAATTCCTGCATTGAAACCACGCCATCCAAAATACCATCACTAATTCCACCCGTTCACAATTATTATCACTGCACAGATGAGCCACATTGAAAAAACAACCCAGTTGTGCAATGATGTGTGGGGGGAAACAGATAGGTACCTATTGCAGTGCTTGATATTAGTTGGATAGATCGCATAACTGAAGACTTTAATGGACTTTGATCACCATTGATCTTGCAAAGGAAGTAATCAAGGAAGGTGAAAGGAGTGATTGCTTGCATTCTCCACTTCAATGTGCTTAGTATTAGAAGCTCCATTCTCTGTATGGTTTTAGCCTCAAATATAAACTTTGATTCACCCACCTGAATGAAAGACAACAAAGATTAGATTTAGCACATGCAAAACTAATAATACATTGACTTAACAGGTACCAACCATTGAAAATAAAAAATAAAAGATTCTACCTGTAGATCAAGAGACACTGGAACTTCTGTCTCATCTACTTTGGCTGCCAGAGATAAACAGGCCACAGCTAACAATTGCATTGTCCAAGCTCTTCCCTTCTGAAAGTGGAAAAAAATATTAGATCACAACCAGAAGACAACATAATGACAAAATAAAAAAAACTAAATCCTTTCTTCTTTTCAATCCTCGACTTACTGGTAATTCATATGCAGAAAGGAATCTGTCCAAGTAATTTATAGATAGATATCCACAGAGAGGACCAAAACCGAAATGCGATCGGACCTATAAAATAAGAATATAGAGGTTCGCTAGTTAGATCATGCAAAAAGACAATCGGATAAACTCAATAATCAGTTCAAGCTAAATCCAAGTTGTGATCTTAATTTTGAACATCTTGATTCGCATTTAACAAAAGATTTCTATTGAATCAGATTCAGAACATGCAAGTAAAACCAAAAAAGATACAAAGGGAATCATCAACTCATCATCAATCACTGAAATGTGAAATTCAAACAAATCTCTCCTATAAGATACAGATTTCTTTTCAGGATTTAAGAATCAGCCCATTTATCTATTTTTCACAAAGAAAAAGACCAAAACGGAGATGATTGAAAAAGATTAGAGCTTGAGTGATTAGAACCCACCTTATGAATCCAATCAATGGCCTCCCTTCTGGCAACAAAGTCCAAATTCCCAGTCTGGAGCCTATTCAAGTATCGCACACCAGGCCAGAGTTGACACTCTCTTTCCACCATCATCGCCAAGCACTCATCACTCAGCAATGGCAACTCATCTGATTCATCAAAGCGGTGCCTCCGGGGACGCCACGTGTCCTCGTACACCCCCATCATCGTACCCCCATAATGGCTATCGTCGAAAACGGTGCTGTCCTCGGAGCAAAGGAGGCTCGAAACACAGTCAAAACTGGGTGCCATTGCAAGACCTCAAAAACCAAACTCAACAACCACCCTCTTGCTTCAAATTCACAAGAACAAATCTTTTTGTTCAGATTATTGATGGGGTCTATGTGTAGGTGAGTGATGTGTTGAGTTTCTTTTACGAAAATTGTTAAAAGGAAGAAATGACAATCTGTGGAAATAAGAACAAAAGCAATATAGAGCCACGCAATCCTTTGTTTCTCTCTCACACTCTCTCACTCTCTCTCTCAACACTCAGCTGAAAAGAGTGCCGCAGGAGAGGCCCTTATGAAGGAAATGAACACCCCTTTTTAGGGTAAAAGGCAGAGAGAGAGGGTGAGAGTGGAGTTGGCGACAGAGGGGTCCTCCATAGTGTGAATTCTTCTATATGTTAAATTCATAAAAACCAACACTAATTACCATTTTCTAATCTTTCACTGTAAATAAATACTTCTATATCATACACACTTCTTAATTAATGAAATAATTAGAACAAGCAAATTTTTTTATCAGTTAAAATTGAAAAGAAAAATCAAGAAAGTCTGTAACGAAAAACACAAATAAATAATTTTAAATCTGTCTGTTTCTTATGTTACTGTTTTATTAAATTTTGTATACAAATATCAATATTCTTTGGTGAATATTTATCAGAGAGACGTTGGGAGAAGAACCTGAATGTTAAAGACAAGAGAGTATTATATTATAAATATTCAATTTTTATTATATACCAAAAACAAGAACGTTATTGTGTCCAATCTGATGAAATTTACGCGTCTGCTACAATGCTGTTACTAAAAATTAACATGGAACATTAATTTCAGCACAAAAATTCTTTCAAAATCTGAAATGCCTTTATTAATTTCATTCCAGCATTAACATTCTATAAAGTAACTTCTAAAGATGGGTAACTGTTGGTGGGAGCGACAAGGACATCCATTAAAACACTGAAACTTTTGACATTCATCATTTACTTCTTCTGTGTGTAGAATGAAGAAAGACAAAATTGAAAAAAATGTGAGAAATGTTGGGAAGAAGGAAGAGAAAAATGAAGAATGAAGAATGTGGTATAAATGAAGAGAAGGGTAATAAAAAAAAAAAAGGAGAGAGAATAAGGGAGAGTGGAGATTGTGTTGTTTTGTCCCGTGTCGACGCGTGTGCTTCGCTGACAGTGGACTAAGACCAGAAGCGTCCGTTTCGTTCTCAAGTCACATAGATGCTACAACCTGTCATTTCCCTCCAATCTTACCCGCCAAATATAATCGTTTATTCAATTATTATAGTATCAGTTTTGTTTTTCAAATATAAAACCAAGAGAATATATATAAAAAATAAGGTATTTAAGAAAAAAATTTGATTAAAATATTTAATTCTTATTTAAAGGTTTTTATTTTAGTTATGAAAAAAATAATATTAAGTTAATTTAGAAAATGTTTTTTTTAATAAATTTAATTTATATAAAAATATTATAATTAAAACAAGTAATAATAAATCATTCTTATATATTATACTATATTATATTTAATTAGAATTAGTATAATTGTAACATATTATAATTTTTTTATTCAAATTGTGGTACATGTTTCTATATAATTATTAGTTACTTTTATTTTATAAATAAATTGTATATATTTTATATAATGTAATTTGTATTTTTAAGTTCTCGATAATTTTCAATATTAATCAAATTTTGTTTTTACTATTATTTCATTTCAAAGAATATATAAATTATTTTAACTAATTTTAACTATATTTAATCATATGAAGATGTATATTATTAAATGGAATATTTTTTTTATAGAGACAAAACATCTATTAAATTATAGTACAGAGAATAGGATAAAAAAATGTATAAAAAAATTAAAAAAAATGATTATTAATATCATGATTTGAGAAATTATAGAGTATTATTTGTATTTGTATATTATAATTGATATTTAGTGTATTTTGGTAAAAGTATTTTTATAATGAATGATGAAATGAAAAATATTTGTATGGAATAAAAAATCCTTCACAATCAAACAAGGTGGAAAGATCTATATGTGACAACAACTACCAATAATTCTAACAAACTTTTTAATATTTTTAATTATACATATATACTTTTTTTTTTCAGTCCATAAATCCTATTTTATTTTATTTTTTATGGGCCAAATTGAACTATCTCCATAGAAAAATATTTTTACTATTATTGAAAACCAAGTTCAAAAATAAGGAAAAGATATTTTAATTTGACTAATACTTTAAAATTTTATTTTGTATTAAATTTTCCTTCTTTAAATTTTTATTTTTTATATATTTCTAATTAATAATTAGTTTATTTTGTCTTATGATTTTTTTTCCAAAACTTATGTTCTTAAGAACATTCACAATATTAGGAGAGAAAACTTTATCATCTAAATTTGATATAAAAAAAATCAATGAATTATAAAACATTTTAACTATAGTAAAATTTGGAAGAAAAAATAAATAATTTAAAATATGATTTTCACATCTACACCTTAATCATAACTCATGGTGTATTTTAAGAAAAAATATTTCATAATTTATATAGAAAACATTATGTTTTTATTTTTTACTGTGATATTTGTTGACTTGTGAAAAATAATAAATCTTTCATGGTGATACATTTGAATTATATTTCATGAAATTTAAAAGTAAGGTAAATTTATTATTTAAAAAAACTTATAAAATAGTAAAAATTTAATATAATATTTATCTTCAACAATATTTAACAACTAACAAGAATATATTAATAAAAAAAAAAGAATTTTATTAAAAGTTATTTATGCTTGAAACATGTGTTATTAATAATAAGTTCTTACTTAATAACATAATTAATAAATTAGACCTTCAAGTGCTATTAAAATAGATAAAAATATTATCAAGAAAAAATAATAAAGATATCAATAATCCATTTCATGAATCAATTAATTAATAATTGAATAAAAATATATTAAATAAAATATTATTAAAATTTTCAAATTACACATATAAGTATGTATCCACTTGAGGAGAGTTTGATATTTTTTTTTGTATATTTATATTATATTCCATTATAATTTGTATAGTTGTTAAATTTTATGTCTTTCTTTTATTTTAATTAGTTGAATATATTTATATATAATCAATAAATATTTATATTTTATAAGTAAGTTAGTATTATATAATAAATAAACATTGGAGTCTATATTTTGAAATTATTTGATGATAGGGTGAGATTGAAGAAAGAAGGTGGGGTTGATATGAAGAGGAAGAAATAATAGGATTGTGGTAGGGATGGAGTGAGTTGGAGGTGAGATAAAGGCAAAATCATTTTTATTTATTTTTATATATTTTAAAGATAAAGATAATTGATACTCATCACTATACCTAATGAAAATAATTCTAAAAAATATATTTTGTAATAATTCTAAGTTGTTTATAAGTTTAAATTATTATTTTTCAAAAGAAATAAAACCAATTTAAATACATTTTATAGTTAAACTTATTTTTACAATCGACTTATACATTAATTTATATATATAGTTATTTTAATTCAAAAAATAGACAAAATAATAAATAAAAAAGAATTCCGAGTTAAAATTTTGGAAATAAAATAAATTTTAAATTTTATTTTAATAACAACCAACACTCGTACAAACAACGTGGATCTTTATTTAAATAAACAAATAAATATAATGAAAATGACATTTTTCTGTCCTATAACAATTTGATTTATTTTATAATAATAATATTTTACATTAATAAATAACAATATATTTAAATTTAACTTTATAATAATTACTCTTGCTGTGTACTTATTACAGAGCATGGCGGTGGAATTTTTTTTCTTTGAAGGAACCAACATGACAGTGCTATTCAATACATTGCACTTGCAGCCTTCACATGTGACAATAATATTTTTTTTTTTGGATAAGAAAAAATTCAAAAATTTCCCTTTCAATTAATAAAAAAGATAATTTTTTTATCAGTGAGAAAGATCTTTAACCTAACTTGTTCACTTTTTTTTTTCTTAATTTTATTAGTTAATTATACACATAGAACTTTATTTAACAACATTTTTGAACTAAGTTAATAAATATTAGTCCGTTTAACCTTTACTAATTAATTATAATGGAAAAGTAGAAGAACATATAGTATCTTTTTGTTGTTTAAAAATCAGAAAACCATGGTTTAGAAAAAATTGGAAGAGACAATTTTTTATGCAATCATACTATGCTTGAACCTTTTTCCGCAATACCAAACATGTGATGTGTGTTTAGTTACTTGTTGAAAAAATGTCACGCATTACGAGAAAAAAGTTAAAGAAAAATATGTTTGTGTTGGGTCAATTGTCCATTAAGTTTATTGTAACAAAAAGTATTATGATTGCAAGATTGTGTCAATAATAAATTAATCACATGTATTATTTACATAAGCAAGAAGAAAGGATAATTAATTCAGAATCAATAATTTTATTATTATAGTAACAGTAATGAAATCCAAAACCTGGTATCCTAAATGAGCAAAGTTACTGTTGTGAAAAACAACGGTATTTGTTGTATTTGTTGTGTTTTATGTTTGTTCAGTGGGTAATTGAAAGAAATGGCAAAAAAAAAATGTACTTTTGCTCTTTTCTCACTTTTAGGCGCGTCTCCTTTTGGGATCTAACCATATTGGTTCGCAAGTACGAAGTTGTTGTTAGCATTAAGAATTGACCCTCTTGAGTAGATTGTAGGACCTCATCCTCCAAGTAACAACAATTAAAAAAGGAACATTACAATGTGAATTATACTAACTTCACAAACAAGTAATAATTGGTCGGAAATACATAATCACAACTAAAAACTACAAACCCTTTTCTAATTAGACATGTAGTTTGTTTCCCTTAACCATGGTCCACTGTAATTATAATTCACACTTACTAAAGTTGCCAATTTTGCAGTTTTGCAGTGTAATATGAACTTATGCAGATAGATACTACATTCCTAGACAATTGCACATTGCACATTGCAGATTGCAGATTGCAGATTTTCCTTGGGAATGTGATATCATGTGTGTTTTTTTTGTTTGTGGGGGTGGGGGCTTGAACATGTTTCTGAATTTTTGCAAAGGTAGTGTGATTTGAGTGTTGAAATGGAAGATTTTGAAGATAAAGTTGGTCCAATCCAACGTGTTTCTGGTTTTGTATGATTCAATTCACTCAGATGCGCCTCGACTAGGCAATGTTGTTTCCCCTCCCAATAGTTTTTCATTTTCATATATGTTCTTTGATTATTGTTTGTGGGCAAAGTAATATTTTTTTTCCTTGGTTGCAGGCAAAACAATATCGTGCGTTGGGGTTTTCTACGACAAAGTACCAACAGAAAGATTTGAAATATAATATATAAATCTTTGGCTAAATGCATTTTCATGAATTAAAAGTTGTCAATTCATAATTTTGAATGCAAGCGAATCAGCGTATTCCAATGATTGAATCAGAGTGTACTTCCAATGAAATTTGTAGAGCGCGCGAGCAATGCTGGCATTCGCGCCAGATCTTGAAAATTTTAGGCCTCTATTTTGTTTCTTATAATCATTCCAAATCGATCTTGACTAAGTTATCAGTTCCTGACCCAATTTCACAACATTTAATTAATTTTTTTTTATAGTTTATGGTCATCATCATCATGTTTTAATTTAACATAAGTAACAGTTTGATCTAGTTTTGGCATGATTGAATTTTATTGTAAGTAAAAACAATTAAGCTGTAGATTTAAATCGGAGTTATTTAATTAATACATGACTTGATAGTGACTTATCAAATTTTACGATCGAGTTCGTAAGATGAACCGACTTTGGGCATATTTGGTTTTCTATCATGCCCGAGTTAGGCCAGACTTTATTCATGATCAGTTCCAATACGGAACTTTAAAATTAGGGTTAAATAATTAAGCCTGATTAAAATTATAACAAAAGACTAAACTTAATAATTATTTGCCTGGGACAGATTAATTTTAAATATATTTTAATTTTTACAAAAAATAAAATAATATAATTGTGCACTGATAATGACATTTGTGTAAGTACATAACCCTAAGAAAATATCAAAGGTATCGTTTTGTTGATCTAAAAGACAACAGTGTTTTAGATATTGAACTGTTGGAAATTGAAGTAGGTAGAATAGAGAGTATGGGTAGTCGCTTTCTTTAAATCACGTTAAAAGATTTGTATTAATTACTAAATAGAAGGCCATTTTTATTGTTTCGATATAACATTAATCTCAAGCATTAACTTTCACTTAGATCAAAGTTTAGTTTTAAACTTTAACTGGAATGGTCCCTTAATAATGCAGTTCCTAACAACCCAAGTTACGTAATTATTTGCACTTTTTTTTAAAGAAGAAAAGATCTGCAATTCTTTCTCAGTTTGTCTGTAAATAATTTCTTTAGAAAATTTGACTTTTACTGTGATTTGTAGGTCGAATTAGAAGGAACAGAAGGTGAGAGACAATGTTGAAAACTTCGACCAATAGTTACTTAAGATCCTCCCTTTAGTGTAAGTGTTGGAAAATTTACATAAGATCCTCTCTTCACTGTGTTGTAGCCGTTTGACCATATATCATCATTTTGGATGACTAATAATTAACAAAACCAATGGTGAAAATTTGAAATTGAATTGGACCACAAAACCACAAAACCAAGCAAGCTTAATCTAATTAGTTTCACTTAGGATGCCCATTTCTTGGATTCAACACATAACAACAGACGTGCTTAAACATGGATTTCTAAAAAGAGACTTTAGGACACAAATTTCTAACCCTTTTAATCTTTGAAATTCTCCTTTTTCTATATACTATCTGAATTTCAACTTTTTTTTCTGCTTTTTTGCAGTTTCCCTCTCATGGTCCTGCACTACCAAAACACACACCCTTATTCTTATTCCATCTCTGCTTCACGCCAGTGTTTGTGCACATTTCAAAGCCTATATTCCCACCTTTTTTTAAGCATATCTTAAGAGATACACGACACAGCACAAGTGAGGATAATGCCCTCAAAGACTTTTCTTTCCTCATGGTTCAAATTCAAAAGAGAGTCTTGTTCACTGTTTGAGATCCGAGCTTAACAGGGTGTCATTCACACCCACCCTTTGGTTTTTTTAACTCATCCCTTGCGGTAGTTTTACCTTTCTTTCTCTTGGTTTTCGTTATTTTCTTCTTCTACATGCCCGAGGTAGAGTCAAATGTTTGTGCATATGATCACACATTGTTTTCAATTCTGATACACATTAACAAACAATTCATCCACTATCGTGCTAACCAATTCCTTCATCCTCATCGACACATAATTTTATGCTTATATTTCTTGTGCCTGCTAGTGGCACATCGTGTGCAAAAACTATTCCTTCTGCCAAAGGATACCGTTTTACGCTTTTCCCTTTCCTTATTACATCTATAATAATACGTGGTCACGTTCAAACATCACGTGGCTATTAATAACCTGTCACATTTCAAAACAAAACTCTGCATCTAAACTTCCCTCTGGTGTATACATTCTGTGACATTGGATCCAATTTGTTGTCACCAATTAATGAACATTTTTAAACTAAGGATCTTTCTAACATTACCCATCAAGCTTATTTAAAAAACTCTTCTATGTATATAAATCCTTACCACCATAGGATACGATGCACGAGTTTATTCCTTACTTAACCATGCTCACTGGCCAGCTCAATAACAGAAAATTATGCAGTTCAATCCAGCTTAATCATAATACATATTGAGCATGGCTTATACTTAAACTTCATGTAGTTTACGTTATAAACTCACTTCACCCTTTTTTCTTCATAACTGCATTGCCATCTTCATATATTCTTCATCTAAGCAAAGTTAGTAACAAATACGCATTAAAATAGCAGAAGTACTGTTTATTCCCCACATTATTTCGTTCAAAATCATTCTTTTAATACTCTATAGATTATATATAGTAACAAAATAATGTATATTAAAGCAAAATAGAAAATTTCATGGCACAAGAAAGTAAATGCGATTGCTAGCTTTATTGATTTATATTGTTAAGGCCACGTAAATAACCACTAAGATCAGTCTGATTTTGGCCATCTTTTGTTTAAAATATTTGCTAGCTGGGATTACACAGAATTTAATTCCCCATCTAGAAACATAAATTAATTCCAGAATGTGGAAAGAAACATGTCAACTGGGTGAGACAAATCGAATTTGTGTTTCTTAAAGAAATAATTTCCAGCTATTCAGATCAAGCAAGTCGTTGAGATTCAGCACCACATTAAACTAGTTACCCACCAACACCACCATTTTCATCATCATCATCATCATCATCCCCTTTTAGATACATAAATGAATATACTAAGATTAAACGAATAAAACTAGTTAGACTGGTTTTGTTGATTAGTGTTTCCAACGAAGAAGATAGATAAATAAAGAAAGAAAAATGCGTACTTTGCATGAACTGAGTTATACGTTTTATTCATCATGTTCTTATGATACAAATGAAACAACGAAACAAAACCAAACCAAACCAATCCAACGCCGCGTAATGCCACTCACTGTCTAATGCCTCTTCCTCAGCTACAAGCCTCCACAACATATGCCGTATTTTCTGTGTCTCCACGAGAAACCCAAATCTTGATTCTTCCTCTATAAAAAAAACAGGTACTATAAATTAGTATCTACTGATTAAGAAACTATTATCATAGCACATAGCTTTGTTTTTTTTAATGTTTGTAGAAAAATAGGATCCCACGTGGACAGAGATTGGGTCCACGGGTCTCCCTCTCTCTCATGCATCTTGATTCTTTCCAAACACTTCTGTCCTTTTAGTTCCGCTTCTTAATTAAGAATTTGTAATCTGCAACATTCTTAATTCAAAATGAAACTACTATACAGTTTATTCAATTCGACTTGTCTTTTAGCTTTTACCATTTATCAGTAAAAATATCTTATTCAATTTAACTGTCTTGTGAAAAAACTAATCAGTTTAACATCTAACTTTAATAATATATACGAGGAATTTACAGTTTAATTACAATGAGATCAATTTAAACAATTGGGTCAAAGTTATAGAGCACATGTACTACTAATAAAGGTAACTTTAATAGTACGTAGTTATCTTTTTAACCACAAAGCAAACAGATATTAAATAAGGGATAGAAGGTTAAAGTATCAGAGTCACAAACCAATCAGAAAGAAAAATTGAAAATCTTTATTCTAAACAAGGCTGCAACTAATTAAGTTTTAAACTTTATAAGTTCCATCAATTGGTTTGCAGTGTCTTTTTTTTAATATGATGTTTCTATGTAATGAAAGAGACTATATCTATGCATTTACTAGATTGTTGATGTATAATAGAATATATGATGTCAAAATATAAACATAAAACTTTTCAGAGATTATATTTAGTTAGTTATAGTGAAGATGTGTAATTTGTTTTCTGGCATTTGCTGTATCTTGTCTTTTAGAGCCAATAATGGTTCTCATTTATTTCAAATCAACCTAATCTGCTTGTTTCTTTTGCAATGCAAACTTCATTTGGGAAGGCTATTCAGCATGAATGGATGATTAAATCCAATTCAAACTAAATTAAAGTGAAAGGTTATTAAAATGTGTAAGAGGTATCCTTGTAAACAGAATTAGAAGGAACAGGTTTGGAGAAAGAGTAATGGAGGTGGCAAAGTGGTTTTGTCTTGGCTTAAGCATTGTCTTTATCGAAATCCACAAGAAAATGGAAACAAGGAAAGAGAAGTGGTTATTGGAAAGAGAGGGGGGGCAATATGCTTGGTTTGGTTCACACTCTGGCTATCTTATTTTTCTTGTCCCCTCCTCTTCTCTTTCATTATATAAACCTATAAAACAACTAATCTCTATTATTTTCTGTGTATTAGTCAAATCCAATATTCACTTTCCCTAACTCATACCCATTAACACAATTAATTATTAAAATCTCATGCCTTTACAATTACCAACACTAATTACTAACACTGAAAATATAAAAAATAGATAAATTTGTTACACCTAAATTAGAACAGAATGTACTTGTTTCATCTTCTTAACTTGTTTTCTTTATATTTAATCTTTATTTTCTTTTTATCATTTTCTTTCATTTTTTTTTATTTTTCAAAATTTTCAAACCTAAATATTATTTTTAATATCAGTAATTGTTTTATTTTAAGATTGTCACAAAAAATTATTTATATTCTCAATTTTTTTATCATTTTGTGAAAATAACGGTTGCGGTTTGTTTTATAGTGTTTCCCCATCGCTTCGGGGCAATGGACTTTTGCCAGGCACTGGTCTGGGGCTGTACAAGATGGGCCGAGTTTTTGGGCTTCGTGATTTTTGTTTCTTTGGGCCTAGATGTACTATTCTTTTGTTGCAGTAATTTAAATATTAATAAATTAATTTGGGAAATAATTGAAGAAATATAGAGACAGGTGTCTGAAGAAGAGCATGATACGTAGCTTGTGAAGGTAAGAAGAGCGCATCAAGCAAGGGAGGAGGAGGGAGCTTGATAGAGACGCGCAGCAGGATATAAGAGCGTTTCAATCCCCACTTGGCAAAATGGCTTCTAGACTCTGCTCCTCTGCTACTTGTACAGCATCGTCCCTTTTCTCCTCGTCCACGGTACGACGTCGTTTACCCCTCGTCGGGGCTTTTTGCATGCTCAGTTTGGGACTCTCCAATCTCTATACCCCCTTGTATTCCTCTGCCCTCAAAACGGGGTGCGTTTTATCTCTCTTGCGGTATCGCTGTTCCGTTCTCACAATGACATAATCCACTTTCTCTTCATTTCTATCTTCATTGAGGTCAATTCAATTGCCTCTGTTTCAGATCCAAATTGGGTATCCACAGCCACTCCACCATCAGAATGGAAGGAAATAACACCACTGTCCCGAGCATTGTTGTCTATGTCACTGTTCCCAACAAAGAAGCAGGTCCTAGTCTTGTCTAGGAACATGTTCGGTTATTTAATTTTTTAATTTTTCTGTCTTTGATTTTGACGTGTGTTGGTGGTTGTGCAGGTAAGAAGTTGGCTGAAAGCATCGTCACAGAGAAGCTTGCAGCATGTGTGAACAGGGTACCGGGTGAGAATTTCCCACTTGAGAACTGTTATAATCACTCACATCACACTGCACCTTTGTGTATCTTTGGTTTAAAATTAATAATATTTGGGATGGGTTGGTACCTCTAGATATTCGATTTTGCGACAAAGTGATTTTATAAATCATGTTATTATTGTTATTTTTTCCCTGGATTGGAATTTGTTGATAAATAAATTATCCTGGACAATGAGGATCAGCGACAGATATGCTCGCCTTTGCATAACGATTCGATTTGTAAGAATGTGTTGAACTGTGATCGAATAAAAAGAGTAGCTTGTATGATGGTTACTTTGTTTACATCTAGCAATGTAGACATGTCAGGCAAATTTGTCAGCTTTCTTAATCCCCCTCTTTTCTTAGGCTTTATGTTCGCTTGAATCTCTTAATTTGAATGTGATTCTATTAATTGAAACTATTCTCTACAATTGAAAATATTTTGAAATTTTTATAATTACTCCAGTTTGAGCACAGTTGCTATAGTGTAACTTATACATATATTTACCTTCACGCATGGCCAGAACTTCTTTTTGCTTCTTTGTCATGCCCTCATATATTAACCGAGACTTGAATGAATTCTACTACTTGACATATGTCTTCGCTTTGAGCTTAAATACTTGTTTCACTCATGGTGTGTGTGACCATGTCCACCAGTGCCATTGTTCTGGTAGTGTGGAAAGGACCGATTTTGATATGGTCTTCACTCTCGAGTCAATTTGTTTTCTCATCAAGTTGATTATGAGTCAATTTGGATAAACTTCTCAATGCTTTTAAAACAAGAAAATAAATTGAATTAAGGAGGTAAAATGAACCATACTTATCTCATAAGTTAAAATTACAGTAATACATCTCAACTTTTTCAGAAGCTTCCTCTTTTAATTTCTTCATTAGTAGGTAGGGATACGTCAATTAATTTTTACTTATAAGAGAAGTTTGATTCATTTGATCTTCTTGATACTTTTTATTTCTTTCTTCTTTTAAGTGTTTGTTGAGAACTTTATCCAAATTAGCTTTAAGTAAGTTGCATGCCTAGTTCGACTTTTAAAAGCTGAATGAATTATGTATTATGTAGGTATCGAATCAGTGTACCAGTGGGAGGGAAAGGTATAACTGCAATATCTCCATTGACAATGAATGCTGTTTGAATACCAATTTTTTTTTTTTTGGATTGGTGTTTGAATTCTAAATTACTAATAGTAACAAAAACTTGTTTTAATAAGTTTTCATCTTAACTTAGAAGTTCTTATTTTCTAGCATGCATTAAAGTTCTTGTGAACTTGTTTAAGAACATTTATTTGAAGGTATTGTTATAACTTGATTTTTCTTGACTTGTGTTGCAATCTCTAAAGCATGCACTCTGACACACACACACGAGCACTTTCATATCGCTAATGTGTAAAATATAGGACACTGCTACACACAGAGAAAGGGGATTGGGAGGGAGAGAAACCCACATGAAATGAAATATGATGAGTAATAAAAAAATATATAATGAGTATCACAAAAGAATGTTAAGAGTAATTATTTTACAATGTAAATTTACAAAAAATCCCAGAGAAAGATGAAATTATTATATCCTTAAGAAAGGCATACACCTTTTCAAACCGACTTGCTACGTTTTTTCATGTTTTTCTATGATAATGAACCTCACAAATAATAGAGGCATTATTTTTAATATTTTATTATTATATTTCAAGATAACCTTTTGAGAAGTTAAAAAATTAATATTAATGTTAATATGTCTCCATTTATATTAAGGTGTTGACTGTTGTACGGAGGTGTTAGTTCAAGTAGTGCGAGAGAGTTGACAATTTTTTTTATTAGATCTTATAATTTGTTATGCTGGATGGGGAAGAAAATAGAGATGAAAGAAAACACAGATAATGATGTTGTTTCTACTGTCTGGTCGAAGAGAAAGTAGAAAGAAAAGGAATAGAGAAGTTGACTTCTAGAAACAAAATTCAATTCTAAACTTTTCCCTCCTTCATCACTTTCTTTCGACCCAACCAAACATAGCATTAATGAAGAGTGTCCAAAATGTATAAATTAAGTGTCAAGTGTCAAAAGCACATCTATCACCATTACACTTAAACATGCCAGTCTTTAAGAACATTTTCAGCGTAACATTGAAAGTTCTTATATTCTAGCATGCATCATCAAGTCTTATATTATTGGAAACTATTGTTGTAGCCTGATTTTGCTAGATTTATGTTGTAAATTGACAGGTCCAAACTGATTCTGAGGAACTTCTTATAATCAAGACTAGGCAATCCCTTCTGGAGGCACTGACAGAGCATGTCAAAGCAAATCATGAATATAAGTAAGTACAATATATCTAGTAAATAATCTCGCCATAAAATTTAACTTTGCTTCATAGAATGTGAAGTTTGAGTTGCATTTTAGTATTTGATCCCAAAAGAAAGCTTGGTGAAAGGAATTCTTAGACCATGTATCTGATTCAAGAACTGGGGCATTAAATCCATGTAAATGAACTGAGTATGGAAAACAAAAGTGTTTTCACACAAACACGTTTCTTACCTTAGTCTTTTTTTTCAGTGTGCCAGAGGTGATCTCCTTACCCATCACCGGGGGCAATCTTAAATATTTAGAGTGGATTAAAGAGAGCACAAGGGAGTGATGTGGTTTCCAGAGTTCTTCTGCGCTTGTGTGTTAAATAAAGCCGGCATGTCATCTATGTAACTAAGGCAATGAGAATATTATGCGGAGGATGATCGATCTTGTCATATTGCTAATAGCTTTAATGGGCTGAATATGATACTATGTGAATATACCTTTTCTTTGTGATTTCTTGCGCATTTAGATACTAAAGTTAGTTATTATTTAATTATATTGTTAAGTATTCATTTGTCATATATAGTTTATTTTTTTTGATTAATCAGTTATTATAAAATTAAATATTTATGATTATTTACAATTTTCACTAGGTGAAATGGACAATCTTTGCAATCAACCCCCTTTATTTGTTGCCTTGCCACCCGTGGAAATTGAAATTGTGGAATTTTTAGATTCCTCATTCTCATAGGATAATTTCAATTTCTTTCAATCTGGCTCTAACCAAGCACTAGTAACGCTTCACATTGTGAGAATTCTTGAGCTGCATCGAGAGGGATATGAGTCATTTGACAATAATGAGGAAAACTAATATGACAACTCCCCAATTTTCATTGGAGTGCCATGGAGAATCTGTACAATCGACACTCCTTATTATCAACATGCCACCTTGTGTAAATTGAAATTGTAGAACTATTAGACTCATTGTCCTCTTTCTCATTGAATTTAATCTATTTAGTTTAAATAGAATTAATTAATGTTTTATAAAATAATAATATTTTAAAAAATAATCATTGTAATTTTTATAATAAATATTATATTTAAAATTAAAATTAATCTATTAAATATTTAAATGAGATTGTGTTTTTAAGTTTGGATATAGAAAAAATAAAATATATATATATATATATATTTGAAAATTATAAACTGAATTAATTAATAAAAAATAAAAAATATATAAAAATAGAAACATATTTAACCCTTAAATTTATATGTAGTATAAATTAATTGCTTAAAATTATATTATCATGAAATTCAAATCTTCAACAAGTTTTATTAATATAACATTTTTATTATAATGTCATTTTTAAAAAACAAGTAATAAGATCCAAACACTATGATTTAAAAGTTTTTAACCAAAGATGATCCTTCTTATATGTATATATCTAATTGCGTTTGAGTTGTTGGGTAAATCAATGAATTAAATAATAAATCTCTTTTGAATATTATATAAAATTTGTTTTTATATATGATATTTAAATTATTAAAATTTATGATATATTATTAACAATTATGAAATTATTTTTGCATTTGGATTGTGTTTTACATTAACTCATGAAAAAAATCATAAAGATAGACATAATTAACATGATTTGATAATTCAAATTACTGTTAATTTTAGTAATGACTATTTACATATTATCTATTTTAAATAAATTACTTTTATTATTAATTATTATTGATTGATAAGGTTGTAATCACTAAATGTATAATTCCTAACTCTCTTTCTCTCCTTTTGATTATGACAATTTAAATAAAATTTAATGATTTATATTCATAACTTTTCATTTGATTTTAACTTGTTCGACTATAAATTCAACATTACCGAACATAGTTTTTTACTTAACAAAATTCTTAACAGGTCATTGGTCCTGTTTTAATTTTTACCCAAAATTTTAAATATTTTTCCCCTGAACATGTATAAGTTTTTGAAAATATTCATATACTAGCATATACTTTGTAAATTTAAAATAAAGGATAATATTATATAGAAAAGCTTACTAATATATATAAAATATGGATTATATTTTTTTTTTCAACACACGTGTTATTAGACTAGTTTAAAAGTTATTTTTTATAAACGTGGACAGAATATGATAACTTTAGGCACATCCAATTAAAATTAAATACTTATAAAAAATAGAAATAATCCATAAGAAAAAAAAACTGCAATTCTTAATTATTTTGGATAAAATAATTTTGTTTCTGCTTCAGCAAACATGTCTACGATTTCTTAATTTGATTAAAATCTAATTTAGTTTTTGTGAAGAAAATTCTTAATTTCATCACTAAACATACAAAAATTATTAAATTGGTTCTTATATGTATAAAACATTATTAATTTAATGTTAAGTAGCATTAATTTATTATACATTCTTAATTTAATTTTGATATATGTTTTATATTTTTAATTTAATCTCAGTATATTCTTATTCTGATTCATGATCCAATTAAAAATACATTACACATGTAAAAATTAAATTAAAAATATATTGCATATATTGATTAAATTATACGTGTAACCAATCGATTCAAGAGCTTTGAAATTTAATTAAAAGAACGATAACCTAATAAAAGAAGCGTGACTGTTCGTTTCTTCTTTCTGGAGGGTGAGGGAAGTGTGTAAAGAACATGAGTTTCTCCCCGTGCGCACCAAGACTCAGAGAAGTCAGAGTCGATGATAGTGGAAGCCATTACAGCCTCAACCGCACTGCGTCTCCTTCTCTGGCCGCCTGCTCCACCAGTGACGTATGCAAGCTCCGGCCATACATTATTTCACCGGACTCCTCTAGTTACATGTATACCAAAAAATATTTCACCGTACTCCTCTATTTAATTATAATATCATATCATTGTAGTTAATGGTGTATCATCGGGTAGCTAATGGTGTATCATGGGGTGATGCAGATATTGGGAAAACTGTATGGTGTTATTAGCTCTGTACACTGCATTTATTTGTCCTTTCGAGTTTGGCTTTCTTCAAGAATCAAAGCATCTCCTCTTCATCATGGACAATGTAGTGAATGGATTTTTTGCAGTTGATATTTTTCTCAACTTCTTCCTTGCCTACCTCGACAAGGAGACATATATGCTCCAGGACAACCTACGGCTCATTGCCTTCAGGTATGTCAAATCGAGGTTTGCTTTTGATCTCATCTCCACCATTCCTTTTGAATTTGCCCGACATGTGTTGCCCCTTCCTCTTCAACCATATGGCAATATGATACGTCTTTGGCGTCTCGGAAAAATTAGTGCGTTGTTTGCAAGGTATTTATCCTTCCCTGCTTCTGTATTTTATTTTGGGTCAACTGTTTGGCAAAATGTAAAGAGGTTTCCATCAAATTATAATTCAGGACAACTTATACGGATGTTTAATTAAATATAAGATATTAAACTTATAGGCTTGCTTCTTCTCTCTATCAGATTAGAGAAAGATAGAAATTATAATTACTTCTGGGTCCGCTGTTGCAAGCTTATATGTGTAAGTATTTCTTTCTCATTAGATTGTTGACATAATGTGTTTGCAATAACCTAACTTAACAACTTTGCCTTTCATAGGTTACTCTATTTTCAATGCATTTTGCTGCCTGTTTTTTCTATTATCTTTCTCATAATCGTGATCCAAAATCAAGGGGACTAAGCCTGATTCCTGAAGACGCTCAAAAGAGTTTTATAGTCGTTATGTAATATCAATCTACTGGTCCATAGTAACTCTTTCAACAACCCGTTATGGTCATGTACATTCTGTAAATACAACTGAGATGTTGTTTGGGATATTTTGTATCCTCTTTGGCCTGGGATTAACGGCATATATAGGAAACATGACATACTTGATTCTTCATGGAACCAGAAAAACAAGAAAATATGTGAGTATCATCAATAACTTATATTTCTGGTCTTAAATGATTTTTAGAGTTCTCTTTGGCAAGTCAATGTTTATATTTGAAAATTGCTATTCATTTCTCTCTAAGAGGTCTATGTTTCTTTTTTGTGGCTGCTTTGTGTCATGGTAGAGAGATAAACTGCAAACTGTCACAGATTTTGCCCTTGATCATTTGTTTATGAAGTACGAAACAGAAGAATTGCAGCAACAAGAGATTCTCGAATGCCTTCCAAAGGCTATCCGATCTAGCATCTCAAATCATTTATTCTACCCACTTGTTGAGAAAGTTTACTTGTTTAATGGAGTGTCGAAGTCATTCAACTGGTAAAATTCTCATTCTGGCCATAATATTTAATTCTGTGACCATTACAATTACAGTTTTATGTATATTTTGAACTCTTGAAATTGAAAATTTGAAGGTCTCGGAGATGAGGATTGAGTATTTTCTTCCAAAGGAAGCAATAATTTTGCAGAATGAAGTGACAACAGATTTTCGTATGTTTGTGACTGGTGCTGCAGTAAGAAACTATACTCCTTGTTTTCATTCACTTCATATATACTCTAAGTAGTATGTAGAAACTTAGTTGCGTGATTTAAAGTAAGAAGATGTAAGATGATGCAAATGAGCAAATGAACTGTTTCGTGTTTTATTAGGATTAATTTTTGTTTATAGCATCATATGGAATGTGTACTTCTCAAATTTCCCTTCTGCAATCCATAGAGAAACTGAACTTTCTTTTACATCTGGCTGTCAGGAACTCATCGTTAAAAGGAATGGAATAGAAGAGGCGAGTCCGGTTATATTAACGCTCATGAATTATCCTATCATGTGAAGAGTTGTCTTTATCACTAACAAAGCATGTGTGTTTGTAATAATTCCAGGTCATTGGTGAGGCAGTAGCTGGAGATGTGGTCGGAGAAATAGGAATTCTATGTTATAGGCCACAGATGTTAACTGTTCGAACAAAGCGATTGAGCCAAATTCTGCACTTGAACCGTACTACATTTTTAAATCTACTTAATTTAAATGTCGTAGATGAGATAATAATAATGAACAATCTTCTTCAGGTATATAAACTTTAAATTATATGCACAGTCACTGATTTTTGTGTTCTCTTCTAGGACTGAGTCTTTTTGATAGCTAATTACGGTTTTAGATTAATTTCACATAATATTTTGTACACACATTCTTTGAATTTGTAGCTTCATCCTATAACATTTTCTTCATTTCTCATACTTTGTGACTTGCTATGTTGCACAGCACTTGCAAGAATCAAGTTATCCAGATAAGGATGTTATTTTGGAAGAAATGATGCTTGTTCAGGGTAAAATTGATGTGACCATTTCCCCATGCTTTGCACATTGATCTGCTAGATGCTAACTGTATTGATTTGACAGAACAACAGGATTCGGAAGATTCGGAAGAGATTCAAACTGCAAGGAAATCTGAAAGACTTGAACTTCCCAGAGTGACAATTAGTTGTCCAGAAAAAGGTGACCACGCTGGAAAACTCGTTTTTTTGCCTGAGTCACTTGATGCCCTTCTACATGTTGGTGCCAAAAAGTTTAATATATCTGCCCCCAAAATTTTTACTAAAATGGAGTTGAACTAAACGATATAACTCTTATAAGAGACGAATTATTTCCTAAACGTCTTCTTCTTTCCTAAAAGTTTGATATAGCATTTAATTCTTCCCTTGACATTTGAATTATTCCCTTAAATGTTTTTCCCATGTTTTCCACTGCTGATGGAGCAAATTATGCACAGCACAGATTAGATATGTACTACAACTTGCAGAAAACTGATTGCATTTGAAGATACTCAGAAAGTGTGATGTAATGTGAAGAACTGTTTCGTTAGTGAAGTCTATTACCATGCATTTAAATAAGAAAATAGAAGGGAATGAGACATAGATAATGGAGTCAAAGTCAGAACAAAACAATAAAGAAGGGACAAAATTGCCAATTAAAGAAATGGCAGCCAATAGTTGTATACATGTGATGAAAATGCATTTCTTGAGTTGCCGCGTGTGTACACCACAAAAACCACATTTTAAAATATAGGAAATCTTTTGAATCCATTCCTTGATTTTATGGTAATCTACGAAATCAAGGACCAGTCAAAGCTTACACACAACATATGAGCAAGACATGATCGATGATGATGATGATCAGCTAGTACTTGACGGTGGTCAGAAGCATAACAAGAAAAAAAAATCATATAATTGAATAATAAAAATGGGATATACAAAATGGAAATTATTTTATACGAATAACTTTTCATACACTTTTGGTGAGTGATTGCAAAATTATTCACAAAATTGAATATGAAGGATGAGTTTAGGACAACTATGAAAAATAGATTATTTCAATAATGGATTATTGTCCTAATAGATCATAATCAGAGCCAGTTTTAAACTTATTTTTCTGAAGAAAAAACTTTTACTAAGTTTCAGCTAATTACAAACATTCAGCGTATTTTATATACAAAAGAAAACCAATTGAAATTAAAATATTAACCTTTCCGAAACACAACACATTCCGAGGAACTTCTTATAATCAAGACTAGGCAATCCCTTCTTGAGGCACTGAGAGAGCATGTCAAAGCAAATCATGAATATGAGTAAAGCCAATACATCTAGTAAATAATCTCGCCATAAAATTTAACTTTGCTTCATAGAATGTGAAGTTTGAGTTGCATTTTAGTATTTGATCCAAAAGAAAGTTTGGTGAAAGGAATTCTTAGACCATGTATCTGATTCAAGAACTGGGGCATTAAATCCATGTAAATGAACTGAGTTGTAATTATGGAAAACACAAACACGTTTCTTACCTCGTCATCTTAAATATTTAGAGTGGAGTAAAGAGAGCACAAGGGAGTGACTATCAAGTTTATAGGCAGTGATGTGGTTTTCAGAGTTCTTCTGCGCTTGTGTGTTAAATAAAGCCGGCATGTCATCTATGTAACTAAGGCAATGAGAATATTATGTGGAGGATGATCGATCTTATCATATTGCTAATAGCTTTAATGGGTTGAATATGATGCTATGTGAATAGACCTTTTCTTTGTGATTTCATACGCATTTGAATAGTTATTATTTAATTATATTGTTAAGTATTCACTTGTCATATATAGTTTATTTTTTATTTTTTAATTAATCAGTTATTATAAAATTAAATATTTATGATTATTGACATGTTAAGTTTCGTAAAAACCTCGCATTTAATTTATAAGTCAGTTTAGATTTTAGTTCAACATTATATTTTTCTAAGTTAATTTAGATTTCAGGTCAACCAAAACTAAATTACAACAAAGTAAAAATATATATATATATATATATATATATATTTATTTATTTATTTACCCAAGAAATATGTTTGCCATAAAATTGAACTCTCCACCAACACAGTATTAATTAGGGAAATGCAATAAGTTCACCATAATTAATAACAAAAATATCTTTTTCTTATTAATAAATTCTTAACTAATTAATTATCTTAAAATTGTTGTTTAGGATAATATAAAACCGGACAAAGCTGCAGCAAATAAAGTTATCAATAATACCTTGAGGTATTCCTTACCGGACTCGTTGTGCAAAGCGGCGTCCACGATCAGCAATATGACAGCATATTTGGGTGGCAATTATTTCTATTATCTTGATGCAACTCAGTAGTGTATGCATCAGCATCTTAAGAAATGTCTTACCTTTAAAATAAACATTTCTCACAAGCATGAAACCAATTGGTAAACACGTAAACACGTACTGTAGCATTTCTGTTGCTTCCATGTCTCTTGCACAGTATTCCTGATTTGGGAATGACGGGTAATGGATAAGAAATGAGGACAAGAGTGATAACAAAATTAGAAGTAATTAACTACCTAAACGCATCATCAATGATTCAGTTTGTCATGAAAATTATGGACATAATTCAATTTGTCATGGAAATTCAGTTTAATCATGGAAATTCATTCATTTTTGTATGATGTTCATGCGGTTAGTTTAAGTTGTTTAGAAATTTTTATGATATTATAAATAATGGTATTAATGAAATTTTAATTAATATTTTTTATAAAATTTATTATTTAAATTTAATTATTAATTTTTTTATAATAATATTTAAAATTTATTTGTAAGTTGAAGTTGTATAGTAAATAATTTAAGATTTTTATTGATGACATTGAATATATATCGGTAGCTATTTACAAAGTTTATCAACGTTCTAATTTTATTGATTTCATAATTTTTTATACTTAACTAAGAGTTCATATGAAACCTTATAATAGAGTTCACTAATACCAAATCAATTTGTGAATTAAAAATTTGATTGACCCACGTTTAATTGAATCTAAAATCATTATTCGCTTTTGTATTTAAAATGTTTTTATCAAGAAAATACTTTAGAACTTGAACCCACGACTTTTTAAGTAAATTGAAAGAGATTGCATATTAATTTACTTCAACATCTAACACCTAACTCATCAAACATACTTAAGATTTTTTAATTCATCAAATTTAAGTTTCTATCAATTATAGATTACAAGATAAACTTACATTACTTATTTATATATTGGTAAATACCATTTTAAAACCAAAATTGTATAAAATAAAGAAGGTATGGAGGCTAAAATTGAATTTGTAAAGAAAAAAACAACCTACTTTATTTTAAATTTTTCCTTTTCTATTTATTAGGTATTCTTTAACCTTTTCAATTATATGATTGAACATTTTTTTTAATAACTCTCCCGTTTAATTATTGATTTTAGAAATTAAGATTTAAAATTTAGAGTAATTATCAAATCAATTCAAATTAAAATATTTAAGCAAATCAATTTTTAAATATTTCAAATCCTATCAATTTTTAAAATTTATCATCCAAATATAAAGTTAAGATTTTTTTTACTAAAAATGATTTTGTACATTTACCCTTTTATTCCTCTAATCTTCAATTTTTTTTCAAAGATGTAAGAGATTTAAAACTAATACATAATTTTACAAAGAGTAAGAATAGATTTAGTCAGGTTTATATTGACTAAAATTATAGTTAAATTTATTATAAATAAAACATATTACATTTACAAAATTTGGCATATATAATATAAGACAGTGACTTGGTTGAATGGTTAATGAAATTGTTCATCGAGTCAAAATTATGGGTTCAAGTTGCAGTTTTTAATGCTGCCCTTGTACATGGTGCGACAACATCTTTCAACCTTTTTTTGTAATTAGTTTTAGTGTTATACTCTTTTACTTAATTGTGGAAAACACACATGTAAGATAAGACTTTTTTTTTCATCATATTATTAATTCGTACACACACCAAACACAAACAAATTAGTACTATGTTGACTCAACTTAATCAACAATCACAAATTTAAATCATTAATATGCAATTATTTTAATATATATACAAAAGTATGACTTACAATTCTCACTATTAAATGATATGATAGATTGGTTGGTCTGATAGATCATTTCTTAAATGATGACTTCACATACTTGCAGTAAGAATACAAAGAACTACACAGAAGTACCGGCATAACAGTGGAAGGAAAATATCTTTCAACTTCTGTATACGTTTTGAAGGAAAATTATCTGCAGTTTGTAAGCAAAAATAAATGGGGTGGATATTTGAAAGATAAAGTCATTTTGTAGAGTAAAAAAATTTGATATTTTTTATGTTGGCAAGCAATATATCTGTCAGCATCATGCGCCATTATGGCTGTAACTAAAAATGTTCTCTCTGAGAGAATAATGTTGCTACAACGACACTTCTAGTTCTCTGAGGACCACATGCTTGAATGGCGCCTGATCTAAATTTTTTTAAGATAGGTCCCACTTAAGAGTTATGACCCTATGTGTTGCGGCACTGTGCAAGTAACACAAAAACTGTAGTAGGTAAAGGGAAGATTGCAACAGATATAATTAATTGGATATCCCATTATACAGTACCCTTTTCAATTTCCATATCATATAACACATAAAAAGAAGCTTGGTCTTTGTTCATACAACTATATATCACAGATTGCCAATCATTTTATAAACTAGGGCGATTCTTAATTTAGCACAAAGAAATGACATTCAAAGCCCACCTCCATGGGAGGAAGAATACCACCCATCAACCTATAACGGATATCAGGGCTCATCTAGCTGGTCCTGCAGGAAGTTAAGTATAGTTCAACTCAGATTTTGATCTGAAAGGGACAATATAAGAAAGAGAAAAATATTCTGTAAAGGGTGGGTTACATAGTGACATTTACCTGGACATCAGAAGTCCAAAGGGTGAGGTTGTCTCTTAAAAGCTGCATTATGAGCGTGCTGTCTTTGTAGGATTCTTCTCCCAAGGTGTCCAGCTCAGCAATTGCTTCCTCAAATGCCTTCCAAACATGAAAACCAATACGGTTAAGTGGATTTTAGAATCAGTATAAAGACGTGATCCTGTTTCAGCTACTCAGAACAGTGGAAGCCAAGCATGAATGGAAAAAGAGAGACAGAATATCAGAAAACAAGGAATCATGTAAGCCAATATGGATAAGCCTGGATTGCTAACAGACAAATTGAAGTGCATTTTTCCAGGGGAGATAATCCCATTTTCGGTTGAAGTTAACAACACTTCCAGGTCATCGAGTTTGGTACACAACTAATTAACTATATTTTACAATTCAATAAAAAAAGTACTAATCTGTTGCAGATAAATAATCAAAACTTTCCAACAAAACATCAACTTCATTTTCATGCCAGAAAATCCCATTTAGCTGCAATTGAACAGCAAAATTACCAGTTTGCTTCAGAACCAGATTTTGCAATGGGGGTAACCATGATACATTTCGGCTGACAAATAACATCTATCACTGAATAAAATTATTAAGAATCAGATGAAAGAATTTTTGTTGACTTGCTTTTGAGTGTAAGTTCCCCCTTTCTCTTAGTAGTTCAATTCAAGTGAAAAACCTACCCAGCTTCATGACCAAAAAGCTTTGCAAATGCTTGGCAGCCAATATTTGGCAGTTAGTCTGCTATGCAATTTTTTGCTCACCCGCCTCAACTACTATTAGTATATATATATATATAGGTAAGAACCACGATCCGTGTTAGCAACCTTTTTCTGGCTTCCAGCAAGTACAAAATAGTGTGTAAATAGAAATCCTCAATAAATTCAAGAAAACATATTGTCATAACAAGCAAAATAAGAGAAATTCACAAAATCACCCATCTGCTGACAAGATACGTCTACACAACACAAGGCATATACCAAGTCAAACAGAATGTCAGGTAGTCAAAATCCTTCAAACATACCAGTAAAGATAAAAAAATAGTTCTTATTTTTCCAAAAATGTTAAATGGAAGGAGAATCTCACAGTAAAGTAAAATAAATTGATTCACAAAATAGAAGTCAGAAACTTTGAAATCAAGTTGACCCGAAAATTTCAATGTAACAAATCCTGATTAACCCTGACCTGTTTAGCCATGGCACACGCTTTATCAGACTGGTTGAGGATTTCATAGTAGAAGACTGAGAAATTGAGAGCAAGACCCAATCTTATAGGGTGGGTAGGTGGAAGATTATGAGCAACGTCCTAACAATCAATAACACCAACCATCAATTGTCATTGAAAACGATAAAAAAAAAAAGGAGAGAGAAAGGGGGAACTTGATTACCTGGGCAGCCTTGTAAGAAAACATGGTATCCTCAGCAGCGGTTTTTCGTTCATCCCCAACCTTAAATTCAGCGAGATAACGATGATAATCGCCCTTCATCTTCAAATAGAAGACCTTGGACTCGGTGGCAGAGGCAGAGGGGACGAGGTTGGAATCCAAGAGGTTGAGGATGCTGGCGCACACTTGCGAGAGCTCTGTCTCCACCTTGGATCTGTAGTGCTTCACAAGCGCCACGTGCTCCTCGTTCTTGCGACCCTCTTCCTTCTGCTCGATGGAGGAGACGATCCGCCACGCCGCACGCAGGGACCCGATTACGTTCTTGTAGGCGACCGAGATGAGGTTGCGCTCCTCCACGCTCAGCTCCGACGCCGGCGTCCAGCCCACCACCACCTTCTGCATGAACTCCACCATCTCCTCATACCGCTCCGCCTGCTCCGACAGCTTGGCCAGGTAGACGTACTGTTCTCTGCTTAGCCCTTCCGCCATTCTCTTCTCTCTAACCCTTCACTTCTGATTGGGATTGCCAGGGACTACAAGTAGGAGAAAGAAGAAAAGAGAGAGGAATAGAATAGGCCTTATATGTTCTCACTCTACCTCCTATGCTTTTCCTCTTCAAACATTAATAAAAACAAAAAACTCCGAAGATTGAGTTGAGACATGGTGTGTGTAGGATTGAGCTGTCTTCCCCACCCATTCTGAGTTGGATTTTAATTCTCTTTTTTTTTTTTCTATAAAACCCGTGTTGGGCCTTGCCCATGCCAAAACTTCGGCCCATGTTTACATTCATATGTTTCTATTTATCCTTTAATCAAAGAATATTGCTTTATATTTTAAGTCTGTTTATAAGGATTTATAGTAAATAACATATGAATAATTTAATTATTTAATTTAGTTTCTATTGAATTTTAGATTGTTTATGAATAAGGGAAATGTGGTTAATCACGTTAAATTAAATTAATTTTTTTTTAAAATAAAGTAAAAAAATGAAAGATTTTTTTGGTAACCATTTTCTTGTCTAGTTCTTCTTTGTTCCAAGCAATGGCTCCTTATGGTATTTCCAAAATGCGACGAAGTTGTATAGTGGAATCATCAAACTTCATCAAATTCTCAGCAGTTTGCAGAGTCACCTCCTCTCAGTCCTCATCGCTCCCATGGATATCTCCTCTCAAATTCACCAAACCCCCACAGCCCAAACCGGACCCTCCGCCGGAAACCGCCGCCGAGCCTCCGAGGAAGCGGAAGTTCATCTCTCACGACGCCGCCATCGACTTGATAAAACGCGAGAAGGACCCGCAGCACGCCTTGAAGATATTCAACATGGTTTCACAACAGAAGGGGTTTCACCACAACAACGCCACGTACGCCACCATTCTCGAAAAGCTCGCTCGCTGCAACAAGTTCCACGCCGTGGATCGAGTCCTCCACCAAATGACCTACGAAACCTGCAAATTCCACGAGGGTATTTTCGTCAACCTCATGAACCATTTCTCCAAGTCCTCCCTTCAGGACAAAGTGCTCCAGGCGTTTTTCTCCATTCAACCAATTGTCAGGGACAAACCCTCCTCCAAAGCCCTCGCCACTTGCCTCAACCTTTTGCTCGATTCGGACCGCGTCGATTTGGCGCGAAAATTGCTCTTGCATGCCAAACGCGGTCTAACGCACAAGCCAAACGTTTGCATATTCAACATCCTTGTGAAGTATCACTGCAAGAATGGGGATCTTGAATCTGCTTTTGAAGTTGTAAAGGAAATGAGAAACTCTGAGCTTTCTTACCCTAATTTAGTTACTTACTCGACCCTTATGAATGGACTCTGTCGAAATGGAAGACTCAGAGAAGCCTTTCAACTGTTTGAGGAAATGGTTTCGAGGGATCACATTGTGCCTGATCCTCTTACTTTCAATGTTTTGATCAATGGATTTTGCCGTGAAGGGCAACCTGACCGCGCTAGAAAATTGATTGAGTTTATGAAGAGTAATGGATGTTATCCAAATGTGTATAATTACTCAGCATTGGTGAATGGTTTGTGTAAACTCGGGAAATTGCAAGATGCAAAAGGGGTTTTGGCTGAGATGAAGAGCTCTGGTTTGAAACCGGATACGGTTATATACACTAGTTTGATCAATTTCTTGTGTAGGAATGGACAAGTTGGAGAAGCTATTGAGTTGCTTGAAGAAATGAAGGAGAATGGGATTCAAGCTGACACTGTTACGTTCAATGTGATACTTGGGGGGTTGAGCAGAGAGGGTAGATTTGAGGAGGCTCTGGATATGCTTGAGAAACTCCCACTGCAGGGTGTGTATTTGAACAAAGGCAGCTACAGGATTGTTCTGAATTCCTTGACCCAAAAATGTGAGTTGAAAAAGGCAAAAGAGTTATTGGGGTTAATGCTAAGTAGGGGTTTTCTGCCCCATTATGCTACTTCAAATGAATTGTTGGTTTGTCTTTGTAAAGGGGGGATGGCCAATGATGCTGCCAGTGCACTATTTGATTTGCTGGAGATGGGGTTTCAGCCAGGACTTGAGTCTTGGGAAGTTTTAATTGGGTTAATCTGCAGAGACAGGAAGTTGTTGTATGTTTTTGAGCTGCTTGATGAATTGGTGTTCACAAATACTTGATATTTATTTGCATTGTGAAATAAAGTAATGATATTCAGAAGCAACTGCTGCTCAGAATCTTGCGTTCGAGGTTAAGTTGTGTGGAGATTATGCATTTTCTGTTTGACGTGATGCCCACATCAGTGCATGAAAGATGTTTTCTGACTTGAACATTTCAATTATCTTTAGAGTGGAGGTAACCCGGAGACTAGAAATGGTTTGTTGGAAGTGCAGAAGGCCTTTCGTGAAGCAGGCTTGGATTTTCCGGAACAGGTTTAAGCTCAGGTTTTCACTTTTTTCTTCATATTTTTAATTTCCCCATATTATAATACACTACTAGGTTTGAAACAGATGTTAAGATACTAGGTAGTATTATGGTGCTACAATCGTGATAGTTTTATGCGGTTGAAAAAACTACTTGTATATGGATTGATCTGCAGTTACCAGTTTGAATCAGTTTTCTGTCTCCTATACTTACTATTTCGATAGATTTGCTTACACTGTCCAGCAATAGCTCAAACTTATGGAGTTACGTTGTATTTCTTTTTTCATAAAGTTGTGGGAAAGTTAAATTGCTGTTGACCCTGCACCACTTGCAGATCTGCTGTCAGTTCTGTTTCAGTTTTTTGAAATTATTACAATTTGCTAATGGATGCTATAATGCGGGGTGTTGCTATATTTTCTGGATAACACTGGCAGAATTGAAGGCTGGTTAGCTAGATTTCCTATGTTTGATTGGTTGGGAGGTAGAACGTCAGAGATGTCTGCAGTTGACCTGCTTCTAGCAGCCCCTCAGGTAAGTGGGCATAAATGTAATTCATTGTTTATGTTTATACATTTGATAGTTTGTGTTTTCTTATAATTCTTTTTAATTTAGGGCATTGATATTGGAGAAATGCTTGCTAGTGCACCATTGATGGACGAGCCAAATAAAAGTACTGCGGTATACATCAATTTTTAATCATCATTTTTCTTCTTGTTGTTGTTCCATCTATACTTTCAGAGTTGTGCACATGTAATTGAATGATTTTCATGTATGATAATGCATGAGTTGTAACATAGAGTTTGTTCGTACTTAATGACTTGCCAATGCCATACCTATGTAAATACTATTGATGCTTCATGTGACAAATACATGAACTCTATGGTCTGTCATTTTTAATTCTTGATCTGTGTTGGTAGCATGTGTATAATGTCATGCTTTCATCTGGAGCCCCCTTGCGTCACGTTTGATGTTATTAACTTGACCAGACATTGTTAACAAGAGATTAATTTCTCCTGTAACGATGGATCTTCTTGCTGCTATATCACATTTACTGTATTTTAGTCTTTAGATGCTGCAATTCCTCACGAGTTAATCAAGGAATTTGTATGGAAATAAAGGAAGCACATACCAACATGCGTTAGTTTTCATACTTGTTTAAGTTTAGTTTATCGATTACTAACTACTAAACCTTTTTACCCCCTTGCAGCTACATTACATCTTACAATTGAGGGAGTTGTACACAATTTCTTTGTGACAGCCGGCCCGCCATCAAAATCGCAGGACTTGCATAACCCGGCAACTTGTATGGGTCAAGGAGAAGCCAGATCAGGTTGGTCTGCCAACCTGTTTAATTAATTTTTATTTATTTTAAGTAATTATAAATTATAGTTAATATATTAATAATATTTTATATTTCATTATTGATCTTATTTATTCTCTTCCTTGCTGCTTGCCACACTTGCTACTAAGTTTTTTCATTTATTTTACACTGAAAAAAATATATTTTATGGTTAAGGAACTCTAAAAAAAAATTTCCTATATTCAGTAAAAAAACTTAATTGTTAAATAAGATGCTCTAATATGTTTAAAAAAACATTCTTTCATCTTAAGAAACTAATTAAAAAAATTTCATGGGAGATGTTCTAATGTCTTCTTTTCTCATGTCGTCAATACTATTATTACACCACCATGACACTTGTCACGGTTTGCAAGTGTTTCTCCGTCACCACGCCAGTAGTTGCAAAGTCTTCACCATGCATATTAATTTTTTAAATAATTTATACATGAAATTAACATGAATATTATAATTGGATAAAGGGAACTCTCTTACATTAAGTAGTATAATAATTAATTAATTAATTAATTAAATGTTTAAAAAAAATAATTAAATATAAGATTATATAGTAAATAATTTAAATTCAATAAAACACAAATTTTTAAAGGAGAGTTAGATAAAGTAACTCGTCAATTTTGTATGTCTACTTGTTCTGGTTCGTTTTTGATGGATTATATGCGGGGTGAGATAAAAAATAAGTTGTGTCATGTCTCGTTGTCATTCCTAATAACATTCATGGAGTTATATATTTATATTTTATACGAAGATAATTTAAAATAAATAAATATTTTGAATATATAAGTTAATTCGTAATAAAAAATTATAATAAATATATTATCATTTTGGTCCTTTATGTAAGAAACAAATTCAAAATAAAATTGATACTAATTACGAGGAATAAATGACCATTTTGAAGTGTAGTAATTAATTTTTCTTACCCTTATCGCGGTTATTATTATTGAGATATTTATTCATTTTCTATCAAAGTTGATATATTTATTCGCTTATTAGTCATATAAATTATATTTGAAAAAAAAATCTTAAATTATGAGTAATATTATTAAATATAATTATCGCTTCAATAATTTTATTATGAGTATTTCTAAAATAAAATTTAAATTTATGTAAGTATTAACAATGAGTATTTGTTTCTTATATATAACATTAAAGATTGAAAATGATTGATAAAAAAAAATATTAAAAAAAGGAGTCTAAGTAAAGAAGAAAAATGAATTGTTGCAAATAAAGGTATCTTTGGAAACACGATTCGTGTTAGACGGAAAGGAGCTTGGAGCTCTCACAATCGTACCCATGATAGAGACACGCCCTTCAAATACGTCATTTTCCAGTTCACCTAATTTTATAGTTGAACGGGTTTTAAGAAGATGAAAGAAAAAGTCATTAATAGAAGGGAAATTATAAAAGAAAATGTTATATTTTCCGACTTGGACAACCATGAATTATTATCACCTGATTTAGAAAAGCATTCGACTTCATAACTTTATAATAATAATTGGTGATTCGATTATTACAGATATGAAAGTAATAGGTTGGATGATATATAGGATTGTGAGTGAAAAGTATGTGAAGTTAGAGAAGGTGAAGAGAAGAAACATACATTGTTTTTGACTCACTTCAGTGTCATAGCAAGACCCACCAAGCGGCGCGTGAGTTGGGTGAACATCACAAAGAAAGCACACAGAACTACAAAAACAACTTTCAAGTTCTCAACAAAGACAAAAACCGCTCTCTTCTCCAACAAAACTTCTTTGTTCCATTCTCCCAAATATCATGCTCCTAACAACCTTAACGTAAAAACCCCTGCTTTCAACTTTCAACAACCATCCCAAAACTATGGCATCATCAATCTCAGGCATTTACACCTCTTCCCCCTCTCTCAAAAAATTCCCAAACCAATCCCCACCGTTGACCCACCCTCTTCGCAAAGATCACGTCTCCTTCCCCGCTCGCCACGTAGATCGCACCCTCAGCCTCGCGCCGCCGTGCGCGGTGGCTGGGGAGGTTTCCGATGGGGCGGTGGTGATGTCGAAGGGGCTGGAGAAAGATCCCCGCGCGCTGTGGCGGAGGTACGTGGATTGGCTATACCAGCATAAAGAACTAGGTGTCTACTTGGACGTGAGTCGGGTAGGGTTCACGGACGAGTTCGTAACGGTAATGGAGCCACGTTTTGAAGCGGCGTTTAAGGCGATGGAAGAGTTGGAGAAGGGTGCGATCGCGAATCCCGATGAGGGTCGCATGGTGGGACACTATTGGTTGAGGGATCCTAAGCGTGCGCCCAACTCATTCCTCAAGACGCAGATTGAGAAAACTCTCGAAACTATTTCCAAGTTCGCTAACGACGTCGTTAGTGGTAAGGTTAGTTCAGTAGCTTCTACTTCTTCTCTTTCTTTTTGAATCTGAAGTGTCTTGGATTTTTTTTGAGGAGTAAAGGTTTTGGTGTTTAATGTACTTTGGCAGATTAAGCCTCCTTCCTCCCCGGAGGGTCGATTTACTCAAATACTGTCTGTGGGAATTGGAGGTTCTGCTCTTGGACCACAGTTTGTTGCAGAGGCATTGGCTCCTGATAATCCTCCACTCAAGGTATCTATTTCTACACTTGAGAAATTATTACACGGTCCGAGAAATTATTTACCTGACATGTAGTCAAAGTGTTATTGAATATTGATTCTTTGTCGTAAAGCTTAATTTTTTACTGTCACATAACAATTGGTTGGAAACTTTGATACATGGGTGGTCTAGGATTTTCTGATAATTTTTTCAAAATTGAGAAATTATTAATACTGAATTGCAAGAATGAGTATCGCAAGGGAATTTCCTCCTCATTCGTGAATTTGGTTATTTCATTTCTCCCAAGCATTTAATGATATGGTGTTGCCTTCTTCCGCTTATCTACCACAGATAAGATTTGTTGACAACACGGATCCTGCTGGAATTGATCATCACATTGCACAGCTTGGGCCGGAGCTAGCTTCAACACTTGTGATTGTGATTTCAAAGGTTTGTGTGCAGATTATGCATTTTTTGTTTCACTATGATGCTCACAACAGTGCATAAAACATGTTTTTTTGGACTTGAACATTTCAATTATCTTTAGAGTGGAGGTACCCCGGAGACTAGAAATGGTTTGTTGGAAGTTCAGAAGGCCTTTCGGGAAGCAGGCTTGGATTTTCCAAAACAGGTTTAATCTCAGGTTTTCACTTCTTTTTTTTATATTTTTTATTTTCCCATATTATAATACACTACTATGTTTGAAACAGAAGTTTTCAGATACTAGATAACATTATGGTGCTACAACCGTGATACTTTTATGAGGTTGAATAAACTACTTGTATATGGATTGATCTGCAGTTACCATTTTTGAATCAATTTTCTGTCTCCTATACTTACTATTTCGATGGATTTGCTTACACTGTCCAGCAATATCTCAAACTTCTGGAGTTACGTTGTATTTCTTTTTTCCTAAAGTTGTGGGAAAATTAAAATGCTGTTGACCCTGCATCAATTGCACATCTGCTGTCAGTTCAGTTTCAGTTTTTTGAAACTATTACAATTTGCTAATGTATGCTATAATGCAGGGTGTTGCTATAACACAAGAAAATTCTTTGTTGGATAACACTGCCAGAATTGAAGGCTGGTTAGCTAGATTTCCTATGTTTGATTGGGTGGGAGGTAGAACGTCGGAGATGTCTGCAGTTGGTCTGCTTCCAGCGGCCCTTCAGGTAAGTGGCCATAAATGTAAATTCATTGTTTATGTTTATACATTTGATATTTTTTTTTTCTTATAATTCTTTTTAATTTAGGGCATTGATATCAGAGAAATGCTTGCTGGTGCATCATTGATGGACGAGGCAAATAGAAGTACTGTGGTATAAATCAATTTTTAATCATCTTCTTTGTTGTTGTTGTTGTTATTCCATCTAAATATTACTTTCAGAGTTGTGCACGTGTAGTTGAATGATTTTCATGTATGATAATGCATGAGTTGTATCATACATAGAGCTTGTTCTTACTTAATGACTTGCCAATCCCATACCAATGTTAAATATTGTTGATGCTTCATGTGACAAATACATGTGAATGTTGCTTGAGTTTGAAGTATGATTATAAATGGCATATGCATTTGTGCAGTTAAGGAATAACCCTGCAGCTTTGCTGGCTTTATGTTGGTATTGGGCTACAGATGGTGTAGGATCCAAGGTGGGAATTATGGTCTATTGGCATTTGTCTTCTGTTTTATTTGACTATTTCTCAATTTTTACTTTTCCTCCTTATTCTGTAGGATATGGTTATTCTTCCATACAAGGACAGTTTGTTATTATTCAGTAGATACTTGCAGCAGCTGGTCATGGAATCTCTAGGCAAGGAGTTTGACTTGGATGGTAATCGGGTACGTCTTATTCTTATATGCATCAAATCTAAATAACATTTTTGTGCTCTGTCCTGCATTTTGAGTTAGTTTTTACGTCTGTTTTAATTCTTGACTTGTGTTGTTGTCATGTATACATTGTCATACTTTCATGTGGAGCACCCTTTAGTCACATCTGACATGACTAACTTGACCAGACATTATTAACAATTAATCTTATTTTTCCTATAACAGTGGATCTTCCATGTTGCTATATCACATTTACTTTGTTTAGATCCCTCACGAGTTAATGATATATCAGAATCTATCTTTTGGATTTTACAGGTTAATCAAGGAATTAGTGTCTATGGAAATAAAGGAAGCACAGATCAACACGCGTGAGTTTTCATACTTACTTTTTTAAGTATAGTTTATTGATTCTGTCTACTAAACCTTTACACCCTTGCAGCTACATCCAACAATTGAGGGAGGGTGTACACAATTTCTTTGTGACATTCATCGAGGTGCTACGTGATAGACCCCCTGGTCATGATTGGGAACTTGAACCTGGTGTCACTTGTGGTGACTACTTGTTTGGTATGCTACAGGTATGGTCTACTAATCTAGCATAATTCCTTACTGAATTTGATAGTTTTTGTTTAAGACTGTTGTTAGGTAGTTTTCCCCTTCATGCTAAAATTGGAGTTTCTATAGGGAACAAGGTCAGCTCTGTATGCTAATGATAGGGAGTCCATCACAGTTTCTGTACAAGAAGTGACACCAAGAACAGTTGGTGCTCTTATTGCGCTCTATGAGCGAGCAGTGGGAATTTATGCCTCCCTTGTCCACATAAATGCTTATCATCAACCTGGTAAAATATAATTTATTTAACCTGTCTTAGAAGTTTCTTTATTTCCGATAAGAATTATTTTGACATTGTCTGATTTAGAATTTTTACCCTGTCCTGTATTGGGATTCAATGATTAATGTTTTGAAATTTTGGAGTCAAGAATACTGAATTAATATATGGAAGTTATTATGATGTTTGTTTTACCCCCGTTCAGCCACATCTAAGTCTGAACTATGATAATTGTTTAGGTGTGGAAGCTGGTAAAAAAGCAGCCGGTGAAGTACTGGCACTTCAGAAGCGAGTGTTGGCAGTGCTAAATGAGGCAAGGTATGTTGTTTTTTAAGTACCAAGGTTCTTTCTGTCTTAGCTGGGGTTATTTCGGGCATGGCCTCTGCTAACAGATACTTGTGGCCCGTCTTGTTATAGTGAGCAGGAAATGACCATCTCACTGAAAATATTTGCAATTATTTAGTGAGGTCTATCACTAGTAATATTTTATTATATGTTTCTGTTTTCAGCTGCAAAGATCCCATTGAACCATTGACACTTGAAGAAGTAGCTGACCGTTGCCATGTTCCTGAAGATGTAAATATATGATCCCCTCCTACCCTGTTTATTAAGAATCATTGGAGAAGTTCACTAACATTTTTCACTTATATGCAGATTGAAATGATTTACAAGATTATTGTGCACATGGCCGCCAATGACAGAGCACTAATTGCCGAAGGCAGCTGCGGATCACCTCGTAGCATCAAGGTTTTTCTTGGGGAATGTAACATTGATGATTATGCTTGAGTTAGACTAACGAAATTCATAATGTTACAGTTGGGTTTGAATACGGGTCATCATTAGAAGAGAAGTTGCCTGCAATAATTTAGTTTCAATGTTTAATCTCCATTAACGGAAGTGGATATTTCTGTTTGAGAGATTCCTGAAAGAGTTGAGTTTTGATGTTCTGAACTGGAACTTCGTGTAACCAAATGGAGAACCCAGTGGGTAAAAATAATTAAATAAATTGTTCTTTTGCCGCCTACATTGTTAGTGATGGGATTAGGGCAGCAGTTTGGTGCAATCTGCTAGCCAAGTAACATAATTAAAAACATGTATGAACAGCAGCAGTCGCTGGTTGTGCACACTTTGAGGCATGATATAAAAGGAAGGGGAGGATTATAATAAAGAGTTTATGAAATAATTTTATATTGTTATTCAATTATAGATTGCCATTGTAATGAATTTATGGTAATTATTACTATATAAGGTACGCAAAACTATTTTATAATGGCAGTTCTATTATGATCCGGCAATATAGAATAATACCCGGTACAGAAGATCCGCCAGATTCACCATGCAATACTTAGCTTCATTGTAACAAACACACCCCATGGTCAGTTTCTCATACAGAATATTCAGATCAACAACATATGCCCAATAGATTTTTTTTTTTTTTTTAAATGTTGTAAAGGTCAACAATCCATGTTTTATGATCTAATCTCAGAAAATTTAGTTAATTTTACTCCTAATAAAAAGCTGTTTGATTTTAAGGAACGCGTAAAGATTTCCAAGGAGGAACATCACATTTTCTTTAGTAGAACTACGGCGGAAAAGCATATATTGCACATGAGTATAAATTATATTAATTAAAAGCAATGGGACTAAAGATTTAATGCGCCAGGAGATTTAAAAAAAAACATAACAGGGACAGCGTCAGACAACATTCTCGTTCTTTAAATTTGCAAATGATTATACTAATCACAACCAAACTTGTTCACGGAAATAATATTTTCTGACAGTTCTGAGAAATAAAATTTTGTATTGAGTACCAGAATTACATAGTTCTATTTAGTTAAATCACAAATAAGGTCAGGCGGAGGGTGGAATAAGATTCAATTAAAATAGGCAAGAAAAAAAATACGTAGCAAAAACATTAAAAAAAAAAAAAAAAGGCTTGAGCTTTGAATTGCACGCGGAAACATATGAAATATATTTACAATGTCAAACTGTTAGTTAAAATCAATTGACCTGTGGTGCAAAGAAATTGAATTTTAAATTAGAGGCGCCAAGTAAATTGCAGTACAAGCAGCGGAACAAGAGTTAAATTACTAATTACATCACAACTTTGTGAGAAGCTGCACGGGGAAATCAGAGAAACTTCGATATAACATGACAAGAAGTCCAGAATGCTTTAGTTGCGGCCCTAAGAATAACAGGGTTTTGATATATCCTGTTAAGAATGTCAAATGCAAAAATGAAACTATTAGCCTAGTGAAAGAGGACAAAATTAACTGCGAATGACTTTCTTGTTATACCAGATGCATAAAAACAACTACGAAGAAAGATGGCACAAAAGGCATTCAGTCTTACAAGAAAGTATTAAACGTATGTTATCAGGCAGAGCAGGTAAATCCACGGGCAAGATATGTCAGATTATTAATGCAAGTTACACGAAAGGTGAATGCAATATTCCTTGATTATAAAAATGGTGGGGGTTGGAATAACCACTTACCCTATGGCCGTAGCCCCCCACGATGCAACATTATAAATAACTTTGCTCCCATCCCAAGCCTTTCGTAGCTTTCCCTTTTTCTTTTTCACTGAAAATGTCTTGCTAAGCGCTAATACAACAAACCAAAAATAATCAGAATTATTTCCCATTCTTTTTTGTCTAACTTATAATGAAAAAGGTATATGATATAGAGTTATTTCTTGCTTATCACAAATATATCGAAGAATAACAAAAGTAAAAGAATGCCAAGAAACTCACCGTCCTGAAGTTGGATAGGCGTCAAATCCTACAAAGAGCAAAGAAATCCATTAGAGAGAAGAAATTTCAAATCCATTAGGTAGAATATGTTTGCTGCAACTGATTGTAGATGTATTTCATAAAACAACATTCTTTCACAGCCATCAACTGGGCTAATGGAATATATATTGGAAAATAACACTCCCTGTATTTATTTAGTAGTTTTTAATCTACATATTATAAGACACAGGGAAGAAAAATATGTTAAAGTGCCAAAATGTCCTCACTGTTTACATGGCACAGTCAGATACAAATGCATAACACGAATTACATGGAGAATGATATGAAATATTCCCAATCTGTGCAAATATGTCAAATACATGCTAAATTCAGAAAAGTAAGAAAATTGCAATTAGTATTGTTCAAAATTGGTGTGATTTGACAATATATGAAAGAATTGTGACTTCGTGATTGTGAGGACAGAAAATAGCGGTTTCTCAGTCAGGTTGCAACAGATTTAAATGAGGTTTCAACACCAACATGAGAAGAATGTTTATTCTAGCTTCCTTGCAATTATTTTAGTGCAAAAATAAGCCTTTCAGGGTTTTTCACATGAAGTATTTTATTTAATATACAACCTCACCGTATTTGTATCCAAGATTTTTAAATGTTTTCTGTTTCCATATCACATAAACATAATCACTTGTCATGATTTGTACACACTCTACACAACATGGATGGCAACACATTTATAAAAGAGAACTTTAAAGATGATCGGGGAAGAAAATTCCCCAAAACCTTTTGAGAAACATACAAATCATTTACCCCAATTGGAATTTGCAACTAAATGAGAAGCATATTTGGAGGTATAAGCAGATACATGAAAGCAAAAAAGTCCAGTGTACATGGGGGACCAGTGAGTAAGGTGAATAACAGAAAGCAGAAGAAAGCTGATTTTTATAAGCGTGTGACATGTCAGAAGGAACATTGAAGTTTCAAACAAAAAAAAATGGATTGTCACAGTTTTTAAATTACTGCACAAGAATATCATTCAAATGATATCACAAGGAATTAAACAACGCATGAGAGAAGCAAAAAATGTACATACAGTATAGAGTAACTGAACAACAAGTACATACATATCACATACCTTAGTCTGCTTGATAGATAGCAAATATGCAGCCATGAAGCATGCAATGCCCTCCACTATATCCTCTTGTCTAACAAGGACATAATCTTCTTGGTCTGAGTCATCACCTTGGCCTTCCCAGAGATCATCTTCACTAACCATATCCCAAGAATTACCTTCTTCTGCCACAACCATGCACTTTGTTTATTTTTATTATCATTCTAAATTTGAAACAATAGAGAGAAAACATCCATTACTTGAAATCATCAAAATGCATAAGATACCATCAATAATATTCTGCGAAACTGAAGCCTGAGCAGACTCCAACTTTTGAAGAAAGGCAGGGCATTCAACTCTTGATTTGAGCATATCACATAACTGCATTGAGGCAGATGGGCTGTGGTGTTAGGAAGAATAATCAGCTGTATTTTATCAATAATACCCATATTTAGGTAGTGCTAGAATCGTACTATTTACAATTACTCCGTCGTTATATACGTAACTCTATAATGAACTATTTTGATAACCAAACTTGGATACAATTCTGTAGGTGCTTTTGGTGTCACTCTAATCAAAATTATAGTTTCACCCATTCTGTCCTCAGAATCACTTATGGAAGTGTATCTAAGTTTTGTCCCATTTTTTTTTTTTTCTAAATACTAATAGAACTAATTTTATCAACTCTCCCTTTCAACCCGCGTAAACAGTCTACTACCAAAGCATCCATGACCAAATGAAATTCCCTAGCAACACAACACAAAACGAACTAGAGAATCCACTATATGATGAAGTGCTCGTATGACTAGAACAGTAGTAGTAAATACATGTAAATTCCAGAGCACTTTCTTTTGTCATGAATGCAGTCGAAAACAGAAGAGTGTCATGGCCTGTCATATTGAACGAGAAGAAAATAAAAAATCCGTACGAACCGAAACCCTAGAAGGGAAAGAGGAATGACCTGGTCGGCATCAGGATCAGGTGACTCAGTGGCCTCACCTTGGCCTTCAGCCTCGCAAACCTCTTCGTCGACCTCATCAGAAGCAGCAGAAGAAGGAGAAGCAGTGTTAATCAATTCGAGAGCCCTCTGACACTGCAAGAGCACAGCCTCAAGGGTCTTCCTCTTGACGCGAAGCGGGTCCGGGTCCAGGTCCGGGTCCCCCGAAGCTTTGAGATCCATTTGCGTCGTTCAATGGAGAGAGAGAGGGAGGGATAACGATTCTTGGTCGGTATCCATGGTGTTTACATTAAGTGCTTCCAAACACGGCCTTTGTTTTGGATGGATGCGATGGAATGAGGGAAGGTGATGGTGATGATGAGGATGATGATGGATGGCGTCGGGGTTTAGGACCGTGTTTGGTTAGTTAATGAAACGAAAGAAAGAATTCGATTCCAATAATACTAAACAATTCTATAAAGATGGCTTTCGTGTACTCCAATGGTTCCCTCTTCCTCCTCCTTTGCGTAAAAACAACTCTCTTTTCTCATACCACACTTTCCGTTACTAAAACAAACACTAAACCTTAATTATTTTTTAATTACCTTATTCTTTGTTTTATTCTATTTATTTTTAATAAAATAATTCAATTAAATTCTTTCATTTTTTTTTAACACGAGTCATAAAACCCTCAGTAAACAAATATTCACAATTTTATTTTACTAATTAATATGTTAGTTTCGACAAATTTATATTATTACATTAAAAAAATTAATTTTTTGAAAATCTTTAAAGAATTAAATCGTTATATTTCAAAATAAAAAATAATTAAATTTTAATTAATAAAAAACTAAATTAAATGAAAAAAAAAGTAATTAAGCCAATAAGTATTCAAGAAACATGAATCAACACCACTTGTCTTGACAAAGTTTTGGTTCATATTAGCATTTTGTGTTTCTATTTAAGAATGTTATTTTGAGTTTCTTAAATGATTTTTTTTATCCTATCTTATACTTTATGATTAATTTTTTTGTCTTTTTTTCTAATAATAAACATTAAATAAGTTTCTTAAATATATTTTATATAAATTAGAAGAAATACATGTATTGACTGTTTGTATGTCCACATTTTGAGTTATATATTAATTTGAAATTAAATATTTATTGATGTGATGTATTAAATTTGAATAAAAGTCATTGATTAAAATAAATAAAACTGGTATTGTTCTTCTTCTTTCTTATCATCTTTGCGTTCACGAATAAGAAAATTTGTCTGTTAATTCCCAACAAAAATGACATCATTTTAATAAATGAGAAAATTTTGGACAATTCATATGATAGCGGGCTCAGAAGCCCACATAAACCAACAAAGGCCCAAAGAAAGATCCAACAACAGGATGTGGCCCAAGGACTATTTTTATTTAGACTTTATTTTATTTCCCTGAATCTGGTACATCCAGGTGGATGTTCAGGATTGAAAATTTAAATAACATTATTTAAAAAAAAATGCTTAATTTAGAAAAGTATCTTAAACGTGAATGAAACTAATTATGAAAACAATTTAATTAAAAAATGAAATTGAAGTTTATATCCACCATTAGAAAAATAAAATCACACACTAATCAAGTTAATGAATAAAAAAATAATTAAATCAAAACATTCTTTGATAGTAACTTGATGCAAATTTAATTTAATTTATTTTAAATTTACAACCAAACCGTTGTGTTGATTGGTATACAGTTAAGGACAGTTAATGGTACCGTTTGATTTGGTATTCTCATCTGTCTTCATTCCATAAATTTTGCCAGTGCAATGCTACCAAACTCAACCCTAAAAAACTATCATAAAGTAAAAAATATATATTATTAATTATTTGAAAATTGTAATTTATTATTTTAAATAATTTTTATAAAATTTAATACATATATATACCTTAATACAATATTCTTCAAATTAAGTTACATAATTTTATTATATTATTAGACCTGATCTGATCAAACTATGGATTGATTTAGTTAAAGTTTCATGAAATTTGTTTGAAAATTTAACTAAATTAATCTTCTTTTTATTAATTCAGTTTCTAGTTTATTTCGAGATTGAATCAAACTGACCTATGAACATGCTTTTTAAATTGCTGTATTATTTAAGAAATATAAAAGGTGTTCATAAATTAAAATATTACTTTTTATTTTTAATCACTTGTTAAAATTCTTATATAGTTATAAAATTTTAGAAAATTATTAACTTTAGTGAAAAATCTCAAACATAAAAATTCAACATTGTCATTATTATGAAGTTTCTAAGCACTGTTATACGCAACCAATGGCAAAGGCCCAGGACTTATTTAAAGCCAACCAAAATCACATGTTACTATTATTGTTATTATTACAGTTATCAGTTATCAGTTATCAATGGAGCAGACAAATAAATATAACAAACTTTTGTTGATAAAAAAATATTATTTTTAATGAAATACACATGCGAACAATTAAAAAAAATGTTGTGTTAAATTTAGTATGTTAAATATTGTATTTATGTCAAATATATTTTATATTTTCGTGTATTACTTAGTAATTTAAAAACATTTCTTACTAAGACTTTAATTTTCAATAAAAAGAACTGGATTTTTTACTCGAACATATTTTATTTTCAAACCCTTAATTAGTAGAAGAATATTTTCATGTATTTATTTAGTTGAAATGGTGAGTAGGAAGAGAAACACATGTTTGCACGTAGTGAGTGTGCTTGTGACATGTGGAAATCTCAGAATAAGAATACGAGAATGAACAAAAATAAACATAGCGGGAGTGTTGAAACGAGGAAAGGATCGTTTGTTGTTGGAGCTTGTGTAGTGTTTTCCCTTCATCTGGTTCGTGTTTTAAGGTTGAAGTGTCCATGTGTTGTAGATTAGTAAGACTCGCTCCTCATTCAGGGTTTTTGGCTTCCATTGACCACCCAAACATTTCTCACGTAACATTCCATTTGGAGAAGAGAGAGAAACACAAATCCGAGGACAAAGAAAGACCCAAACACTATTTTCACTTTCACGCTTTCCCATTCTTTTCCTTTCTTGTTTTTTTTTTTCCTCCAACACCTCTTAAGACGTTCTCCCTCTTCACCTTTGTTGCCTTTGATTGATTTCAAAGCCAGGTCTGGAGCATTGTTCTATCAAATTAATGTTATTTTTTTTTTTATCTTTTATTGTTTTTTACACTATTTTTGGTTGTTTGTTTATGTGATAATCATTGAGCTGCATTGCCATTTGATGAATGTGAATGCAGGGTCTAGTCAATTGAATGTGGTGATTTCTGCTGGGTAAGCACCTTGGATATACTTCTGTGATTTTGAGATCACAGATATGATTAACTCAAGTGCAGAATTGTCTCAGGTGCAGAGCTTTTGTCAATTATTTATTGGCAATAATTTCTAATTGCAGACTTCTCGGTTGTAATATTTTTCTCACCGTGAGTTCTGAATTAATTGAAGAATGAAGATCACTGTACCCCAAAATATGAACTTCTGGATGCATAGGTGTCCTTATATATATGTGAATGGTGGAGGAAAAGTCATGTAATTACGTGATCATTTTGTAGGGAAACGGCGGTGTTTCTCTTGCCAGTCTTAATTCCCAGTCTGGGACACAAGAGCATCAACAACGTTCTCAAGGTGGCAGCGGCAATATGGTAATTGTTGTCCTTTGCAAACATGGGATTTTGTGTGAATTTGGATCAACCGAACTATTTCCTGCTTAATGGATGCATGGTTGTGGCAACGGTCAAAATTTGTTCATGTTGAACATTTGCATGAGCACACTTTTTCGTGGCAATCATTCTTCTTAAGAATTTTCTTTTGTGACAGTTCAAGCATATTATAATTGAGCTTACCCAGGTGATGGAAGGCATGAAAGTTGAAAAAAAAAATACCATTGTTGAAATTAGCTAATTTGAAGTGAATAAAGTTTCCATACTCCGATTATACCTCAGTTATTTTTCTGTAATTTCATATCTTGCAGATTTTCAAGAGCGGACCACTTTTCATATCTTCCAAAGGTGTGCTTTGCTTCAATAGTTTACTTGTTTTATTCTAAGAAACCAAACTCTTATGTGATTTGTAGCAGCAAATAAGAGCAAATCTGGTGTCTTTTCTTCTGTGGTATAAATGATAGTCCTAACTTATAACAAAAATGTTGAAAGCCTAAGTAGGAGAAAAATAGGTGCAAAAGACTGATATTTATGTATTTTCTTTCCCTTTTACATAATAAATCACTTTCTATTTTCATGTATTTTTCATCTTTGCAAACCTTTCCTTCATTAGAAAACCCATAGAAATCTTATATTTGTAATTTACAGAAATTCAAAAATGCAGTTTGTACTGCCTCATTAAATCCAACCATCACAAAAATGTTTCTTGGCGTGAGTGGTTTAAAACCGTCCATTGACCAAGGTCGTGGGATAATTCCCTTAAGTCACAAAATTTAGAGCACTTTACACTTATTGAGTAATCTCAGTTCAGAGCAGGATGAGTTGGGTTCATGTGTCTGGATACCATTTAGTTATACCATAAAAAAGTAAAATCCTACCAGCTGCTCATGGATGTTTTGTGGCAATGCCCCTCATACTTTTGTTCAGGCTCATAAGTTGATGAACAGGAAACAATTCATTCATTTGGGGCAAATTAATTAATGAATCACTTCATGCCAGATCATTTGAATTGAATGCATTAGTTACACTTGTCAACATATAAGGTTGAAAATGGATAGGGAAACATTTGACCTGAAAGCATGAACGTGTAAATAACCTAGCTAACAATTTTTTTAGACTTGATAGCATATTTGGTGTAGTTGTATCATAGTTTATCAAAGCATTGAAGTTTTATATAGGTTTTCAACATAAAGGGGAAATTTGTGTAGTAAATGCAAGGGGATAGTTATTTTCTCAAGAAATGAGGAAGTAAATATGTTGTAACATCATTATTTTTCTTTTTAGGCCTTCTACAATCAACATTTGGCATCTGTTATCCCTAATGACTCTTCTTTTAATCCTTTCAAAATTGAATTGTCATATTTCTACAAAATGTATAATATTGTTGGAATAGAAAACTATATTTCTACCCTTGGCAGAAGGTCTGAGGAGTTTGTGATTTCATTATGATATAGTGTGTATTTCTTGATGTGTAGGAATTGGATGGACCTCCTGGAAGAAAAGGTGGTTTATTTTAACACAAACTTCACTTGTTTTCTTCAGAAGTGATCCAGTAAGTACTTTTTTTAATCTACTTTGTTCTTGTTGTTCAACTCTGTTTCTCTGTATTGTGACCCCCTCCCGGAAAAACAGCTTCGTGTTTAATCACTTTATAAGACAGTCTCATAACTGATTATGGGATTCATTCAATTATCTTATTAAGAGCCATAATATTTTTCAATTATTTACAAAGAAAAATATCAGTCATATTTTTTACAGAATGATTTATCATGGTATTAATATTTTAGATGGATATGTGGTATCTTCCCACTTTATAAAGCCATTCTTGAATCTACCTAAAATTTGGCAAAATATTGGCTACTCTTTTCCCTTTCTAACGGCTATGAGGCACTATTACACTGTTAACTATCCTCATTTGATAAGGCATATATCATAATAGGATTATCTTGCCGTTGATGCTGATTGTGTTCACAAGAATACTAGAAATGATAAATAGATTGTTAATTAACTACGTATAAGGCTAGAATATCCAACTTTCCCGCTTATGATTATGATTATGAACATTTTTACATTGCCAAGAATGGATTCTTTTTATCCTTTCATTGTAATAGTTATAAGCGAGCGATGTGAAATAAAAGAAACCTTATCAACATATGCACACGTGCAAGTCCTACATGTTTACTAGGATTTTTTTGTTTCTAAACTTGCTATCATATTCATATATGTTCATGATTGTGTAATTTTCTTTGCAGAATGCTGTCCCTCAGAAGGGAAATGAAGTTAATTTGACCCTTGGTGGCATTGACCTCAACAATTCAGGCAGGTTAGCTTGTTTTCCACATCTACACATTATTATCATTTTGTTTAATTTTTACCTTTGTATTGTCAAGATAGCAATGTTGTAAACTTTCATGACCTCCTGTAACTTTTCTTGTTAAATTTTGTAGTGTTGTTATCAAAGCAGATAAGAAACTTTTGACTGTTCAATTTCCTGATGTTCATGATGGACGAGCTTTCACACTTAAGGTGCTTTATTTTCCTTTTTCATAATTTTTCTTTCAGGAGATGGTTTTTTCATTAAAAAGATATTTGTTTATATGATGCTCTGATTGTGTGTTTTTTCCTTTTAATTTTATGTTTTCAATATGCATGATATATATGATCATTGATTCAACACACAGAGATAAACATAGACAAAGAATGTAGAATGCACAGATTTTTATCAGCTGCTAACATATCATTTCATTGTTGATGTTGTAGGCTGAAACTATGGAGGATTTATATGAGTGGAAGACTGCACTTGAGAATGCTTTGGCTCTGGCTCCTAATGCTGCAAATGGGACGGAGCAAAATGGTATCTCCAGGAACGATCAGACTGATTCAATTGATATTTCTTTGGACCAGTGTATGCTCTTGTTATAATTGTGCCTTACATATGCATTTGACCACAGTTCGTACCCTGTACCCTGTGGTTCATACACTGCAAATGTTGTTCATGGTCTATATACTATGGTTTAATAAACAATTTATTTTCCATCATGTAAATATTTATTACAACAACTATTATTAAGTTCGTTGCCTTTCGGATTTGATCTCTGATATGAACGTTGCATATCCATTTCTACACTGATAATGGTAATGGTATAAAATTATTATTGTCTAATTGATAGTCTCTTCTGTACATTTGGATTGCTTCTTTAATATGTTACACATTTCTTTTCTTTTTTCTTTTTTCTTTATGTGACAATACTTGTGCTTAATGCAGTAAAAGTCTATAACTTTTAATTTCCTTTTGTATGATTTTTCTGAATTTCTTTAGTGAAGGATAGAGAACCAGTTAAATCTACTGTTGTTGGCCGACCAATTTTACTAGCTCTGGAAGATGTTGATGGAACTCCATCATTTTTGGAGAAAGCCCTAACATTCATAGAAAAGCATGGTGCGTTTTCTTCTTCTCTTTATCTCTCTTTGTATATATGCATGCATGTGTGTGTATGTATGGGAAGTATATTAGGTGACAACTTAAAAGTAAAAGGAATTAATCTTAAGATTCAATGATACATGTATAACCAAGATTAACAAATGTTACCTCTTCCGATCTTATTTGACTTTCTTTATATATAAAATGAAATATAATTTATTTTTAATTCATATCTAAAGTTGAATGCTCTAAAGTGGTTGTTCTCATGCATAAGAGAATTTGTAAGTGCTTGCTTGATGCACCAAAAGAGGCATTTTATGCTATGTGCATGATAGATGTAACTAACCCAGACTTTAGCTCTTTGTTTTGCATAAGAGATTTACCTCATCTGGCATATTTAATGCATCGGTGCTTCTTGTTAAGAAAGAAAATTCAAAATAAGAACCTCATCAATATAATTTGGTATTCAATTTATACCATCCATGACTTTGCAACCAGGTTTTATTTGTTTTCATTGGAAGAGGGAGGTGAGAGGGGGAAAGCACTGGATAGATATTAGTTTCCTTGAGCCAATACCAAGTCAGAATGACCCTTATGGTATTGGTAAACTGTTAATGTGCTCCATATGAATCTAATAAATATTATAAAATAGGAGCCAATGTGGAAGGAATCTTGCGACAAGCAGCTGATGTTGATGAGGTTGAACGTCGAGTTCGGGAATATGAACAAGGTTTGTGCCTGTTTTCATGGCTAATCTTTGAATTGTACTGTACTTGCTGGCCCTTGCTTCTATTTTGTTTATATTATGTGTTGAAGATAATTCTCACATGTCTATCCGTTAAGAGCTCCAATTATATTTCAGGCTTTATCATACAAGTACGTTAAGTACTATGTGGAGTGTTGTTTATCAAAGGGAAATCTTTATCATATATTTCAACTAACAGAACACTAATTTTTTTGGATTTTGGATTTAGTGGAATTTCCTTAAATATTTGCTTGAGTATTTAATATGCATGGGCCAATCTTTCCAAATAAATATACTATGGGTGAAAAATATGAAGTTTTGCAGTTCTTCATTAGCAGGGACTTTCTTCCTTTCCCCCTTTTCTTGGTCAAAATCACTCATCAGATCTTATGCTCTTGGGTATGCCATATGGTTGCAGGAAAAGTTGAGTTTTCTCCAGATGAGGATGCACATGTTATCGGAGATTGTGTTAAGGTATTTTCGTGGTAAACCAAAGTGATGATTCCTTGTTAGTAATACATTATTATTATTTCTTATTTTTATAAATTTTCAGCATGTACTTCGTGAATTGCCATCTTCTCCAGTTCCTGCATCCTGTTGTAAGGCACTGTTAGAATCTTGTCGTAAGTGTTATCTTGTCTATCCATCTGTTCCTCATTTTAGTCTTCCCATTATTTGTCTTTGTTTGTAAATTTTTTTTTGTCTGATTGTTGTCAAATGAAAAGTTTTCCATTGAAATTTAGAATGTACGAGTTGGCAAAAGAAAATTTATAATTATGATGTAATAGGGTCTTTCTTGTTTAATTTTAGTTAGAAAATGGCACAATAATTTTATTTCTATTTATATAGATCTCATGATGAAGTTTAATTATATTTCGTTATTTGAAATTGTCAAAATAATTAGGAACTGAGCGTGGTAGTAGAGTTGCTGCTATGCGTGCAGCAATAAATGACACTTTCCCTGAACCAAATCGCCGCTTATTGCAAAGGTATTTGATTGATAACTTTATAATTTTTCATTTATTTCCTTTTTTTATACAACCCATTTATTGCTTTGTTTGTTATCTTATTTGCTGAATTTCAGGGTTTATGATATGAATACTCTTATTATTTAGTTATTAATTTAATCACCGAATTATTTATTGTTGATTTGGTATAGTCTTGTGCATTAAAAAACCTACTACATCACAAAAGTTACTATGAGTCAAATATCTCTATATTTGTGTGTATATATATACTTAAGATCTACTTGTTGAGAGGCTGTGTTGAATTCGTTGTCTATGACAGAGAGTCAATTAAAAAAAGACAAGCATACTAGTGAACATGCCTTTTAAATGTTTGATTATTGTCCAAAAAAGTTTCAAAGTTGTGCTAGTGAACCATGAAAATACGAAAAGGTTATAGATTGAACGATAAGAACCTTGGGAGCACAGCAAAAACTTAATCATCAAAGTTAGAGTCAGGAGCCTTATAAACCTGAGACTACAATCTCATACTTCCAATGTGAGCCTCATGTCTAAGCCTTATAAACTTGACACTAGAATCCCGTACTTCCAATGTGAGACTCATATCCCATTCCTTGCAATTGGATCCTAACATCCCATGACACTCTGTAGTCCCATAGCCCTACTAGTTGGATGTACACATTGCGTAGTCTTGACAAACATTGCAATGCAATGGCACCACCCATGCCATTGATATGATAGGAAGCTTTGATCCCAATTGATAAGAACTTTGGAAGAACCACACTTCAAAAGGTAGTTGTTATAGTTGGAGAGCCAAGACTTTACAAGCCCCATAATAGAGTTCCATACTTCCAATGTGGAATTCAACACTCAAATGTCGTTCCCTTGCAATTGGATCCTAATTCTGAATTATAAAAAATAGATTTCTTTTTGTGACATTGAAAAATAAATCCTTTTCCTACTATGTGGGTAAAGTAGACCCAACAAATCCCATTAGGACAGATTCTAATATAATATTCAAAATTAGAAGAGGTGTTTAACTCAATTTTATAAACCAGCTTCTAAGGTGAAGTTTACCCTTCACTTATATATTATAATTTGATCATATCTTTAGTCGATGTTTGGTCATATCTTTAATTGATGTGAGATCATTAATACTATCAAACTGAAATCTACTAAATTAATTGAAATTCCTTCTTTTAGTTGGTTACTTATGTATCTTTTCTATCTAAAACTCTGTAGTTTCAAGTCCATGTGAACCTGCAGATTAAGCTCTGAAAGTTTGCAGGAGTAACAAAGTGGGCCTGCAAAAAATTGTCTATAATTATGTAAATTTTAAAAAATATGGCTCGTTATCCATGAGGTCCACGAACCTAGATCCATATACTCACCCTTTGTATTGATAGACCAACTACCAGTAATTAAGCTCACATGAGATATACTTTTTAGTTTTACTGACAATGTCTCTTTGATGTAACTTGTGATTGTATATATTTTCTGATAACGGCTAAGGTTCATTTATTACACTTACACTTGGGGTTATACAATGGAATGGATTTTTATTTGTTCAATTTTTATTTTGCACCATACATTTTTCAGATCATGTTTTGATTATGCAATTTATAATTTCATCTTGTACAGAATACTCATGATGATGCAAATTGTGGCTTCACGCAAAGCTGTGAATAGAATGAGTTCCTCAGCTGTGGCAGCTTGCATGGCACCTTTACTTCTTCGCCCCCTTCTGGCTGGAGAATGTGAAATTGAGAATGATTTTGATGTAGGTGGTGATGGCTCTATTCAACTTTTACAAGCAGCTGCTGCGGCAAACCACGCTCAAGCAATTTGTATAACCTTATTAGAAGAATATAGCAGCATATTTGGGGTAATTATGCTTGATTTTTTTCATGGCTTCCTTATACAAATTATGAAACCATGTCACATATGTTAGACTCTTAGATCATTCTTAAGGTTAGACGTTTTATGCTGAATCATACTTGCTTCTGGTTCAATTTTTTTTTCTTCTAATTTAGAAGTAGTGTATTACTTACGTATTGGTTGAATTCCTTTTCATTAGAGAATACATAATCAGCTGAACATGAAACATTTTTGCAAATATTTGAATGGATGATTCTCAATTTCAAACTACCTTCTAGCAGTAAGGTCAATTCTTGATGAATTAGCCATTCCTCATATCAGTTTAGGATAATGGTTACCGTCCTAAACTCTCCTGCCCATCAAATCCCTGACCAAGAAGTTCCCTTCAAAGGAAAAAAATACTTGCAACAGGAGTAAAATCAGTATAGTTTAATTTTTTTAAGTTTTAGATTTCATTAGTGGAGTTCTTTCCCTCTGTCTAATTAAACGCATGGTACGTTTCATATTATATTATAATTTTTACTCTTTAGCCTTCTATCTTCCCAGTAGAGCCCATTAATGTTAATGGACCCATGTAGCTGATTCCACCTAATGGGCTAAGGCTTGATGGTTATTGTTATTTATTATTTTCTCTTCAAATTGCTAAGTTATTACTGTTCTAGCAGGAAGGTTCTGTGTCCCCTGACATATACACTGACTCGGATGAAGAGAGTGGTTCTGAGAGTGAGGAGGCAACTGATGATGATTTGTCCTATGATGATGACGATGATTATGATGATGATGAAGAAGAGCAAGATGAATCAATACATGAGTCTGATGAGGATCTTGTTAGTGAATCGTACAGTGGAACTGAAGAAGGGTCAGAGGCCGATGATGCATCTTATGATGAGGTTCAAACCTTATTTTATTTATTTCACGATAATTTGGAGTGGTTATAATAAATAGTATTTAATTTTCTCTTAGATCTTTCCACTATTTCTGGAGACAAAACAATAAACATAGTAAAGTAATTAATTTACTCTTTAGATCTTCCCAACTATTTCTTTTTTTTGAATGTTCACTTCCTATCTTCAACTGGGCCCTTATCCTAGCTCTAAAACTAATTCAATAGTTTTAATTATTATTTGAACTGATTATATAATGTTGATGTGTTCATTGAGCATCTGTACACTTTTTCCTCTTAGACTGTTACATATGTGGCTGCAATCTGCAACCTGGATGTGGAGGAGAGAGGAAGGGCAAAAATTCTTATTTAATTGTTTTTGGTAATGAACAGGAACATGACAATGCTAGTTCAAGTTCGAAATCCTCAGGTATGAATGAAAAATCTAAAGTCTCTCGAAAGTTATCATCAAAGTCACTTGAAGGCTCACAGACTCAACACAAAGATATCAAAAGCTCTGAAAATCTCACGAGTCCAAAGAAGACTGGCTACGGTGATCAGTCCAATAAGCCTGCTAATATAGCTGGAGAATTTATTGATGAAGCTACATTGCTTAATTTAAGTTCTCCTCGCCCTCCTTCAACTATAAAAAAATCCAGTACCATATCCAATGGGCCAGCACCTCGGCATCGTACCACATTGGGGCGCACCTCAGTAAGTAAATCTTCAAAAATTGGTGATATGATTTTTTATCTGGCCAATTATGTCTTTGTTACTTGCCTTAAGTCGATTAAAACTTTCTCTATTAATGTTAATTTTTATTTCCATTTAGTTACTTTTCTTTTAGTTAAATTGCCTTCAATACTAATAATCTTATGGTTTTTCTCTTCTTTTGCATTCTGTCCAGGCAAGGAAGAATCTTTCCATGGAATCCATTGATCTTCCTGTTGAAGATGAGTAAGTAATTGACATCTATCAACTGTATGCAATTATCTTGCTCTTGTATAGTTCTTATTATATCTCATTTGTTGCCTATCTATGTAACTAAAGGATCAAACCCTCCTGCATAAATGCTATACTATATACTATATGCTTGACTTTATGCTAACTAGAATATAGTAGTATTATATCCATATTTACCTGTAATTTCTGAAATACAAAGATCAAAACCATTAGTATGTTTTCTTTCTTACGTTAAGAACCAAATTAAGTAGGCAAGAAAATATTCCTTCCTTTAGCTTCACTGTCTTTCCATCATTGGCATCCGAATCTTTTCTGTTAGAGTCCATGACTTTTGGAAGTTTATAGTCACTTAAATATACATACAGAGAAAGCTTATCTTGGTGGTTCTAAATGTTTACCATACCTTGTTGTGACCACTTTTGATTTAATGAGGAACAGAGAGTGTGCATGTCAGTTTCTTTGTTTCTCTGTTCACTAATTTATGTTTCTAATAATAGAGATGAAATTGAAAGGCTTGAAGCTGCCAGGACAGAATTACAAACTCAAATTGCAGAGGAGGTATGTTCTTGATTTCCTTTCTGGATTACATTGTTTAAATATCTATCAATTTTTTTCAAGTCAATTGATGAGTTTGGGTTGCCCTTGTAGGTGAAGGCCAATGCCAAGCTGCAATCTCAATTGGAGAATCAAAAGAAAGCCGTGGATGAGCGTCGTCAGGCTCTTGAGCAAGATGTATGTTCATTATGAAAGACGTTAGTCTCTTCCTCCATGTAAATAAATTTTCTTTTCACAGGTTGCTAGACTACACGAACTGTTGAACAAGGAAAAGAATTCTCGGGCAGCTCTTGAGGTAGGAGTCTTGTTTATGATTTATCAAACATTGGTGAAAAGTCTTGTCACATTCAGTTAAAGACGGATTGAGTTTTTATCATGCAACTCTTTCATAATATCTGAATCTTATACAGAACAAAGCAGAGCTTGAGGAATTAGCTCTGGTAGAAACAGATCTTGCCAATTTAGAGAGGAAGGTTGAGGAACTTGGGGTGAGGCTTAATTCACAACTTGACCGGAATCTTGGAACTACTACAGATTTCTCTAATCAACCACGACAGATGTCAAATCAGGAAAGAAGATTGTATGTTTATCATTACTGATGTTTGATATTGCATTTTTTCTTCTTTTATAATCTCAAACACCTAATTGCTTCAATGTTCATAGAATTTATTTTTCGTCGCAATATTTCTTCCACGTCTCTGTGGAAGTCCTTTTGGCACTTGACTGTTCTATTTGCTTTTATGGTCCACTTGACTGTTTTTTTTTTCCTTCGAAATTGTATGGATAATTAAATTTTACTTGTATTAACAGAAAATACAAGGCAGATGCTGAAGTTGCTGCCACATCACAATCTGATAGATCAATAAGTAAGGTAAATCTATAATATCGATAGAGGATTTATTCCAAAGTATCTGCCACATGCAGAAATGTCAATCTTTAAGAGCCATATTGCAGGGAGAGACCATACACCCATCATTAAGTATATGATTGCGATACTTTTAAAACAAAAAGTAATCTCAATAATATAATAGAAAAGCTCATGTGATTTCTTGTTTTCTCTTTCTATACTGTCATAAGGAACCAATACCCCAAACATGCTTTATATCTGGTCACTTACTAGAACTCCATAGAACTTCGTTCTCTTTCTCCCGAACATATTTCTGGTGTTTAGACTTGCTTGCTAGACAAGAAATTGCATGTTTCCTTATTTTGTTACCTCTCAAGCCTTTCGCGTTCAAAAGCCAAAGTTTTCATTTATTTCTCATGTTGCTTTATACTAGAAAATAAGCATATTTGCTAAAAATGATGATAGTAACTTGCAATTTATTATTTCTTAAACCAAGGGTACGGTAATGGCTCAACAGGACAGTCATATTGTTGGAGGAGAAAGTGATACTGAAAGAAAGCCAGAGTCAACACCTATAGCAAACAAACACCCACCAACTAGCTCCAAGCGATCTGGCTCAAAGGGCGAGGTATGTTTCCTAAACTTGGCTATGAATCTATATATAAACCAAATTGTGTAATCATAACTACTACCAAATACCCCTCATCCATCCAAAAGTCAATAAAATATAACATTTCTTAAACCAAGGGTACGGTAATGGCCCAACAGGAAAGTCATAATGTTGGAGGAGAAAGTGATACTGAGAGAAAGCCAGAGTCAACACCTTTAGCAAACAAACACCCACCAACTAGCTCCAAGCGATCTGGCTCAAAGGGCGAGGTATGTTTCATAAACTTGGCTACGAATCTATATATATAAACCGAATTGGGTAATCATAACTACTACCAAATACCCCTCATCCATCCAAAAGTCAATAAAATGGCAAGTATATCAAGTTTCAAACTCCTATTGTATTAAATTAGTTTCATTATATAACATTTTTCATAAAAAGAATGTGATAATTGTCTTATCCATGTTATTTCCTATCCCCGCATCATTGTCACTTTAGTATTGGGATGAAGAAATGAAAGTAGTTATCGAATGCAAGGTAAAATTTGAGTTTTTATGGAATATAGCTACCTACCTGTTAGCCTCATAACTAAATAGTTTCTGGTGTATTGCACTGGGATAAACCTTGATATTGCAAATTGATAGGGGTAGTAGACTAGATAGACTTATTTATTCAAATGCTTTCACAACAGGGAGCTGCACCCACAAAACTGACATCCAGACTGAACTTTTTGAAGGTGGCCCGAAATCAGATTGCAAATGAACTCCAAAACCTGGATAAAGGGCGAGACTCAAGTCGCTCATCACAAAATGTGGAAAAAGGAAAAGGATCTGAACGTCATCAATCACTTCCATCCCCCAATAGATTTGGAGGGTCTGAAGCTCTCTCTGTGCCAAACCCAGAAAAAGGTAAGGGATCAGAATCATCAGACAAAGGATCCAGCAAAGGAAAATCATCTCATCAAAGTTCATCAGAGAAACTGAAAAAATCAGATAGTCACCCAGCCCACCACTCCGACGGATGGAATCAACAACCAAAACACTTGGAAAGAGGAAAGTCAGAAGGCCATCATCAGACTTTTAATGTGGACAAAGGCCGGTGATTGTAAGGCCAATTAGTCTTCTTTTGTTCCAAAACAAGATCCACAAGCAGTCAGTGATTTTTGTTGTCCATGTTGGGATTTGCTTATGTCTTTCAACAATGTTTTGTGTGATTTATAAAATACAGTGAGAGGAAGCCCTCTTTGATAAGGTTGCCTCAAGAGCCCTTATTCAAACGAGAGAAGCATCACGTTTTCCCCCAAAAGCACCATGTGCAAGGCATACTTAAACCTTCCCATGACATAGGCCAAACTCTTTGTATCCTAGCATGCTGATTTTTACTAGCTCAGTGAGCAGCATGATGATTTTCATTTACATTATCGTATTTGTAACTGCAATAACGTTTGAGTTGTTTAGCATAAGCTGGTAAAGCATTATAGGCAGATAACCTTAGTCCAAATTCCTTTGTTCTAGCAAATTTTTAAATTCAGAACCTCATTATTATGTCTACATATAATCGGATTCAATGAATCTCTTAATTTGGATAGAACTCAGCTTTATCCATGACTCTTTCCAAAAAGAAAAAAGAATTTTTTTGTTGTTGTACAAACAATGATGACTTGCCCAATTTGGTGAGTCGCAACCTATTTAGTATTTTGTAGTGTGTGTATATATAACATGATAATATGAAAAATGTAGGCACACTCTTCGATGGATTAAAATTAATTAGGAATTATAAATACAATTATATTTAATAATTTATTATTATAATTTTATATTTTTTAATAAATTTTATGCAATAAAAAAGATGGGAATGTGCAAAAGTATATTTCTGGCATTCCTCCAAGCAAGAAATAGGCACTTAACACTAATATGGGTGATGTAAATTAATATATTTGATGAAATTGGAAGAAAAAAAATATAAATCTCAAGAAGGTAGTCCTCCAAGTTCCAAAACCTCAATAACTAATCCTAAATAAAAAAGAATCAAAGGTTACAAATGGTTCTGAATATGTATCCAAGCCAATAAAGAATGAATATGGAATAGGAAATAAAAATTCAAAACTCCTTGAGCAGTTTCCTGACTTGTTCGAGGGTGACAAAGAGAACAACAGTAAAAGGACCCTGCCTTGAGATTGTAGGGATGAAACCCTTATAAAGGGCAAGAGGTCCTTCAGCCCTAACAGTCTTGAGAGCACAATCCAAGGCCCCATTGTAAGCCCCAACCTTCATGTTCATAACCCTTGTCTTTATAACATCAATAGGGTTCGACGCAACAGAAGCCACAAAACCCGCCGCAAAACTCGCCGCCACGTGGGTCCCAAGCCCATCCTCCATCCACCCGTGTCCGAGGATACTTTCCTTAAACTCGTCGTACGAGGCCAACTGAGAAGCCGTCACGATCATCGCGCGGTTCACCGTAAGCGCTGACCCGCGCCACAGACTACCAACCCCTTCCTGCTTGCTCATGCGCCGCAGCGCGTCGAACACGCCCTTGTAGTTCCGCCGCTCCGCCGCCGGAGCCCGCCCGTCGGCCTGCATGTGCACCATGGCCACGTCGGCGGGGTTCCCCACGGCAGCGCCGATCCCACCGGCGACAAGGCCCGCCGTTATCTTTCTCGAGAGTGGCATGGTGCCCTGCTCGGGATCGGTCCATTGGCGCTTGAGCACGTCGTAGAGGCCCATGCGGGTGGTGGAGTAGAGCGTCTGGCGGAGCATAGTGGCGGATACGCCGGCGAAGAGCGCGGCGACGCCCTCAGATTGGACGATGCGGACGCCGAGGGAGATGGGGCCCGAGGGAGGCGGAGGCGGCATTAGAGTGGGCGCGTGAAGTGCAAACGCGGGACGGAGGGTGTGCGTTTCTTGAAGCTGCATGCGAACTTTGATGAGGTCGAGTGGGTGGGTGGTGCAACCTGCAACTATGGAAGCAACGCCACCTTCGAAAAACCCTTTAAGACTCATTTTGAGTGTAGTGTATGATTGAAAGTCGCAGAGAGAAAGAGAAAATAAAAAGTGTTTTTTTTTTATTTGGTGCAGAGTGTAAGAAGAGTTCGGAGATTTTTATAGTGTTTGGGTTATTAGTGCGCGTAAGAGAGTCAAAAACGAAGACTGAGAAAAACGCAGGCACAGTTGGACTCTTTCTTCTACACTTTGTCCAAATTTCATGGATACACTTGTTGACCATATATTGAAAAAATCAATGTCAAACATGTCCTCATTTATTATTTTATTTTACAAAAATTATATAACGAAAATAATTTTAGTGACATATATATCAATATTGCAAATAATAATTTGATACTTGATTATTAACTCATTATTGAAAATAATAAATAATTTTTTGTTGGCATAAATTTTTCGTTTTAAAAGCAATTCATTATTATAAAATAATAATATTAATATACATAAACAAATTAAAAAAAATAGTAGAAAAATGATAGAAATAAATAAGAGAAAACATAGAGTTATTGTTTTTTTAATAAATTTTATTAATTTATTAAACTCAATAACAAATATTAATTGTGGATTTTTTTTTTATATATATTAGCAATCTTTTATATTTTCTATTTAGGAGATAATCTAGTGATTTAAATAGTATCAATCAAATAAAATAATACATTTATAGAATGAATTGAGTTTGAAAATGATTAATAAAAATAGAATGAAAGAAAGAGGACAGAAAGTTTTATAAACTTAAATCTAAGTAATTTTTAGAAAGAAAAAGACAATTAAAATATTCTGAGAAAACGTAAACCTAAATAGTTATACTGATTCGAAATAATAATGCAAATGAAAAATGAAATTAATATAAAAAGAAAGAATAAATCTGATACGAAAATAAAAATATTTAAAAAAAATAGTAAAGAGATACACAAACAAATCAAATTTATAATTATTTCTTCATACGTTTAGGATTTAAGATATTTGAGTATTTTGAAACTTCAATTGAATACCTACTTTAATTAGACTAAATCCAATTGAACACCTACTTTCTTTAATTAGAGGAGAAGGTCAAATAATATTAATAACTTATATTAATTATAAAAATTTCATATTGAACGTAATAATTTTATAAAAAAGAAAAAATAACAAAGTTATTTATGTTTTTATATTTTAAGAAATATATATTGAGTTATTTTGACTAATATATTTATAATGCCAAATAATTTTGGATTAATAAACCATGTAAAAAGAACTTTTAATTTAATGGATAATTTTTAAAAATATATTTTTTAATTAAAAATTATTAAATGTCGTAATAATTAGTGTAAATTTTCATTTGATTTGTCTCCATATATGTGTATGCCATATGGTTAAAAAAAAACTTAAAAAAATCGATTTTCATTTAAAAAAAAATCTAGGAATGTATTCTTTGAGGTCTAAATTTTTATTTATAAGATTTGACTATATATTAACTTTTTAATTCAATTTTTTTAAAAGGGAAAAAGTAAAAGAAGGCATAAAAGAGAGAAATAACTAAATTCAAATAAAATAAAGAATGCATACTAATTTGAACTGGTTTTCGAGTGAATATATTAAACCAACCTAAACCTAAACCTAAAACTATGCATGATCACACACGTAATTTTGACATGCAACGCTACGCATTTAAAATGCAGAATTTTCTGAGAGAAAACCCTAAATAACGAATGGTGTAACTCAATTCTCGTTCTGCCAACCGTTTTGTTCTATCTAAGGAAATGTAGGGCAAATCCCCTCTCATATAATCCCTCCGAAGTTGCAATCAATAGTCACCACCTTCATTGCACAAAAATCTCTCTCATTGATAATGGAGTTTGTCGATCCAGCTACACATTGCTCCTAATAGATAGCTTCCAATTATTATATATTGGTGATCGACAAAAATCCATTATCAATCTGGGTAGCATTTTCAAGAAATGGAGGTGCAGCGGATGAGAGATTTGTTGAAGCTTTGGTCAGAGTTGAAAACTAACCATGTCGCCTTTGTCGGTGGAAACCACACAATCGCCAGATTTTGCACCCGCTAATACACCTTCTTCTGCCTTTCCCCTTTCTCTTTCCCCATCTTTTTCTTCTTCTACTTAAACTCATCATTATAGTTAATCTCTCACCCATTTTCCTTTAATCTTTCTATATACATCAATTTTCATCGTCTTTCTTCTCTTACATCATGAATTTCACACGTTATAGCTTGCCAGTTTTGGCATTCTTCACACTGGTTTCCTTCTTATTCATAATGAGATCACCCTTGCTGGAAAAAATCTCCTCCACCATTCCTGGTTCCCTTTACCAACTCAACTACGATTCTCTCGACACTAGCGAGGTTCTCTCACTTATATTCAGGAAATTGACCCGCCAAGGGCTCGTGGAGAAAACACAACAGAAACCGGTTGATGAATTCCCTGCTCTGGTTGCGCCGAGAAAGATGTGTGGTTACACGAGGGAGGCGAAGAAAGCGGCGTTGCAGCAACTGGAGGACGTGCTTCTGGAGCCGCCAAGAGCGGCTTCTGGGAAGTCACGAAAGTACTGGAAGCGCACGCGGTTCTTGCCGGATTTGATGGGTGATTCTTTGGAGAGCTACCCTCGGCACGTTTTCATCGACGTGGAGTTTTCGGAGAAAGAGGGAGGAAGTGGAAGGAAGTGGTTTATGGAGAACTACCCGACACGGAACAAAGAGTTCGAGATGTACGATGTGAAGACGATAACGGGAGAAATGCAGCAGAATGAAGATGTAGGGATGTCGGACTGGCTGATGAAGAATGTGAAGGAGGAAGAGTATGTGGTGATGAAAGCTGAGGCTGAAGTGGTGGAGGATATGATGAAGAGTAACTCCATTGGACTGGTGGACGAGCTTTTCCTGGAATGCAAGCCGAAGAGAGGTAGCAGAAGAGAGGACTCATCTCGAAGAGCCTATTGGGAGTGCTTGGCTTTGTATGGAAAGCTACGAGATGAGGGTGTGGCAGTGCACCAATGGTGGGGTTATTAGCTTTCAAACACTTTTCTAGTTTTCAAAATTCATACTTTCACCATGCTTAACCATTTCAGAGCATTTTTAAATATATCAAAAATGGTTTAATCGGTGACATCCTACTTTTTGTGACTTTTAACATCAATTCATGTGTACCCCTTCTTGGAAAAGTTCTATTACTAGTTAATGTAACATTCTTTATTATTCATATTAATAATTATTTCATCATTCTTTGCTTTTCTATTTACATTTTGCTGTAAAAGGATTATAAAAAGAAAAAGATTTGAATAACTGGGTACTGATACTGTTTTTATTGGGTAATGAAATAGTGTGTTTATTTGGCGTCATCTTTGCAGATGCGTGTGTCCAAAATACAAATAAAAACAAGGTGATCTGCTTTCACGGAAACGCTTGAATTCCGTGCATAAACTAAACAAAAAGATTCCAGTTATCACGGGTTGGCAATAAATAGTCTCATATTACCAAACTAAACAACATCCTTAATAATTCATCTTACATTATTAATTTCATCAAACATCATTACAATCATCAATTTGTCCCTCTTTAGGACAACGAATCAACGATGAATCTAAGATGATATGGTAGCACTCCTATTTCACATTCAATATATCTTCCAAAGGCAAGCTTATTCACCGTGGTCACACCCACACCATCACCTTTTTCAACACCATGAAAGATCCAAAAGTAGCTAGCTAAACAAGAAAAGCACCAGTACAATAAAAAACAAACTAGTTACAAACCTCACGGGCTATGCCAACCTTATTATTCACGGTATCAAACAAAATTCTAAGATTCTGTTGCTGAAAGTTCGCAATCACATTCAACACCGAGTTCACATTATCCGGCGCCGCGGCCATCGCAAGACAAGCTAGCGACCCCGAACTGCTATGAATCAAGCTGTTCTCCAATGGCAGCTTCAGGTCCAATCCCTCCAAGTGAAGGGTAATTACCGGTGCCAGTGTTTCATACGTCTTCACAAAACACGTGTCGAAAGCGCCAAGGCTCGAGAACGTACCTCCCACCTGGTTCCTGAACTCGTCCCTCACCGCATTGTACACGGGCTCCACAAACCGGGTTATCACCGTGCCCGAATCAATTACGGTTCCGGCTCCGGTAGTCGGGTTAAACTCGAGATACTCGCTGGGGAAAGGCACGAGGACTCGTCCCACGCTGATTCCGGTGAAGTTCACGTAGTAGAGAGAAGGCCGGTGGGGGTTGCGTAGAAGCGGGGTGGTCCGGATGCTCTTGGGCTGGCCCACGGACCCGAGTTTGAGCGACCCGGAGAAGTAGTACGATTTGAAGCTGGGGAGGCAGTAGGAGAATACACCGGAGTAGTTTGTCCCGGACTGGGAGAGAAGCGACAATGGGCCGCGGCCCAGGCCTAAAAGCCCTTGGGCCGGAACTGTGGCCCCGGAGATGGCGTTGACACAGCCGAAGGAGTAGCTGGGGATAACATCAGTGGCTAATCTGAGGGAGTCTTGGACGAGTGTGGCGGAGAAAGAGGAGCCGGCGTAGGATTGGTTGAAGGAGCACGCGCCGGTTCCTGTGGCGGGGCAGGAAAGCCCGCGGACCTGACTGCACTGAGGGACGGAGCAGTCCAATGGGCCGTAGCTGGTGGAGGTTTTGGGGGAGTAGGTGGTGTCGGAGCAGCCCGTGCAGCCTGAGCATGGAACGAAGGCCTCGTCGGTGCTGGTGTCCAAAACCATGAACAAAAGTTGACCAGGGGTTCCGATTTTGACCCTGACCACGTAGTTACCGATGTTGAAGGCTTGGCCGGAAGCGATTGGGGCAGTGGAGACAGTCTTCTGTCCCAATAAGGTGGACAAGTACTTGAACCGAAGTGGGTCTTTTGCGGCCATGTTTACAATTCTGGTGTCCCACGACTCTGCCTTGGGTGGCTTGAACGGTGAGCATTTGCTGTAGATGGGAATCACGTTGAGGTCCGAGTCATCCGGTTGAGAGGCACAAGGGTCAATGGCATTGCCCCTCATCAAGCAAATTACAGACACAAATAAGACAATGGCCAACTTAGCGTCCATTGTTGGTGACTGTGGATGTGGGTGGAGGATGTAATAGAAGGAAGAAGGTAGCTACTGCTACTAATAGTGGCTATTTATAATGGTTGGTGTGCATGCATGGCGAGGCGCGAGGCAATTAATATAGGCACGGGAGCAAGAGGTCGTTGTAAATTTACATAAACATCCTTGGGATTGGAAATTGAATTATTGGGGTGTTGTATTTTACTGTTCTATGATGCAACTTGAGTTGGCTTCTAGGCATGTTTATGGAAGGAAACGTTAAGAAATAAAACACAGTGCACAGGTTTGATTTTGAATACCAATATAGAAGAGAGGGTACACCAAACAAAAAGGCGTTTGATCATTGGAGTGAAGCAAGAGGACAAAGTTGTGGTTCAGGCATATTTGGAGTTGAGTGCATCGATGCCCAGTGTTACAGAACGCTGCTGTTTCTCTAGGTCTCGATCGTTTTTAGTCTTGGTACGTAGCAGCAGACACTGCTGTTAACTAACACTGTTGAAATTATTGGACCTTTAAATTTGTATCCATTGCCATTGTAATTTAGTGATTTAAGAATCATGAGTGAAGGGATAGCAAATTTCCTTTGCAATTGCGATATTTAGTGATGAAGCTAAACTTTTTTGAGAAGGTGGAGTGTGAAAGGATAAGGGTTATAGAGCTAGAAAGAAAGTGCTCGTGATTAGAATAATTGGCTGGGATTAGAAATTGACAGTGCTGGACATTTTGTCCGAACATGGATATTGCACGAGATGCGGTCGGTCACGGGCACTGGAAGACTCTTTTGCTCAAATCTCATGCATGCATGGCCCCTCATTTACACTTTTGCATTATCAGTAATCTACTTAAGAATAATATTTCATTAACTACACCACTGCATTGAATAAATAACTAATCTTTTGCTTCTAAAAAATAAACAAATAAAGCAAGTTGCTGAACAGTACTTGTACCTCTAATTCATCTTCTTCTGTTCCATAGGTACGTATAAAAAATGTTCCTTGCCTGTTTCCATGGCTCCGTGTTCAACGAAATAGGTACACATTGAGTTAAACTTGCACAAAACTGGTGAGCTTAATGTAAGGAACTAGGAATCCAAGGGAGACTAATTTTACTTCTTTGTTTTTTTTTCCATCAGTAAAAGTCACTAAAGGCCCACTGAAACTTCAACGTTTGTTACATTCTGCAAAAATATTCTTCCACAGTTCACGAGTTTGTATGTCATAGCTCTGTAGTATTAATTTCCCATAGTGAGTTAAAATGGTGTTGCTGATAATTTAGTTATATATAAAATTATTACTCCAAAAAATTCAAAAATAGATAATAATACTTAAATGAAAAAACATGTGAAGTGGTAAGTTTAATACAAATGACAAATGAATAAAAAAAGAAAGTGAATAAAATGACAGAGAATAGAAGCAGGATGCTAGTGGAGATTAGGTAAGACCATAAATGGCTGCAAGTAAAAACAAAAAGTAGTTTGCAGAAGTACAGGCTAAAAAATAACAGAGACAGCACATAAGGGAGAAAAATGAAAAATTGTAAGTGAAAAAAGAGTATGATATATTGGGCTTTTTTCTTGGGCACTTTCTGTACAGGCCCAGTAATTACCCTATCACACTCTTTGCTTTTTGCCCCATTCATGTCTCGGGTTATGTTATTTTTTACAACCCCATACAATACATCTGGCACTTTTTTTTTTTTTACGTTTGCAACAAATATTTTGGAATGTAAAAAGAAATACAAAATTATTTTTTTCAGACAATTTTACCTTAATCGATTATCTTTTTGATGTTGTTTCCTTTGAAATTTGAACGTGTAATGAAAAAAGAGAGTATTATCTAGATTAAGAGATATAAAAAAAAAAGTAATTAACTCTCTTCTCTTCTCTCAATTGTTAAGAGATATTAAATAATATTTATAGTAAATTATGTATGAGCTTTGAACATTTTTTTTATTTCAATACATAAATTGATAATCATATATTTTAATGTTTGAATACAATAAAAATAAATTAATTTATTAGATCAAGAGTACTATAAACAAATATGTTCTTTATTTTAAAAATAAAATAAAATTAGATATTACTATAAAAAATTTACATACAATATTGTTTCGAAATCTCAGAAAAAAATGCAGTAATTATATAGATGTGTTTAATATTGTTTATATGTAAATTAAAGAAACCTAATAACTTAAAAGATCATAGAAAGAAAGAGTCATAGGTTGAATTCGTACTTCTAACACTTTTATCATGTTATAAATGTTTGATTTAAAAAAAAAAAATGTTTGATACGAATAAAATATTAAGTATAACTTTTAAAGTCCAAATGGTAGAAAAAAAATCTTAATGAAATTAAAAAATACATTAATTTCTTTAAATTGAAGAGAAAAAAAATATAATCACACTTTATAACTTGAATTATAATCCTAATTGGGTTATTAATTACCATTTTGCTGTCAGGTTCTCATTTGTCTGGAACCTAAAAGTTGGAAAGGCATGCATGATGACGCTATAATATTGATGATTAAAAAATATCTAACATCAGTTATAGAATTTTATTATTTTTTAATTCCATTAATTAAAGCCTTAAAGGCACTATTTAAAGAATTAATAATAAAAATACGTTCAAGATGCATAGAAATTATGATAAAATATATTTTAATAATTAATTATACCGTCATGGGTTATTTATTGTGATGGGTTTGCTCTTGGTTTTAATTTATTTATTGATATAAACGGAAAGAAAATTGAATAAAAAATGGAAGATATTATGAAAAAAGTGGTAAAATTTCTTATGAATAAAGTAAAGTATCCTTTGGATAGAATGAAAAGGCATGTTTGGGGGAGTAGCACCGACCGAGAGCTATAAGGTGATAATAACTTGCAAAATGGTTAATTCCGTAGAATCTCATCCACCAAAAGCAAGAATTAGAATGAAGCCATTTTTACGACCATCATCCTGGGCCCACCTTCACCGTCTCATACTCCAATCCCGAACCACCACAATCAATCAAAGCCCCACCCACCTTCACGTGCCTTCCGAATCCGAACCCCAACCCAAACCCAAACCCAAACCGTTTCGAGATTCGGGATCGGAACCAAGGAATAAATAGTGTTGGGGATTTGAGATGACGACGAATCCAACGAACCAACGAAGAATTCACGCTTTCCAACAACCAAATTCCTTTCCCTCGACAAACCATCAATATCAATATTTAATTAAAATAAATTAAATTAAATTGTTTTTTTTTTCTCATTTACCGCGTTTTCTTTCATCTCTTTCTTCCTTCCCTACAAACTTTTTCTCGATCCCAACCTAACAAAACAACAAAACCACCACTAGACTCTCACTTCCGCTCGTCGTTTTCAATTTCCAGTGCCATCTCCACTTTCTTTGCCACTCTGATCCACGTACATTTCCAACTCACGGATTCCACTTTCCTCGTTAATCTCACCATCACGGGTTCCCGCGTTTCCCTCACCCTCCAATCCTTGGGGTTCGGTTCAGGGTTTCTTGGGGCTTTCCGCGTAGTTGTTGGACCAATCTATGTGTGGTCGTCATAGTAGCTGCGTAGGGTTTTTGCTGCCGCTGGATGTGTGTGGGGTGCAGGATAAATGCGCGTCACCGGGGATCTAGGGTTTTCGAGCCTGGTCCTTCTGGTGGTTTGTCTGTTGGTGCCGCTGATCGGCCTTGTAATTGGCCGTAGATGGCAGGTTTCCGAGACTAAGAAGGAGGAGATCAGGAGGCTTTTGGTTTTGGCCGCGGAGGAAACTGCTAGGGCCGAGAAAGAAGCGTTCTATGTGTACGGCACGTCGGTTTCTGCCGCTCCGAGCAATCAATGCGCTGTATGCTATTTCCCCGCCACCGCGCGCTGCGCTCAGTGCAAATTGGTTCGCTACTGGTGTGTTTTGAAATTTTGGTGAATAATTTAAGTAGGAGTGTTATTTTTAATGTGGCATGGGCTGTGGATGTTTGTAGGGTACATTTATTGAGAATCCGACAAGTTGCTTTGCAGTACATTTATTAATTGGTGTTGGGAACTGGGAATATGATTTTGATCTCGATTTTGGGGGTGCTTCTCTTGTGGTTTCTAAAACAAACTCCACATTATGTTAAATTTGTGTTTACTTCTTGTTATTATATGCCACAAAGATAATATACGGAATGTATGTCTTTTTAGTAAAGTACCATCCTAGAGGAGCTTTATACAAGTTCAGCTCATTCTTCGACATAATTAACGACCGTGAGATAATGAGATCACTTATATGTTCCTCTCTGCGAGTTGGTGGGTGGAAATAAGATCAGGCAGCAGGTTTTGTAGGAGCTTTAAATTGTAGTTTGACATGTTTATTATGTAGAAACCTTTAGGAAGAGAAGATGTGTTTTAAATATTTCTTTTTTCTTTAGTTGGGAGAATATTACGATGTAGTTTGATTTTTGCTTTCTCGACCCGTTTATACCCTATTTTGAATGATCTAGCTGACTGACATTCTGTATTACCATGGTTCTAATTCATTGTTTTGCGTCTGCATATTTCTCTGTCTTCCAAGTTCCAATTTATAGTATTGCATGTTTGGTTTGATGTGTTTCAGTTCTTTTGAGTGCCAAACTGTTCATTGGCGTCAAGGTCACAAGTTAGAATGCCGTCCTCCCAGCACAATCCAATGGAGTGATGATGTAACTAGTGATCTTGGCAGCAAGGTTGTGGAGCAAGGTTACTCTGGAATCTGTGGTGAGAAGTTGGAAAGTGAAAGCACAGAATGTAAATCAGCCTTTGAAAAGCCTCCAATTTCTGATATCGGCTTGTCTCCAAAAGTTTCATCTGGGAAGGATGAAAATATCAGATTTGAGTCCCTTGCAGAGGGAAATATAACAGATTCTAATTCAGAATTGTCCAGTAACTCATTTTCTGGATTCTCAGCTTCCACGGGTTCCACTGATTCATCTGATGATTCCTCTGTCTGTGAGAGTATCATTTCAAATGAGCATGACAGATCAGAGGGACATATTTTTGTTGATTCCAACCTTGACATTCCTGACAACACTAACGATAATAACATGGGTGTAACCACGTCGGCTTCACCAAAGTTTGCTACGTTGGTTGATTCAATAGATGGTTTTTCTGCAATGCATAAATTAAATCATATCGGACTTGGTTTTAGTAAAGAAGAGAGTAAGTTTGCATCAAATGGTAATTCAGGTTCATGTATGTGTAAGGAGAAAACAATTGAGCCTTCTACAGTGTTTTCTGGATTCTGGGATAAAGCACTTGATGGGATTAAAGATGATTCTAAGAATGACACTCATCCATCCTATTCTGATGAATCCATGAGCAAAAGGACTGTTTCTGAATCTTCATTTCACTTTTCATTCAGTACCATGCCTCCTTCACATGTACAAGATAATGCTTTTCCAAACCGTATTGGGTCTGCTAATGACAACGTGAATTCTTCAAAGGGAAGTAACTTCTCATTCTCCAATAGCAAAGTTTCCAATGTTAGGAGTTATGTTACTCCAAGTGGTTCTGAATCTGATCAATTGGATTCTAAAGATAGCTCTAGGCCACCTTTATCATCTTTCTGCCATCAGTCCTCCAGTGTTGGCAAAGATTCAGTTTGTGCAGAGGCTTTGAGCATCCATAACTTGCAATCGACTGGCTCTATGGTATCAAATCAAGTTTTGCACAACCGTGGCAGCACCTTCAAATCCACTGAGATTAGATACCTGAAGCATGAACATGCTGATTCTAATTTAGCTTCTGGAACTAAAGAGCATTCTCATACCAGTACAAAACATGGGAATAATGACATTGAATTTGGCACTCGAGCTGTCACTTCCTCTCATGTTGCTAGCTTTTCAGCAAATTCTAAGCGTGGCCTAAAAACTTCTGTTTTGAAAGTTGTTGATCAGTTTAGAGGATCAAATATGTCAAAACACTTTCAGTTAGCTGTTGGGAGTGATATTGGTGAAAGACACAATGACAAGGTTCTTCTAGAACATATCTTTTTGCATTCTTCTTCTGTGCTTTGAAGTATTATTACCTTACATTTATAGTTTGTGCAGGGTTTTTTTCCTTATGAATTGTTTGTCAAGCTTTATAACTCAAACAAGGTGGAGTTATGCCCTTTTGGCCTTATAAATTGTGGAAACAGGTAATTTCAAATTATTTATGATAAATATGTTAAAAGATAAGTGGTTCCTCTTATATGTCAATTTATATGTTTGCAATATAATTTTGTGGGGTGTATTATTGTTTCCTTGCCTTGCTGATAAGGATCATGTATTTTACCTAATTATTAAATGATCAATGTGAACAGTTAGTTTGTTCAACCTGTGTAGAATCAATTGCTCCTCGATTGTGCTGTGTAAGATTCACATTTTAGTTTTTTTTTTAACTTTGCAGTTGTTATGCTAATGCTGTACTTCAGTGCTTAGCATTTACACCACCTCTGACTGCTTATTTGCTTCAAGGATTACATTCTAAATCATGTACGTATGCAATCAGAGATTCCATCATGGAATCACACCTATACTGTTTATTGAATACTGTGTTGTTAGTTGTAACTGTTTCTGTAGGTTAAATATCTCCTATGTAAATTTTAGGTGCAAATAAAAAATGGTGTTTCACTTGTGAATTTGAAAGATTGATTTTGAAGTCAAAGGACACAAAATCTTCAGTGTCTCCTATAAGCATAATCTCTCATTTACAGAATATTGGGAGTCAGCTTAGTAATGGGAGAGAAGAAGATGCACATGAATTTCTTAGGTATTTTTACACCTTTTAATTCATGTATTATAAGCTTGAGTATTGTTTTGTAATTCATTTTTAAATGAATCATGACACTTGACAGGCATGTTATTGACACAATGCAATCTGTTTGCCTTATGGAAGCTGGGGTTAATGCATCAGGCTCCACAGAAGAGGACACTACTTTAATGGGTCTAACATTTGGAGGTTACCTTCGATCAAAGGTAATTTTATATTTCTATATGGAAGAGTAATTCACACTATCTTTATGTTTCTCCTTTTTCCCTAATAATACAGTGTTGGCATGTTTATGTTGATAATTTTATTATTATTGTGATTATACCATCTGCTTCTTGGAGGTAAAAAGGACAAATGAACATTTGCCTCTTTTGGCAGATAAAATGCATAGAATGTGTAGGGAAGTCTGAACATGTTTATGAAGTAGATAATTCCATTATTATTGTCATTATAATCTGCTGATTGGAAGTAAAAGATACAATGAACATTCTCCTCATTTGGCAGATAAAATGTATGAAATGTGGAGGGAAGTCTGAGCGTCAAGAAAGGATGATGGATCTGACTGTTGAGATCGAAGGGGATATAACAACCCTGGTGGAGGCCCTTCAACGGTTTACAAGCCCTGAGACTCTGGATGGGGAAAACAAGTACCACTGTGTCAGGTTGGTTGGTTTCTTGGGTGCCTTTTTTTATACACTGAAAATAAAAGATCTTTTTTGGGTGCCTTTTGATCATTATCTTCGTAGGGAGTGTTGAGGGACTAAAGAATTTGTTAACGTAGATTAAATAAAAGGGAATATGAAGTTTTCAAAAACTATCTTCTAAATTCTAGTAACAGCCTTACAGGTCTAGCTGTTTGATGGCATTAAACTGGGTTTAATAGGATTATGTAGATCTGTTGCTGTGACATTGGGCCAGTTTGGAAAGTTTTATCATCAGCACTTATAGGTTAAAAAAAAAGAAACACTCAAATAAGTTTCTTTATAAACTAAAGTTTACTTCTTGATGAGTTGAAAGTCATCTTTTAGATAAGTTAATATGAAAAAACTCATTTTATTTTTCTTTCTTATTTTCTTTTCTTAAAAAGTGTTTATGGTGAAACTTTTTCAATTAAGCCTGTCAAATTACGATAGGAGATGTTAGGTCTGACTACGTAGTAGGTCTAGGATGTCTCTTTTCAAAGGGGAAGAACAGCCCCACCCCCAAAAAATGGCTCTTAATTTTTATCATCTTTTTGTGTGCTATTATGAATTGAATTTTGAAAGTTAATTCTGTTTCCTCTTAAGATCACGTTGATATTATTACTAACAGATGTTGCGTAATTAGGGAAAATATTTAGGCATGTGCCAAATCCCAAGTGTTAGAATGGCTTGTGCATGACCTACCTTTGTTGAGCTTATATCATATGGACCCTAGGTCATTAGCAGTGGGCAAGTGTTTTGAGTGATCTTCAGTTAAAACAGAATTTGAAAATTAATGCTTATGATTTTGGTTTAAATATTTTCTCTGACGGATTCATTGATTAATGCTTTATTTTTCTTTGATTTTGTCTTGGAATAGAAGAAGCATTGCACAATCCTAATGTCACAAGTTTACAGCCTGTGCCATAATGATTGATATGCAAGATAATCCGTCAAATCAACCTTGTAAAGCTGTATTTTATTGTGGCCACCAAGTTATGACACTAGATTTTTACAAAATTATGATTTATAACAGACATAAAAATGATTTCGTCTCTCCTGTCATTGTTTGTTCCTTCGGTGTGCAAGTACTTTCTTATTTTGGATTTTAGATGTTGGAATTTTGTTTGGAGTACTAGTACTCAAATGGTTTTCCTTATTGTTAATAAACTATTTCCATTTTAAGATGTAAATCTTATGAGAAGGCCAAGAAGAAGCTGACAGTTTCAGAGGCACCCAATGTTCTTACAGTTGCATTAAAGAGATTTCAGGTATTTCATGTATTCAATTCAAAGAAAATGTTGTTTACCTGCTTTCTATGCCAGCCTGTATGCAGAGTTTTCCTTAGTTGTTACATCTGTATTGCAGTCTGGGAAATTTGGGAAGCTCAACAAGCCTATTCAATTTCCTGAAATACTTAACTTGGCACCTTTCATGAGTGGGACTAGTGATAAATCACCCATATACAGATTGTATGGGGTAGTTGTTCACTTAGATGTCATGAATGCTGCTTATTCGGGTCACTACGTGTGCTATGTGAAGAATATCCAAAACAGGTGGTTCAAGGTTGATGACAGTGTGGTAAGTCCCTAGTTTTGCGTTTGTTCCCAATCCTTAAGATCAATTCACTTTTCCAAAATGTACTTTTATAGGTATGCTTTTCTTAATTAGTAGTCCATGGTCCTTCCTGTTTAATAAACTGAATCTGTGATAGAACTGGATTAGACTAGGGGAAAGAAATGGAAAGCATTTGATAGAAATCTCTCCCTCTTGATCTGGATTGAAGACTAGAGATACTAGAGATGAGATGTGAATACTGACTCCTCCAGGTGTCTGAGAGACCTGGACTCCCTCCCAACTACATTTAAAAACTGAAGATGCTCTCTACTCCCCCTTTTCCTCCTTGTTATATACCCTATTATCCTTTGGGTTACTTTTCTACCCACTAATTGACAGTCTAACTGTAGGACTAACAAACTACAGTTTTCTAATAATACTAAAATCATAACAGATGCTGTTAATTTCTATTGCTAATTAATTCAAGCCTACTGAGTTAGTGAACAATGTAAAACCGAAATTTATGAGGAATGGTTTATAAATTGCAAATATAAAAATTAAAAAAAATCAGGGATTTAAATAGGCACACTATAGCGAGCCACTATGGAGGGTGTTGTAGTCGAGATGTTAAGAGTATATTTGGGAAAATATTGAATTTCCCCATTTCAGTTGTTTTCCTAGATATTTCGGCTGTTTATTAAAAAATAATCTTGTTTGGACCAATCAGCTTGAATTCCAAAATAGTTTTTCTCTTTCTAAAATGTAATCTATTTTGTTGCATCTTTGGAGTCCAACTGTTTTCTTAAATTGAGACAACTTATTTTACTTTTGAAAGTGTAATTCGTGAACTACCCATGCATTTGAATAATATATCATGGAATGGTAGACAAATGACAAAGGTTGTACAAGAGGCCCTGCTAGCCAATTTCCTTCCAAAATCATTTTGTTCTGGGATGAAAGTACTGTCGAATTCGGTAGATGAATGTGTCCTCAATTCACTGTTGTTTTACTTAACAAAAGGAAATGTACAGACATTTTGTGGTTTTCACTTGTATTTGACTTGGTTTAACCATCTGCTGCCGTATGTATGTCTTGCAGGTGACGGCTGTTGAATTGGAGAGAGTCTTGACTAAAGGAGCATATTTGCTTTTATATGCAAGGTAACCCAGCTTTTTTTCTTAGGTCTGGCCAGGGGAGGGAGACTGATTGAACCAGTCAGTTTTAAAACATTGATGGGTGGCTTCAATGTCCTTTTAACTACATTTTCTTTTGTTAGCTTCTCTGATTATCTGAATCACGTTGTAGGTGCTCACCAAGGTCCCCAAGATTAATTAGGAACAGAATACTATCCTCAGATTCAAGAACTAAAGTTAGTGAGAAGACTCTTGCAACGAAAGCAAGATATATATCTACAAATTCTGGTGTTGCTGAACATGTCAATAGTTCCATCTCTCCAGATGGCTCACTGGGCTTGGATTCTTTCTATTCGAAGTTTCACCACCTGAAAAAGATTTTAGAGGAAGACTCGGCAAGTGATAATTCATCCCTCATTAGCAGCAATTCTGATGAAGGTTCTTGCAGTACAGATAGTACCCGTGATTCCACAAGTACAGATGACTTCACTGATTACCTTTTTGGTGATTCAGGAAATGGATGGAATAGTGTGTGGAGGAATTCAGATTCTGATACATCCTCATCCTCCTCATCTTCCCCCTTAAACTCTCGACATTCGCCCCTATCTGATATGGACAGATATGATTCAGTTTCTCCTGATGCAGCTGGTTTGTGCATTCCCACACGCTCATGTGCGGAGAAAGACGGTCCTGCATACAGGAATGGAGTGGTGGATGTTGAAAGGAGAGGGAGAGGGGTAGGAGTTTCTTGTTTGCATTCTAACAGAACTTCACAGCATAAAGATTTGGATAGTGGTAGGTTAAGTAGTAACAGTAGTAGTAATAGTAGGAAGGAGACTGACTCTTTTCTGAAAGTAGGATCTAACCATTGTAATGATAGAGACTGTGGTGTATTATGTAGAAAGTCAATAACGGATTAAAATTTTAGTAAAAGGGAGCTCCGAGAGTTTGGATCAGTAAATAAAAGTGAGGAAAGGAAAAATTAGCAGCCACATCAGTCTCCCAATAACTTAACTAGGTCTAGATATAGATTGCTGAACTTTGTTATAAAAGTTCACTGGAATTTATTCTATTATTTTAATTAGGGATTCTTGAAATAAAGGAAAGTAATATATGATTTTTCCTATACTTGCATTTATTTATAATTGTTTTTTTTTTGTCTAATGAAGCCATTACGCAAAGACTAAATATTCAATTTGTATTTTTTTTATACCTGCATTGAATTCGTATGAATAATAACTGACTTAATAATTCGTTGAGTGTAACCTTTTAACTAAATTGTCTTGTGAATATCTTTAAGCAAATGCTAGCAAATTATTAAAATTTTATAGATAATTTAAAATAAAAATTATTAAAGAATTAAAAAAACCAAATTATAATTATGAAACTAAAAGTATACAAGTATTTAATTTTATGTTTTTAAATCTGAAATCTGTCATCCTTTAGAAATGATAGTTAATTAATTTTGCATAAAATATAGAAAGAAATAGGTTATAAATGATATGATAGAAAATTAAAATAGTATAATAAAACATTATTATATGAAAAAGTATATTTCAACTAATTAATTATATTTTGGTTCTACCAGCTTCACTTGACTAGAATCAAAAGTGCTGTTAAATTCCCCCATGAATTTGAAATCTCCAATTATTATCGGGCCATGTCCAATGCAATTCGCCCAATCCCTAAACTGTTCACACCTCTTATTACTCTTACAATATTTCTTTTATAATATGTTTTTAAGAGAAAAAAACTTGTTTATAAACTAAAATTAATTTATGTATATATTAAAAATAAAAATTTTAAAAATGTAATAAATTATATAATTCGTATATAATTTTAAAATATAAAAGAATTTATTTAAACTTTTTTTTTTTATAAAAAAAAAGTGTTGAATCTAACTCTAATTATTAAGTAATTAATGCTATTGGATAGGATAATTGAAATAATTTATCCACAATTAATTATTATTTCCCCTATTTCTTTATAATTATTTCTTTTATAAATTTTTTTCTACTTATTTGTTATTTTTTAATTTTAAGACTGTATTAATTATTTTTAAATTTTAAGACTGTATTAATTATTTTTAAATTTTAAGACTGTATTAATTATAAAGTTTTTGAATTTGAAGAATATATTTTTATGAGTAAATTGTCATTTCTAAGAATTATCATTCTATAAGATTTTTTAATTTTTTTATTAAACATAAGACATTTTTTATTTATATATTACTTCAATTTCTCTCTCATTTTTCCTCATTTTTTAGCAACTGTCTGCTACAATTTTGATAAAAGAAAAAAGTTTGTGTAGTGTGATTATCAGTTGATTGTGCAGTTGAATTATATTAATAATATTTTTTTAAATAAAAAAAAATTTGCAAAACTAGAGTTGGGATCCAGAGGCTTCTAATTTCAAATCGATGTGATATCTTAACAAATTATTGTATCCATTTCACGTCTACATCACGCATTTTTCTAAAATTATTAATAACTTTTAATAACTTTCGTCAAAATCATATACTGTGATTGTTTTTCCAATCACTTTTAAATCAAATGATGATAAAATATTGAGTCAAATTGATTTTTAAGATTTCAAATTAACTATGCTATAACTCCATAAAATCATGCATAAAAAAAGAAGAAATTCATAGTTGATACTGTTTTAGAGTAAATTAGTTTGGTTGGAGAGTATGTGACAAATTGTAGAGTTAAATGCTTAAAAAATAACTAGTTCAGTAAAAATAAGACTTAATCATAGAAAATAAATGAAGAATAAAAAAGAATTTTGTTGTTGAAGAGAAAATAATGTTGGCTTAAGAACTTGTGATTTCTTGTTGTGTTGTGAATTTGTAAAGAGTGAAGGGTGAAGAGTGAAGAGTGAAGGGTGGAGCAGTGGTGGCCTACGCCTGTACTTTCCAGAACTTCATCTGCCATGCATTATCCATTAATAACAACCAATGCACATCACATTCTCTGTCCCACCCACATCAACATCATTTTCATCCTTCAAATCTTACACATTTCTTATCAACTTACTTACAAATCAATTCACTGCACATTATTTATGTAACTCTAACTTAACCAATTTAAGAGTTACCAAAACAGGGTCTTCTTAATCTCCTCCTTTTTATTTTCCACCTAATTTGGCAATAAAGAGAGAAGAAAACTTGAAGATGAAGTCTATTCAATCTTGAAATGGACACTAAGGAGGAGACAACAATTGAAGCGTGTCCCTCTTTATTTCCTTTCCCTGTTTTAGGTTCCACAATTCCATCCATTCACATTATTGCATGTTCATTTGTTTGCTACAAACAGAACTCAATCATGCTTCCTGAGATAAAGCCAAATAAATGTCTCAGTAATTTCATGGCTGCATCTAGTTATTTCTCTTCTCTTTTTTCTTAGGCGTGCATTACTTTTCCTATCCAACTTGTGTTCCTTCTTGCCCCAAAGGAAAAAGAGAAACAACAACAACAAAAAACCCTAATTATTATAGTTAAGAAACGAATCATACTTACATAACAATAGAGCAAAAAGACATGCATGCAATCAATATCTTGAACACAGAGTGCAGAAAGATAAAAATAAAAAGAAAAATGGATTCTTTGAGTGAGATATGTTAGAGAAACTAGAAATGCTACACAAATATTTTCTAACACAATTTTTTTGGATATATTTTTGTAGAACTTATCTTTTACTCCACAACTTAATTTTCTCTGCATCCCCACAGAAACTCTAAAAAAACTATCTGGGAGGAGAGTTATGTCAAATAAAGCAGTAACAGAGGGACAAGTTGAAATAATAAAATCTTAAACTTGTATTGTGTAACTCCTCTTAATCATGTCATAGCTTTCAATTTACCTTTTCGGCTCAAAGATGTTCTTGTTCTTGTTTTTGTTGCGGCTAACAGAGTTCACATTACAATTTCGGCTTACATTGTATAATCTTTAATTCAGTGCATGGATTAGGATTTGTAAACTTTATTCAAATATTTTTATAAAATTTATTTTGATTTAAAAGCAAGTAAAGCTAATTGTATTTATTTTTTATATAAATTTATAAAATTATAGTTATCTTTTTACTTAGTTGTATAAAATTAAAATAAGGAAACTAGAAATATGCAACTGAGTAAAAATAAATACAATATATTTGAATTTATATAATTTTTTTATAAAATTTATATTATACTATAATATTTATGCTTTTTTTTACTTAGTTATATTTCTATTTTCCTTATGTTTTTTTTTTATCTCTAATTTTAATTATTCACATTAATGATGATGAATATTTTAATGAATTTTGTTTATTTTAGCATTTACAATATTAAGTTATATATATTATAATAAGAGTTGAAAAAATAGTTATTTTGTTGAATAGAATAGTTGCTAATTAAATAATTAATTTAGTCCATAAAATTATTTTTTGCTGTCTCTTTAACCACTTGATTTACTGAAATTAGAAATAGGTTCTTAGATTAATTTGTATTATTCAAATAACATATTTTCTTTAACAAAAATATATGACATTTAATGTGTGGCACCATGTCATACTCATAAACACATGTTTTTCAGTAATTTCATGTAACTCGTGGTATATGAATTCCTAAAATTACAATAAAATATTACTTTAGTTCTAAAAATAATAATAACTTTTATTTTAGTCTTTGAAATTGTAAAAAGCATAAAAAAAAATTTCACTTTGATTTTTTTCTCTTCAAAACAAAATTGAGTCTGAAGCATATGGAGATCTGGTACGAAGCATGACTTTCAATTTAATTTCAATGCTATATTTATTTCCACCATCATCTTCTATAACACACTGCATTAAAGGAAGCACAGGGAAACAGAGAAGAAGAACACATGAAAATTAATGAAGATAGCCTTACAAATAGTCCTTAAATTATTGAAATATATCATTATTTCTTAACTGGAATTAATCCATAAAATAACTTTTCTATTTTTATAAGATTAAGAATTTACGAGGTTGATTCTATCTATTATAGTTGGTAGTGAATAATAGCATTATTGATGTAAATAATTTATATGTGAAAGCTTGGTTTGACTTGACCAAGTTGTGGATTTGTTCAAATATGCTTTTTTATTAGTCAAAAAAAGGAAAAGAAAAAGAAAAACTGCAGGCACGTATTGTCTAGTCATGGCAAGATAAGCTCTGCCTCACCACTGCAATCACCGCAATCACTGTCCCCATCATATTTATTTATTCATCTCTCCATTCAACATCTTCAACATTTCACTACCTTCACTGTTTCTAAATTACTTCACAAAACACTATCTCTTTTCATTTCATAAATTATGCAGTTCATGCTGCATCTCAGAACCACAAATTCATCAACAAGGAAATTTGCTACGAATCCAACTTGTGTTTAAGTTATATATTTCACTTTGTTTTCCTTTTAAAGATATATATTCTCAATGTCGGTGAGTATTGTTCCCCAAACACGAGATAAGTTTGTTGGCATGCATTGTTTAGTTTAGTTTTTCTATATGCAGCATGGAGATGGAGGATTACATGCATGCATGGAAACAAACAAAGACTAGTCATTATTAGAAGACAAAGAAATCGTACTCTCACAAAAATAAAGGCCAAAGCCAAAGATGGAGGCCATAAATCGATAAGATGCATGTGCACAAATTATGGGAGAACAAAATCAATAAATATCTATAATATTTGGCCTTCCACATTGGATAATATTCATATCTCCATCACCCACCCACGATGAAAAAAAGAACCTTTCTTCCTTCTTTTAATTCTTTTCTTGTCCCTTTTCTATTGTTTGTCTACTTCAAAGTATACAGTATAGGACCATCACCTTACTAGGTAATCAAACAAACCCACCCATCATGTCACCTTCAACACTTCATACATCCAATAAATTCCACCACCGCTCAAAAATCTATACCTTCTTCAAAATTACACAAACATGCTGACTCTAGTTTATTCTCCTGCTGAAGATTCAATCCTTTGAATTATGGAACCAGCTCAATGAAACTGCGAGGAAACCCTTTTCTCTACGTGTGGACACGTCCTTCCAAATGCAAAAGATGTAGAACACTAGCCAGATGGACCAATCTTGTTTCAAAAATTCTTCTTGATTAATCATTATAGCCGACATGAGAGCAGCATAGTCAACACAAAATATGAATATGAATCATTAGGTTTAGTGGTATTATTCCTCCCAAAAGGGTTGAAACTATTTGATTTGGTACCGTGCTGGTCACGATTTGGTAGGATCCCACACTCTTTTTAACATGATTATTACAGCATGGAGTTTTGATTTAATATATGAAGATGTTAAGGTTCAATCTACAAACAACATTAATCCGAGACTCCATTTGATTTGGATTAAAAGGTGAAATATTACATAAACCAGATTAAAAGAATACATTTTGATTGATTTTGAGTTTTAATTTTCTTCCAAATTCAAATTTGTTACCCTAGCTGAAAAAAATTGACTTGAGGAAGATTAGCATATTGAAATGAAAAGAAGATGTAGAGAAAGAGTTTGGAGTTGAAAATGGTCAAGAAAAGAAGCGCAGATGGGTATGAAGGTAAGTGTGAGAATTTTGCAGTTGAATAGTTTATAGCAGTTCAAACTTAATAGTCAAACTTGGAATATTTGTGTTCAATTTTGACATGTCTTTTTCCCAATTGGTCTTGTTTATATGTAGCTATGTAAAAAGTGGTAACCTTGTGTTTTGTCTTATCTTTTTATCTACTCTTTACTTTCTTTCCTAAACTCATGCATATCTTAATGGTCATTTAACAATATATGAAAGTTCAATTATTATAGAAACTTCAATTAAATTAAAATATGAAAGTAGTATACATGATTATAAAATATTATATTCTTTTTCTTTTCATTGTGTTTTATTTAATATGAAATATTTTACTTTAAATTAATGACACCAAATGCCTTAATGAATGTCCTAAAAACGTAACAACATTATACATCTCATGCATAAACAATTATAACGTTGCATACTCAATAAAAATTATGTATAAATCATGAAATCAAATTATAACTTTATAGTCCTATTATATATAAATTATCATTTTATTCTATAACTTCTTTTCCGTTCAAAATATAAAAATATATTTGTTAGTGTCATGTTCTTTCTTTGTGATTATAAAAAATATCTAAACTAAATATTTTGACAATCAAGGGATGACATCACCCTTTAAGATGAAAAGATGACAGCATCTTTATCAGAGACAAATATTATAATACTCTTAATATATAATATTACCATTACTTTTAGAACAAAATACAATCATAAGAATGTTTGAAAAATAAATATTTAGTCCATAAATATTTGAACATGTGGAGATTGATTTTTTGTTTTAAGGTAATAATATATTTACTATGTCATGAGATATTAAATTATCAAAGTTAAACTCCACTAGCATAAAAAGTTATTATCACGAAATCATAATTAAATAATAATTAAAGTTAATAAAAATAATTATAATATGTTAAATATATTATTTTAAATTAATAAATAAGAATATTGGATATATACAAAAATATTTAATTTATCTATCTTAAGTTTAAAATAATATTTAATTTATCAATACTTCTATTATATATTAACACTTAATAAATCATTTTTCATCATTACATGATTCTCCTCACATATTTACAACAATTTTAGCCTTGAAATTCTTTATATAATTATATATATTTTTCTTTAATTTCAAATCACTCTCATTACTTATTTGAACTATAAATTTATCTTTTAAAAAAAATTATGTAAAAAATGAGTTCAATTTCTACCAAATAGTTCAAAAACAAATTGAGATGGTCATATATAATTTTATTAACTACAAAGCCATGATTTTGTATCAAATTTTACTCTTAATATTAGTTAATTTATTTTATTCATTTTTTATCATTATTTCACGTAAATCAAAGTTTAGAAAAAAAAAATCTCAAATGCTATAATTTTAGGATGAGAGATACATAAACAAAAATTGTTGAGATATGTAAATTAGAGGAAATAACTTTGATTTATAAATTACATTGCTAGTACTTCAAAAAAATGGAAATATTTTAGTCAACGAAACATATTGAATTCATGTACATCCTATCTCATGATATCATACTAATATGATGCGTAAAAAATATAATAATTTTATCTACTATTAATTATTCAAACTTGAAAAAAAATTATCTGGATACAAAAGTTAATGAAATAATTTATATACAAATAATAAAATATTACTGTATATTGTGACACTCAAGATGCTTTCTTCATTACTAAAAATTTTATTTTTTTATAGAATAAAATATATAAATCTATAAAATAACTTTGTTAAAAAAAATAATAGAAGAAAGAAATATAAAAATGAAAAATATTTACACTAAAGCTAATCATTATTAATAAGTTTATATTATATCACTTTTACTAAATTTAGTGAAAAAGTAAACAACATTAATGATAAAATATAAAGAAGATACAAAGATTTGATTGTTTCAGTTAAAATCTTTGAATGAGAGAATTGTTAAAAATATGAATTCCACATTATTGAACTTTTTTTTTTTTTTACTTCATTTTGATTTTTTGATAATAAGGCTTGTGATCACTTAATTTATGCATCCAAAATCTATTCTTCTTTTCTTGAAAATTTTAATGCTTAAAAGAAAAATTAAAAAAAAAATCATTATAAGAGATAGTGTCTTATTTCTCTCATTAAATTTATAAAAAAAGAAAATTCATTTTTTTCACTTAACTAAATTTTATTTTAGTCCATTATTAAGTTTATTATCATTTTTTCTATTATTTTATTTGTGAATTAATATTTTTTTTTATTTTAATATCTAACCACTTTCATTCAAACTTGTATAAATAGTTACCTATTAAATCAAGCCAAAAGAAGATAAATACAAAGAGAATGAACAATAAAAATACAATAACAGTTTCTAACTACAACTATATTACTTAGTTATAATAATAACATAATCAATTTGAACACAGTAAACTCCCATTGTTAAAATTAATTATTTTAAAATAAAACACTAATGACATTGATATAAAGCTAATTAAAACAAATATATGAAAAAAAGAATACTAAAATTACTTGAGAGAAAAAGAATATTTTAGCTATACAAAAGATGTCCCTTTTAAATTAAATTTTTGAATAAATTACCACCGACATTGATGTTTACATTATTTAAAGTTTTTAAAAATATAATATCCACTCATTCATTACCTTTTTAGTTCATAATAAGTTTGTCATTTGGAAACCACCAAAATACTGAAAGAAAAAACAAATAAATTACCACGGACATCCGATGTATTTATTAATTTCAAGTTTTTTAAATTTTAATATCTACTCATATTGCTTATTATTTTATTTTATAATTAATTTGGCACTTCGAAAACATCAAAAATACCGAATCAATGTTTTGTTAAAGTAGCACAAATAAATTATAATTTTCTAATTTAATCCCTCCAATAAACGAGTTACTATAAGTATAATAAAGAGTTATAGTATATGTTATATTTTTTTTAAAATGAATAGTATTGTAGATGTACAATAATATATTTAAAGTGAATTAAGTGTTCATAGTGTAAAAAATAATAGTTAAATAGATAGAAAATAACTGTTTATATTAATATTAATTATAACTTGATTTAATCCATATGAATTAGAAGATAATTGTAATAATTATTATCCCTATTTTATATATTAATTTCATTATAGATTTAGGTTATATAAAATTTTTAAGGGTAACAACATCCATACTTAAAAATAGGAAGAAAATGACAGTAGATTTAATGATTAGGAAATGAATTTGAATGTTTAAGGATAATTTTATGGACAGAGTTACATGAAATTGGTTCATAATCACTTTTTCTTTATTTGATTTTATGGTGGAATACTTAGGTGAAATGAACATGTAGAATGGGGTAATGGAGTTTAAATTTGTGGGTGTGTAAGCTTTTGACTAAGTGCAATGTGTGTGCATGCATGATCACTTGTCGACTAATTTACCTTTCTTTCCTCTTAAGAACCTTCGTTTAAAAGAGAATAATCCAACTTTGATTATAAAAATGAACAAAGAAATCACTGTGTGTGTTTCTTCAACGGTGAAAAAATGATCATATTCTCACGTCAAATTTATAACCCTTATGGGATGCATTTAAAGTGCGCATAATTTATTGGATTCTAATCCATTTAAAGTGCGGGTTTTCATCATACAAAATGTATAAATAATACCCTTTTTAGAAAGAAATTCATAACAAATTCTGAATAAAGTCTTTATTTAAATTTTTGTGAACCTTGATGAATTCAACCCTTAAAACCTTGGAGGACTATATTTGGATGATTTGGATTCCTATGAATGGAATGAATATCTTTCGATAATAACAAAGTTTATGTTTGTTAATAAATATGGCGCACAAATCTATTGGAATGTATGGAATTTATTGTAGATACTGAACTATTATTCTCTTTCAGTTCCTAATTTAATAAATTATTCTTTACTGAAAAATTCACATTTTTTCAACCCTAAATTAGTGTTATAAGAGATTGGCACCAATAAATAAGCTCAACCCTACCATATAATATTGAAATAAGATTATAACTATGAGTGGGACAATTAGTTACAATTATTAAATAATCAATTTTCTCATAAAAATATACTCTATAAATTAAAATCCATATTTGAATAATATTTGTTTTGTAGAATCATAAGGAAGATATGAAGGAAAAAAAAAAACAATGAGATAAGTTGATAAATATGATACATCATTAGAGAGTCTGAGTTGGGTAGGAGAATTCTTCTTGTTTGTAATTTCTTTTAATCAATACTTTTAACTTGAAATCCTAGCACAATTGTCTGTGTTAGTAAGTTTCTCTTTTGATGATGCAGTGAAAGGTTTGATCCAGAGGATAAACAGAAAAAGAATAATGTGTTGACTAAATATAGACTGAAATCACTATGAAACACAACTCAAACAAATTTGAATGGACATAAACATGATAAATGAAACTGAATGTAAAGAAGTTTAGAGTGATAGAGTTGGTATTAAGAGTGATAGAGTTTAGAGTGAAAGTTTGTGGTGAGATGGGAGGATGGAAGATTATAAAAAGAATGATAGAATGGGATGGGAATATTGTTGGTTGAGTTTAGCGTTGGTAATGAAAAGTGTTATGGAGAATTTTTGGTGGGAAGAAGGGGCGTGATAGATCCGTGGGTGATGCAATAAAGTTGAAGGCACAGTACAGTTGTGGCAATTGAGGTCTTTTACTTTTTTGAAGTTTTCTCTTTCTCTTTAATTGCAAATCAGAGGGGCCGATGACAAAGAGACAAAAGAAAGTACAGATAGATCAGATATAAAGTAATGAGATGGAGAGATAAAGTTGAGAGGAGGGTGTGGGAGGTTGTTCTGAAGTGATATCAAGAACTTATTCCATAAAGCAAGCAAAGCAAACCAAAGCAAAACTACTGCAACAACAGCAGCAGCAGAAGATGACCGCTTCTGCCTTCTTCTGCATTCTGCTGAAAAGAAACACTGCCAGGCACAACCCTAGCCACGTTCTCCACTGCCATCAACTCACTTTATCCGCACCAACACCCAAAAATTAACAAAAGTCCCACCCTGACCCATCACTCAAACACACCAGCAATAACACCACACACATCACCACCTATCACAAACACATCCAACACCACCTCTTTCACACAGCATCAGCGTCAGTCCACAGATATTCTCAGAGTCCCAAACTTCAAAGCAACTCCCCATCCCACCCCAACCCCACATCCACACCCACACCCACACCCACACACCACTCCAACCAAACCAAAAACCCACTTTCGAAAATCTACTCTAACCAAAACCAACCAACTCTCCCCACATTGTGACCAGATGTGAACAGCAAACGCCACATGACCCCCATCACTCCAAATATATATTACGAGATAATGCTCTATTTCCTACGTTGATAGAGAAAGGGTAACCAGCACAACCCATTTCTGAGTTTCCTTTTCTTACAAGCATATCGTTGCAGCTTTTTACTATCTCTTCTCATCAAAAAAATAAATCCATTATAAAACATAATAAGAGCCAACAAACAACATACTCAACAGTAGAAGGAGTATAATGATCATGATCGATAAACAGAAACTCTTCAAGGAGGTGGAGAGCCATCCATATAGTTAGCGCCGCAAATAAACCACCCTAGCTACATAACTCCAAATAGTAGCCACTAATTATACTAGTGTTTCCATTTATAATAAACTTAACCTAACTATAATTATAATGATAATAATAATAATAATAATAAAACTAATACCAAGGATTTCGAACTACACCAGCTAAATCAAATTAAACAGACCAACATATAGAATTGATTACAATAGACACCAAGTTAATTAATCCGAAAAAAAAAAAAAAAGATAAACAGAAATGAAACGTGTGATTGATTGATCAGTAAGGTGGCGGTGGCGGTGGTGGTCTGGCCGTCGGAGCCCAAATCACATCAGAAGGCAAGTGACAGCTGTACATGGACATTCCACACGACTCTGCCTGGCCATGCCCGCTTTCACCGCCGCCGGAGATCGGCGGCGAATGTCCATCGCCCGCGGAGGCGCCCTCATCCTCCGGAGGCAGCCTGTGATACGCGGGGTTGTTAAACGAAGCGGCGATCACGAACACCGTTCCCGCAGCCATCAAACCGCCAGCGACCATTCCCCCGACGATCTGCCCCTGCGGTCCGGCGAGCGAGATGGCGAAGCCGTTGGGAACCGCGGGCGACGCGCCGGATTGCTGCGGAAGGAAGGTAGCGGAGACGGAGAGGATATCGAAACGGCCGTGAAAAGTAACGGTGGCCCCGGGAGTAGTGGAGGGTTGACGGAGCGTGACGTTAGCGACGGTCCCGGAACCCGTGAGGACACAGATGCCCATGTTCTTGCGGCGACTGAACTGCGCGATGGCCTCGACGACGTCGTTGCCTCCAGAGACTTCTAAAATGTAGGGGCTCATAGCAGGTTCGGGGTCTCGCGTGATGATAACGGGAGGCTTGGGCTTGTTTTTGGAGCCGGGAGGGCGGCCCCGGGGGCGGCGGACGACCTCGATGGTGGCGCCGTCGCCGCCGGAGGAGTTGGGCTTGTGGGCTGTAGTGGGTGTGGCGGCGAGGGCGAGGTTTTCGTCGTCGGCGGAGAGCTGAAAAGGGTGGTGTGGGAAGGGATGGTGTTGAGGTTGAGGTTGAAGCTTTGAGAACATAGTAGGTGGTGTTTCAGTCTTAGAATGTTGTTGTTGTTGTTGCTCTACGTATTCTCCTTTCATTGCTTTTTTTTTTTTTTTTGTTGTTGTTGTTTTGGATTATCTCTTAGAATAAGGAAAACCAATCCCGAGCGAGTGTGTGATTGGGTATTGTATTAAAATAAGAGGAGATGGAGGAGAGAAAGTTGTGTGAGATGAGGTGAGGTGGGGAAGAGAATGGAGAAAGGAGAAAGAAGAAAGGGAGGTGTTTTGAATTGTTTATTCTGGTATATATGGAGAGTTTAAGAGAGAGAGAGAGAGAAGAAGAGAGAGAAAGAGAGGTGGGTGAGCTTGGAAACTAAGTAAAGACTAATGGCGCCGCTGGTTGGAAGAAAGTGGGGTCCACAAGACACATGAGACAGATAGAGATAGATATATAGATAGATATATGTCGAATGCAATTTGAGCATTATTGGCTCCTTCAATCTACCACCGCCTTTCCTTTTCTTCCTCTTTCTCCCTTTTCATACCATCTTCTTCTTCTTCTTCTTCTTTCTCTCTTTCTTCTCCTTCTTCTTCTTCATTACACCTACTCAATCTCCTCATTACTTCTAATCCTTTTCTAATTCAAATCAACAAATTCACCCCTCTCTTAGTTAAACATGCTTTCTTTACCCTAACTTCTTCCTAACTGTAATTTCCATTTACTCTTCCATAAATACTTCTTTTTTACAACCTTCTCTCATTCCCTCCACACTGTTTTTTGACTCCTTCAATTGCCTCTTCATCTTTGCAATTCCATGCTTTCTTCCTTATTATTGTCCATGGAAAAAAAAAATTACTATTCCTTTTTCCAACTTCTCATGTATCTATCCCATCTTACAGATGTTAAAAATATAAACTTTAGATTATAATATTCTTGAGATACTTTTTATCTATTTGTATTAATTTTACATAGGCTATAATATTATTCTTACATAATGAAGGTGTTTCTTGTAATGAATACCATCAAATCTTATGTTTTACAACTACATATGTGTTCGTATAGGTTGGAAGATTCTCAATCCCTACTAGATTCTTTTTTTTTTTTTGTTAAATAAAATTTTAATATTTTAATTATAATTATTAATTTGTAAAAGGTTAAAAATAAGTATTCAATATAGTGCAGCATAAACTCACTATTATAATTATAGTAAAAAAGTCAAACTCTAGTAAGTATAGTAATATTTACAGTATGTGAATATTGTCACTTATCAACTTATTTAGGCTCTATAATTTAGAAAATAATAAGATTATTAGATATGAAAAACTACCACTAAATTTATTTATTGAATTTTTTAATTTATACAAATTTGTTATTAAATCATGTAAAACTATTATTAAATGGTTTATTTAATTTTCAGGGTTTTATCAATCTTTTAATATTAATGATTATTTAATCTTTATACAAAGTATACAAAAATTATAATCTCCTTACCATTACACTTTACTTTTTAAAACAATCATAATTCATGGATATCATTATCCTATATATTTAGCCTACAACTTAATAGTTAATATTATTGTTGAGTGTCTAGAAAATTTAATATTGTGACTCTAAAATTAATGTTTAATAGTCAAGATTAATTAAAATTATACTCAGCAAGAAGATTGATTATAAATACAAATTAAATATGTTAATGATTAATGGAAAAGAAGGATCAAATGACAAATTAAAATTTATAAATAGTCTAAAATTGTAATTAACTTTTCTTGGTAAACATATATTGTATGACATGTGTTATACGTGCTAATTAATATTCAAGAATCAAGTTATCATTAATTTTGTATAATTTGGAAAATAGTGAAGAGAAAAGTCATAAATGCATGGGCGTTCAGCTAATCATTGAATCAAAGTAAGAAGAATCAATGTTTTTTTATGGCAATTTTGATTTAATGTTAAACTTATCCAGTTAGGTAAAAATATTTTAAAAGATAAAATATAATAATAAGTTAAATAAAAAAATAATAGTTTGTATAATTAATTTTAAATTTGATTTTATGTATTTAATTTTATTATAACTCTCAATTACTAATTTTAAATTGAAATTTTATGAATAAAATATATATAAAATTCGAAATAAACATTAAGCGTGATTAAGTAAAATTTATTTGATAAAAACAAACTATTAAGAAAATTGGATACTATATGAATAATAGAATTAAAAAATAGATATAAAGAAGTTTCAATAAAAAAATGGTACATTTCAACGCGAAAGCCATTGTTGAATAACATAAGCTCAACCATAGAATTGTCACAGTTTGATTTGTGAAAAATGAAGCCATCAACAAAAAAGTGAAAGAAGCTTCATTTTTCATACTCAATTTTGTACTAATTTCAAACAATTGACGTGGTCGCATTGTTTTTATTCAATATTTTCATCACTTTCCTCTTAAGATTTCAAAATTCTCTCGACATGGACATGGTAGCTCCGTTTATACAATTTCAGTTTATACAATTTCTTGATGGGTTAATTCGATTTACACATTTCATAACTTTTAAACATATTAACAGAAAAATATTGCTGAATTATTTGACATGACAGGTCTGAATTTGAAATAAAAATAAAAAAAGAAAGTAAAATAGGTTAAAAATTTCAATAGTTTATTTGAATTCATCAAACAAACAATTTTACTTTTTTCATTTTTTTTATTGAATGTATACACAGAAGAAGTAGAGGGTATGAGTGAAGATGCAGGTGTCGAGTTTATAAGGAAATCTATGAAGCTATGAAACCCTACACTTTTCAGTAGCACCACTTTCACTAATTAAATACTTATCTACTTTCTCAATCTAATGTTTCAAATTTTACTACACTAATTAATAAAACTATTCACTTTTTTAATTTATACTAATTTTGTTAATTTTGTAATCATTTATTCTCTTTATATTTAAAAAATAGTTATAAAAATTTGAAGAAATACTATAACTCCTAACTATGTATTACTTGTAAAACTATCAAGCCTTCTATTTTTCTTTTATGTTATATTTTCATTTTTAAGAATGTGAAAATGAATATAAAATTTTGTACATTTATTATAAATATAAGATAATATTAATTTAAGTATCTTTATTTTTGGAAATATTATGTCTTTAAATTTTAAATTACTTTTATTTTCACAAGAAGTGTGAATCTTTCAGTTTGACTTTTTTTAATTGCTTTGACTGCAAATCTTGTTATTGAGTATGGTCACGTCACTGACAAGAATTATTAGATGAGAGACGAGTTTTATAATTTTTTTATACAATTTAATTAAAGAAGTATAATTTAAAATTTATGTTAAAAATATGTTTTTAGTATTCAAAAATGAAAAATGATGATTTTTTTTTCCTTCTCTCTTCTCTTTGAATACAAAAAATGTTATCGTCTTATTTTTAGTTTCAAAATCATAGTCTTATTTCTAGTTTTTAAGATTTTAAATTGTGTTAATATAACATATATTTTCAATATTTGCAACTAAAATGTTATAATGAATTCTTAAAACCTACTTCATTTTAATATTTTTAATTAAATTTTATAATGCTATTTCTTTTTTTACTTTGACATCATTTTAAGATTATATATGTTTTTAATTCCTAGACTAATATTTGTAGTCCATACATTATGAAAACGTATCATATGAAATTAAAAGATTCAACTGTTTTCTTTTTTTTTTTTAGAATAAAAGTTCAGAAAAAATAATTTCGTAAATATGAGATAAAAATAGGACCATATATTTTTCATTACTCTTTATTTATAAATAATATTTTTAGAATATTTTAATTTACTTAATTTTCATATTATATTTAATTATTAAAATTTTAATATTATATTGTATTTCCTAAACGTTGTCGTAGTTTCTTCCTGTTCTTAACTTTTCTTTTCTTTTTCAAAAATATCCTAATATCTTCATTTCTTTAGAATTTTTAAATTTCACTCACTTTTTAATGATAATTTTCCAGTTTGTTTTATATTTTTAATTATTAATATTTTAAAATCTGTGATAACATATTACATTATTTTGTATGACATAAAAAATATTTGTGAGCATTTCCTTTTCTTAAATATTTAAAACTTGTTATTTTTTTTTTACTTCAAAGTTTTTCAAAACTATATTTTCATATACCAATGTCTTATACACTTAGTTATTAATTTTAATGCATTTCATATATATATATATATATATATATATATTTAATACTTTTTTCTTAAACAATGTTATATTTTTTTCTAAATTTTTTAAATCTCATTATTTTTCAAAAACATCATATTATATTCAATTTTTTGACAATTTTATTTTTATTTTCAGTCACAATTAAAAATATTTTTTTAACCATTTTGTATGCTTCCTTTTTACCTTTTTTTTATTTAGCAAACTGTGTATTTTTTATATTTTATAATATGTAATACCTTTTAAAATTATGTTACCATATAATGTTTTATTAGTATAGATTTTTTTTTTCAAGTTTACTCATTTTTATTTTTTAAAATTTAATTCAAGTTTTTCTAAATTTTATAACTTATATATTATAATTTTATTTTATTTTAATTTTGAAAATTTTGTCATCTATGTTATAAAAATATTTGGTTAAATCTAAATAAGATAATATTCATATTTGTCCCAAAATGTAAACTATATTTTCTAGTTTGTCATTTATAGAAATTGCTTCAGCCTCTTTAGGCATCCTTAAATTTTTTATCACATCCTTTCATATTTTAGAATTCTTTTTTTTTTTTCGAAATGTGTTAAATATTTTAGGAGATGTAAGAAGTTGGGCCAATAATCATGTAAAATCAGACCTAGGCCCATTTTTATTTCTCTTACATATGCATGAAATTTCAATTTAACTGTATCAGCAAAAGGAGGCTTCCATTCTGTCATGCGAGAATACATTAGCAACATAAACAACAGAAAAAGAAGTTTTGGAATTTTAGATAACATGCATTTGCAACAAGAACTGAGAAAAACCAGTTTTTTTTTTTTCTCATCAAAGGGTTATAATTATATAGTCGTATAATAACATATCTGACTAGTTTTTTTCCCCACTTTTCAAGTGTTAACAACTCATTCATTTTCCTTCTAAGTAAATAAACAAGTGTGTAAATCCTATATCAACATCTCTAACAAGATATAAAGAGGATAGAGAAAAAGATGAAAAAAAAAAAAGGATATAAAAAGTGTTGCAAAAAAGTTATGATCATTACCTTACTTTCTTAAGAATAAAACTCTTGCGGAGAAAAAAAATAGACTCCAATTTTAGGAAAAAAGAAACAAGTAGCAAATCATCATATTTTAGGGCCCATTGCTTCAAATTTTTCTAAACAAAATATTCACCTTTAAAAAAAATATATAATTTAAAAATAAATGTTTAATTTTTAAATAGCTTCTAAAATAAACTATAATTATAATTATTTTTCAAAATGAACAAAAGTATTTTTAATAATTATGATCAACAAATAAATTTTACTTGAAATTAAATTTCTTAAAAATGATCATGCATATATTTCTAATAGTTTTTTTCATAAAAAAAGGTTAAAACAGACGAACATAAAAGTTTCCCAAAGTAGCAAAAAAAAAGGTTATAAGTTGATGTAAGAATAGTGTCCTACATTCTTTCACCCCAAAAAAGTCAGACCACCCAACACAATTTTTTCCAAAGGTTTCATGCATGATCATGACGGGCGTTTGACTACGTTAGATTCTCCTAAACTAAATGTTAAACATTTCTCAGTACTGGCTAATCGAACATGTGATGTTAAAAGATGTTTTTACGCATGCTGTTCTCTATATCAACTCTTTCATATCCATAATCAAGAGGCTTTGTTATATTTATGTGCTTTTTTTTGGAATGGTGACCCAGCTGGAGCAATGAGGCCTAGGTTTTCCATCACTCTTATCCTCCTGGAACTCAACTCTGGCGACTTTCCTAACGAGCTTGTTTCCTGAGTATAAATGCTAAGTTATTAAACCAGAGGCACAAATGGAATAAAAGGTTCATTAAGTACTTACACGACTTTGGCTAGCCGGATCATCATCGTTCGACGTAACTTTTTTCTTTTTGTGCTTGATTTTATGCTGCTCCTTATCTTGCCCATCTGATTTTCTCTTGCCTGCAGCATCTTTGCTTGATGTTCCTGTTGAAAGAGAACAGAGAGAAAGTGTGTTAGACTATTTATATGTTCTGGAATTTATGCATTGATTTGCAATCATCGAAAGTAATCTCATCTGGCTTAATATTCAGTAAATGAGTACCTAGTCTATTTTGTGCAATAAAAATGGTAATATTTTGACAACCCTGGAGCCTCTGTTGTCGGAGCTACTAAGTTCTCCACTTTGATAAAAATACACCCACCCAAACAGTGCCAGACGCGGCCAAACTAATGGAACACATCCAAAACTCCGAAACCATGTATGAATAAGACCAACTACACATAATACAAGCAGCACTAGAACATAATATATATATAATGTCCATACAGCTGCTTGGAATTGTACAACTACCGCAAAAGGAATGGATTACACAGGTAAATGGCTGGTATCAACAAATGCCATCAGAAGCCTGCAAATGGATGCTCAAACCAAAGTTCGCAGCCAGTGTACTGATCAGTGTGTGATCTGATGAACCATAATGGAATGGAATAAAAAACATTTAGGAAGCTACAAATCTAGCTCAGAGGCCACAAGTCCGAGGGAAAATTAAGCACAATTATGTGGGGGAAATAACAAAGCAGAGAAAGCTGCTGCTGGAGAAATTAAGGTTTTATAGGTCACAGAAGTGGCCAAGGGGAAAACGACTGTGTGAAACAACTTCCACAGCCTGAACAAAAGGAAGAGATAAAAGAACGGCGGCCAGAAGATACAAGTGTAACGTGCAGCAGGAAACAGGCGAAGTAAAAACAAGAACAAATGATTAAAAATATGGTTATAACTGACGAATGATAAAACAGGTAAGACATCAAACGAAAGGAGTTTCAGGAACTCTGCAATGGAATCAAGAAAGGATTACATGATATCACTCTAATACCATGTCAAGAGAAAATAATCGAGATAAAATGAGTGGTAGGCAACAGAAATGTTATGGCATTTAATGATTGAATTATAACCAGAGATTCATCTAGGTTAATAACACTTCTAAGTATCCTGCAACCCGTTTCTTTAATGTCAAGAATATGAATGCATTTCTTCAAATGTCATAAAAACTAACTTCAACATAAATAATCAAGGATAAAGAATTATTCATAAAATCCTTCTAAAATTGCAATTGAAATCTCAAAATCACTAAAATTCATTCAACTTTTTTATTTCAATGATTACCTGTTTCTCCGTTTGATGCAATTCATTCTTTTGACCCACTTTTTTATTTTTCTATTGTGACTACTCCTACACAGCATACCATTCTCTTGTTCTATTTGGCGAAACCTATTGACTGCCCGAACCATTCCCTCCCTCTTTTTAGATCTGTTGGTGGCTATAGTTACTGTTCTTTGTCTGTCTTCTTCCATCCACTGTTTGAACCTCTATTTGCTGTACTAGTTTTTTTTTTTTTGGCTTTTATTGTTCTTGTTGGTACGAACCCACCCACTCTTGTTCAAACCCACAGAGCCACATACCAAACTCCGTTCTTCCTTCGTCATTTTTGTGATATGTTGTGTATTTGTTTGGAATTGTTGGATAGTTTCCTACTTTATGTGTTATCACTTATGAATATGATGCATGGCATTTATGGAATATGGATTATCAATATTATGACTTTTGTAAAATACTATGATTTGATCCACAGTTTGAGATTTATATCTCCATTCCCAATTTTAATTGCCTTGGTGTGCAATATCAATTTGGAAGTTAATCACACATTTCTTTAAGATGAGTTGCAGAAGCGGGGATTCACAATCTCATAACAAAATATGAGACAACTAGAGTAAATAAAGAGGAACAACTTGATTGTCCTGCCACAATGACCTCAACCACTATGGTCATTAAATCGATTAAAAAAAAAATCTTTAGAATACTAATGGGTTAAGTTTAACTACAATTGGTGGTAATATCAGTTAGACATCATTATCAATAACAACGATAATCAAGTCTTTTCCTAGTAGGAAGGGTTAGTATACATGGACAAACGAGATTATAATGTTCCAAAAACCATTGACCTTTAAATCCTTCATAATTGCTTTGCCTATAGTTTTTCTTAGCCTCATACTTCTAGTCATAGAGTACCCTCCATCTTATTTTCTCTCCTTATTGAAGTTTCTGATCGTCATCATCTCCACATGCCTAATTAAGGCGAGACTCTACCATCTTTTCTAATAGATGTTATCCAATTTTTTTCTCTAATTTATTCATTCTTAATTATATCATGTCGTGGGGGTGTACACGGTTTGGGTTTGGTCGGATTTAGTCAAATCCATCACCCAATCCAGCAAAAGAATTTTGAGTTGGGTTGGGTTGAGTTTCTGTATTTTGTTTTTAGGAACTCTGATACCAACTTTAATTTAAAACTAAATGCTTTATTGATTTCTTGCAGAACAGAACCCTCAGCTAAGGCTGAGCATAAACACTTGGATACAAGGGATAGTGCAGGAAATAATCATCTCTTAATCTTAGGGATTAGCATAAAAATAGTTAGAGATATCTAACTTATCTAAATAATAGAAAAAAATTATAGAATATTGCATTTGATAATTATACAAAATCAACTACAACCAACAACAAGAACTGGAAAAGGGATACCACCAAACAGTGGTCCAAACCGTTGCTTTGTTTACACTCATCTATTTTTCTTTTCTCTGGAAAGAGAAAATTCAAAATAGCTATGATATTTGTATTTTGGTAGAGTAAAACCATTAGAGTCACAAAAAAATTGGCTAACCTTTAGGCTTCAATGAAGACCCCTTTGATCTACGGGATTTTTTGCTAGGAAGATCCTTCACTCATAGAGAAAATGATAGCAAAGGAAACATGGTTAACTCAAAGTGTTTAAGACAACTTGCTGCCTAAGTAGAAAAATGTTGAAGATCATGCTTGTAACTTCATCATTAGGAATCCAAAGAAAGAAGGTATGGATACCTGTTCAAGAGTTTGTAGAAGTATTTTCTGGAGAGAACCATCATTGCGATCGAGTATCTGAAAGTTCAGACAAGTAAGCACAGAGAAAATCATGCCAATACCATGATATTCACAAAGTGACAAAAAGTAGCTAAGTAAATACATATGAAATGGTTATGAAATAACAACTTACCGTCTTAAACTCAGCACGACATTTAATAGGATCTGCATATGAACTGCAGAAGGAAACAAGGACTGTTACAAGGAATTAAATGTGCAAGTGCGTGTTTGGATAGCCTTTGCTCCTGTTCTAAATAAAAGATAGATGGAGTATTCTTATCCAAAAGTGCATTCAGCCACCAAAAGTACATTGAAAATAGCTATACAAACATGAATTGTCATAAAGAATATATATATTTAGAGAGAGGAAAAAGTACTGACTATATATAGCTTCCATAATGTCTAACAAGGATGTCCCCAGGAGATTGTTTGCTCCGTTTGCTCGGCTTAACACTCTTGTGAACACTATTTTCATCAACTACCTACAACAAAATCAATTATTTTAAAAAGAAATTTAAATTTACTTTTGGTCCTATAAAGTGTAATTATACAATTTGGTCTTTCAATTCTCTAAAATTAAATAATTCTGGTTCCAGTTAATACATTATCCAATTACTAAAGAAAAAACATATTGGTATATTGGTTAATAATAGCAATGCTTAACATAAGTTTTAACCTGTCATCACTAAAAACACATAAAGCATTTTCAGTTAGCAATGAGATGATATATTAAATTGGATCAGAATTGTTTAATTATCAAAATTTGAATGACAAGTGTGCTTTTAAATTTTTACAGGGACCAAAATTGCACCTGGACAACCAAATGTAGATTTAACCATTTAGAAAAATTTAATTTAAACATCAATTAGTTAATCATAAACATGGTATCTTGCATTTCATCAGGTCATAGAAACAAGCAAGCATGAAAATTACCCTACCTGTGCAGGCCACCATGAGCTACCGGGAAGCTTGATAAATATCACATCTCCCAAAGCCACTGAATCATTGGCACAGCCTTCACTGGTCTCGCTTTTCCCACTCTTACTCCCACCAGCACTCATAGTTTGAATCTCGGACTACGACAACCAAAAGTCCTGGGTAGTTTCACGGAAAAGTAGTGCACTAAACCTACAAGAAAACAAAATCAATCAGTCATATTAATATGTATCACACCTTTATTCCTTATCCAGAATTCAATTGTCATATAAAACACTAAAGAAAAGGACCAAGAACTACAAATTATTGACTAATAGCATTTGGTGTTTCTTCTTTCAACAGTGACATAAAAAAAATGAATAAATGGAAGAAAATCAGAAAAGCGAAGACGTGCTTGGGAGAAAAGTTCGTTAATCACTTACAGAAGTGTGAAAGAGAAGAACGAAGGTGAGAGTGTGAGGGGAGACCAAAACCTGACTTCACGGTGTAGGAGATAGCCCCAAACACCACTCTGTCTTAATACTTCTGAGTGCGACTTCAGATTTTGTAGCATATTAAACTACGGGTGTTTTAAAATAAAATAAAAAAATTCAACCTGTATGAAAATTAATTTTAACTGTTTAATTTGGATTTATTTTTATAATTTTTATTAAAAATGAATTTATTTTTATTTTTAAAATTAAAATATAATTATAGTAAATATATTCTTTAAAAATTAAAAAATATATTAAATAATAATATATTATTCAATATTATATAAGTATAACATTAATTTATAAATAATTCTATTAAAAAAAAATATAAAAAATTATAAACTAATAATAATAATATTATATAAAAATAAATATAAGTAAAATAATTTTAATATATTAAAATTTTTTAAAGTTGTTATTTTATTATTTAAATTTTAAATATTATTATAATTAAAATTATATATTATTTAAAAATAAAATACTAAAATTCTTATATTTCATCAATAAAATTTGATTTATTTAAAAATTTATATAAATATTATTATAAAAAAAAGTTTTAACTCTATAAAAATATAAAAAATAAAATAAAAATAATTATGATAAAAATAAAATTAATTGAAATGAACTTAAATTCTAAATCAAAACATAGAAATAATATAATATTTATTTAATAAATATTAAAATACATAATAAAATAAATTATAAAGATAAAATTAAATGAAATATAAAATAGGAATAAATAAAAAATAAATTAAATTAAGAAAATTATATTAAAAAAATTATGAATTGAAATAAAGATTGATAATGTGATAGTGAAATTATAACGATGAGATTTTTCTAAAAAATAAATATTAAAATTAAAGTTATAATAAAAAATGTTAAATTTTTTTTAAAATAAAATTAAAAATATAATTATTATTTTAATAAAATATTGCGATTCGGTTCAAATAGTAATCCGAATCAAATTATATCGTTTTAGAAAAAAAAATATCTAAAAGCGATTTAAAAATTTAAAAATTTTAATTAATTTTTTATCTTTTTGAATTGATTTTTTATTATTTATTTTATTAGTTCGATTCTGAGTACCTTATATTAAATAGACTTCATAGGTAAATTATTTATTTTTAATGAGTATATGAATTTTAAATAAAAAAAAACACAAATATATTATGAATTTTCAATTATTTTATAAAATTCCTTAATTTAATTATTTATTATTACTATTATTTTATTCTATAAATATAAATATATGTTTACATTAATACTTAATTTTATATAATGGTTAGACTAATATTCGTTTTTATACACTAATTTTTATATAACGCGTGACATTACATATAATATATCTTTCCATTTTCTCACTTACTAAACATTTTTAACTTTTCAAAATATAAATTTTTATTCATTTGTTTATTGATTCATAAAATACATAATTATAATAATTAAAACTATTACAACAAAAATATACTTTAACTATATCAGTTAATATACTATTAGATTGTATAAGAATATTGATTTTATCGATTTATTAAAATTTATAATTTTTTTTATAACAACAATACTGTGTTTTATAATAATGATAATATTTTTATATAATTTTTTACAATGTGTAAAAATATATAATTAAAGGAATCATGACAATCTTTACTATTTGAACCTGGCACAAATTCAAATAACACTAATAAATATATATACTCTTATTTAAACTTAACTTCATAACAAATCAAATAAAAAAAACTACATAACATATATTTATTTCATTATATAAATATTTATTTAATAATTTAAAAATTTTCACTCTATATACGTGGGAACAGAGTTTTACATTGATGACATTTTCATATCTCATTCATGCACAATGTTTTTTCTTTTTCTTCTGTGTGTTTTCTTTTATTATATCTTTCATTTTAATTATTTTTTTTCTCTCTTTCAGTGTATTTTCAGATTATTTAATTATTAAATTAATTCATAATTATTTTTTCATGTTTTGATTTGCATTCTTTAATATTATATTTTAGTAGTATTTAATAGCTAAAGTCTATTTTAGTATATTGTATCATTGTTTGAAATGTTATTTGTTACTTGAATTGAAGTGTGTTTTTAATCAACTTCTATTATTTATATATATATATATATATATATGTATTGTTTATTCTTAAAATATTTTTTAAACAAATTTATCCTATCTTAAAAAAATTATCCTTATTTAAGTCGAAATTTCTTAATATAAAATAATAAGAGATAAAAAATAATAATAACTCTTAAACTTATAATTTACATGGTACATTGATTATTATAAAAAAAAAAAAATTGTAGTTGAAAATCAATGAATTTGTGAATGATTAGGGAAAATAATTTTTTTAAAGAAATTAAGGATTAAAATTTTTTCGATAAAATATTTAATTTATTATTACATTAAATTATTTAATAAAATTAAAATGATATTTTTTAATATATTTTTTTATTTGGTATAAAAAATATATTTAAATTTAAAAATGTTAGATTCTCATATTTTAAAAATAAATGTTTGTGTAGAAACTTGATAGAAAATCATCCTGAAAATATTTTTTATGAATTTAAAAGATAAATTAAATATATATAAAGCATATTTTTCAATTTAAAAGAATTAAGAAAATATTATATAACTTTTATGTAAATCTATGATAAGACTCACCAAAACAAAACAACATAATCAAGGATTAAAAGTACACTTTCAAGGACAATTGATTATATTAACTTACAGATGATAGATTTTCCTTCCGCATGAACAATTAGAATCAACTTAAGAGATTCTCTCTTGTATAATTTCAGAACTTGACTCCAATAAAACTCTAACAACATTACACTCAAGATTGGACAATTTTTGTTGACGTGTTACACAAACATTTTGATTCAGACCTCTATATCAACCTGCAAGAAGCACACAAAGAATTGAACAACAAAGCATGGTAAAAGAATATCAAATTTAAGTCTGTGTGTGTCTATATATATTGGACTGCCGAAAAAATTGCCATGCGAGTGGCAGCATGAAGAAGTTGAGAAAATATCATTTGAGTGAACGTGACTAGTGCATGTCTGGTTCAGTACCTGTTAGAATTTCAAATCATTCAGTTAGTGTTAAATCAACCAAATTCACTATATCATCAGAAGAAAAAAATGGCACGAATTTAGTAAGCAGAGATACCTCCTGGAAACTTGCACCAAGTATGCATTCCCGTAGACAAAGATGCTGATTCCTTCTGAGTGAAATTCTAGTGATACACCAGACGACCCTGTTTGTAGTCTCATGCATCATCTGAATCCATCAATCACTCCAAAAGCATCTTATTGAAAAAAACTATTATTCATTATGGAAAATGCCTTACATGACGTACAAATTATAAACTATTATTCACTGAGCAAATTTGAGTTAATCAACTTTGTATAAAACTAACAACAAAACGGGAAGATGAAACTGAAGGTTGCAAAGGATTAGAGGAACCAGCTAGAAATGTTACAGATTGTGGCACAATTTGTGGCCGATGTGAATTAAAAAATGAGGCAAATGTTTTGTGGAGTACAAGAAATAAATAGAAGACTCAATCTTGCACATGTTTTCTTCCCAGAGTGTGGCAGTAGTCATTCATTTCTCATGCAGAACAAGAAATGAATACAATGAATACCTCCGTAGTATTCTAATCTGTGATGTATATATCTTCAGGTGCATATTCAATTAGGCTTGGGGATGGTGTAGATTGTGGTCCAGATCCCCATTTTAACAAAAAGTACATCATAAATACGAAGTCATAGTTATCGTATTAATAACCTGACAAATGACAACCAGGCAAGTTTTGTTTTTCTTCTGCATATTAGAGTATATAGAAATGTTTGCTGACTTTACCAACTATGTTAAACTAATAATGTGTTAAAAAACGCCACAATAATTCTAGATGGTTAGCTTGTAAAGGACAAACAATTCAAACAGAGATCAAATTGGGTTGATGAGGATTCCATAATGTTCTACCCTTTTTTGACTTAATTTATGTAATGAGGAAACTAGAAAAAACAGATTAAGTAAAAGAAGGTTTAATGTAAGGAATAAAATTAGTGAGCAGAAGAAGCACATGGTTGAGAGGTAAGTAGTTTATGATAATAGGCAGTGGTCCCGTGACTACTGTCTGCACTCTGCAATCAACTTTAGAGCAATCAGAAATGTTGTTAGAGATCGATATTCTTGATGAGACTTCACATGTAAAGAACACATGACCAATTGGAGCAAAAACAAAAATGGAAGCAGTATGACAATGAAATCCATAATAGCATGGTGGTGGTGCTACCTTGTGTTGTGTTGTGTTGTGTTGTGACCTCAGCAGAGACGAAGAAATACAAAAAGACCAAGTAGTATGCGTTAACAAGGTTCCGGTTCTGGTCCTTCCTATCTTATAGGCTGAATTAAAATATGTTAGGTTCCTTTCCTATGCTCTATGACTAGAGGCCGTTAGATCCATCCAACCCACATACTTCTAACACAAGAACCGCCACCTTTTCTTTCATCAATCCTCATCTTCTTGTTTGCATATTGTCTAACGTGGGTCCCCCTCTCTTCCTCCTCATCATATTTATTGTTCTGCTTCTATCTAAATGTCTTTATCACAAAATCAATTACTTTTATTTTCACATTTTCCTAAAATTATAAATTTCAATCTTCTTAAATAAACATTATTCTCAAAGAAAAGAAATCTGTAAAGGAAAATATACATGTATTATAAAAAGAAAAGAAATTAAATTCTATGCTTATAACTCAATTGTGAAGATTTGGATTTGATTCTTGTAAGAAAAAAAACACGTTTTGAGAAGAGAAAAGAAATAATTTGAAGAGTAATTAGTCGTAAAAGGGTTTTAAGAAAGAAAAAAGAAAAGTGGTAGAAGTATGTTGTTAAAAAATAATTAAAGGCTTTAAATAATTTAAAAATATGAACATACTACTAGTACTGGATTTTTGGAAAGAAGAGTGATATTGTATAATAGGAGATGTATATAATTAATGAATATTTATATAAAAAGATGAGAAGTTATATAAGAATTTGTCTTTGTCTTTTTGTATGTTTTTCCCCTGAATCCTTACCATAGAATCTCTCCCAAAATAGCTTCCCCTGTCGAGTGCACATGATTAAAAATTAATGCTGCGCTTCACCCTCTTCAACTAACCACTGCCTGTCCCTCTTAATGCTAACACAAAAACGCCACCTCCGCCACCACTCCCGCTCCCACATGGCTCCTCTCTCCCACTTCCTCTTCCGCTTCCTCACTCTCATTCTATTCCTTACATATGCAGCACAGGGCAGAGAAACTCCACCTCCAACTCCCCATGGAATCATTGCTCCACCGCCGCCCGACTACGACAACGACACCTCGCCGCCCTTCAGACCAGGCATAGCGGTCGTCGTCTGCGTTTTGACCACCATAATCTCCCTAACGTCGCTCCTCCTCCTTTACATCAAACACTGCAACGGCGGCAGCATCCACGGCGGCGGCGGCGGCGGGAGCTCGATTCCGTGGACGGTGGCGCCCTTCGCCGGGAGGAAGAACTCCGGCATTGACCGGTCCGTGGTGGAATCGCTTCCCGTTTTCAGATTCGGAGCGCTGAGAGGACAAAAGGAGGGGCTGGACTGCGCGGTGTGCCTGACGAAGTTCGAGGCGGCGGAGGTTCTCCGGCTGTTGCCGAAATGCAAGCACGCTTTCCACGTCGAGTGCGTGGACACGTGGCTGGACGCGCATTCGACCTGTCCTCTCTGCCGCTACCGCGTGGATCCGGAGGACATTCTTCTGGTGGAGGACGCAAAGCCTTTCCGCCAAACTCAACAACGGAGTAACAACAATAACAACAACAGCAGCAACATGATCAATCAGGAAAACGCGCGTTTGAATTTGGACGTGGAGAAGCAGGAGATTGTGGAGTCTCGACGGAGGCATTCGTCAGTTGGGGAGAGGGAAACGGAGGAGCAGACTCGGAAGTGGACGACGTCGTTTAGAAGGTCGTTGGATAGCGCGACATCTCGAAAAAAAAACGAGAGCGTTGGTGTTGTTGGGATTGGTTGGTTTGTGCGTGCCAGAAAAGACGGGATGTTGTTGACGCAAGAGACGGAGAGAGAGGGAGATAGGACAAGCGTGGAACGGAGGTTGGAACACCGGATCATAGTCTCCCCGGGCCCAGGCCCAGGCCCAGGAAAAATTGGGGTCCATCAGCGTTGGAGCGACGTGCAAGCTTCGGACCTGCTGTATCTGACGTCGGAGATGATAATGAGCGAGGCGGAATGGAACACGCGCCGCGGTGGAAGACGAAGAGGGACGCGCCGTACCAATGATGATGGGGTTGAGGACAGTTGGAGTGGCAGAGGGATAATAAATTCGAGAAGTGTGTCTGAGATCACGGGATTGAGCAGGTTCTCGAGCAATAGCAATAATAATAACGAGGAGGACAGAGACAACAGACACAGACACAGAGAGTGGGAGCAACAACGACAGGGAGAGAGAGAGAGAGAAGAGGGCCTCGTTACAAGGTGGTTGGGTTGGATTTCAAACTCTCGCTTACAAACGCATACACAATCACACACCCAACCATCTGTACGGTAGGGACGGACTACGTGTGTGTCTCTGTCTCTGTTCTTTATTTCTCATCTCCCTCACTCTCTCTATCTCTCTCACTCTCCAACACATCTGTCTTTGTATCTTACCCTAGCTTAGCATAGGATTTGTTACTCCCAACAAAACACAAAACATGATGTCACTTTCTTCATTTTTTTTTTTTTTTATCTCTTTCTTAAACTTTGTAAGAATTGAAGAAAAAATGGAGAAGTGAAGGGAATATAATAGAGTAGGAGGAGTAGGATGCAAGTGGAAGTGATAAGAGGCACGTGGATGGAAGGGACATGATCCTGCAGCAGTGTGCATGAATGGGATACGGAGATCCCTTTCTCGTCTCTTACGCACTTTCTCAATTATTTCTCACCTTCTATCCACTCATCATCATCATCATCCCACACTTACTATTCTTTTTTATATACTTTCTTGTATAAACATCAAACATATTTCATATTAAATTATATCACTTTCTCGTTTAGTTAATCTTAAACATATAAATTATACCTTAATTCAACCACTACATCTATTCCAATTTCAGTTTTGTTTTTTTCAAAACTAATTCTGATAATATTAAAAACTCTCTTTCATTTATTTTTATTATTAAATCTGATAAGTGGTGTTCTATAAAGTAAAAGAAGCTGTCATGGTTCTTCTCCGAAGTCATCGAGACAGTGCAATGTCATTCTTGTTACAACTTTGTGTATCTCTTTTTGTTTGTCGAAATTGAATGGAAAGATAGTAGCACCTGAAGAATTCTGATCAGGTCCCTGAAAAATTCACTGCTAGCTGCCATTTGACTTAACGGTCATATTCTTTCCAGATTTTCTTGAATGATTTCTCTTTCTAAATATAAATAAATAAAAACGTGTTTCTGCAGGGAGCCCCACAACCTGAAGTGAAACAGGTAGAAAACTCATTACTATACAAAATTAAGAATCTCACGCAAAAAATTGGAATAAACAAAAGAAAAGAAAATGCACCCTAGGCAAAATGCTTGCCTGTGAGCAAACAAAACAACATTGAAAATCAATCTGATCTTATGGTGAATGAATTTATTACTGCAATTTGAAAATTTATAATTTGGTTGATAGATAAAAATTATTAATAATCTTTCTAATAAGATTAACTCTCATAAAAGAATGTTTCTAATTGTTGAATGATTTCAATTTTTTTTTTTTGAATTTTCTTACTATTCTAATTAGAATTATCATCCAAAATCACAATGAAAATTTATATTAAGTCTGATTCTACACCCATTTTAAGAAAAAAAAAAAAACAAATAATCTCAATTTTATATGTAACAATAATCCCAATTTTCCTTTATGATGAGCAAATGAGGGGTCTTGCATTGTGGGATTCCATTAATGAATTGACGAAATACTTTGGATATTGGCAGTTACACACATAATTGCCAACTCAACATTCCATAAACATAGAAAAAGAAACAAAATTGATAAGAAAAGTATTAATAAGATATGTTTAAACACATTCTTTCTCATTAAAAAACACAACTTTTCTGAACACACCTTTCTTGCACTCCTCTCTTGATAATGGAGGTTTGGTAGCAAATATATCAACTTTCATTACATGCACTGAGATAAATATAGCAAATATTTCAAATGGAAAATCTCAATTTTTAGGCTTTGAAGTTTTCTACTTGCTTTGCTACTTCTACATATCATCAACATATCTCTAATCTCTTTGCCTTGCAAAAAATATAATATGAGTTTATTGCTATTACAATAGATTATAATCAGAATTAATATTTATTTTAGCAAGTTTATTGAAAAATAATTTTATTTAAATATTTATACACAAATTTACTAATATATTTTTATAAATTTAAAATAAATATTAAGAAATATAATATAAAAATTGTTTACTACAACCTTAACACTGGTGCATTACACGAGTTATACTTAATGATATGAAAGAACAAATGTGATAATGAATTAAATCTTCAAGAAATTAATTGAATGGTAAAACCCTTAAAGGACTTTCATTGGTTGTTTAGTTTGTAAAACTGTTCTCTGTCGATAAAAATTGTACAAAAGTATCATATTTCTTATTTATAAATAATGGTTCAACCACTTAAAAAATATTTGCTGAACAAATGGTTGAAAGTGGCGTTTCTTGACATCTACGATTTCTTTTCTATTTCACGTTTGTAAATCTAAACATTATGCAGAGAACAAAGGGAGAATAAAAAAAGTTTTGAAATGAAGATGTTGATCAAATAATTACTTTTGTATTGAATGTTCTTCAGCATAATCGTTAATTTTGATTTTCAATGTTTATATTCTAAACGAATATAGTCGTACATAATTCCTATAAAAGGACTAGTGTTTCTTGGTTGCGTTAGAAAAATGGTATTGTTCCCCTGCACAAGAAGAGTGCCGTGTACTTCAATGCTGTATAGCCAGTAGAGACCGTGAATTCCATGTCTAGCTATTGTATTCTCCTTTCCAATTACTCCACTTGAAAATAAAGGTGGATCTGCTTCTAATTTGTTTACCCGAATCTTCCATCACAAAATTAAAAAAAGGATGCAGTTGGTGAGATAAAAACACTTATGTGCATTGCACAATTTTTTTTATGATAATATGAAAACTATTGAACACAGTTTTATACCTGTAATTCAGCAGAATGCACAGACGCCAGAGCCACTCGCAATGTGTAGGTTCCATTTGTATTCACACTATCAAGGTTGAAGTTAATTTGCCATGTAGTTCCCTGGTAAGTGCCATTATCTTTCTTCCTGCAGAACAGCAAAGGAAAGTAACTGAGACAATAATCAGAGAGGGACAGAGACAGGACTTTTTTGAGACACCTAGGCTAATTGAGACAGTTGAAACAAATTTTCCAAATGATAACGTGTGCTTTCATGAAGTGGGGTTTGGGTTTAATTGACAATAATAAATATGAAAAGGAGACATACTGGCATTGGCAAAAGAAAAGCAAAAGAACACACCTATTAACCTGAGCAAAGAACCAGTCTTTTTTGAAGTCACTAACGCCAACGGTGTAAACTAGGTCTTTATTTGGATACAAATCAGCATATCTCTCCCACAAGCCATATTGCCTAAACCTGCAAGTAACATGGACACAGTTTCTTTTCTCTAAAATGAAAGTTCAATTATAATATTTGGACAAAAACTTAGGGAGCAACATATATTGAACTTGTGTATAACTTTATTACAGGTTATATGAATGAAGCAGTTATGAAAAATTATATCCAAATAGTCAAAAAGGGAAGCAACCTGTCTGTATTGACATAGAGTCCGTTTATGTACATGGGATTTGGGTCAGGAACATAGAACTCTGCAGCTGAACGATCAGGGATGCCTATTTCCCACAACGTAGGACCATCTCTTGGTGGCTCATAAACAAGCTCATGCACATCAATATCACAACCTAATTAAACATTGGCCTAATAGTAGTGAGTTTAAAACAAAATTTAATTTGGAACTTTCAAAAAGCTTCATAAATTTGTTTAAACCTGAAGTTACGTTGATGATTTTATCGAATTGATAATCACCAATGTATCCAGTGACCCAAGAGTAGAGATTATAGTCCCCAGGGAGTATGTTAATGATTGAGAAATAGCCCTTATCATCAGTAATGGTCCAAAATTGATAACCCTGTTAGGAAACAATATAAAGTGTCAATTTTTTTCCTCTAGTGGCTCAATGTTGTTGTTCTTTATTTAAATGGAACAAGGAAGTAGTCTAAATGTTACCTTACATTCTCGTTGCCAAGATCCAACATCTCCTATAGCTGCAAGTCCCACATAAGCACCACTAACTGGGATAAATGCATCACTGACGTATCTATACAGATTTAGCCATTGAATAAATATACCATCGTAGACAAAAACGAAGGTGAAGAAGAACTAAAAATACACCCAAATATCTAGATTTTACACGTTTTTTGAATCACTTTGAGTACGTTAGAATCAATGTGATAAACTTGGCTGAGATAATTTCTGTAGATGAAAGTTAAGCAAGCAAGTGACACTTACCTGTCTCGGACAAGCAATCTACCTTCGACCTTACCTCGTTGCTCAGATGAGAGAAAGTCCTTGGAAGCTGGAAATGTATAGGGCCAGCTCTCAACTTCATTCACCATCTGCAGTTTTTTTATTTATTTTTTAACTAAAAGTGGCTACACTTAACTTTGTAACGACAAGGGTATTGATTAAAAATGATTTTAGAAAACATAGTAACCACGAATTACCCTTAATATTTAATCAGTTAAAATTAAACCAAAGCGTGAGTGTGTGTATATATTATAATAGCAGTGACAGGGAATTATAATACCTGTTGTTTGGCGTCGTCCCAGAGCTTGATTGGGCTAAACCCGTTAGACAGTGAATTAAGGTATATGAATATGGGCCCATAGACTTTCTTCCAGGGCTCATTGGGCCCAAATTTCATGATCAGATCCACTCCTGAATAATGCGTGCTATGAAACACCTGATTCACGTAATCCCAAACAACGATTTTTACACCATTAAATATAATTGAATTTGTTCTGAATTGAACCAAAAAAACAAGATGATAAAAAAAAGTTAGCAGAAGTGTTACAGAGAGAGTGGTGGGGCCAACGTGAGACGTAAGATATTGCTTGAGGGGTCCAGCAGATCGGAACTCATAGCTTGGTGTGATTAGCCAGAATCCAGTGGAATTCAATGGATCAATGTTCATCCAACCGTGAACACGATTGTATCGACTCTCGCACGCATACTCATATTTATCATCCACCTGTTTTCAAAACAAAAACAAGTTTTTAGTAACTGAAAAGGAAACTAGATAGCTAAATGACCTAAAGTTGACTATTTTGTAATCATGGTGATAGATAAAATCATAAAATCATAAAACAAAAGCATACCTCTCCTTTGAATTCAGGCTCCACCGGGTCAACAAGACGCACAGCCTCGGGGTAGGCAAGAACTTGACCTCTGGGGGGCAAACGATCATCAGGCAGAGGCATAAATCTTTGTCTGTTGTCTGCTACAGCCATGTAATGGAACCTGTCCAATAATAATACAGTGACTAAGGTTTAAAAAACAGAACACTTTCCTGAACCAACTCAAGTTACCCACTTGTCTTTCCTAGGCTTGAACGCGATCCTAGTATTGTCGAGATCGAAAGCTGGCCATTCCTTCAAATGCTCGTAAATGGCATAGGTGTAGAACCCAGAGGAACCACCAAGCATTATAAACCTACACAAAATTCTCTTCCTCGTTTTCATGCCATATTCATCTAATTTTGCTTCCAAAACGGAACCCCAAAATCAAAGAGGTAGGTTGAAAGTAGAAGAACCTTTTGTCAATATTCAGTGGTGGAAGCTTCCCCTCAAAAGAGGTATTCCATGTTCTGGTGAAAGATAGCTCTACTTGTTCCTCGTTTTCCACTATCACCGTTAAATTGGTGGCTTCCATTCTGCATTATTGAATTACTTAATACTTATATTATTTGTAAATTTTTTTTTTCTCTTTCCTACGTTTTCTTTTCTCTTTCTATCTCTCTCACAAAATATACACAAAAATGTCAAACATTTTATGGGAAGGTCCACGAATCAAACCTGTCAAATCTACCCTTTCCCTTTGCTCCTTTTTCTGTTCTTTTTTCTCCACCTTCGTCCCATACAATATCCCAGTACCTACGCATTGGCAATTGATTACATCAAATGAATAAGAAAAATATAAAAAGTAAAGTCAGTCAGGGTTATGATTTCAGATTCGGGATGCTGATAAGCAACAAAAAAGCTAGCAGATCCTCATTGGACGTTATTTTTGCGTGTTCAGTGTTTGTAAATTGTCCTAGAAGAGAGTGCTTTCTGCTGTTATTATTTTATTTTTATAAAATATTCTAAATAATGTTTGAAATTAAATTGCTGTACCCTCTGTCGTATTCTTCGTTAAGAACTTCGAGCAAATTGTCGATGCCATTATATTGAATTCCCGTGACAATTCCTTCAGGATTTGATAAGTTGACCTGGACTATGCCATTATCCATTATCACCTGGGATGAACAAATAAAATTACAGACAGCTTATGTGAAGAAAGTTAACATAAACAATGACTTGAGCCAGTGCAATGCCATCATAAAAGCCATAGTTAAATAATAAATTAAATGTATATAGCTAGGTAGAGAAGAAGCCATTGCAGAAGTGGATTACATGTTTATCTTGAATATCCAATCGTACTCCTGGGGATGACACAATATAAATTAGTCCCTTGAAAATTTTCAGATATCTAAGCAAATAGCTATTATTTTCATTAACACAAATCCTGGTGCAGTTTTTTACTCATGTTTTAAATTTGTCGACACAATTGCTTCAGCAAAAAACTAAAAGAGAAAAAGGGTGAGATGAAGGTGAGAAACCTGGTTTGGTATCACCACCCAGAACCACGAGAAATTGCAGCATCAAGAACAGGAAATGATTAGTGAAGTCCATCATCTTTTTCTTAGACTTTGAACTCTTTGGACTTTGTTTGATGAAGAACGTAGCTTTCAGATAACTTTGATGAATGGGATCTGCATAACTTTTTATACACCTACATAAACAGGCTTAAGAGAAAAGTTACAAAAGGGAAACGTTAATGGAGTATGAAACTTAATTGCAGGCAAGGTCAAAGAAAATATTAATTACGTAATTAGTCATGTAACAAGAACATTTAAAAGTATATTACTTTTGTCAAACTTCATTTTCTTTACGAGTTTAATTTTAATATATTTATATTAAAAAATTTTATATTATTAATTATTCATATTTTAGTAGGTACATATAGTTATTAATAAAGTCAACATAATTTGTTAAAAAATATAAAATTGTACTAGTCTCATTTGATTTATAATCACTAGTTGTAACCTTTTGTTTTTAATAAATTTTAATTAAGACTTTAAGGTGGGGATTACAAAGAATATATTAAAGAATGAGGTAGTAACATCTAACATTTTAATTAAGTTATTTTATTACCTTCCATTATCTGTTACAAGTATTTTGAATAAAATTATAGAGAAAAATAATTAATTCATCTATTTTTTAATTTAATCTCCTATTTTTTATTCTTATTAATCATTATTAAATTAACTAATAACAACATACCTAACCATAGCTTCAATAGAGACATATGGATAAAATAGAAATTAAATTCATTATAATTATAAAATAATTTATATTAATTTTTTAAAATTATGTTTTATAATAGAGACTAAAAGGAGTAATAAATAAAAAAAATTATTACTTAATGCATTTTAATCAATAATTTATGTGAAATTTTACAAACTATATAGCATAAAATTAATAATTTTTTAATTAAAATAATATATTATACACTTATTGGATGAGATTGTGCGGTATACACAAAGTTTAGTTAATCTTTTACTAATACAAAAAATTATAAACCTTAAATGAAAGTCAAGAATTTAGGTATTTAGGTGTGTTAGTTGAATAGAATCCATGAATTATTGAAAACTCTATTATATATGTTTAATTTTTACATATAGAAAAACTATAAATGAAAAAAAGAGAGCATTATATTAATATATTTTAATTGATAACTTAAATAACTTTTTACATAATATAGTACAACATTACTAATTTTTAATGAAAATAAATATGATTTCGATTTTTTAGCAATTAAATATTGAGACTATATGTTATTTTGATATTTTCATTAAATACTTTCCAAATAAGCAAACATATTATACACTTCCAATTAGATACAACAAACACAATTTAATTAAATTATTTTATTGATACACAAATTTATACAATCTATAAATAAAGAAAAAAAAATCATCTTTAATGCATTTCAATTGATAATTTAAGTGAATCTTTAGAAACATAGTATAAAAATAATATTTGATAATGAAAAGAAATATGGTCTATAGTTTTTAACATATATAAAGATTTAGAGAATAAGCTATTATGATATGTTCCTTAATTTGTGAAAAATATATGAAGCTTTCTGATAAAATGCATAGCATAACACCATTTTTCTGCAACAAAGCTATAAAGTATAAAGCATGAGTAGGTAATTTAGATTTGAAGAACTAAACATTTATTCAGCTTGAGTGTGTTCATGAGGACGGTGGATTATAGGAATCTAGTTGGTTGACAAGAGAAACATGTGACAGTAAAAAAGCAGAAAACAGAGGGTTGTGGATATAAATATCAGCAACTTTAGGTTAATGAAGTAAGTGTGTTAAGCCTATGAGTTAGGTAAACATGAAGACAGAAACTATAGTCATAGTCATGTGAAATAATGCTTCTAAGAATCTTGTTGGACTTTGTTTCTTAACGACAACAAAACATTCATTTCTTTACCAATTCTCTTTTCTGTACCACTTCCTCATGGGGTTGCCAGATGCATTGAAAGTTCTGAACTGTGAAACTCATGCACCAGACAATTTATTACCCTTTTTGACAAAATCATACACTCTTAAAAGAAAAAACAGAATTAAAGATTTTGTACTAGCCAGATCTTGATGGTATAAAAATATTGCTATAAAATTTCTGAAATTAACATAGTGATTCAGAGATTTTCAAGTGAACTTCCACTAAGTTCATGTTGCTCTTACTGGTTGTAGTCACAAAGGTAGTGAGTGGCTTTATATTCAGCAAAGCAATAAAAAGCATTATGGTAATTTTCTTCTTCCTTGGTGCTAATTTAACGGTGGTGCACTTATCATGGTGCCTCCTGAGTAATTTTTCGTGAAAATGATGATTTGAGTAGTGGAAAAAGATGGACAATGATTGTGCGTAGTTGAAAGCTTGAAGTTTATGATTAGGTTCTGTACAACCAACCAATATTGGTAAACAATCCATATCAGTCCAAGTAACAAAATATGACATGTTAACCAATCAACTAGGTCATAATTATAACTTCAAGTGCTGACCCTTCACACTTGTTCATTGTCCTAGGTATAGTTTACTATGCTTAAGGAAATACATGCCCAAAAATAAAACCTTCTTTCATTTTCAAAATGGGTTGTTAAACTACATCAAGTATAATCTAGAATAAAATATTAATAAAATATTTTAGTTTTATTCATTAAAATTGATAAAGAATATTGTTAACCTTAAATAAAAATACTTATATTCAGTGTCAGAAATTTACATCACCGAACCCAAATTAATTATTATATAAAATAAATAAAATTATTAATAAATTATAAATTATTTACATATATTTAAAATTAATATAAATAATTATATATAAATCAAATACATACTTAATACGTTTAATTTTTTTAATCATACTTTATGTTATAAAAATAATTAATTATCATATTTGTATTAATTTTGTAACAATTTTTTTTTCAATCCAATAAATAAGAAAATCAGATAACTTGAAAATCGAAGAGAATGATTATTTAAACAACAAAGAGGATACACATCCATAAAATAATGATATGTTTCAAACTTTATATAAGATTTACGAATTTCATTTATTTGACTCACAAAATAATTATAAATTTGTGATGCATTCCAAAATTACATATAAAAAAATCAATATCAATTTTTTTTTATCCTTATAATTTTAAAAGGAAATTGTTGAATAGGTTGATCAATTATTTGCATTGTGATTTTTCATCAATACTATTTTCTTCAACATTACTTAGTTGAATTTTAAATTTGATAGATTAGAGGTTATTTTATCAATTCTATCAATTTCTCTTTTCTTAAAAAATGAGTTTATAATTATCTTCTTACACATATCTGAATCTTAATCTGAATTTTTAATATTTTAATATCGAATCAAAATAGAGCATCATAAAACATAAAAACAATTAACGAATTGATCACAAATAATAAAAATTATATTACACATTATATAACAGTGAACAAAAATAATAAAGAAAGAACTTTTCTTACCTTGTTTCTTCACTATAAGAAAAATATAATCAGTATTGTGTCTATTTTGTTTTGAATTTCTTATTTTTAATTTTTGATACTTTACGATTTTCTATAATATATATATATATATATATATATATATATAATATAAAAGATTATTTTGGTATGTTTTGATTTTTTTAATTGATAATATTTGTTAAAAAATATTTAGTATAAATAAAAAAATTTATCTTTTTAAAATTAGACAAAATATTTTCTTTTATATATAAGATTATATATTTAATTATTTTAAATTAAATAGATTTTATTTATATTTAATTTATATATATTATTTATACGTAATTTTATATCATATTATAGAATAATATATTTAGTAATTTAATTATAATTATATATAATAATAAATAAAAATTAAAATGTTAGGTTATTATCTTAAAAATATTAGTTGCAATGAATCATTAATTATAATAAACTAAAAATTTAAATTATATATTTTTCATATTTGATAACCATAAACGAATATTTAAAGTGTAAGATGCTGTAACCATTTCAAGGAAAGATGATAACAGTTTTCTTTTTCGTTCCTAATCCTTTGTATTTCAAATTAGAAATGAAGGTCTTGTACAAATTTCATTACTTAAGAAACTACAAACAAGTTCAAGCTACAAAGAAACTGAAATTTTCATTACTTCAAAAGCTCCACTCTTTATTCCCAATCGTTGGATTTGGTTAAATAGTGAGTAAAACTGAATTTGTCTTATTGAAGGTAGATGATGGTGGAGCTTCCAAACGAATATAGTCATACATAATTGCCTGAAATGGACCATTGGCTCTGCTCTGTGTCAAAAAGATGGTATTTTCTCCTTCAACAAATTGAGTTCCCGGTATGTCTACACTGTAAAGCCAATAAAGTCCATGAATTCCATGCCTTGCGATCGAGTTATCCCTTCCTATCAACCCACTTGAAAATAGAGGACGAGGAGACTTTGGATTATTAACTCGAACCTAAAATTGTAGTAAATAATAATCAATATAGGTTAAGATAATAAAACTTAATTAGACTAATGAAATTAAGAAATGCACCTGAAGTTCAGATAATGTTGCTGATGCCAGAGCCACCCGCAGTTTATAGCTGCTGGTTTTGTTCACTTTATCAAGCTGAAACTTGATTTGCCATGTGGTTCCTTGAAATGTGTTGTCATCTTTCTTCCTGAAAATGTAAGAGCCAACAATTTGTTACACATTGCCACACATTAATAATAATTTTGTTAAGCAAAATCCATTATTTGTACCTGGTAACTTGAGCAAAGAACCAATCTTTGGTGTAGTCACTAACACCAATTGTGTAGATCAAGTCTTTGTCGGGGTAGAGTTCTGCATATCTCTCCCATAACCCATATTGCCTAAATCTGCTAATTACAATTCACTATAACAGTTATACATAAATAGTCTGGGTTATAAGCTTTTACATGGGAATTGAAATTAATCAGGTTTGGTTTTTGAAAATTTAATTAGAATACATTGATAAGAAAGGTCTTTTTCTTTGGAAATATGCCCATGATATATAAGGAGAAAGAAATCTTGCCCTGTAATTTCTAAACTAAATTTTCAAAATGAGTCCTGGATTGAATTTTTGATCATGCTGGAAGTTTAAGTTGAAATGTATGCAAGAGCACAAAGGTGACTAACCTGTCAGGATGATTAACATAGAGTTTGTTGACATATTTGGGGTTTGGGTCAGGAACATAGAACTCAGCAGCTGTTCGATCAGGAATGCCTATTTCCCACAATGTTGGACCATCTCTAGGAGGTTCATACACAAGATCACCAAGGTCGATATCACAACCTATTTTCACAAAACCAAATACAAAATAGTCGATACAAAAACTCAGTAGTTTAGAAAGAAGAACAGTACAATTTTTTGTTAATACCTTCTGTTATGTTCATAACTACATCATATTTATAGTCACCAATAAAACCAGGTACCCAAGCGTAAACATTGTAGTCTCCTGCACGTATATTGGTGATGGTGAAGTAGCCATCATCGTCTGCTTTAGCCCAAAACTGATAATTCTGATAACAATTAAAATGTAACGTGTCCGTTAGCTAATGATCTTTCTATAGGCGTAAAAGTTAATAAAATGGTGTAAGACAACTCTTAGGTACATCTATTATACTGAAAATATGGCATACTAAGAAGAATATGCACACTCATATTTGTTGAACATATAATTTTTCTCCTTTTCAAGTCACCTTGCATTCTCTTTGCCAAGATCCTACATCCCCTGGTGGAGCCAAGCCAACATAGGCACCTTTTGCTGAGATATAGTCATCGTTTATATACCTACATATAGCAAAATGGAGTTAATTAAGTTAACACAAATTACATGTGCTTTCACAAGAAAAACTTATTGCATTTTTTACTTTCACTTTACCTCAGTCAATTTCACTACCATGATTTAGGTGATTTTCTTCTTAATTAATTTTCAATATTTAGATGGTAAAAAATTACCAGAGACTGTAGTTAATCATAAACTTTATCAGAACATACCTCTCTCTAACCAAAAGCCTGCCACTAACATTACCACGGTCGTCCCACTTGGCAAAATCATCTGATTCAGGAAAACTGTAAGGCCAGCTTTGAACTTCCACCAACATCTGTAAGTTTGCTTAGGCATGAGCTTGTGTCACTCTACGTTAGCTATGCCATAAAATCAAGATATATACATAATATATAGTTTAATATTAGATAGATAAAGTAAATATTAAACCTGTTGTTTAGCGTCTTCCCATAGCTTGAGGGGGTCACCTCCATCATAGGAAGAATTCAAATAAATGAAAACAGGACCAAAAACTTTCTTCCATGCCTCACCAGCATTGAACTTGGGCACCAAATCCTCTCCACTATAATGAGCACTCAGAAACACCTGATTACGTTATTTTTAGCAAAGATAACAAAGTCAGACCTCAAAATCACGTTGAATTGTGAATCATTGCAAAATATGTTTTTGTTGGGAGCACTTACGGCAAGAGTGGTGGGGCCAACATGGGAAGTTAAGTTTTGTTTGAGGGGCCCACCAGATCGAAACTCATCGCTGGGTGTAATTAGCCAGAATCCTACTGCAGGATCCATGCAGATCCATCCATGAACTTTGTTGTCTTTGTTGTCACATGAATATTGGTACTTGTCATCCACCTACACATAAATTATTACCTTTTAACATCTTAGTTGATGATACTCAGAGTGTATAATTGAAAATAGTGAACTAAATGGTGATTCTGATTACAATCCCAACCTAAATGTAATTACCTCTCCCTTAAGTTCTGGTTCAATGGGATTGACAAGTAGAACTGCTTCTGGGTAAGCAAGGGCTTTGCCCTTAGGTGGTGATCGGTCATCTGGAAGAGGCATGTTTCTTTGTCTATTATCAGCCATCGCCATATAATGGAACCTGCCACCACCCATACATTCTTTGCGACTAAGAATAACATTATTATAACTAGAAGCATGAAAAGGACAAAACATTAAAAAACATTAAAATGTTAAGCCTCTACTTGTCTTTTCTAAGCTTGAAAGCAATTCTTGTTTCGTCAAGATTGAAAGCAGGCCACTCCTCTAAGTGCTCATAAATTGCATAGGAGTAGAAGCCCGAACAACCACGAAGCATTATGAACCTAGAATGAATGACACAGTAATTTATTAATTAAATTTGTAGTTGTTAGATTATATATTAACAATGTAATGGACAGTGGTTGGTGTATCTTATGAACTAATGACCTTTTGTCAATATTTAAAGGAACCAACTTGCCCTCGAGAGAGACGTCCCAGGTCCTGGTGAAGGATAACTCAACTTGGTCCTCATTTTCAACCACAACTTGGAATGTTGTTCCTTTGATTCTGCAGTAACGTATCACAACATGTAACTTTAATTTCTTGGACAAACATGGTTATAGTAGAAAGAAGAGAATTATGGAAACATTAAGTTTAAATTATCATGCTAATAAAACATAAAGAAAGATTAGAAGAAAGACTTACACATCAAATGTACCACTGGTTCCTGTACTTGTGGGTGAGCTCCAAACAAGGTCCCAATACCTGCATGAAGTTGAAAACGTATTTTTCTATTACTGGGAACACCAAAAGAAGTAATTTACTTTGTAAAGTTGAACACGAATTTGTAAATGAAATATATATACCCTCTATTAGATTCGTCATTCAAAACTTCAAGCAAGTTGTCGATGTCATTATACTGTATTCCAGTCACAGTTCCCCCAGGATTTGATAAGGTGACTTTTAGTATGCCATTTTCCATCACCACCTGCACATGAATTTTCATTGCTTTTAAGTTTAGGAATCACATTCTCAAAAACATAATTATTGAGAATATTTCTTTAATAGGAAATTTAAAAATGTGTTTTATTAGATTTTTGCTTTTTTAAAATTTAAAATAATTTAAATAATAAATAAGAGTTAAAATAGAAGTTGCAATGAGTAGATTAAAAAATAACTTCCCCACTCCTTACTACAGCAGAAAAATGAACTAAATCATTTTGTAATTACTTTGCTTAAAATGAACATGCTGGAATATTTTTCTAAAACTCTAAACAAACATGAAAATACTACATGCATTTCCAAATCCAAATTTTGCAACAAAACACACTCTTAGAAATATGAACGAATCAAAACTCCTGCTGATTTTTGAAAGCACAGCAAAGACAAAAAGACATAAAGACATAAAGACATAAGGAAATTTATTAAGATGGAATAAGGAAAAACATAAAGACAAAATTTTAAATACATGATTATCTTGAATAGTAAGTTGCACTCCCAGTAACGGCATGGTGGTATTGGCAGTGAACAAGTGAGCAATTAAAATATCACAGATTCAGAGTATTTTGAGAGAATGGCTGAGAATATTTATGTCATTATGCAAAGAAAGAGTGACCTTTATATATATGGTAACAATGGCTGGTTTTATGCAGAGTTTGGAGAAAAAACAGTCTGCTTGTGTTATACTACTCAGCAATGTGCCAACAGAAAATGGATAGTGTGAGGGCTTAAACGAATTGGATTAGCTAGCTTCCTTGACCTAGAGAGAAAGCATTCTTTTAAATCTCTTTACTTGGTCGCCACAGTTTAGTGTATACGGTGTATTGGACAATGGCGTACGAGTGAAGAAACAGTCAATCATCATATAAAAGGATCATTTCCTTGTTTTGGTTTCCTTCATTTCTTATTCTTATTAGGTGATTTGATGTTGTTTTGAACCGCATCCTCGCTTTACCACGCAGTTTTCTCAAAGTTTTCAATAAATCTATCTAAAACAACAGGAGTGCCTAGTTTCGCCAAAGTTTTACATAAATTTATGTGTATAAAACAGCAGGAGTGGCTAGTTTGATCAAAAGTTGAAAACTTGAGAAGTTTTACATCAATTTAAATTTTATTTTAATTGTCACCAAGTATGGTAGCTAATTTATGACAATATTCTTTTTTTGACAATTTCAAAATAATATTAAATTGTGTATTTTTTTATTCAAATACAAGCTAAAAGATAATGGTTTAGTTCTGTCAAGTTTTGTAAAATTTGTTTTTAATTTCTTTCTACATTTTAAAAACTGGTTTTAATCATGTTATTTTCTTAAATATAATGAATGTGATCCTCAGTCAAGTCAAAATGAAATCTAAGATTAAGTGAAATCCACAACGAGGTCTAAAACATTGTGTTTAAGATGTAGGAACAAAATGCTGTAAAAAAAGATGTGAGAACAAAAAATAATTTTTACTAAATCGTAGAGATCTAAAATACAATTTAATCGAGATCTAAAATCGTAGGTCAACATGTGATGTTGCTCCTGTTGAAAGAATTTTGTTCCCTTACCTGACGCTAACCTGAAAAATAGCAGAATCACATAATTATTACAATATCAGCAAACACTTTGTCTGTAGGGACCACAGTTAACTGAATATGGCTTCAACAAAACTTTCAGACTGCATCAAAGCAGATTGAATAACAGGTCATAAACTGCATCTACCCATTCATTGGATGTGTGTTGGCATCCTAGGACATGATACACTTTTTTTCTGAAACTGTACTCTTGTAGCTAGCACATTTTTTGCATAAACAGATTATTTTTTTGAGGCACATTTAGCTTCCACATTCTGAACCAATCTCCTGGCACTTTCCAGTCATCCAAATTCAGCAAAAGACTGTAACAGTTGTAATCTAATCGAATCATATACAGACCTTCATTACAACAACGACTTCCTAGATTTTTTTTATAAGCAAAAAAAAGGATTATTGATTACACTAAAATATAAGCAAATTTAAACTTATAAAACTCTATTTTGTTATTTAAAAAATATACTTATATTTAACTCTAAGAATCATCTTCAAATCTAAGAATAATTTAGAAAATATACTCTTATATTGATTTCAAATATTAAATGAATCAAATTGATTTTGATAGGTACGAAATTAATTAATTTTGCTTATATATGAGTTCAGATAGAGTAAACTCACCACCAAGCTTCTCAAAGGACTTTTCTGGGGCCTATGACGTACGGCTTATGAGCCTTCCTACAACTCACCGAATATGGGCCATACTCACCCAACATCTAAAGCATTCATAGTGTCATTGTCATATAGCAAAATTTAAAATGTCATTAGAATTTTATATTTATATTGGTTTTATTTTATTATAGCTTACTGTATTTTCTTTTTTCTTTTTTGCTGGGAGGACGATTTAGTTTAACAAAAAAAAAAATATATAAGTATGAATTTATCATGTGTAAAAGTATTTTCAGAATACTTGTTAATATCAAACAAAGTCCAATACACAACGAAAACAACAAAATTACAGAAAAATCAAGAAAATTACTACGTATACAATTTTCACAAATATATTGTGATACGATGAAGATACACTAAATATTTTGTATCATTAAGTTCCAAGGTTAACTTAAATTCCTTCACAAGGTGGAGCTTCCAAACGAATATAATCATACATGAGACCTTGGAAGGGACTGTTGCATCTTGGTTGCGTAAAATATATGGTATTCGTGCCATCAATAAGAAGAGAACCAGGTATATTCACATTGTAAAGCCAATAGATTCCGTGAATTCCATGTCTTGCAATTGAGTTGTCCCTTCCTATTAATCCACTCGTAAATAGGGGTCGCCCAGCATTGGGATCATTTACTCGAATCTTCACAGACAATGGTGTGTCAGCACAAATTTTTTTTAAGTACTTACATATCACAGCCAATGAGGGTGTGTCGGTGAGAAAAAAAGTTAAGGGAGTTTACCTGCAATTCAGCTAATGTTGCAGATGCAATTGCAACTCTCAGTTTGTATGTACTTCCTTTAACCACGTTACTGACTTCGAACTTGATTTGCCAAGTTGTCCCTTGAAGAGTGTTATCTTTTTTCCTGCAGTTACACGAGCTTGAAAAATTAGTAGATAGAATGTAACATATAACTCAAAAGAAATCCAAGTATAATAGATGAAGGAATGCATGATAATCTATAGCCATATCATACAAATAATCAATAATCCATAAATCAGACCTCGGAGCCTGCGCATAAAACCAATCCTTCGTATAGTCACTAACACCAATTGTGTAAACCAAATCTGCATCAGGATACAATTCTGTATACCTTTCCCATAATCCATACTGCCTGAACCTACAAGTTGAGCAAAAAAAAGGGAAAATCTAAGAACAGATCAACTGACATCTCAAGGAAATATTTTCATCACACATACAAGGATAAAATGAACAGTTGGGTAAAGATTTCAGCAGTTTCATCATTTCATGTTATTATGTAGCACAGTTTCGCAACTAAGCAAAATCCATTAAGAATTACAAGGAAAAACAAAAAGAAAAACTGATCACCCAGTTAAGAATGATCAGAGTAATATGCCCCTAATAGTACATAACAGAGCTAACCTGTCTGGGTGGTTGATAAAAAGCCTATTAATATATTGTGGACTGGGATCAGGAGCATAAAATTCTGCGGCCGACCTATCAGGAATACCTATTTCCCACAGTGTGGGACCATCCCTTGGAGGCTCATATACAAGTTCACCCACTTCAATGTAAGAACCTGCATCCGAAGTTTATTAAGCCCAGAACTCAACTTTAATTTGCAAGATGGCAAACAAACTGAGCTTTGACGAAGCAAAGAACCTGGTGTTATCTTCATCAAATCTACAAATTTGTAGTCTCCAACAAAGCCAGGCACCCAAGCAAAAAGGTTATAGTCACCTGGACGTACATTTCTAATAGTAAAAAATCCGTTCTCATCTGCTCTGGTCCAGAATTGATAGTCCTGTTAGGAGTAAAAGTTAAGTAATCTTCTGGTAAGGAGTTCTTTTGGGCGGGCACCCACCCACAATAGCATTCTTGTAATTAGATTGATTTTCATAATTTATGCTTTTCAAAATAAAGGAAAACAAGGTTATGTCTGACGTAGTCAGCAAGATCCCTTTGATCACAATCACATAGATCCATCCTCACATCCATCCTCACATCAAAGGTAATAAAAATTATAAAAAAAAATAAAAATAAATGATAGTTGAGTTGAGGACTAACTACAAAAGTACAGCTCATGCAACTAAGATGCTAGTTATCCACAAGTGTGGGAAGAGCACCTTGCATTCTCTTTGCCATGACCCTGCATCTCCAGGTGGGGCTAGGCCAACATAAGCACCATTTGCAGATATTAAGTCTGTGCAGATGTACCTACAATTAGAATAGTTTACTAAAATTCATCATTTCTCAGCAGTTGATGAATAATTCAACTTATTATTTTTGTTTTGAATTTCTCACCCTAAAATAACGTAAATGACAACCTTCTTTATTTTTTCATATTACAAAATTAACTAAAAAGCTTTTAATAAAACAAGTCGTAGCTTTTATGTAACCCCCACCGCATGTACTGGTCAAAAACAAAATCACAAAATCATTTTAACTAGGAAAAAGAAATTTGGAACAGAATTAGAAAACTTTGCTTGTACTCCGAGCACAGCAACATACAAATCGCAAAATGCAATTTATAAACCTCAAGAACTAGGAATATCTTGCATGCTTACTTGTCTAAGACAAGTAATCTGCCACTGACATTGCCCCGTTGATCGGATTTTAAAAAATCCTCTGAAGCTGGGAAATAATATGGCCAACTTTGAACTTCATTCATCATCTGAATATCAATTAAAATTAGTCTTTATCAGACAATTACTACATCCAACTGTGTATACCATCTACCTCCTAACAAAAGCACATGGGAAAACCTGTATTTTTGCATCCTCCCATAGCCAAAGTGGGTCGTCACCAACTGCTGCAGAATTGAGATAAATATATACAGGACCAAAAACCTTCTTCCATGATTCACCACCTCTAATTTTAGGCACCAAATCTTGTCCCGCATAGTGACCACTAAGAAACATCTGATGATGCCAATTTAATAAACATGTCAACAAGTGTTAACATAGTATAATAGCCCCGTAGGAAATTCTTATCTTGGTCTAAAATCTAAATTCATTCACTTACTGCAAGCGTGGTGGGGCCTACATGTGAGGTCAAATTCTGTTTGAGGGGTCCACCAGATCGAAACTCATCACTAGGTGTGATCTGCCAGAATCCCACTGGTGGACTGAAAGATATCCACCCATGGACTCGATTATCCATGTTTGTACACGAATACTGATACTTGTCATCCACCTGTGAATCAGATTCAAATAAAAACCTGGTAAAGATTTCATACACAATCTATGCTAACGAAATCATCCTACCCCCTCCTTAACAAGCCACATGGATTAGTGAACACTCAACTTGCCAGGTTAAACAACTACTACTCGTGTGTTTGGACTCTGATTAATTGTTTTCAAACACAAAGTAGTTTAGATCAGTTGAAAGAATTTATTTTGGAATATGGAATGTTATCCCAAAAGTAACTTCATCAGAATGATATTGTTCTGGATAGTGGAGACAATATTGCTTTATGGCGTCAAATCACTAAAATGATATACAAAATTAACTTAAGGGGTGTAATTTAGTTCCTTCCCCTTCCTCCCCAATGACTAGTTTCCGTTGCATTTGCCACTGTTGTTTCATGCTGTTGAATTACAAAATTTAAACTTTAACTGATCTCAGTTACAAAAAAACAGTTGAAGGTATCTTTGTTCTCCTAGAAACAATGTTCTCCTTGTCAAAATTTAGGAACAGACATGTCTTATATGTAAACCTTCTGGTTTAATGGATTATAGCATTTATCATAGTTGACAGGCAAAAGAGAGACTAGTAGCCTTAGTAGATAACAAATATGTTAATGAAAGAGTGAAGGGGCAAAGAGACAAAGTTTAAACCACATAGTGGCAAAGTAATACTCCCCAAACCACATGGGGGAAATTAAATTTAGCCATAATGTAAAATAAAAATTGATGACGCAAGTAGGGACAAATTGTAAACTTTGTACCATATGAGTGACAATGAATTCAGTGTGGAACTAACATTCAAGCCATCTGAATAAGTAATAAATCACCATGGTAAAATACAATTGGAAGCTTTGAAATAATAAAAAAATGTCAGGAAACATTTGCAACAGATACCTCTCCTTGCAATCGTGGGTCTTTGGGATTGTTTAGTAGGACAGCTTCTGCATAGCCCAAGATTTGGCATCTTCCAGGTAACCGATCTTCTGGATAAGGAAGAATCCTTCGTCTATTGTCTGCCATAGCCATGTATTGAAACCTACATACTTGATTGTTAAAGTGGATGAAAATCCAAAAATAAAGAAAGTTCCTATTTATCTACCAAGACCATCTCAACTGATATGGCAATATTTGTGAAATAAACTGATATTTCGGATCACAAAATTATATGTAAATCCTATAAAATTATTTAGTAACTATATTTTCAACAAAAAAGTTCTACAAATTCTTGTTAAATATACAAATACTATAAAAAAAGTACAAAAGAATGAGAAACATAAGGAGAGGCATCAAACATTTTTTGTCAAACTGATAGAATTTACTTGTCTTTTCTTAGCTTGAAAGTAATCCTCGTTTCACTGAGATCAAAATCTGGCCATCCATTTAAGTGCTCATAAATTCCATAAGAGTAGAAGCCAGATGAACCACGGAGCAGTATAAATCTGAAATTGACCATCCAAAATTTTTAATCCCACAGCAATCAGTAAAAAAAGCTAACTGACGCAAAATTAGAGCAAGGACCTTTTGTCAATGTTTAAGGGGACAAATTTTCCCTCTAGAGAAGGATCCCACATTCTTGTGAATGAAAGCTCCACCTGTTCCTCATTCTGAACTATAACTTTAAAACACGTTCCTTGAATCCTGAACCATAACATCTTGAGTTTGCTTGTGCTTCAAATATTATCCTTTGAACAATAATGGAACTGATAAGATTGCAAGTAGAACATGTAACCAAAATAGAGGGATTCGACAACTGTTTCATTTCTGCTCATGTGTGACAAAAAAACCACTCCCAGTTTAATTGCAAAATCCTTGACAACCACTTTATTTTTTGTCGGGTGTGACTTAAAAACCACTCCCAAATTTAATATCAAACTCAAATCAGTGAATGCATTCGAATGTATCTTTATTGAGAATTTGAATTGTGGGAATAATATCAAAGACACCATGAAGTTACAAAAGAAAGTAGTGTTGTCATACACATCAAAAATCCCTTTGCTTCCTGGCGCACTCCAAACAAGGTCCCAGTACCTAAACATTCCATTGAAAGACAAAATCAGCTTACGGCTTCAAAAAGTGAGAGCTTCCTATGATTTCCCCACAATCAATAAGAAGTACATTTTTCTTTCTTAATGATAAGATGTAGAACACACTGTTCTCCCCAAGGCAAATCTGTCACCAATTCACCTAGTCTATTGTTTACTGCGTGTGTGGATGTGAGGAAGAGAGAGATAAGAATTATTCATCGCTAGGAGTGCATACCCTCTATTAGACTCCTTGTTGAGAACTTCAAGCAAATTGTCAATACCATTATACCGTATCCCAGTGACAATCCCACCTGGATTTGATAACGTAACCTGGACTATGCCATTATCCATCACCACCTGCACATGCCAAGAAGTTAAAACAATAACAAGAAACTAAAATTTAACTGATAGTGTGGTTATACATAACCCTGCCAAAGCTTCATTAACGCACATCCTACACTCAAACTTAAGCTACAAAGGAAAAAGAGACCTACAGTAATTTAACTTAGATGATGATGCCTAGGTACGTTGCACAAAATCAAATATAACAAGTCCTTTCAAGGTTCTGTAATAGAAGCACACAAAAGAGGAACCACGGAAAAAAGTGTACATGCGATCAAACTTACATGGTGATCTTGGATGTGCAACCGTACCCCTGGGCCGGACATGGCGAACCCTTGCTTTTCTTTTCACTAGCTTGCAGATAACAGAAGGAATCTAGTTAAGAATTCCATCAGCAAAGTTTAAAAGAAATGGAATTACTTAAGGAAACAGAACCTGATCGTATCAATTTAAAATTTTCAATCATTTTAAGTTTCAATGAAATGTAAAAACAAGTTACAATCGGTTGTAATGCTTGAACTTCTAATTATGTCTACATATTTCAGATACCTTATTTTTCTGTGTAAACAAAAAATGTGTAACCTCTTAATCACACAGATGAGAAATAGGTGAAAATGAAATCATCATTTAGCTTCTTCAGAAGTGGTCAAATAGGGTGATTCACAACCAAGTATACACCGTGGGAGAAATTTCAAGAATATGTCTTAAAAAAAACAACATAACGAGAAATCATATATTTCATGAATTACAATCGACGAGGATGAATGGTAGAGTTACCGAGGGAGACGTACTACACGCTGGAGATTACGAAATCCGAGGAATCAAGAGACACATGTCGCACACCTCAGAGTGTGAAATACGCCTTATTATGAACAACGATAACCGTATCGGGAGTGCATCATGGGAAACAAAAGCCACTATATGTTACTGTGTAATTGTTGTAATTTTCTTGATCCGGACACAAAAATAAAGTGTGATAAAATAATAAGTGCATATGTTTTGAAGTATCTTAATATTTTGATATATTGTACAAAATATAGTAAATTTGTTACAAATTATATCTATCATATGTTTTATTAATATACGATATAATTTGTAATAGAAAAAATTATATAAATAATATTACTCAACTATAAATGAGAGAGACATGTAAGCAATGAAATCAAATAAAAAAGGATATGTATATTTTATTTATAAACCTCTAACTCAGATTAAAAGGATTAATAAAATTAAAATAGTTGGTAGATAACTGAATATTTTTGAAGTATATTGACAAAAGTTTGATTTTCTAGTTGTAAATTAAAAGAATTGTTGAATAGGAAAGAGAGTGTTGTGATCCATGATAGGACATGGAAGGTGTCATTAGCCAAGCTCCTCAACATATCCCAAGCTTCATGGTGATAGAACAAATTAATTCCTTCTTCCAGGCTTAGTTTAAAGGTGGTACTGACAAACGTATAGGTTGAGAAGTTCATCTGACTTGGTGAAAAAGAAATACAGAAAAAATTAATACAAGGATTATAAAGTTTATATTGCTGAATTTCTGGGACTTAAAGAGATGTTTCTGTAATAATTAGTTACTCATTTGTCTCTTTATCTGAATTTAAATTGATCCATAATTTTACTAGATGTTCTTTCCTCTAATAGACACAGATCAATTTTAAATTGATTAATTCCTTTATTAAAAAAAGTATTGTGTGGGGTTCTCTTTATTCATACAAAAATGCATGTAAGAAATTGAAGAAAATAGAGGATAAAATTAAAATAATTTGAAGAAAAAGTGAGCATAAAATATGATTATTTGATTTAAGATAGTAGAAATAAATAAAAGATTTATAAGTATATATAATTGAATTGATTAAAGTGAAAAATTGGTAGTTGATATTTTTTTAATACAAATATTTTTTGAAAAAAAAAAAAACAATGCAACATTTTCAGTCACAATCCTTATAAATTTCTTACTATTTTTCTCTCTCCACACCATATTTTCACAGTCAAAACTCTCTCTTCTAATACACTAAATCATCCGTCGCATAAAACCTAACGAATAAAATTTTTCCCAAAATAATATCCAAAAATGATATTGCAATTCCAAGATGATTGGAGGATTAATAACAAACAAATAGCAACATTTGTAACGAATGACTCATTTATCTCTTGATAGTTGGCAGTTCTCAGCATCAAATAGAAGAGCAGAATAGTAATTCAATGACAATGACAATGCCAATGTGTTTGGTCGGCAGGTGAAGGATATCCCATAAGTATATCTCATTCGACCTTGTGTTGTATGGAAATAAATTATACAGATAAAGCAAATTTAACATATATTCTCTTCTCTCCGCTGTTATTGCACATTGCTGAGATCTGTCTTTCTCTGGAAAAAAATAGAACCGAGGACAACAGCAATACCGGTGATTGCTATTGTGAAAAAAACACGCTTTCTTGAGAAATCATTCTGCGGCCTTCTTCGAGGACCTTCGTCTCTTTCAATTGGCCTCGCGTACCTTCACACGAAAATTAAAAGTAAATATTCAATACACAAAATAACAAATGCATACGATTAATGACTTACAGGGCTATCGCACACCTCCCCTAATAAGATAAGAACATTTTTTAGACAAAAAAAGCATACATAAATTGATTAAACTATAGTTTTAGAGCTATGAAGATACTCTTGACATCAGTTTGGCCTTCCAGGATAAAATGATATTAAATCAGTCCTCTTATGATTTAATATAAAGATCAGATAATTCAAGTTGATGTCATAAGTTGCTTGACAAAAGGACCACTTCATGACATCCCTTAAAATCTTTTGACGACTAATTTGATATCACAAATCATTAAAAGACCAAATTGATGTCACGTGTATGTTTAGAGGACTAAAATTATAAAATTTCTGTAGCAACAACAAATGCTCATGCTACTAATAGGGAAATTACACCAACTACAACTTGTACGCAATGAAAATTCATGAAGTAAATTTCCGCTGCTTCCACCTCATAGTATATTCATTAGCTTGGACTTGCAATATAACCCCAACTTTTTAAACCGTTAAACATTTGTGCATATATTGTAATTATTTAACCATAAGCCTCAACTAAAGAATCTTAACGCATTTGTTAGCTAGAGAACAAAATGCAAGGTTCTTCTTTTTCTTTTTTTCTTATCTGATGTGCAAGGTAAGGCAGCAAATATGTCAATAACTAGTTCATTACTAACTTTTGAAGATACTTTTTTTCTTTTCTTTTTTGCTTGGAGGGGGTATGAGACACACTTCAAGTTAACCTTGAAAAGGGACATCATACCAAGATTTAACACCACGACTAACAGGCACCACAGCAACTCAGCAAGAGAGCACAAAAATGCATTTAAGACTTGCACAGGATGGAACAAAATTCGAAGAAACTAATCCATCCCTAACTCTAGTAACAACTATTGGCTGCATCAAGAAATAATCTTTGGCGGTGCATTTTGTTTTTTATCATTTGTGGAAAATACTCACATTTTTTTCCTCCCAAAACTCTCACAACAAGGAGCTTTTAATTATACGTTTTTTGAACTACAAAATAATCTAATTGAAACACATACTACAATCAAATGATGACATTTCCTACCTTGAAGACCCTGAAGAATTTTCTTGAATTCTATTGCAACTATCTTCATGGTTGTATCTTTCACGCAGTCTAACATATTTGTTACAAAGGTGACAAAGTTCTGTTCGATTCCCACATACTTCCTGAATGTTTAAAAATCAAACTGAAATTAGTATCAGAGTACAATCATTAATCTAAACTTCTCAATCGCAAATAGTCCATCATAAACACAACCTGATGCTCGGCCAGATCAATTGCCGGCAAAGGAAACTCACAGAACTCACAGGTGACCATCCTTCTAGAACAATTTTCATCTCTATGGATATCTAAAATATCACGTTCCATAGTTTCACTGCACAACGAACATGCAACCTGCACAAATTACCATTTTCTTCTGAATAATCATTGCAAAAGTGAATTTTAAAACTGCCTTCATGAACTGTGTTATAATTTGCTAGGAAGCCTTTGGGAGAAGGGGAAGGAAGGGGCAATGGGTAGGAACTGATGGGCATCTAGCCAGCTTCCTTTAGCGTGTGGAGTTGACACTCAAAGTTTCTACCCTCAATGATATGATAGGAACCTTTCATATCCTATACAGGACATAGTAAAACTAGGACTGGCTCAATAAATTTTACACATGTTACTGCATTCCCTTTCCATACATGATTACTAAAATATTAAAGTAATATTAACTGAGTATAGAAAAACTGAAAGAGCTGCTCAAATAAGTAATATTTATATCTGAGTACTAAAGTTTACGCACCCTGCTCTATCAACAAGATACAAAAAATCAAAAGACAGGAGAATCCTTTAAGAAACTAAAATTCCCACCACCCAATATATATTCCCTGTTAAGCACCATTATCTTTTTTATCTTTTTTTATGGAAGCACCATTATGTTAAAAACAATATAGAACCAACATCCAATTGATAAATCCGAAATACAATAACTAAAGCAACAATTACTCAGAAGCCATGCTAAGAAAGACATTCAATCAAACCCACTCGAACCAATCCATTAATAACGTTTGATGGATGAATACCCAATCCACTATAATTTAGTTTTCTAATTTTTATATTTCTATGGGATTATAACTCTGCCATTCTCTTTTTTCAGAATTCAGGATCCACACAAAACTACTATTGTACTTAAAAATTACAGAGACAGTCGAGTAGTCATTTTTTGGTCAAATTTAAATTGACTTGTGTTTTTATTAGGTTGTTTTCAAATTGATATTTGGTCAATGTCCAGTTCAATGTTGCCGTTTTCAGTTGGAAAACATGGGGGAAAATTGAGGGGGGAAAGAAAATGGAAGCTATTTTCTAAAAGCTACTATATAAACAGCTTACAAACTGACAAGGTGACCCAAAAGATTAAACTTTTATTATGTAAATTCGAAAACCAGAAATCATAAAGTAGTTGTTTAATTAAATTTTAAATACTTTTTTTGTTAGAGTTATTAATTTGAACAATTTTTTATATACACAGACAGGTTTTAAGAACAAAGCTCATGGAATACATAATATGAACTAAATATATGGAAAAAAAGACGCAAAAGATAAGATAAGACCCATCATAAGGTAACTTTTAGAGATAGATAGGGGGTAACAAGAGCAAAGAAGGTTGACAGTATTAATTGGGTTTCAGTTTTTGGAGCTGGCAGATTCAAGTAGTCCAAAATATCTGTAGAAATATGGTTACAGCTAGTAAGAGGCGCTGAGTGACTCGTGAAACAATTAACATTATAAATAGAATACCTAAAAGATCCTCATTAGATCTACTGTCATAACTAGATGAGTTCAATTGGATGATACATGGATCGGAGGATCATTTTCCACCACTAACTAAAATTGTCAAACCAATTGACACTGAGAAATCAATTTTTAGACCCTCAAAAATCTTCAAAATAAACTAAATTATCTGGTATTTTATTCTCTGATTTCCTTTATCTCCAAGTAGAAAATTTCTCAATTTAGAATTTTGTCAAGCAAAACAAGACAAAAGTTTCCATACCGGGGCATGTGTGTTCAAATAGTGCTCCTCGGCAAGTGTTTTCGGAACCATATCGGAACAAATTTTGCATCTTTCAAGGTTCCGAGAGCAATGAGCATAATGCAAATCAATATTTGCTGAAGGGATAGCCCGATCACTAAAAAAAAAAAAAAGAACGAGAAAGAATCATGATCAGATTTCTTGAGGACGAAGCATAATAACGTGATTTAGGCATTCAATATGAACAAATCATCACCCTAAATTAAAAAAGAAAAAAAGAAAATCACACAAAATATATATCGGAGAAACAGATTAATAAATGCACATCAGCATGGCTTTCATCGCCCTGAAGTGGTTGAGTCAAATGCGATACCAGTAACCGAGTCTTGCTTTTACCCACGAAACAAATAAGGCCAATTATCCACGATTTTAAGCTTAGAACTCTCAGGGAAGTAAATCAATATTCTAGAACAAATTCAATGGACCTAGTTCCCAATTTTAACAAAGATAAAATAACTGGAGATCATTCCATCGTAAACCATGCATAATTTGGGAAGGAAGTGTTTACCAGTGAGTGCATATATTAGTGGCCTGATCGGACACGGTTGCCATGTCGTAGAAACAAGAAAGCCTCGTTCTAGGACCAGATCTTAACGAAAGAATAAAAAAGGAAAAGACATTTAAGAACTAACAAGAAAACAAAAACAGAAACCAAATTAAATTGAAAATATATATATGAGGGAGAGAGAGATTACAAAATTAGAGATTTGGAAGAGAAGAGTTAGGTTATTATGGAAAATTTGGGTAAAATAATGAAAATGAAGAATTGCTGTTGTTGAACGACTCTGATTTGAGGAGACTTTTGGGAACCTTCGGCCATTAAAATAGATGATTGAGAAAGTAGCTGCCGTTTACCTTACGCGCCATTAAGGCGAGGGAGACAGCAACGACCTCCCGTTTTTGTCAAGTTGGGCCGTGTGGGCTTCTGGGTCACACTGTTTCATAATGCTAATATTTCACTTTCATTTTCAAGTACATATTATGGATAAAAAAAGTACAATTTAAATGATCTAGCCAAAAAGTTATAAAAATTTTACTACTTTTATTCAAGATTATATATATAAAAATTATGATGAGTAAAAAATTATTTAACTTTTAGAAATTATTATTGGATGGAAATATTTTTAGCATTTTTTAATAGGAGAATCTTTAGAAATTTTTCTTAATTTTCAAAATTTACAATATTTTTTTATTTCTAAATTCAATTTTAATATTTAAAAAAAATAATGATTAAAAATAGTATCATATGATAATTTAATTATGTATCATAATTTTACTTGCTATATTTAAAAGTAAGCTTAAAAAACTTTTTAATCCCACATAAATTTGTGGATTTTAAAAAGGTGCAAAGTGTAAAAAAGAGTGCAAATAGTAATCCGATGGGGGCAATAGTAAAGAGATCATAAAAAAATGGAAGGCCCAACCCAGTGGCATTTTTGCGACGAGAAAAGCATAAACCTGCGTCTTGTCAAAACGAGAACCAACGGGAATCGGATAAGTAGTCTGGTTTTGTTGTCCCTGCAAAACCCCTTCGAATATCAGCCACTGCGTCTTTGTCACCCTTTCCGTGGAACCTCTCAATTTAGAGGTAAACAAGAACCACTTCTCATTTACCCAATTTAATTTTTCTACCCTATCACGACACTTTCAGTGGCAACACTTACAAAAGTGTTGCAAGTTTAGAGAAAGCAATGGATTTAGTGGCACCACCCGAACAGTTTTGTTCATTTCACCACTTCCACATAATCAGAGCTAGGGTTTTGGATAACACGGTTTCGCGTTCTTTCATTCTATCTGCTGATACTGTTAGTCACTTTACAAAATTGAAATCGACTAGGTCTAGAAAGCGTTCAGACAATCGCGTTTTCGCCGTCTCCAAGTCCGACACCTCTGGTTTGAACGGTAGACTGCAACAAATTGTGAGCAACCCAAACGGGGACTTGAATGGCATAGCCACAGAATATTCGGGAAACGGGGTGAACGGTTCCCGGATCTTCGAAGAGTTTGCGAGCAACGTTCATCTCCGGAAGTTGGTAAGAAACGGGGAATTGGAGGAAGGGCTTAAGTTTCTGGAGCGTATGATTTACCAAGGGGATATCCCTGATGTCATTGCCTGCACCAGCTTAATTCGTGGGTTTTGCAAGGTTGGAAGGACTAAGAAAGCAACGAGAGTCATGGAAATTTTGGAGAATTCTGGTGCTGTTCCTGATGTCATAACATACAATGTTTTGATTGGTGGTTATTGCAAATCAGGGGAGATAGATAAAGCCTTGCAGGTTTTGGAAAGAATGAGTGTTGCTCCTGATGTTGTTACGTATAACACTATTTTGCGTAGTTTGTGTGGCAGTGGGAAATTGAAGGAGGCAATGGAGGTTCTTGACAGGCAACTGCAGAGGGAGTGTTATCCTGATGTGATTACTTACACCATTTTGATTGAAGCGACTTGTAATGAAAGTGGCGTTGGTCAGGCAATGAAGCTGTTGGATGAGATGAGGAAGAAAGGATGCAAACCTGATGTGGTCACTTACAATGTTCTTATCAATGGTATTTGCAAAGAGGGTAGGTTGGATGAGGCTATTAAGTTTTTGAATAACATGCCTTCATATGGTTGTCAACCGAATGTGATCACTCATAATATTATTCTGCGTAGCATGTGTAGCACTGGGAGATGGATGGACGCTGAGAGGCTGTTAGCTGACATGCTGAGGAAGGGTTGTTCCCCTAGTGTTGTTACCTTCAATATCTTGATTAACTTCTTGTGCCGGAAACGGTTACTGGGTAGAGCCATTGATGTCTTGGAGAAAATGCCAAAGCATGGTTGTGTACCAAATTCCTTGAGTTACAATCCATTGCTTCATGGGTTTTGTCAAGAGAAAAAGATGGATAGAGCAATTGAATATTTGGAAATAATGGTGTCCAGGGGTTGTTACCCGGATATAGTGACCTATAACACTTTGCTTACAGCACTATGCAAAGACGGGAAGGTGGATGCTGCAATTGAAATACTGAATCAACTGAGTAGCAAGGGATGCTCTCCTGTTTTGGTTACTTATAATACAGTTATTGATGGTCTTGCAAAGGTGGGAAAAACAGAGTCTGCTGTGGAACTCTTAGAAGAGATGCGTAAAAAGGGTCTTAAACCTGATATAATTACGTACTCTTCACTGCTTCGGGGACTTGGTCGTGAAGGAAAGATTGATAAGGCTATCAAAATTTTCCATGACATGGAAGGATTAAGTATTAAGCCCAATGCTATCACTTACAATTCAATCATGTTCGGACTTTGTAAGGCTCAGCAAACTAGTCGTGCTATTGATTTTCTGGCTTATATGGTAGAGCAAGGATGCAGACCTACCGAAGTAACATATACCACTCTTATAGAAGGCATTGCCGATGAAGGATTAGCTGAGGAAGCTTTGGAGTTGTTGAATGAGTTGTGCTCCAGAGGATTTGTGAAGAAAAGTTCGGCTGAACAGGTAGCAGTCAAGATGTAGAATAAAATGCACTTTTACCTTGTAAACTTAGATGGCTAAGTAACATTTTTGAGCACATAGATTTTGTTAAACCCCTCATGTTATTTACTTATTGTGGATTTTCATTTTGAGGAGGGAGAGGGGCTTGCGAAATGCGTGTCAATTTTGTTAGGAGGTCATTGTAATGCAGTCCAGATATATTTAATTCCAATTTATATTATATACTGCTTGGGAGTTAATATAGACTAATATTGTTTCCCCACCCTACTTCGGCTCCATGGTGACAGTTTTTGAATCTCATCATGCACGATATTTGACAAGAATTGTAATTCCGTGGCTGCAGATTGTGATATGATTGATTCAAAGATCAATTTATACGTCTTATTTTGCCTAGAGGAATTTCTTTTTCAGCAAATAGATACCAGTATAGTCGGTTGTAAAATGAAGAAATGTGCTTTATCAATGGGTCCGGTTTCATCAGTGTATTAGTGTTACCAAATTTATACAAGCCAACATAATTGGTGCTTTTTTGTTTCATGAAAGAAAACTGGACCAGAATTAATAGAAAAAGATGGAACAGATTTAGTTATACTTCTGATTAATGTTCTGATATAAGAGAAATACCAGTGACAGGGAGGCTATTTCTTGCGTGATATTTTTACAATTATTGTAGCTGTTTGGTTGACCCGAGGCTACTATAGGGCTTTTCCTACACGCTCAAGTCTTCCATGCTTGTGTGACTTACTTTCTTATGGTATTGGGTGATTGATTCATCGATCATCCATGGTCACTCAAAAGTAAAGACAACTCAGGCAATTTCAGGAGTGCCCTCATTCTCTCCGTTCCGAATCCATTCTGACATTTTCCATGGTTGACTGTTCTATTGTTACCCCACCTTTTGAGGGAATCATTGCTCACACTCACAAAAACAAAACATATCCAGTACCCATCAAAGTTTTTACCGTAGCTTTAAAGGAGGCTTCTGACGAGTATGAACTCCTTGAAGTTGGCTCTCATTTCTCACAGTCACTCCTTCCAGTCTAAACCAAGCACTAGTGGCGTGTGTGCAATTTGTTTCTTTTTGCCTACCTGCAGATATTATTTGTGTAGTTGCATTCACTGTGTTTCCTTGGATTGGAAGCAGAATCCTTTTTTTTTTTTTTGGTTCTTTCATCTATCATGCAGTGGAAACCAAAACTGTTGATTGCCACGTTTAATTTTACATTTACGAAATGTGCGGGAGCAAGGTTGCCACTCGTACATCACCTAGTGATTAATTTGCACATTGACGTGCCAGCTGTTGCTTTTCATCGTTACAAAATCAAACATGACAACCTTGGTTATGGTTTTTTGAGGTAACCTCCAGTTATAATTTGATATTTTTACAATTATTTTAGACAATGTATACAACGTTACAATCACTGTCTATCAAGTGATTGGAAAGGATGGATCATGGATGAGGATTAACTGCAGTTGGAGAGAGAGAATATTTAATTTCTATCCTTAAGTTTGTCTTTCAAATCTTTATGAAATAGATCATTGTTATTGCCACGTCCTTTTTTTATACTGTTTAAAACAATTCTATTTTATAACAATTCATTATTTACATTATAAACAATTCATTAATATTTTTTTTCTCTTTCCATCACATCATACTTATATTTCTCTTTTTCTGTATGATGCTTTGTTTGGTTCGGTTTTTATTCTTCCATTGTTTGACACCATCCAACACTTTACTTTTTATTTGAGGGGAGATGATTTGATTACATTGCATTTTAAACAACTAATATGCTGAAATTGGATGGTGCTGAAAAGAAACTTGGTCGTCCATGGTTAAAATCTTACACAGTTTTACAAAACACATCATATCTAACCAAAAAAAGTAAAAATGAATGTCATGATTCCTAAGATGTTATAGTCTTCTTCCTCTTTTTGTTAAGAGTATAGAGACCAAAATTTCTGTTTAAGGTGTAGAGTTTATAATTTAGAGTATAGATGATATTTATTATTTAAAGACATAAGAATGGAACCTTTTCTCTTGAATTTTCATGTATCTACATGAAATACTTTGCCATTATAATTTTTTTTTTACCTATTAAAATAGGAAATTCTATTTTGAACTTTTTTTTTATCTCTTTACTTTTCCCTTAATTCATTAAAAATGTTTTGGCAACTAATGCTTGAAAAAGGAAGATGTGAAAATAAGAAAAGGAGTTCCAAGAAAGTTGTCCTTAAGAGCATGTTTGGGAAAGATAAATTTTAAAAAATTAAATAAATATATAAAAAATTTAAATTAATCACAATTTCAACTCTAAAAGTAAAATGGATGATGCAAACATCCTAATTAATATGGCATAAGTTCTGTCTCTTAGGAATATTCTCTTCCAAAAGATGTCCCAGAGGTCATGATCAAACAAAAAACTCTCTTTCTTGTACAACTGAGATTTTTCAACCCCACCCACCTGCATTTTTTAGTTACATAGATACCCAAAAAACTGAAACATTCATTATCCATAATCTTCATTCTTTATAAAAAAAAATGATTTCTTTAAAATTAAAAAAAAAAATTGAAAAATTATACGAAAATATTTTTACAAATTAATTTAAGCATAAGTTAATTTTAGTTTATAAAAAAAGTGAATTTATTGTTTTTATTTTTATTTAAAAAAATTTTATGGAGAGTTTGTCTAAAATATAAGAAAAATAGTGGCTAATAATTTTCCTAAACTATATAAGTTCCCTGCAGTGATGTGACAAGTTCCTTGTTACTTTATGATGATTAAGTAGAAAGAAAACTTGAAAATATATTGTGATGATAAATATGATTCTCCACTAAATTACCGACCTAGGGCTATTGAATATTGATTAGACAAAAAGAAAGTGATAGATTCTCCCGTGAATTATGTGCTTTCTACCTTCAGATTCATGAGCAATTTGTCCCCCCTATTATCGATTTTACTAGGAGAATAAAAATCTAAATGCACCATTTGCATTCTGAAATTCTCTTCACATCAGCTTACAGTTAATATGAAAAGGACAAAAATAGATTCTTCGATTTTTACATTATCTATTACAAACCCGAAAAGGGTTTTTCATAAATTATTATTATTCTCTACCACACACTTAAAATCCTTACCAAATAAAATTCTAGAACAAGATAATAACACCCCACAAGACACAAACACTGCAAGCTGGACTGAAGTGGCGTTCCATGAATGAAGCTACCTCGAAGTCATGGAAAAAAGTTCATCTTCTAGAAGCAAAACAAACGGGGGATGGCTTTCCTGCTGGGGGTGTCTCAAAATGAAGCTTCCATGGTCGAAGAGAACAGGCCCTTATAAACCAGTTGGTGGTTTTAAGTATGACCCTTTAAGCTATGCTCAAAACTTTGACGAGGGATTGGTGGAGGACGACGAAGAAGCGTTGCATCGTGGATTTTCTGCTAGATATGCAGCACCTTGCTCTCATAAATTGCTCAAACAATGATAATTAAGGTTCTAAAGCCTTTAAGTTAAGGTCAGCTAATATATATGTACACAATTTTCTCATGTTTGATGGAGCAAATACGTAATAAGACAGCAATAATTGATCTGCACTGCACCTATGTGTAATCTGTTTGCATGTTGTTCACAGGAAACTAATATCTCAAGCTCTCGGTGTGAACTTAACTACTATTCTCAATGTTTTACTAGTAATCCTATTGCATCACATTAGAAATTAAGAATAAAAAAAAAATTATTATACTTATACGGACAGAATAATTAAAGATAATCTTCCATTTTTCTACTATCATTTGTTAATGTGATTTTTTTGACTAAAAAATTAAAATTATATATGCAGTTACATTCTTACGTTCAAATTAATAAATAATATATATAAGATTTTATATATAATTAGAGAAATAAATTATAGGAATAACATATTATTAGTGAATTTCAATAAATTCAATACGTTATGAATATTAATGAAGTGAATATTATCTGATATTTATCTTGCTAGACTTAACTCTCTTTAGGGCCAATCTGTTGACCTGTTCCTTTGGCTTTCTCTTAGATGAGTATAGCTCGGTTGATAGCTAAGGTATTCTCGGCCAGATGGTGAAGTTGAGTATTACTCAGTTTAGGGCAGATATGTTCTCAGTCTTATAGAGGGTGAAGTCGAGTAGGTTGAGGACAAACATATTCTCGGCCTTATATTTCTAGTTAGGATCAGTATACTTTGATAGTTTTGTTGAAGAACTCAACTTTAAGCTTCTATATGATTGTGAGAGCATCCATCCTCTATGCAATTCAGCTTTCCTCTGTCAATGCTTTTGCTTATTATGATCCTATACTATATTTCATTGTATTGAAATTTATCAAAGTTTAAGAAAAATAGTGAATATGTCACAGTTTATTTAATGAGTAATCTTATAGGTGTATTCTCAGTATTCCACTATACTGTTACTTAGAATATGCATAGATTTAGCTAATAAATGAGATAACATTGTAGAATTAAAATAATAGGATATTGAATGGAATTGATAAAAGAAAATTGAGAAAGTAAATGGATGAAAAGAAAATAAAATAATGGGAAAGATGAAGAGAGAGACTTACTCGTGCTTCTTCATTATCCTCGTCCATCCACATTCCAACACCTGCCTCAGAAAACCATAATCATGGCTACTGCTTCGGAATTAAACGAATATTGTTTCAATTTTGAAACTATTATCAGTATTTTAGGATTACCTGTGTAGTGAAGAGGAGGAGCCAGTTGGTGAAGAAGATAATCTGTCTCCCATAGAACACGTATTATATCCACAATGCCAACGGCATAAGCCGAAACACTCTCAAACGCGGCACCATCAAATATTCATGTCAGTACGTGTTCCTTTGTATTGAAGAGTGAGGGTTCAGCGAGAAATCTCTTCCTTCCTCCCATTCATCCTTCCTTCGTGGGAGAATCTTCGCTATGAAACGTTCGATGGGAAGTTCGTTACCTGAATTGTTAAAGAAAATTTTCAAGAAGAAGAGTAGTACTAACGCCACAATCCAGAGCCACACGGAACATCCTAACAGAATCAGAATTGATAAAGTGAAGATTCTTTGACGCGGTTACTGCAGCATTTCAACCACGTATACCGGTTTTGCACCTTCAGACTTTGCGATTTCTGAATCTGGGATTTAAGCGTGTAAATGTAATGTAATGGCGGGTTAATATTCTACCAACGAATTTAGACCTATTTTACCAATTTTTTTTTTAAGTTTTCATGAAGTATTTCTTGGTTAATTTCTTTCTTTAAATGGGCTCAATTTTACTTTCTTTATATTTTTTATTTTGACAAATTTTCACATATAAGTGATTTTGCATTTATTGAAAACATCTAGCGTTTAAATTAGAATACTTATAATTAATTATATTTATTAAAATTTAATTAATGAAATTAATAATAGTATTTTTTTCATAATTGTAATATTTTTAAAAAATTAAAATAATTCTTAAATAACTAATATATAAAGAGAAAGAGAAGAGTCGTGATATTTATTTATATGAACTAAAATAATCTAATTAAATTTGATAAAAAATAATCAATACAATGAGTAATTAAAATAATAATGAAATTTTAGAATAACATCTTATAATTGGACAAAATAAATACATGTTTTCGTACATAATTATATATTCTTTAAAATAACTTGTGTTTGAATAACTTTAACACTTGCTCTTACTTTGATGAGTCTTTTATACATCCGTATTCAAAGAATATTTCTAATTAAATAACACAAATCTTATCAATCCTATACGAAATAAGCAACCTCCTCCGCATCTTTGATAATAAGTTTCTTACACATTTCTAATTATAATATTAGTAAAATAAAATTTGTAGCTATATCACCATACTTTTTAAATATTAATATGATAGATTATATATTTAAATTTTATAAAAGTATAATGTTTTTTTTTAATTATATCATATTATAAAAGAATATATTAAACATCATAAATTTAAGAAAAAAAAAAACCAATTATAAAAAGTTTTAAAATGTAAACCTCAATCGTGAAACAATTTTATCATGAACCAACTTTTCACCACAAGAAATAAGAAAAGAAAATGAACAAAAAAAAAAAAAATAAAAATTAAAAAAAAAAAAAAAAAAAAAAAAAAAAAAAAAAAAAAAAAAAAAAAAACTCATTGGAAAGTCGAGAAGAGAGAAATCGACTTCCTAGTGTATAAAATTAGTACATTTTGTTAAAGAACCTTTGAAGTGTGGTATCTGCAGAATCAAAATCAAACAAGAAAAATAGTATTGCTGTAAAAGAAAACCTATGCAAACCGTATTCATAATTTATAAACTTGACATGCTGGGCCATGTCTTCAATAGTATATCTTCATGAGGCGTTTTCCAGATTATATTACTTTGTTTTTGCTTTTTCTTTATCGCCTTTTGCTTTTGGTCTTGGAGATCCTTGATTTGCTTGCTTCATGAGGCGGTTTCCAGATTATATCCTCAAGATTGCTACAAAAGTTCTTGTAAAACTGCAATATTATGTAGTCTATCTTTCGTTATAAATTAAAATTAAGCAGTCGATAGGGTAGAAATGAGGTCTTGAAAGACATACCTTGAGGTATTCACCAGTATCTCCAGCTGCTTTCTGAATGTCCACCATATAAAATGTAGGAGCCACTTCAAAAATCTTGGAGCAGATAAATAAGAATTATACATTTAGCCATAATGTCAAGGGGAAGTCCAAATTCTGGTAGAGGGATAGAAACTTACTTCCAGGATGACCGAGAAATAGGATGTTTTATTTGCTGAAACACCCTCTACCCTCATCTGAAAATTCATACAAATATCACCTCAGATGATCGCCAAATTTGGTAGGTTGGTTTTATCTCATGTAAAAAATGACATCAGAAGCTAAAGATTTGAAAATTGTATGTAAATAGACAAAATGATGATGCAAAAGAAACCAGAGTAACTAAAGCAGCGGAAGATTAAATGCAAATAAACCTTGTAGTTGCGAATATGTGTCTTATATCCCATTGATTGTGACACGACTTCCATACTCGATAAAACCACCTTTGCTGGTTTTTGAGTGATAAAACGGGTTTGGTACTTCACAGAGTCCTGCAAGGATATTAGAGAGACAAATAAGATATTTCAACCCTAAATATGGAAAACATTTAAGAGTTTTAGACCTTCAAATGACAGAATATTGTACGTGTAATCATATATTTATATCACAGTGCCCCAGTAACATGTTAAAGATTACATCTATGGTTTCCTTCTAGATAGTATATGGACTGTAATTTGACCATTTAGATATGATTACTGATCGCAACCATAATGCAACAATTGAATACCTGTCCACGATCAAAGATTGTTGCAAGATTTAAGCCTTGAGACAGAATTATCAAGTCAAATGCATTAAGCATTAAAGGACCCATGTCCTCGTTATCACATTGTTGATCAGCCCTCTGTCCCTTCAGCAACAAAATAATCAGTAAGCATGCAGAACACAGAAGATAATTAGTAGACGAACGCAACAAGAAAAAACAAGCTAGCCTCATTAACTGAAGAGAAGGGACACCAATTGTAAATAAAAAATTACAACTCAATTTGCAGTATGTTAAACTTCCTTCAGTACACTAGAGGTTCAACGATGTTATGTCAGTAATAAAATGGTTTTTCCAGGAATAAGAAAATTCAAAATATCTTTTACTAATGTTATTATTGTTTACGGTTCTTTGACATGCCTGTTTATAAAATAGAATCGTGGAGTGATCGACAAGGTACTCATTACATTATATATGATTCTGATGTACAACAGGAACCAAAAGTGCTCTTGGCAAGTTACTCTCCTAATAAACAAACCTAAAGTGCTCCAAAATAGGGGTGTACCCAGGTGGGGCTGGGTTTAATTAAATTCATCTCCCAACCTAATAAAAAAAATTGACTTGGATTTCTATATTTTTTTAAGATCCAATCCAAACCACCGCTCTTATCGGATTAGATTGAGTTAAGTCACAAGTTTTTAAATTTTAATTTTAAAATAATTTTATTTGACTTTTTAGAATAATTTATTTAAAATAGATTATATTACTTAATATTAAATAATTATTTTTTAAAAATATATATTGAATTGATAGAATAATTGAATAAATTAAATAATGATTATATTATTATTATTTAATAATTTTGGTCGGGTTACATTGAGTTTCAGATTTAATATTGAAAATTCTTTATTCAAATTTGTAAAAGATTGGATCTGAGTTAGATTGGATTTGATCCATTCACAGAAAAAATCTAATCCGATCTATTTGGATTGGATCATTGGATTATTTAACGCAATGAACACCCCTACTCCAAAGTCTCATGTTTCAAATACTCTCCAAATAAATGAAATATGAGGTTCATTACAATCATCAAAAGCATCTCAAATGTCTAAGCTGATAACCCAGTATAACCAAAACTTTAATAAGATTATCCTAATCTAATTTAGAATGAATAATCCAAAAAAAGAATAATATCCCGTTCCTAATAATGATAAGAAATAATTCAAAATTAAAAACCTTAATTTTAAAATTAAAATCCTAAATCAGTGCATCCAATCTATCTCAGATTCGTTCTAACAATATGAAATGGAATAGGTAGACTGGAAATGAAGGTGGATTAGCTTGTATACAAGAAAAAAAAAATATATATATATGCATATGCACACACATATATTTATATATCACATATCAATATATACATATATACACACAGAGATATAACATACCTCAGCCTCATCAAAAGCAGCATTTACATCATCAAGATTTACATCTTCATACTCAAGAAGACTGACAGGAGCATAGCTCCTCTGAAACCATTCATCATTTCTTATCTGTTCAATGGTTATACGCTGCAAATATACATGCAAACAAGGGAAGTAAACTTGTCAGAAAGAATGAATTAAACATAAACAAAAGAAGTTTCAATACATATAACGGAAAAAAATATGAGCTATAAATATGAATTGAGCATGTTCACTTGTTCATCCATAAATGGGGTGTCAGTATTAGAAATAATGATCATGAACTATAGGATGGAACACAGCTTTAATTCAAGTTTTGCAGGATGAAATAGAGAAAATATGTGCTCCACACCTACAAGATAGGTGCAGTTATAACTAACAACATTTTATAAATAATAACTCAAGTATTAAGGATCCTTATTGAGGTTAACCTTAAGTTTCATTAAGATTTGTCATCCCACATCAAAAGAATGTGCTATATTATTTTATTCTATTAATCTTGATAGAGATATAAAACCATTCACCATCTCTGCATAAAACCTTAAGCATTTTGGGAAGTTTGTATTGTTAGGAGTAAAGTAATAAAAAAAAGAAAAGAGAGAGAAAGAAAAGACTCAAGAATTTAACATGGTTCAGCACAGTGTGTACCTTCGTCCACAACTATATTAGGGAATATTTTCTTTATCTCTCTCTTGTTTCCTTTCTTTTTTATCTCTTTGCTCCTAACAGCATAACATGCAACAACTAAATATTTAAGTTATTTTTATACATATATAATATTTTCTATCAAATCCGTTCACTTTTAAAGTGAAAAAGTTTATATAGTTCACAATCATGAATGAGAACTATATATCATCACACTCTTGGGATTTTTAGATGTCTTTGTATCACAACATATTGTCAAAAGACTCAAATCATTTTCAGATACTATGGCCATAGAACATTAATTTTAAATTGGCTGAGAAAGATCGTGCCTCAACTCTTGTTGTGCAATGCAAATACTTACGGTTTCAGGATTTGGGTCCAAAATTCTATTTATCAACGTTTTGGCTCCCACGGGAAACCAAGGAGGGCATGAAAATTCTGCTCTCTCAATCTGAAAGAAAGAAACGAAAAAAAAAACAAAGAATAATCATCATTAGCAATAACAATCCAAATTCCATTTTGATAAAAACAGTCTAGACTAGTAACGCATCCCTTAGATAATGCAATATTTCTTGATCCTTTCAACACAGAATAGAAGAGTGTGAACAAGATAATCAGAACCACAGCCAGAGCCTATTAAGAAATGCAAGAGGACTACTGATGAAAACTTCCATTTCCAATTTTCACTCATTCAGGGTTAATTTGCTCCTTTTGACACTATTTCATAAAAAAATAGATAAATTGACCCCATAATAGCAAATTCTTTACTACTTATTATCATGATAAATGGTTCATAAATAATAATTGATCTATTTCAACATATGCAAGATAAATATTTTTATTTGCAATACAATACAGTAAACTATTTATTTGGCATCATGCCTTACTGTATAAGGTGGTTAGATCAAGCTCATCAAAGGGAAGATATCCAGCCAGTAGGACATACAGAATAACCCCACAGGACCAAACATCTGCCACAGCACCGTTGTAACCCTTATGACTGAGTACCTAAGCCCACAAAGTCAAATACAAAATGCAGATGTCAGCATAAGAATAGTCCGTATTTACATTTGACATAAACTGAATCACTGAAATTTAACTAAACTACAAGCCAGACTTGTATTTACCTCAGGAGCTACATAGTTTGGAGTCCCACAAGTTGTTCGAAGGATACTCACTCCCTATGAGAACGTTCAACAAGTTTTAAGCCCTTTGTTCTCATTATATCTTACATGAATCAAATTCATATGCAAAAAGCTTTTTGGCAGTAAACTCACCTGTTCAGGCAACGCACTCAAACCAAAATCGGAAATCTTTATGTTTCCTAATGAATCAAGTAAAAGATTTTCAGGCTGCACAAGTCAAAGAAGAAAATTAGAAGAAATTGTGTTAAGGAGAACAGACAAATTTGCATATCCCACTCAATACAAACCTTTAAATCTCTGTGATAAACTCCCTTACTGTGGCAATAATCTACACCATCAATAAGCTGTTGGAAATATCTTCTAGAATCAGTTTCACTGAGACGGCCATGGTGTATCTGCACAATTATATTAGATCATGAAAATCTCCAATATCTTGCATGGTGATTAATAAAACTTAAAAGAAAAGGTTCCATCTTGAGATACTCACAATTTTATCAAACAATTCACCACCCGTGATGAACTCCAATATGATATAAATCTTAGTACGGCTTGCAAGAACCTGAAGAAAACCATGTTTTTTACAACAAAATAATGTGCTTGTGAGTGGCGACAACAAACAAGAGAAGCATTAACAGTGGCTTATCGGAGAAAATATTGAATCAGCATGTCTCTTCTTTTCAAAAAGCTTCTCAGTTAACGAAAGTTAATTCTCAAAATATACTTCCACAACTGTTCCTCACTCCAACTCCAAGTTCCAAATAAAATAAAAATCTGTGATTCAGGCTTTTCTTTTACTTGCTCGAAAATACTTCTGAAACCTTAATTAACACCATATTCCATAATTCTATGATAATCATGATTCGAAATTGAATGACACCTTTAAAAAGAAGCCAAACAGAACCTTAATTACAAAAACAGAAAGCAATTATCACATGCCTCGTACAGGCGAACAACATAAGGATGCCTAACTAGCTTCATAATGGAAATCTCCCTCTTGATCTGCACAATAATAGAAACGCACCAATCATGAAACATTTTACAGCGAAAGGAAAATCAAGCTTATAAGGAAAGTTAATTAATTAAGAGTGCTACCTGGTCGACCATCTTGTGCTTGATGATGGTGCTCCGGTCGAGCACTTTCATGGCCACGCTCTCTCCAGTTTCTGTGTTCTGAGCGAATTTCACCTTCGCAAAAGTTCCCTCCCCAATCGTCCTCCCAATCTCATACTTCCCCACTTTCCTCACCACCATCTTTCTCTCTCTCTCTCTCTCTCTCTCTCTCTCTCTCTCTCACTGCGCCAATCTCAGCTTATGCATTGCACACTCTTCCAACCCCAAAAGCGTTTCACGAATCAAACTTTTCTCACAAGCTTCGCACTTTTCCAATTTTTAATCTATTATTTATTAGTTTATTAAGTTCTTTCTTAGCAAGGAATAAGAAAAACAAAAAGACACCAACTTCACTCTTTGAAATTAACCCAAAAGAAAATAGAAACAAAAAAAGAGAGTTTTACAGCTAGGAAGGAAGGTTGATTGGTTGGTCATGAAAAGAGAAGTTGTTTGGGAAGTAGGCGTAAGTTTTTTCTGAGACGGAAATCGGAGAAAAGAAAATTGGTGCGAGGAAAGAGAAAATGAAGGAAGGAAATTTAAAAGAAAAGAAAAAAGCTTTGAATTTTTTATTTATTTTTTATTATTGTGGAGATATATTGGAGGCGGAGAAAGCATGGTGGACTTCTGACAGAGCGGTGAGTAAGCAAGAGGGAGAGAGGGGTTGATTGTGTGTGGCGCGGACGATGGAAAACGAAAGAATTGACGAATGGAGGTCGTTTTGGGAACAGATTCCATAGACACGGATGTAGGTGATTACCCCCACCTCGTCTAATGATAGTGTAGTTACCGGCACTAAACCTAGTTTTTCGGTTCGTTCACACAATTCCATCATTTCTTCTTGCAAGTAACGTCACACGCACTCAAGTGGGAATTGCTATTGAATTTGGAAACTTGCATGCAGTGAAATGTTTTGGAGGTATGTGAACTTGTTTTTTAAATCTTTTTAAAAGAAAGTATTAATAATTAAAATTTATAATAATATATTTTAAATTGAATATTGTAATTCTAAAATACAATATGTGTTCATTTTAAAAATGTATTCATTATATCATAATGTATGATAGTTCTTAAAATCTCGAGCAGTTAAATGCATCACGTCAAAAATCGATTCGGGGGATTAGGAAAAGGGGGAAAAACAGTGTCTGAACCTGCATAAACAAGTCAACCCGATTAGGCTTCAAGTGACCGGAATTTGTTGAATTGAAGCATAGATCGGGTGAATATTGTGTTTCCGATTTATGAAGTATTGTATTGGATAGTGACGGTGGCAATTGAATAATCAGCGATGGCGAAAGCCGTGGTCGGAGAAGAAACGCGACTCAAATTGGCGGAGGATCGTCTCAGTCAATCGGCACTTCCATCGGAGGCACATTCTCCAATGCCATCTCTCCTACATTTTCAGATACGTAACTAACTATCTAACACCTCCAATTTCACTTTCAGGTGGGTCTTCTAATCGGCAAGTTCAGCTCTGCTTTGGGCAGGGCCTTCCTCTTCGATTTGATTCCCACCCCACACAACGACTCCGGTGAGCCCGCCTGTTCCCTCACCGAGCCCGAGAAGAGGAAGGGTCCGAAGCCCAAATCCAAATCCGAGCCCGCCGATTCCTCTTCCTTGTTCATCGACAAGGACTGGGTCGCCGAACATGCACGCCAGGTTTCTAGAATGCTCGTCGGTGGCATGAAGGTCGTGGGCCTATACGTTTGGGTCAGCGATGCTGCGTTCAAGAATTCCACCATAATGCTTTGCCAGGTGTGTTAGCAATTGGTTACTACTTACTCCATTCGTATTTGATTTCGTGATTAACTATATATGTGTTGTGTTGTAGACAGTGAAGGGTGTTGCTGACGCAGCACCAGTTTTGGAGGGTGATTGGGATGAGAGACTACTTCTTCACATTTGTTATAGTCCAAGAAGGTAACCCTATTTCTAATAATTGTTTCATTTTTTTGTTATTATTTTAGTTTGTGATGTGATGTGATGGTCAGATGTTGCTATTAGTGCAGGTGGAATTGTAGAAACTGTTCATTGTCTTCGAATATAACATCAAGTAGTTTGCGACCTTGTGATTTTAAAATGGGGAAGGTCTTAACTTCCCTACAGACGTACAAGTGCATGTACAACTTCAACCTGAGGTAGCATTCTGAAAATTTGTGATATTCATCGATCGGCTGATTCTGTTGGTAATTAATTTAAGTAATTGAATATGGTGTCATCTGTTATTTCTTGCAAGGTTACCAATATTACGTGACAGTGCATCGAAGTTCCAGACATTGACTGATGTTCTTCGTCATGTGATATCTGTTCATGCCAAAGAGCTTACAGGTGCAAAGGCCTTGATTGACGGTAAATTGGTAAGTACTCGATTCCCTGTTTTTCTTTTCAGCCTTTTACATCTTCAAGTTTCTGGTTACTGTTTTATGTTTGGTAAACTTTAGTCAGAAGTAAGAAGCAATTTGGTTCCCCAATTATAGCAAAAACTTCAGGTATTTTAAGTATCACAATTAATTCACTGGTTGTACTGTGTTTACTTCCCACAATATTGTTTTCATTGTGGTACAGTGGCTCTCAGCACTGAATGTTACGTGGTCTAACATAGTTTTATCATCATTGTTTGAATTGGACATTGATTTAGTGTGACATTTTGACATTGATCTCTTCAAAATTCCTCGATGAAAACTGAAACTATATTCTGCTAGATTGTTGATAATGAAGTTGGATGGAAGCTTTTATAATTAGATCAGGGACAAGTATTCTCCTTTGTTTCATTATTTATTATGTTGTAGGATTTTGCAATTGATAGTTGACTCACTTTTTTAACTGTGTTACTAGATATGTGGTATCTAGAACAAATTATGTTAATAAATGTTGAAGATATTCACAGAGTGTAACCGGAAAATGACTGCAATATTAGAGCTGATATATTTATTGACGAGTGTTTCATTAATGCTGCCTATAAAGTTTGATGTTCAGACTCATTTAAATATAAGCTGTTACAATAACAATACAATTTGTTGGAAATTTTCTGATATTTTATGACTGACACAGTGGTAAAACCAACCAATGGAATGATAGAGTGCAGTCTATATGCTTGACCTTATTTAATTGACAGAATTCATTGATAACAGCACACTTAACTTCATAGTGGTGACACAAGGTAGACAAGCCATGGGGCACGCGCATTATTCACCAAACAAACCAGAAAACTAATTCTAGTGTGATCCTGATAAGTACCTAAGCACTTAGGGATGGCTTTTGCACTTCATCACTAGGTGGCACTTCACTCGGTCAAAACCCTCCATAATTAGCCCTTTCTAGACGTCAACAAGCACTTCTGATACCAATTGATAAGTACCCAAGTACTTGGGGAAACCCTCAAAAGGTAGTTATTAAGGGGAGAATCTAGTAATTGAATACTCCATTGAGCATCCTATACTACCTGATGTGGGACTTAGCCATCCCATAATACCCAAGTTCCTTTGCACTTGTAGAATGTCATACCCCTATCTTCTTACATAAAATCTTTTGTATTGATCCTGTTGAGCACAGCTGTCTTCAAAAAGGACTTAGTGTGAGCTTTGGTTGTGCAAACTGATTTTTCAAACAAGAATTTCTGTATATTAGAGATACCTTGTAGGCTATTGATTACCCTGATTTTCAAGTGCATGCAACAGGATATAATCTCTTAAACGTATTTCCTATGTTTTCCGCATTGCTCATTGTCCAAGTGTGCAGTTCTATGCTGTTTGTTAATTGTGTAGAGAATGAGGTGTGCTAAAGTTTCATATTATCTAAAAATGGTCATATTACCAAATGTGTGTCCACTAAAATGCTATCCATAGCTTACGTTTAGGTTAAGCTATCTCTTAAAATTGTAGTTTGCGACATAAGGCTTGTTTGGACAAATTTCTCCATAAACACTTCTAAGAGAGAAAAATAAAAAGAAAAAAAAATGAAGTGAGCTTCTTCATAAGCTAAAATTAGCTACTAAAATTAGATTATGCATAAGCTAATTTTGTAGAAGAACATATAACTTCTCTAAATTTTTTGTTTTTAACTTTTAGTTCATGAAGAATTTATTTCATTTCTTGTTCTTTTTCTCTTATGGAGGAGTTTGTCCAAACAAACCCATAGGTTTGTGCTTTAGCTTGTGTTTAGTAGGGATGGTGGATGAAGATAGAGAGGAGGGGAATTAAATTTGTTTGTTTGGTAGAGAGGATGAGAAAGAGTTTAAGAGGATGGATAAAAACAAACTAAAAGTATTTTGTTTATATTATATAAAGTGAGGGGATATAATGGGTAATATACTATTCAAACAATCTATCTTCTATCAAATTACATCAGTTTCAAACAACTTTCTCTCTACTTTTCATCTATTTCTATGCTACCAAACAACTAAACATTCAATCCTATTTCTTACCTATTTCTCCTTTCTCAACTTATTTCTTCTCTATTTCTCTCTTCAAAACCAAACACATCCTTTCCTTAATATAATATTAATAATCACTGCATTTATTCCTGGTTTGGCTTTATTTCCCCCAAACTATTTTTGTTTTATTACAATTTGTTAGAAATTCCTCATGATAGCATTATTTTATGAGAAACTCATTTATTTATAAATTTAGGTTGCTGAGAGTGAGTCATATTCATCTGATGGTGTGCATGAAGTAGAATTGCTTCTACCATTTCTGAATAGTTCTATTGAAGGTATGTTCGCTTGCTGCCTCATGTCATAAATATTCTGGTTATTATTGTTATTATTTTTTTTTTTTCTTGTTCTTTTAAAATTTCATTTTCTAACATTAACAGTTAATATTTTGTAAAGCATGCAGCCAAGGAGATGTTATTGGTCTTCTTTCATTTAGTGGCTTGATATGTTCTTTTGCATATCTGAATTCAAAAGAGCCAATTTCACAAGCCGTCACTGATATAAAGGTGAGTCAATAATTATCTATATTCCTTCTGTTAGTGATTTTATGATGGAACTTTTGTCCTTCGGGTTGTCTTAGGATTGACATTTGTTTGGAAATATCTGTCCTGAATTATGATTAGTTGATCCCCCGTTTCTCATTTGTTTATAAATAAAGTGATAACTTCCCGGATTTTCCTCTCTTCCCGATTGTCTTGTATTGTAATGGATCACAATTCTGTGTCTAGGGAGATATCATTAAGAGTCTGCAAAGTAGATTGGATATAATCTGTGATGAAGTAGATGTTGACTCTGGTAACAATCATGATGTCGGAAGCCAAGCAAGCAATGAAATATCAGTTGAAAAGCCTGTTCCCCAACTAGTGTTACACATATTGAGGTGGGTAACTTGTAATAATGGTACATTACTTATTGATATACTTTAGTTTTGCTTATGCTTGTTCCTGATGTAACGCCATTAGAGTTTTACAAGATTATTGCTTTTATATGTATTACCTGAGTTCTTACACACTGGAGTTCTCTCGTGGAGTTCATTCAATAAGGCTGTGGGATCTATCATTTACCACTGGGTTGTTTTAAACATCCCAGCTAAAGCGGCAATCCAGTGCGTGGGGATACTGCCTATTGAGGTTTAGGGAGGGTAGATATATGCAGTCTTAGTTGCTGCAATTCACAGGGAGCCTGATCTGCCATTTAGGCAGATTTTTATTTCGCAATGATTTTCTTGGCTTTTGTCTTTTTTGTGATCCCGGTGAAAAAAGGTTCAATTGGTTTTAATGCTAGTTTGTAATGTTTACAGTTTGTGGCCTATTGTTTTCTTTTGTTTTTGGTTAGAAAGAGGTCCGTGGCTAGTGTGGGGAGAGGGAGGGTAGATTGGAGCAGTGGAAAAGTGGCCTAATTGGGATTTGAACCTGGGAACAAGCACTCTCTCAAGGGACTTCATGTTACATTGCCACTTAAATGAATCCTCAATTAGCATTTTCTGTTTAGTGGTTGTTAAAAGTTAGGTAGATACATACATACGTACATTCATAGAGAGTAAATCCATGACCTACATGTGTATAATCTGAAAGTGACATTCTAGATTTATGCCTCCATAAACATCTAAAACTGATAATCATGTCAATACATAGATTCTATTGATACATTTTGCTATTTTGGCTTTCTATGCTCTGGTTTGTTTGATTAATTAAATCTATCATTTGTTTTTTTGACAGAAAAGGATGTAGTCTTCCATTTCCTAAAAGAGTCTTTGCACCATGGTTAGCAGGGGTGTTTGTGTGCGATTATTTGCAGCCTTCTGAAACTGTCGAGGTTGTTCCATTTCTCTAGGGAAATAATAGAAATTTTGTTTCTTGTGTCTAAATTTATTTCCATGTGTGATTATGTTTGAAGACCAACTACTTCTTTGTTTTGCATTACGTGTATTGTTGCTGAAAAAAGATGTTATTTGTTTAAGAGTTTTGAACTGATCCTTAAACATGTACAGAAAGAGACATTCCTGCCTTGACTATATCAATAATTTATTGATTCTGGGATGTTTCTGTCCAAAATAATATTTTATCCAGAGCCTTTAAACTACTACCTAATCAATCAAAGTATGACCTGGTGCTATGCAAATAAAGAATGCATATATTTATGTATTTGCATGAATTGAGGAGCATGCATTGCATCACATGATTTTATTTTTCAATGTCAACATAATTGCAAAAGCGAGTGCCTGGCCTGTTAAAAGCAAAGTAATATGATAATGATGTTGTTGGACACTCCTGAAAACCAAAAGGCAATAAGGAATAGAGTTAGAACGATACTTACGATAGTGTCATTTTTTACCGTGGCCAATTTATATTAACAGTTGTTTTCATGCTCTTGAACCTCTATCCTTCTGTAACCTGTACATGCTTGTCACTCTTACAATGAACTTGTACTTTTATTTTTATTTCTTGTTTTCTTATTATTATTTTTTAAATATTATTCCTGACTTGTATTTTCATTCCTTAGGTTTTTAAAGATCATTGCATGGAGTTATTATCCATGAAAGCTCCAACTGATGTCTCTACAATTTTGGAGCCAGAAAAAGAAGTGCTATCTTTCAAAACTAAATCATTCTGGGATGTGGCAGTGCCCTCCAATTCAGAAATTCATCTTCTGGAAGACAAGAGCAAACATGATGGCGGAGGCAAGAATTCTAGTAAAACTATGAAGCCCGGTCACATTAATGTTGTCGCTGCTGGTCTTATTCTTCTATTTTCAGTGTTAGTTGGTTTTGTGCTATTATTTCTGAAGGGTTGAGGGTTTTATTCTAGGATTTTCACTCCATGGACCCACATTGGCATAGTTTACAAAATAGAACAGTAGTTGACAATAATTTACACTTCGAAATTATACAACGGCAGATATGAAAATAATTATTCAGCAACATCTAAGCCCAATAGTTTTTTTATGCTCTTCATCTGGAATCAACTTAGAATGTAGACTCCATTTTAGAGTTAGAAAATCAAATGTTACACTCTAATAAGAAAATTTTCAAATTAATTTGGGTAAATATTTTAATTATAATTAAATATGTTTTGGTTCTTTAAATAAAGAGAATGATAGTCTTTTAGTCGTAACAATGTCTAACTGATTTGGAGTTTATGATACTGATTTTGGTTGGGTAAAACCCGCTAAGGTGGAGATAACATCGTGGGTTAGATATTTATCTCCAGCCATTGGGTTGGGAGAGAGTGAGGATGGGAGTGGTGGGTTTGAAGTTGAGCTGAACTGGGATGAATCTTACTTGCTATAGAAGAAACCTAGAGAAAGGAGTGTGTGACAGAGCTTGGCCAACCAGGCCCTGATAGCCTGCTTGGGGCCATAAAAGGCCTAGGGAAGTTTGCATTACTAGTAACCATCTCCGTGAATGAATCCAGGTGATTGAGTCTAGTAGACTTCGGTTAAATCTCCATTTAAAACTCATTATTCGTGTCACTTTAGGGTATGGACCAGTCCTTAGAGAGGGCTAAAGTAAGAACAATCTTAATTATGGCAAGTTTAACCTCGGGTAAATGTTTCAAAATAAGCAAAGCCTTCTTTTTGATGGAAGCTTTGGCAACAAGTCTTGCCTTGTGTTTGCCTTGTGTCTACTAATGGTGTCATCAGCATTTCTTTTGACTTTAAATACCCACTTACAATCGATGGGGGAATCGAGTAGGAGACATGAATAAGAGTCCAAGTTTGGTTTCTCAAGAAAGCCTCAAATTCTCGGAGCATCGCATTTTTAGGAAGAGGAAAAGCAAGAACAACGATAGAAGTTAGTCTAATACCAGCTTTACCTCGAGTGACCATAGGATGGGAGTTTTGCACTGGAACTGCCATGAATTTGGAATGTTTCTGTGTGGAAAGTGCTGGTGCAATAAGCAGTCAACGCGGTTGTAGTAACACAAACGAGATTAATGTTTATCCTAAAAAAAGACAATATATATATATATATATATATATGATATAATCCATTTTATGCCATCAAACTTTAAAGACAGATCATACATTTATAATATCTAAATAAATCTAATTGACTCAATTAAAACGATACAAAAATTACACAATTACAAGACATAAAAAATTAAAAGTACAATTAAGTAAAAAAAATTGGATAATTATTTAAATCGTTTCGTCTATCTGAAATCATATTAGTTTAAGAATTATTAATCGAGTTTCACTGGCAATCTTGACATCCAAAGTTAGCACATGAAAAACAAATATCCATTAATGAATGCTAAAATTGAGTGATCGTTGTCAATAAATATCTTAAAATAAAAAAAAAAAAGTTTATAAATGCAATTAGGAAATCATTAAAACGAAAAGAATTCCAGCCTATAAAAGAGCCATTTATATCACAAAAGGAACTATCAGTTTGCCAGCCCGTTCCCCACATGTTTCTCGTCAGCAACATCACTAGGAAGGTCAAGGCCATGCGGAATTTTGCCAGGATAGTTGGTATATGATTCATCTGAACCAATCATACTGCAAAAAATGAAAAATGAAATTCGTACGAGAGTTTTCTGTAGAAAGTTAAGTGTAAGTTATTCTGCAAATAAAGTGCTCACCCTTTATCAACGATAACCATTGAACGTAGCTCACAATTAGCAAAGCTGTATAAAAAAGAAACCCAAAGTTAACTAACTAGTACCATGAAAGTTTGATACAACTAAGACTAGCAAAAAGCTATTTGCTAAAAGTTATATATTCTCTTAAAATTGGTTCAGAGATGGGTTTTTCAAATAAGTTTTGTTCAAACTATTTTTCAGCTTCAATTTTAAGGGGAACAACAAATAATTAGTTAATACACCGAGTGGGAATATCCCTCAAGTGAATTTTTCCGCTTTTCATTTTCAAATTTTTTTTTTTCACAAGGGAAATGAAGATTATTACCAAATAATTCCATGATTCAGATAATTCAACTTAACAAATAATTGCAGATGAAAAAAAAAATATGTGGAGATTAGTCACTCTATATTAAATTGTTTGCTAGGAAGCACGGATATTTTGGGTGAACAAGGTATTCCAAGCAAGAACTTAAAAGCAAATACAAATACGACATGACACAGACAAAAGAATATGATAAATTTAAAAAATCAAAGGATTCAACATTACTATAACATATAAAATTAATCAACCAAAGTTAACAAAATGAAAAATTTTAAAAATCACTAGAGATTTTGTTTTAAAAAAGAATACACCGCCCAACACAATTACTATTTAGAAGTATTAGTGCTTCTTAGGTTGTCGGAGAAGGACATGAATATAGTATACACTGGTATACTCAAAACAAAGAGTTGTCATGTCATTTAACGAATATTAAAAGTAAAACCTAAGTTGTGTAAGGATTCAAATTGGTCATTCAATACTCACCATATAGGACAAAAAAAGCACGTTAGTGTTTATTTTTTTCCAGCATATATCTCAAAACTAAGAAGTGTTCATAAAAGAGACATGCCAGTAAACTTGTAGATGCATACTTACTGTGTGCAGATTTCACTCTTCACACTTGGATGACAATCATTCCCAAAAGCGCTTAAGGAATGAAACAGAAAACCACTGTGGGTAACAACAGCTATCTCCTTTTCTTTTCGTGTCCACAGCCTGACCAACAAGAAAATACGGAAAAAAAAAGAAACTCAGATTTCTAGTTGAAGGAAAGTAATCATATCTTCCTTGTGAAGTAAATCTCAATATATAAACCCCTTAAACATAATCATAACCAACTAATGCAAGCATGTGCTTCAGATGTCATGCAACAACAGCACACTCGAGAAAAGAAAAATGACATTACCATAGTAAAGTGCAAGATGGCCAAAATGTCAACACAGTCCAGCCAATTAAAAAATGTAATTTAAACCTCAATCCTAGTAATATATGAACATTTGAATTCAGTACAATCAAGGTTATTTGTCTCTTTAGCTCTCCCTACTTGTCTTTAATAAGATTCTTCCTGTTGAATATGAATACTCACTGATATGAAATATAAATTTGTTTAATCACACTCACCATTCCAAAAATTGGAGTCCCCTGGCAGCAACTTCTTCATTCTTCTCTCTAATGTCAGGTTTCCAGAGAATGTCTTCATCATTTTCTATCTGAACACAATTTACAACACTCATGAACCCCATCCAATCAAACTTGATCATATTCTAGTAACTATGGATCAGAACAAACTGTGGTAGTTCTAGCCCACACATGAGCTAACTAAAATAGATCACATACCAATGAAAAATCAATGGCTGGAAACATATGTTGGTAGTCAGTGATGCTTCTTCTCTTATCACAAGGATGCACCCCCTGAATTTCTCAAAATAAAAAGAAAAATACAAAAACAATTGTTAAAATTAAATGTCAAATGACATTAAAAACAATAACAAAGGGGTAAAAAATATTATATGCTCAATTTTAAAATTTTGTCTGCTTTTCATAACCTAAAATATTATATGCTCAATTTTAAAATTTTGTCCGCTTCTCATAACCTAAATAAGCAAGGAAACAAGCTCCAGGATGGTAACGGAAACGGCCAACATGTAATTTCAGTAATTCATCAGGCACTTTCTGTATCCTCTTGAAGCTTGGGAAGAAATAAGTCAGACATAGCACTAACAGAATGTTGAAAGAAAGCAAAGGTATGATTTATTTTTCGTCCAAACCGTCAAACTCCAAAGTTACAAAACTGTTATCATCATCATTACATACCAAGTGTTCTCGGCAAAGCTCCACCGCTATAAATGGTGGAGCATTAAGACTGGAAATTGCAGGGCGACCACTATCTCCCACATCATCATTCATTAGAGGAGGTACATTATTCTCATCAGTACATGCTTCACCGCCAAAGACTCCCACTGCTGTTTGCAAGGTCCTGCAATGCAATAATTAGCAATTTGAACATATGATAACCACTACCCCCTTAAACTAGACAAAGAATCTTGTTTGTTTAATAATATGCAAAAACATTTATTCAGTTAAAATGCCAGTACAACTCCACTTAACTACATTTAAATAATTTCCATCGAATATAAAAAGGACACTTCAAATCAAGATCAATAATACCCACATAATAAACATAAAACTGGAATAAACTGTTCACAAATGTTTCCAGTTTTTCTTGCTTTCTCAGAATAAAAAATATATTTGAACTCATTTGCTAATAAGCCAAGTGCCCTCATATTTGAAAGGAACCACAATAATTAGATGTTAGAGAAATAACAAACTGATATATACACATATATATACACAAATATAATAGAATAGATTAACCGACAATGTATCATTCCAAGAGTAATGTCGACATGGGACATTCTATGAATACATTTGTGCTCCGTAGGAATTTGGTCAAGAGCATATTTAGTTAAAACTTGACAGTTGCATCATCCTTCAACAATCAGTAAAACATTGTAGTTTCAAAAAAATCATATCCAATTTGGTTATTTTATACATGATTATGAGTCTAGTTCGTTATTTATTACATGGGTTATCCCAGTTTAATTTTGTTATCTTATGATCTATGTTAACAAGATGTAGACTAATTTGTAAAGAAGTTCTTCTTTCTACTCACATGTCAAATCATCTAGAAGTATCCTTATCAAGCTATCTGGTATGTTTCATTAAATCTTGAAGGCCTTGGTCAGAACCAAAAACGATCTTATCATGAGAGTAAAAGGAGTATTAAATATTGACAAAAAGTCTTAGGAAGAATTTTAAATTACAATGTACATATACCTTAACAAGGGAGAAACAATAACTAGTTCAATTCTTTTGGAAAGACCGCTCGCCTTAACATGTCCTCTCAGATTTTCAACCTGTAATGGAGCCACAAATATTACACATGACATTTAAACATTGCTGACATGATCATGAGGAAAAAAATTACTTAAAATGAAATGAGAATTGACACAAGTAATTATGAGAAATAGATTAAGACAATGTCAAAACGTAACAGTTAACGCCAGTACCAATCTGAACAGAAAATCCTAGAACTTTTTTTTTTATGATGCAAACACCTCAAGTTCCACAAAACCCAATATCCGTCCTAAAATAACATCATTTGATTAGCGATTACCTGTTTCCAGCCGAGAGGGGTCAGATTTGCATCAAAAAGATCATAAGACTTGTACGCTTCAAAGTTCTTCTCACCTTCTACATTGTGAAATCCTTGGGCATGTCTAACCTGGATACAAGATTGATAAGACCTTAATCCACTGAACATAAAGAAATGATCTTTCCAAAACCAGAACACAGCACACAAGGAAGTGAAGGTAAAAAGAGAATGAAGTTTTATTCTCATGCTTTCACGTCAATGATCTATAGCATATAAATAGAAAAGGAACAATAACAGCCCTTTCCTAAAAATTCAAAATATTAGGGAGTGATAATCCTGATATGTTCTCCCCTTAATTCTAGGAATTTTATTTCCTATCATAATTGAAATTTAACCTTACTAATTTATTGACACTCCTCCTCAAGTTGGTGCAAATATATCAATCATACCCAACTTGCTAACTTGTAGTTCAAATGACTGTCTCAAAAGCCCTTTGATCAAAATATCAGCTACGTATTGTGTAGTTGGTACAAATGGAGTGCGTATTATTCCTCCTCAAGTTTTTCCTTTTATGAAGTGTTTATCAACCTCAACATGTTTTGTTCAATCATCCCTACTTACAATTATGTCATCTACATAGACAATAAAAACTGAAATTTTGTCCTTGGGAGATCTCTTTGTAAAAAGTGTATGATCAAATTGTCCTTGACTTTATCCTTTGCCTTTAACAACTTTTGTGAATCTTTCAAACAATACTTTTAGGGTATTTTCTTGAGTCCTTATAGTAATCTTTTGGTTTGCATACGTTTGTTCCAAACATCTTAGAGAAACCAGGTGGAGGCTACATATACACTTCTTACCCCAAATCTCCATTCAAGAAGGTGTTCTTTACATAACTGATTGAAATGCCTATCAAGATTGGTTGCAACTTATAAGAGCACTCAAACTATATTTAGCTTTGCCACTGTGCAAGTCATCCATCCCATATGTTTGATTAAACTCCTTAGCTACTAATCGAACTTTGTATCTAGCTAAGGATCCATTTCAGTTGTACTTTATAGTAAACATCCATTTACAGCCAACAATATTTTTTCCCCATGGGTAAATCTACTTTCTCCCAAGTAACATTCTTCTCTAGAGCTCTAATCTTCTCAAGAACAACTTCTCTCTAATTGGGTATATTTAGAACCTCATGGATATTGTTAGGAATGACTACACCAGACACTTGTGAGATAAAGGCAAAATATGACACAAGAGGTGTACTTTGACCAAGGATGTTTTGTACAAGACCTAACACCTTTCCTAATAGCTATGAAAAGATTGAGTAGACTAGAAGAATTTGACTCAAAAATACTTGGATCATCAATGTTAGGAGCTTCTAAAGGATCATCAAGAATTTCATGATCCAACCTCTGAATAGTATCTTGGCGCTGTTGTTGAATAGGACCTCTCTTTTCTTATGCTTGATTATGCCTTGAGAAAACAAGACCTTTCTACCATTCAAACATATTTGTGTAGTTTCAACTATCATTTTGAGATGGCATTTGTGTATTAGAGGTTTCACCAATTTCGATATTTAAATTATTTGGTTTCATTGATTCTAGTGATTTTTGTGATGGTATCATTCGGAAACTTAAAAATTAAATCAAAACCATCTTCACTAGTATCGAGCATTGTTATGTGACTCTCTCATTGGTCATCATCAAATAAATCCAAGTCCTGCCAAACAGTCATTATGGCATTATAATAGGTTGTTATACTGTGTCCACTATGCTGCATCTTCCACATCCAAGTGTTCAATTCAAATAAATGTCAATGATTATTCATAACAAATTAGGTTTCCTTGACGGCTTCCCAAATGTCACTAGATGTGGGCAAATTCTCCCCTTAATTTTTCTAGGAATTTTATATACTGTAGTAATCCAAATTTAACACCCAAATTTCAACCTTCCTAAATTACTGACAGGAAGGAACACACTTAAAATATGTAGTTAGTGAAATTAGGCTCACACTAGCTAAATTTTAAGCACTTTCTAATCTTCTTGTTTTTGAACATGAGAGTATATTCTAAAATTTCATCTTGAAATTTCAGTGAGAAAGATAAGTAGGTAATACTAGTCAGTGCAACATACTCCCTCCATCCCTATTTATAAGACCCTTTCAACTAATTTACACTCTCTTTAAGAAAATTAGTTAAACTAATTGAGAACAATAAATTGGTCAATAATTTGTATTGGTTCAAAATTACCCTTATTATATTTAAAACTAAGTAGTGAGACTTTGTTATTTGTGAGTACTTCTATTCTCAAATCAGATTAAGAGAAAAAAAAATCACTGTCATTTATTTCGAATATTTATTCATTTTTATAGTAAGAACAAAGGATATTTTAGGGAAAAAAAATAATGGATCTTATAAATGGGTATAAACCAAGAATAAATATATTACACGGGAAAATATAAATTTCTAGACAGTAAAGAAAAACAAAAAAACAGTTGCAAGGATAAAGTTGACGAACCAGGTGAAGTGTTTTACAACGGTGCAATGGATAAAGAATTTGACCTGCAGCAGTATCCATATCTGCGTGACATTGAAGAAAAGCCAACAATAAAATGTGACTGATGAAGCTATCACTTATCAAGTTATCACTAAACCAGATCTATTTTTTGGTTCAGCTTAAAAGGAAATAATTGTAAGGCTTCTGATATTGTCTTGTCCTCTTGAACAAACAGGAATATATAGCTCCATAAATAAACAAATTGCTTAAAAGTATTCATACCTAAAAATTACATTACATAAATTTACAAAAGAAGGTTCCTAATTCGCAATAGAGAATGCTGCACAACCAAACTTACGCTCCAAGCCTCGTGGAACATACCATAGTCTCTCCCAAAAACGAGTTCAAAATAGATTTATTATTATTGTTAACGAAAAAATAACAAATCAAATGAATTTGAAGAAAATTGAATAGGCGTCACACGTAAAAAAAAAAAAAAACTGCGTGGAAATCTAAGTAAGAGGAAACCAAAAATTTCCTGAGTAAATTGGATAGTCAGAAATCGAGAGCTAACAAATTTAGAGCGAAACGCATGGAGGAAAATAGAATGGGAGGAAGAGAAGAGTACCTGAGGAAGAAGAGAAGCAAAGGAAAGGAGGAGACCGTGGGGATGCGGAACGACGCTCAGAAATGGAACCAGGGACAAAAATGGAATTCAACAAAGTAGGATGATTAGCAATGAGCATGGTGGTGGCAAAATAAGAGAAAAATATTTCGTGACTGGTGGAAAATAGTTGCAAGTATAAATAAATAAAAAATAATTTTTCATAATTCTAAATTTCCTCTCAATGCGCCACCTTCAACATCAGTACTAGGATTTTTTTTTTTTTCTTCTTATCACCAATCAACATGTATATAAATCCACTCAATTCAATAATAAAAGTTAGGTCTTCTTCATTCATTTTTTTTTTCTTTAATTTAATAGTACATTTTTTAACTCATCTTATTTATTAAATTAAAATAATAATAATAATAATAATAAATATATTTATATTTACCATCTATATATATAATATTGAAAGTTGATATAATATAAATTTAATTATTTTTAGAAAATTGAAATCCCGGATTTAATGTAACTTTTCTTATAGTTCTTTTACGAAATGTAAATTAATATTTACTATTATAGTATTAGTGGTGTTTTAAAAGAAAAAAGAAATTAAAATTAAAAAATTGATTTTTATTATATAATGTATATTAAAAAATGAATGTATGAAAATTAAAAAATAATAATAATAATTGAACTAGCAAGTTAGTGATTACATTGGTGAAGTTGAAAGATAATTAGTGGGCATGAGATGTGTTTATATCTTGGATATTTTTTCTTTCTTATTGAATCTAAATCAGTGTGAAGTTGGGCTGCTCTTTGAACCCAGGTAATGGCCCATATATAGCCCTTTCAAGCCCAACCTGCTTATGAGAAAAAAAAAATGAAAGAAAGGTCACATCAAAATCACTCTTTTAAGTTTTTAATTTTTGGAAAATTTCCATTTTTGTCACTTGAAATTACAGAAATTTATTTTCTTTATATTTTTAATAAAATGATACTTATACTCTATATAGTTTTTAACTAAATATACACATTCTTCACTTTTCGTATTTTGAATAAACGATACTTGCATAGTATTTTGAATAAATAACACTTATATCTCTTATATTTTTTAATAACGTAAAATTTATATTTTTTATACCTTTTTATTTATAAAAATAATTAATTAATTATTTTTATATTTTTATTTAAATTTTAGTTACTGTGGTATTTTTACATTAAATAAGGAAAATATGTGTTGCTTTATTATAAATATAAAAAAAAAAATATCATTTATTAAATATTTATTTAAAAAATAAAAATAATATAAATTTATTTTATTATAAAACTATAATAGATGTGAATGTTTATTTTAAAATTAGAACAACAAGAATGTTCATTAACATGACCTTAAGGAAGGTCAGTAAATTTTTTTCTTTCAAATTTTAAAATAATTATCAGATTCTGAAAAATTATATAAAATATTTTTTGAAAAAAAATGGGCTAAAATTTGTCAAGGTAATTAATTAATTTATTTTATATTATATTATTAAAAGTTAAACATGTTTTGTATCCTCTAAAATATAATTATGTTTTATTTTAATCCATGTAAAGTTTAATATTTTTTAATTAAAATAATAAATATTATTTAAAATAATTAGATTTTTTTAATTACATAATTGGTTAATTAATGTATTTTTTATTTTATTTAATAAGATTATTACATATAATTTATTTTAACATTGTATTCTTCTAAAGAAATTATAATTTGTTTAGAAGTTTATAATTTAATTTTTTTTAATTATTGTAATATATTTTATTTTTGATATAGCATAATAAGCAATTTTATCTCAAAAGATAAAAATAATAAAATTTTTAAATGTGCTTTTTATCTTAAAATTATTTATTATAATACAAAAAAAATATTTAATAATAAAATCATTATTATTATATTATTTATTATTAATAATAAAAAAATATTTATTATTATTATTATTAAAATAATTTTCTCATGCTTTTGTAATTTAAAATTAATATGAAAAAGTAATTTTATAATTTATTATGTAACACTATGTCAAATTTGATATAAAAAAAAAAAATTATTCAACTAACTAATATCATATTCTATATAAAAAATTATTAAATAATGTAAAATTTTAATGCCTAATAATATCAATTCATCTCATCTGATATAAGTGATCTAATTAAGAATCGGTGTTTTTATTTGGCTTTGGGTGTGTATCCTATAAATTATTAATCTCTCTTCATAAAATAATCAACTTAATATCCAAACACACACTACAAAATCTCACTCGTATTTGACCCTCACTTATACCCTCACTCTCCCACAAACAGTAGCCAAATACTGCATAGAATAGTCTTAAAGAAAAAACCAGAACAAAAGCATGGTTCATAACTTATAAGTTTAATGGATCTGGTCTAATTTAGCTTTGATTTGGTCTTGTCTTTTAGTCTTAATTTGTAATATTGAAAATGATGAAACTGAACAATCATATAAACACACTTTCTTTTCCTAGCAAAAATGACTTGTACAATTAGGCAACCTGATATTATATATCATTTATAAAGTCTTTAATCACTGATTTATATCTATACTTTCATGTTGGTCAATGAACTTTTGCAAAAATGAAATTTCGAACTCATATGTTGACAATCTTGAACTTAACTCAGGACAGCTAATAAATACCATGTCTTCCACATATACACAAAGGTAGTTTGAAATGTAAAGCTAGCTAGCAGAACTTACCCATAAACCTTGTTATACACCAATATTTAATAACTTTCCTATAACTAATCACAAGTTTGTGGCCACAAATTTAGTCCACTAAACACGCTAGTTGGATTACATAATCTATAACATGTTTTTCTTTCATGTGTAACCTAGAGAATTGGATCCTTGATCTGCATAATCCTGACTAATTTTTCTGGAGTTTGGTTTTTCTCCATCTTCCTCCCCCACACAAATTTGACTAATTCGAACTATTTGTCTGATCAATATGCTAGCACAAACCAAGAGTTTTTTTCTTGTTTCGACAAGGACAAAACTTATGGATTGTTGGATTTATATAACCCAACTTGAGTGGGAAGGTTTAGTTTTTTCAAATCATGTTATGGTACAGTTGTAATTCCCTGTAAGAGAGGGTATGTGGGGGTACTTGTTTCTTCCATATATTAAATTCAGCTATCTGGTTTAGTGCTTAGTACTATATTTGTCTTTGGAAAAGTAGATTCAATTTCTCTCGAAGTGAATATGTGGAAAACCTAACTAACTAATCTCTAGATTTTGATTTTCTTTTTCTTGTTAAATTATGTGCACGTATAATTGTCTGCATTAGTTTGTGCATGTATACCAGTTTTAGTTTAATGGTGTATGAGTTACCATCATGAAGGTTGGTGCAATAAGTAGAAATGCCTTGAAAAATAAATTGATTTGTCTATCTCATAAAAGACAAAAGGTTAGATTACAATGTAGTGTGACCACCCAACACATAGCCGCTCAATTTGAATGGAACTGACCCCATGAAGATCACAACTCACAAGTCACAAGCATTAGGGTTTTCATGAATTTAAAGATGAAAACTAATATTAGGGCAAAATATATATACATATAAGAAGACCATATATGATGGTTCTTACGAGAATCTCGCAGAAGATATTAACTAAATTACAATATTATGCATCTGGTGATGAACAATTTCAATTTCTTCTTCCACTATCACACTTGAGTTCCAATATTGGTGGATTAGTTGTTTGACAGAGTATGATATTTGTAGAACTTATATTAATTTGGTATGGAATCAGCAAGTTGACTTAACAAAATTCTCTGGATATTAATTGTTCATTTATAAGGTATCCACGCTGTCCAAATTAATATACTTGTCTATCACATAGATGAAAAATGGAAAGAAAATATATAAAAAATTTAAGATATTCTAATGTTTTTCTTAAAAGTGTTTGATGAAAAGGTCAAAAACAAATTAATACATATGCTTTGAAATCCAACAAGTTATTATAGTGCAGTTAGTATTAAAAGAAAAAGGCAACTTACTCCCCAAGTTCTGGATCAGATTAGGTGAATTTTGAAGTCACTCTAGTTTCAAAATTCCTCAACAAGCTGCATTTTTGAATGTGAAGAACCGGTTTTATGTATTGATTATTTATTTTTCTTTTCATCCTACGAAACACAGTGGAAGGTAAAGAGTAAAGTTACATGGAAGTGTAGATCAGAGGCACGCCTTTTGATGAAATAATTAAGAGTGAATATTTGTCTGGTGGGGTTTGCTGCTCCTCTCTTCCTTCTCGTTGTGTTGCGCAGGAAATGACTCGTGATCGACCTAGAAACCACTTTTTCCAGCACTTTATTCAGATAAACTCTCACGTGCTTGAGGTTTTGGAGAGTAAAACCAAATTTTTTTGAGTAAATGTCTTTCACTGTAATCATATAAGTTATGATTACTTCACATTTCAACTTTGATGTCCAAATTCTTTTAATATTTTACTTCATTCAGTGCATGTTAAATAATAAAAACACTAATTAACTAATGCTCTTCCATTAAGAGAAGTAACTACATCAAAACTATTTCTTTTTCTTAACTTAGTGCCAGCTAACACCTGAATGAATTGCACTTTTTTTCCACACCAGTTATTACTATTAACATGCTTGTTTTCAATGTTTTGTTACCTCACAAAGTATGACCTAGAAAAATTGTTAGAAAGAGAAGAAGCATGGTGACAGGTGCCAAGAACCACCCTCACTCCCCTTCACATGCATGGTAATGGTAATGTCCGCAGCCAAGCTATTAACCAAATCATTGTCAACAACCATGTTAGACGATGACCGACCACCTTCTGCATAAAAATGTTTTTGTTTTATGTTTTATATATTTTTTAACCATTTATATTTATTCCAAAACATCCATCATCTTAGAAATTTAAAAACCTGTCATTTTACATTTTAAAAATATGAAATCGTGAAAATAGTTCTTTTATTATTATAATTTTGTAATGGGTATTTTTATAACATCTAGATTATAGAATCTAAGATAGCTCGTGGCTTTTTGGACCCCAATCCAGTACTGTTGAAAACTGGTGAGTAAGAAACAAAAAGTGGAAGAAGACAAAAGTGGGAGATGGAGAAAGATTGGTGGTTTTGGTGAAGTCCAGAACTCCAAATAAGATATTGTGGGCTGTCAAAGCTGAATCTTACGAAACAATGGAAGATCAAAACTAAACCAGAAACTGCTTATGAATACCACTTTGTGTCGGGGAGGTAGGAGGAAAACAGCCGCGGTTTTCTCACTCCACCATCCACTCATTCACATAAGTTTTTGTCTCTGTGCTCCTCGTGCTTTCTTCAGGTTTTTAATGTGTCACTGTCTCTTCTAAGTTTCATTTCTTTTCACAGTTTATTATCATCACTTTCTTTTCTTCCTTTTAATATCAACTCAAATCTTATCTCCTTCATTCATAAATCAATCAACATAGACTTTGCCTCAACAACTCAATCAAACCTTTTTCCCAAACCAACTCAACTACAATCTTCTTCAACACTCATTGTTATCCTAGGAAACAAAATTTTGTTACAATACATATATAACCATTTCATTTCATTTTATAATGATTTTTGTGTTTTTTAAAACAACACTACCTAAAAACAGGTATATTAAAAAGAAAGATTTAAATTCTATGTGCGAGTACTTGAGAAAAGTTAATCTGTATGAAGAGAGAATATTACGTATAAATATATTCCATTGAGTTATAAGTTTGGCTAATAAGGCTAAAATCTTCCTTTTGTAAAGGCTAATAGCATTAATAATTTAATATTTAACAACTAAATTAATCAAACGATAGAGCAAACTTTAGGTTCTTGTCGGGGTGGTCTTTCAGAAATCCGCCATTTGTTTTTGGTAGCATATTATAATGGCCATTAATGCAAGATCATGCACACAACCTTCAGATTATGATTCTTCTGCAACGATTTAAGAGGAAACTGCATAAGTTAGACACGTGTGATGAGGCTTTTATTGCTTCTTAATTAATTTTGTATGTACTTTAGCTCATATAGTCTTTTCATTATTTTACTAGAGATTTCACTATAAGCTAGTTAAGAGTGAAATGAATATTCATATTGTTAGCAAAAGAGAAAACATTTTAATGAAACCAAGTCCCTGAGATCATGGTGACACCAAAAAGAAATAAAATCAATCTAGTTTTTGAATAAAAAATCTACTCTGATTAATTGTCAAAGTTATAATATGGTTGTTTACGTTTTCATAAGTAAACAGAACCCTTTTTTACAATATATAATCACATATTAAACTAGTTTGATTAAATAAACTTTTATCAATTCCTAAAGGACTGAAAAAAGTAATAAACTAGTAGCCTCTAGGGATGATTATAGTATTTTGTCAGATCAAAATTCTTTTAAGTGCATTTCATGCACAAACATTAGTCTCTTAATTCAAAATCTATGAACACAATGAAATAAAAAATCACACATTGAAAGATCTATATTAGAAAAAAACAAAAGTAAAAACTAGATGTGATTACAGCAAAGCTTGATGGGTACATTTTTGTTATATTGGGTCATTTTTAGTTAAACTGATCAATAAGTTAATTGACTTGTATTCCTTTGCCAGTGTCGCTTTAGTGTAATCATTTTTTTTTTTTTTCATTTTATAAATTATATTTTGATGATAGTTTATTAAGAAACGTGTCCAATCAGAACTTTTTATATTTATTTTTTCAACTTGTTCAATAAATTTTAATTAAATAATTTTATCCAAAAATATATGATTGGATTGATAAAATTTATATTTTATATAAATAGTAATTAATAAAATTTATCACAAGTATAAATTGTTATTTTATTAAAGTTTAATTTGTCCTAATAAAATTATATTTATTTTTATTAATATTATTTTATATTGTATGTTATCCCACCCAAATCTTAATCTTACATAAAACATATAACTTTGTGTAAATTCTTTTGAAGGTAATGATTGACTTTGGCTTTTAAATTTAATGATTAGATGCTTACTTACTATAGCGTGGCTGCTGAGAGAAATTGGTAGAGTCAGAGAAGTCATAACTTGTGTCTATCACAATTTCTAATTTGGAATTGTTCTGTGTGCAAATTATTATTTTTTTCTAAATTCCTACTCTTTTAACCAATCAAATTCTGTATTTCACAAAATGACTTCTATAACCACACAAAAGATATTATGAGGATGAAATTTCCATACTTTTAAGTACAATTTAAAGAATATAAACCATTTACAGATTTAATACTATTAAATAACTTAAAGACAAAAGATTAATGATATTCAAAACCAAATTTAACTTAAAAATGATTGAGTTACATTTAAATTGAAGAGCGAAATACTATTAAAGATGACACGTAGTCGTTAATATTGCATTATTCAATAAAAATATTAAGTATAGATGCCTATCCTAAATGATTGACCATAATCTATGATCTGATGCAAGATTTAGCACAATTGGCCCAATAAATGACTGACACTCAATGTGATCATTCATATCTTCTTTACTTTTTATTTCATAGGATGAAATCATGTTTTGTGCAATTTCCAGTTTAAATATGAGGTGGGGTTTTGATGCATTTTTTTATATAAATTGGTCGACAAACTCTCCTCTGCTATAAGGCCACATCACCCTTCTTGCTAAATTTAATTCCAACTGCTTGTAGATTAACTTGTCAATGGCACGTGTACCTTAGATTCTTCACAGTATGATCATACCTCGAAAATGACTTAAATTTTTCCCATTGGCATTTCAGAATGTAATTCCGTGCTACATAATAAAGTTATAACCATAGCTGACTTCTATGCTCATCAAAGAAAATGACATTGGTAAGGATGCTCTACCTATGGCTGTCTAGTCACAAACTCTTCATCAAGAGTCCATTATGCATACACTTTTTCCAAGGGTCGAAAATCCGTGACTTATAGGCATGCCGAAGGAGGAGATCCAAGATCATATATAATCTGCTTGCCAATTATCTACCCTTGTATATGTAGCAGTAGCATACTAGCACGTTCTTAAGCTTATCTTATAAATATGTAGTGCAACTACTGAAACAAATTAACAATTGCGTGTACACGTATTACGAGGGTGTTCATATTTCAAGTACACTTACCATGTACGTATACTTCAACTGTGATATGATTAGTGGATCAAGATTATGAATTGAGTTCACAAGAGTATACCGAGGCAAAGACTAGTGAAACCCTACAAATAATGTCCACTTAAAAAGAAAAGGGTAAGTAGTTGAAGAGGGATAAAAGTGAAAGCTAGAAAATGTGTATGATGTTGCATATTTCCAACTGTAATAAACTAAATGCATAAGCCAAACTAGAATAATCCGTTGAAAGTATGGTGAAGTGAGGTTGTATTGCACTGTTACTATGTTCATCTACGTAAATATATAAAGAGAATGTTCTAAGAGGGTGGAAATTCCAGATATTTTTTAGCTCAATTGGTTCACCTTTTAACAAGAAAATGAAGTATAAATTGATAGTCTGGTTTTCTATTGGAGGTGACGTTATTACTATTAAGCGTGTTGGATATGTAGGAGAGGTAGTGCAGAAAGAACAAAATAAGAATACCAACTCATTTGAATTCGTGAGCTAAACTTGGAGGTATTGGGGAGTGGGACCCGACTTGGAAACTTTCTTCAAGGGTTGAGAGAGAGGGGTGGAAAGGGTTTGTTTTCTATTCTGCTCGCAACAATTTATATTACATAGCTTTAAACATACAAAGAACCTGGCAGGTTTTATGATGACAACTCCATTCTTTTTGTTTCCAGGCAGATACGAGGGTCAAAGTTTTCTAAGAATACCAATTAAATATATAGTTTGTGTTTGATTGCAGCAATTTCGGTGAAAAAGACATAAACCGCTGTGAAATGAAAAGCAGATTCCATTTCTGTCTTAGGCCATAGGTTCTAAAACTAATGAATACATCATCATACATACTACACATGGCCTATAATAATCCATACGCCACAAGCCTCGCTGTATTCCCCTATAAATTCTTCATCCTTAGTATACTACATGTTCTCAAAACTCGAAAGGTGTGTTTCTTAAAGAATTAGCATCCTATTCACAACACACACATTTAGAGAGAGAGAGAGAGAGAGAGAGAGATGGAGCTCTATGACCAGGATTTCTTGGAGGAATTGATGACTCTAAGAAGAGAAACATGGGACACTAATCCAAGCACAGAAGAAAACCAGTTCTTCTGTAATGGCTGGAGTAGTTTTGACTGTTTTGATCAAAACTCTCTACCTTACCTCCCAAACTCTTCTTGTGGTCAAGAAGTTCCTCAAAGCTACAACGACTATCCCTTCAATGAAATCTATGGCTCTTTACTCGATGAATCCTCACCACAGATTATCGATTCATACTATAGTACCATTGATACTCCACTCAATGCCCTTGGTCAAGAGGATTATCCATTGTCCATAATGGAAGAAGAAGACCCCGGTATGCTTGGGGAAGAGCTAAAGAATTTGGAGCTGCAAACCACATGCAAAGTGGAGCCAACCCAATCCTCTGAAATGCCAGTTTTCAACATGGGAACGGGTCTGGAAAGAAAGAATCGGTCAAAGAAGCTTCAGGGGCAACCCTCCAAGAATCTAATGGCGGAGAGGAGAAGAAGGAAGAGATTAAATGATAGGCTCTCAATGCTGAGAGCAATTGTCCCCAAGATAAGTAAGGTATGCAGTGAGTGAGAGTCATTCATTCAATGAGTACTGTACTTACAGAAATGTGCAGATCTAATTTGTTGTGTTGAATGCTTATCACAGATGGATAGAACATCTATACTTGGAGACACTATTGATTACATGAAAGAACTTCTGGAGAAGATCAACAATCTTCAACAAGAAGTAGAAGTAGATTCAAAAATGGCAGGCATTTTCAAAGATATAAAGCCAAATGAAATCCTAGTGAGAAATTCACCCAAGGTATGGATTTTCCCTATCACCTATGGAGAAATTATTACATTTATTTATGTTTCAAACAACTCTTCATATAGCATATAGCTGAATTTTCAATACACTAGAAAGAATTTATAAAACTCAGTTATATAATTGAAACCATAATGTTCTTTGAACTTGTAATAACTTCTCTGGTAGACCCTTTTGAAATAAATGTTTGTTGATAGATCTCAATTACGATTGGTGCAGTCCTCCATTGGTTTTATATTTTACTTTTTTGGTCTTTGCAGTTTGAAGTGGAGAGGAGTGCGGACACGCGGGTGGAAATTTGCTGTGCAGGAAAGCCAGGATTGTTACTATCGACAGTGAACACCCTGGAAGCATTAGGCCTTGAGATTCAACAATGTGTTATCAGCTGTTTCAATGATTTCACAATGCAAGCTTCTTGCTCAGAGGTACATTAATTAGTACACCAAGTTTTGGGCACTGGCTAAAAAATCTGATATAGCTTCATATTGGTTGGTTTTGGTGTAATGAATTGTATATCCTGTTTGTCATGTAACAGGAACTGGAGCAAAGGGCAATGCTGAGTTCTGAAGAGATAAAGCAAGCTTTGTATAGAAGTGCAGGATATGGAGGAAGGTGTTTGTGAGAATTGAACAGAGGAAGAAGAAGATATGCAAGTGCACTTAGGATAGGTTTTTTATTCCTCAGAAGGAGTATAACGTTCATTGGTTTAGTTCCTCTGACCAAGGCTATTTTTTTTTCTTTTTTATCAAATTGCCAGATATGGACTCGTCCATGCGATTCTCAGGTAAAGTTACCAATTATTAATGTTGATGTGGATGTAATCATGTAATTGTAATAATACAATTTATGGACGAGAACCTAGTTACTGTCCCCGAATGCATGTGGAGGGCACAAGCAAAAATGTTAAGACATAATAATAATAAGAGTAAAGTTCTGGTTTTGTTTCTATTCTTTTCAGACATGGCTTTCCAATATCTCTCTTTCTGTGACTTCTATGCATAAACACACTTTTCTTTCTAATGATGTGACTTTGATAATTAAGTGCTTTTCATCTTCTCCTAGTTTTGTAAACGTAAGAACGTGATCTTTACTAATTTACTAACTTGTTCAGTTTTCATTGGTAAAAAAGTTACAAAGAAGAATTTATTAGGAAAACCAAAAGAGAGAAAAAAAACGACAGGGAATATTCCTAACTGCAACTGCAAAACAAGACTAAAAATACCAGCATAAGCTCCAAAGAAAGAGCTATTTAGTTTTTTTGAATGTGCATATAAAATTGCTTAAAAATAAATAAATACTGAGTTTTCTCACTAAACTTGTTAAGAATTTATATGCAAAATATATATATATATATATGGTTTTCTTCACTAAAATGATATAAAAAGATTTAGATTTTAAATTACATAAATAAATAAATTATATTTTAAAGTACAATTTTATTATAAATAAACTTTATTATATGGTACGATTTTAGTATTTAAATATTATATTTTAAAGATATTTTCTATTTTTTATAAAGAAAACGTATTTTAAAAATATAATTTCTATTTTTTTTATGAAAAACTTATAATTTTTTTCATTAAAAAAATTAATTAAATATCGCATTTAAAAGCGTAATTTCAATGTTTACATACTTTGAAAACAGAATCCACTCTACATAATATGATTTTACATCATAGATTTTCAAAACATAATTTATTTATTTAAATTTTTTTGTCAAAATTTATATATTTAGGTAAAATATATTTTTTTTTTACACAAATGAAAAATCCATACACCCATAAGGGCACATGAAAGTATAAGATTTACCGTTAGTGTGATTTATAAAATAAGAGAAGAAAAAAATGGAAAGAAAAATTAAAGCCAATAAACTTTAACCTAAAAGGGGACAAAGCAAGAAATTAAAAGCAAAAACTATGAAATCCACCAAAAACAAAATCGTTTCCACAGTTCAAGAAATTGAAGTGAGATAGTTTTGGTGAAAATATCTGCAATGTGATGATGTTATATTCCTTTTGATTCAATTAAAAAAGTAAAGGCAAAACTTTTTCCCAAACCACGCAATCTCTATAAAAATTTATCCATTTTCTTTTTCATTTCATCTTACCCTTAAGTTTTGCTTGTACTTCCAAGTGGTGTGAGTACAAAGTGAGACTGAAAAGTTTAAAGTTTACTTACTTTTCTAAAAAACAAATTCTTTTTCAACAGCTATTATTCCCTGTCTGTTTGTCCCTCTGCAAAATTTGAAATGAACTTTAAACAAACAGTTTGGCAACAAGCCATAAATTAACAAGACTATAAACAAACCATCTATGATCTTCATTATATAATCAGCAAAATAGCCAAATTAACATGTCACGTAATGTTACACTCTTCTGGGTGGACAATATCCCTTAAACATGATTAAGAGGTTGTAATATGAATGAGTAGGATCAATTTCAGTTGTCTCTACAGAAGAAGGTTTCAATCATTTTTGGTCGGCACTAGTTGCCGAAACATGAATGTGAAAGAAATTAGATGCCAACGTGAAGATGTTGTCGATGAATCCAAAATTGAAATAAGTCCAAAAACTTGCATCAGGTATTATTATTACTGCATGTTAGTACTAACTCCAAAACTGTGGTTTGGTTCCTGTGAAACATCCACGTTCACATTCTGTAACAAAGAAACGTGAAACATCCAAAGTCCATACCTTGCTATGCTAGCAGATCCAAAAACTAAAACAATTTAATAAAAATAAATACTAATACCCAGATTCCAATGATGTAATACGGTACCCTTCACATACCCTTCATCATATCTGCTGCTAAAATCAAATCAAAGTCTTATCCAACCCTTGTTTTGGTTCTGTTTTTCTTTTATTTTACTTTGCTCAGATTGGAGTTGCCATAGCTATATAATCCAAGAGAATCTTTCAGATATGACCAATCCCCTGGCGTCACTGCTTTTTAGAAAGCTCAAATGTAAAAACACCAACAAGAGAAGAAGCTTTTGGCATTTTTTGACACAGAAGACAAAATAAAAACTAAATTCTCGTATATTAAACTGGTATAACTTTAGGTTCAAATACTACTTATTTCATACTCAAAAGCATTCTGTGATTCTACCTGAGCACAGTTTGAGCATCATGAAAGAACTGAGACGTGGAAGACCTGGTCAATGGCTTATAAAGGTGCAAGAAGACAGATACTGTGGTACATGCCTCCATGCATGAGCATCTGATTGTTTCACTATGTAATTCAATGTCTGAAAATAAGTTATCAACTTTATTTATTTAGGTATGTACGTAAGATTACATTCGAGATGCTGTTTTTCTTTTTCTAAAAATATTTTATCTACCCAATTATTTATAATTAAAAAAAAACAATTTCTAAATATATGTAAACAAGCTTGAATAAACTATTTCAATCAAATGATATTTCTAGTTTCATAAATTCTGAGCACTGTGATATTTGTATTTATCGCACTTTATTAAAAATAAAAAAAATATTTAATAAAAATAAATTTGAAAAAAATAATTTTTTTATTAAAATTTTAATATTTATATTAAACATAAATATGATACACAAAAAAAACTAAACTAGTTACGAAATCAGAATACGGATAAATGTTTTTATAAGCCTATCACGAAACTTATGGGCCAAATAATTATTTGCACTCCATTTTCACTAATTACACTCCCGTTTTCTAAAAACTTCACTTCGTTTACACCATGTTTTTTTGTAGTTTAGTTTTTTCTTGTTTTTTTTTCCGGTTGATGAAACGAACAAGTATTTCTGTCAAACAAATGTAAAGAGAAAATGTATGTGATTATACATTTGGTTCAATGTTTTGTTTTTTATATTTTTATATTATTAATAATTTGAAATATATTTCAAATTGTAATAATATTTTTTAACATTTTATTTTACATGAGATTTTTATTACAATATATATTATTATTGTTTTTAGGTTATTGTTCTTGACGTATATTATATTTTTTATTATTTTTACTAGCTCTTTCAATGATGTGACTATCATAAATTGAACTCAATATTAAACATAATTGGGCATTTTTCTTTTTGTGATTATCACTGATTTATTTCACCACATGATTGTGATTTGTATTGTTTTATGTTATATATTATTACACGTGTTTGTAATTTTCAAAATGTGTATTATAATATCCATACAGAAAATTGGATAAAAGAATATTTTTTGTTTTATTTTTTTTAATTTATAAATACTTAAATTTTAATTTTTAAAGTGGTTATATTATAATCAATATTGATGAAGGTTGTAAACTGAAAAAAAAAATCCAGAATCAAATTGGAATATTTATAAAATAGAGAGATAAAAATATGACAATTTCTTAAAAATATGACAACATTAATATAAGTTTATTAAGATGTTATTTAATTTTTTATATTAGAACTAAAAATAATAATTTAAAATTTTAAAGAAAAAGATTATAAAGATAAAACTCAAATTTTATTCAAAACTAAAAACATATTTAAACATAAGTTATAATTTTATAAAAATTAAAGATAAAAGTACTAACACATAGACACTATCTTTTTAAAGTTTTAGTTTAATTGTTTTTTTAATGAACAATGATTACATTTATATTATCATCTTAAAAAAATTGAGTATTTTTGGCAGTTTGCATTTGATAAGTTAGGTTAAAAATTATAGTGCTCTCCACCTAGGACTTCCAATTTTGTGACAGGGACGGAGACCTAATGCTGTCACTTTTTTACACGGATCATACACAAATTTTAATTTGACTTTTTTTCAAGTATATGTCAATCCAATTAAATTAAATTATTACAAATCAAGATTTTTTCTAAATATAAAGAACCAATTTTCATCTTTTTAGACTAAATTATAACATATGTTTAAGCTAATATTAAATATAGGGTTTATTTGAAAAATATATATTGATAAAGAAAAAAGTGTAAAAATTGGTTTTACATAGTTTAAAAGATATTAAAACATGTTATAATTATTTTTTTATACATATTTATAAAGATAAACTTTAATCAAGACCCATAAATAATAGTATAACTAAAAAAATAATAAATAAGAGAGATTTTTAGATTGGATTTCTTTTTGCGTTTACATAATACATTACTAACTTGAGTATCCAAATACTTTTGTAATTATTTTTTTTTTGGATCCAAAAATATTTAAAATTTTCTAACCGAAAACAACTCAAAAAATCAATACTTTTAAAAAAATTTAGAAGATAAAACCTTAGAAACATGTCTTAAAGTATCCGGTTTCTTAATAAAAATAATAATTCTAATTATGATAAATAAATATGACTTCTGTTAAAAGAAAGTATTAAAAAAGAAAAGCTTAATTTTTAGGGTTAGTGTTGAGTGGGAAATAGGGCTTTATAAGCAACCGTGCTTAACACTGGTACACCACCCACAATGGTTGGGTTGGGTAGGTCGACACATTATTATATACCATTCAAAGTGCACTACTTACTTTCTTTAAATGGGTTTAAAAGATAATAATTAGTGGAAAACTTCATGCCACAGCACCCTTAATTAACCAATACATGTATTTTCTGATTACATATTTTATTTCCATCTCTTATTGCCATTTCCTAATTCCATCCACACAATTCAAGATACCACTTCCAATCTCACAAAACTATGGATCACCATTCCTAACTCAACCAATCTACTTCATTAGTAGATAATAGTTTTTTCAACAGCACAAAATGTTTCATGGATAATAATTTACATATCTTGTTTAAGTTGATTTTACTCAAACAATTTCAACACTTTTAAAGGTTTTTACTTTTTACTTTTGCTTGTTGCCCTTTTTCTTTAATTGCTTTATTTGTTACTTTTTCATTCTGCCAAACCATATTCTAGCGTCATTTATTCAGAGTGATTAACCAAATCGTGTTCTAATTAAGTCACCACAAGAGTGACTCAAAGTTATAAAATATGAGCACAAGTGTCTTATCTTACTCTTTTATGCAAATCTATATATCTATCTCCTGTTTTTAATTCATGATTTACAATTATTAAGCTTAGGTTACTGGTTTTATGATTGTAAATTATTTTATATAATAAATTTATTGATTTTTACTATATGCAGTGATTAAATGGTGATATATAATAAATGATTATATAGTGGAAAAAAGAAGTGACATATTGTTTCCGTACTAAACGGAAAATGTACCTCCACCAACTCTGCTTCTAAGTCACATCAAACATCTATCTGAAAAAAAAAAGGTCACACCCCACTAACGAGTAAGTGCACACTTTGTCAACCATCAAATCAAAGCCTTCAAACGTTTCTTTCTTATAAAAATCGATGCTTTTTGTGACTTTGTTCATTCATCCATTCAGGTGAAATGCTAGCAGAGAACAAAAATGGAGATTGAGGACACATCAAATGGAGTATCTATTGCCTTTCCTCTTGGCTTAGCTCTTCTCGTTGCCCTCTTGCTCTTCTTTTGCTGCTTCTTTTGCTGCTGCTTGCATTGGGAAAAGCTCCAACCTATGTTTCCATCCTGTTGTGGGGTTATCAACACTCACCCTCATCACTCACAACCAGACACAGACATAGCTCCCTCTCCTCACAAACCAGGCTTTCCTGTCTTGGTAACCATTTCTCTTTCTAATTCCAACCTATCATCATATTGTTATTATTAAAGTCAAATATGTTTTGCTTCTTAAAAAAACCATATTCAATTCTTTGGTTTATAACTAAAAACGCATACTTTTAGGATGTGAAGACTATTATATCAAAACATTTTCAGGAAATGAAAACATGTTTGTGTGTGTGTGTGTGTGTTGTTGTTATTATCCTTTGAGGAAACAATTAATGGGATTTGTTTGATGGTGTTCAGATGATGAAGCATAACCGAGGTGAAAGCTTGCCAGTGCTGATGCCAGGAGATGAGATTCCAAAATTCATAGCCTTAGCATGCCCATGTCAGCCTCCAACAAATGAAAGGATCAGAATCCATGTGCAGAAGGCAGCACCAAATGATTTTTGTTGAGGAGAAAAATCAGAAAAATCAAGAACTAAAGCCTTATTAAATACCATGTTGCAATTAGCAAACCCATCTCAAGTCCCTGCCAGAAATTTCAGATATGCAGACTCAAACATCTGTGGATAGCTTTGTCTTGAGAGAGTTTATTAGCCAAACGCTCGCGGGGCTAAAGTGATGATTGGGAAATTAAAGCTGTGCATCATCTCTGGATATGTATATATATAACTTTCCTTTTAGAGGGCACAAATACTGCAGTATAAACTTTTATCTTCTGATAAATTTACAAGTTGGTAACAAGATCATGTATATGACAGGGTCCTTGTGCAAGATTTCAGAGATACGAAGTCGTTAGCTAAAGAAATTAATAAGTTTGAAACAATTCAAACATTTGCACTGTACAAATATTTCATAAATAAATAGTGTGATTCAAGTCTGCTTCTTGGAAATGGATTTTGAAGTAGAAAAACTCTTTTTTGACCATTAGATCAATCTAATAACTCAAACTTTGACACTTGTTTTATAGAGTTTACTTTCAATAAACTAAAATTTTATCTTTTAGTTTTAATATTTTTTATTTTATTTACATACTATTTTTATTTATTTAATTAATTTTCTTTAAATTTAAATGATATGGTGTAAAAAAATAAAAAATGATATATGTTATAGACTGAAAAGATTAAAATGTAGATATTAAAATTGGTAATTTTAAAATATAAAGTTTGAATGAATAACTTTTAAAAGATTAAATGAGTAGTTTTTTTTTAACTGGCTCTAATTTACTGAAATGAATGTTGGCTTGAAAAGTTTTGTTATGATCATTGTATTCAAAATAGTATTTTTGAAATTTCTCGTGTTTTTCTTTATTGGGGATGGTGTCTAACTATGGTGATTATAGGGCACATGGGCTTCGTGGTGGTGACACTGGCCCAATATCAAAGCCCAAGATTCGCGTGGCATGAATTTTGTGAAAGGACAGAAATAAGAAGTATCGTATCAGATGTAAATGTTAATGGGCCCACCTAATAAATACTATTTAAGCCCATCTCAGTCTTGAAAACCGGAGTTCCCATATCCAAATAAAATTATCAATTTTCAGGGACAATTTCCAGTTTTAAGCATTGATTGCAAACCAATAATGGATCCACAAGAATATTTATAAAAAAATTTATATTTTTAGTATATAATATTATAATATAAATTTGTTGGAATTAAAATAAAAGTGAATTAATAAGTTAAAGTTGAAAGAAAAGTAAGGAGGTGCGAGAAGAAGAAAAAGGAAATTGAAGGAATGGATATGTGTAGAATAATTAGGCCTAAGAAGAGGGAGACCAGGGAAGGAAAAAAAGCAGAGTGGTGATGAAAGGTGATGAGAATGGCGTGTGAGTGGCGTCACCTTAAAAACGAGCATGATATGATGAGGATGTTCGGGATCCAACGGCCTTCAACAAATATCATAATTAACATGCGGAACACCCACCAATATTCACCATCATGCTGTGCTGTGTTGCGTATGCATGGTTTAATTTAACGGCAGAGCGTGCAAATGTAGCGCACCGTAATCATTCTTTCTCCTAATCATCAAACCCTCTACGGTTCCACCGTTTTCAACACACTTACACAAAAATATTTTATTTTATTTCCATAATCACATTTTTCCTCTGTGATGTAGAAAATAAAATCTCGATGATAATTTATAAAAAATTAAAAATATCTTGTTTTGAAGTTGTAGAAAGTAATTAGTTATATAAATAGTTTAAAATTAGTTTAAAAGATAAAGTTTATAAATAAAGATTCATCACTGATTTAATTTAAATCTAATAATTTTATTAATAATAACTTTATTAACAATTAAAATAATAATTTAAAATATTACGTATTCAATAATAAACAATTCAATATAACAACCTTAATTTAAATATAATATGTTAATAGACAATTCAATATACCAACAGTTTTATTAATTTGATATTAAAAAAATATGAGGATCTAATTCATCCTAAAATAATCGATTAAAAAATAGATTTATATTTTATTTATATATAATTTTAATTAATTTAAAATTTTTATGGCATTTTCAATGAATTTGTAGGTGAATGGAAGGTTGGAGGGTGGAAGAGACGCGCGGAGATGAGAGAGTGGAGAAGATTGATAGAGTGATGGTGAGGAGAAGAGAAGAAGTTACATGTCGCGCTCTGAACCCGGCAATCCAAAATTAAAAGCCGCTTTCTTGTCCCCCAAAACATCATTTCGCTTTCCACTCTTTTTCTCTGTCCCAAACACACTCTTTTTTTTTTTTTTTAATCCTCAATCTCTCTCTACACCTATCCCTTTTCAAAACCCACACTCAATCAATTACTCCCTCCAATACCCAAATAAATAAAACCCAACAAATTTATATAAAAATAAGATCTTCAAAAACTTTACTATATATGTAATAAATTTAACTACTCCCAGAAAGAAATTACTCAATAAATATATGTGGGAAACGACATTGTTAAACCTACTAAAATAGCCACATAAAATTTGGTCTTGTATTTATGTATCCTATTTTAGGATAAAATTGTGTTGGACCACAAAGCATTGAAATATAATGTGGTGGTTGGTTTCAGGTTTTGTGTATTGGTAGGGCACTTTGAAGAGTGGAACAGTTTGAGGCATGAAGAAGGAATGTAGAATTAAAAGATTAGATTGATTGTTTCCTTATTTGCCCTTTTGTGTCAATTGAAGGACCTTACAAGTATGACCCACAATATGCATGAGAGTAATAAGTGGGATCCCATGCTTTTGTGGGTGTGTGAGTTTATATGGTAATCCTGTTAACTTAGCATATTGTGTACAATAAGTAAGAGGTGGATGAATCCAAGTGGCAAAATCTTGTCAACTTTCTTGATGTAAATGCACACTTAATGGTATAAAAATTTACTTTTTAATTCATTTCTAAATCACTCACAGATGTAAAAACCTACTTATAATTTGAGTAATGTCCTATTTTTGAAAGATAAACTTAAATAGAAAATATCAGAAGACAATGTTTTCTGAGTCCAACCTCACTCTAGTTGAATTGGACTAATTTGGTTTCGTTTTCAATGAAAACAATAGTTTGCAGCAGAATGATACGACACATGTGGTATTTTTTCTTTCTGCTTCTTATTAAGTTTGTATTTTAATATTTTGGGAGCACCTAAGAATTGGTCACTGTTTTACAAAATTTGGAACAACACAAAGGAGGTCTTAAAATCATGTTTTGTCATGTAGTTCTTCATTTCAACAGATAAATTGATCAGAAAAGAAGAAAAAAATCAACGGTGCGCTCTCAATGATCAGAAAAGCAAAGCCATTGATGAGTGGAGTTGGGTTCCATCGTATATGTTCGGCGGAATATTATTAAAAAGGTGACAGTACCTTATTCAAATATAAATAAAATAATTCAAATTAAAATAAGAAAATTTGGAAATTACATAAAGCGCAGTGTTTTTACAATAAGCTTTCCTTTTATTAAAGCATATATTTTAATGCATGGAGTTTCACATCGGACACCAAAAGCTTTTGTTACTTTATGCCCAATGGAGGGTCCTTAGTTTTTCTCTCTCTCTTCTCTTCATCTCAAAGTTTCAATCACTCTTCTTCTTCTTCCTCTTCATTCTGTCTGATCTGCTGTGTGTGTTTTTTCAGGTAAAACGTTTTAATATTGCAGCTTGTGTGCTTTGCTTCCACGTTTTGTTTTCTTATGTTTGTTGAACCAAGCAATTTGACCCTGAATTTCTGGAACCTTTCTGCAACCAACCCTCTGTCTGTGTGTGTGTGTCTTTGTTTTGCCCTTTTTGCTTTCATGCCTCCTACTTTGCCATGCGTCTTTGTCTTTCCCATTATTAATGGGTGAAGATATTTTTCAATCTTTGTTAATACTTTCCCAAATTCCTTTCAGGGCATTAAGACAAGTATGATCTTTTCTTTCCTTCTCTTCTATTTTGGGGGAGTTTTTTTTACTGAATAGTTTGTGATTTTTCACCCATTTAACTCTCTTCATGGTCTGCACTTAAAGAACATTTTTTTTTTGCTGAAGTTTGCTTATAGAAGATGCTAAATGATTGATTGAGTGAAGAGTATGGTTCATAAATTCAGAATTCTCCCTTGGCCGTCAATTTTTGTATATTTTTTTGTTGTTGTCATGGTTTAATCCTTTTTGGGAACTTTTTAACCTTTTTCCACCAAGAAGTAATAATTACCTTGTGTGTTTGTATACACTATGTGACCATGCGTAGCAATGAATAAAAATTGTCCTATCTTCTAATGTTTTGCTATTTATTTAATTATTATTGTTTTGTGTGTGTTGCTTCTAACTCTCAAATCCTTGATGTCAAAGTTTGCAATTTTGCATTATTAAAATTAAAAAAAAAAAAAATCTATACTTTGGTGATTGTTGCTAATTTCATACTTCTTGGAGACAAAGCAAATTAATTTGGAACAAAGGTATACTTCAGTTCAATACATTATAGTTCTGAGATTAATGGTTTGTTTGTTGGGGTTGTTTATATGTCAAAGTGTGGCAAGCTGTTTTTCAGTGTAGCTTTTATGTTTCCTGTTTGTTTGCCTATCTTGAAGGTTGTGGCATGTAAAGTTAGATAACTGAGATTACTGAGATTGCTTTATGAACAATGTCAAATGGTGTCATTGCTTGATAGGGTATACAAAATTGGGTGCTTTGGGTTAAAGTGTGATGTCTCCACCATTGCTGGGCATAGGGGAGGAGGAGGGTAAAAGCAATGTCACTTTGTTGGTTTCCTCAACAACCACCATGGAAAGTGTGTGCGTCAAGAGCTTAGAATTAAAAGAACGCAACTACATGGGATTATCTGATTGTTCTTCTGTGGACAGCTCAGTTCCGTCCTTCTCAGAAGAGAGTAAAAGTAATCTGAACCTGAAAGCCACTGAGCTCAGGCTGGGGCTTCCGGGATCACAGTCTCCTGAAAGAGATTCTGATCTTTGCTTAAGAAGCTCAACTCAATTTGATGAAAAACCTTTGTTTCCTTTGCGTCCTTTGACTGATGATCACCATTCTTCAACCAAGACTGCTGTTTTGGGAAACAAAAGAGGGTTCTCGGATGCCATGAATGGCTTCTCAGAGGTAAACAACAATAACTTACTACATGTACTTTTTAAAAACTTGCTTGACTAGGCACTAAAAAATCCCCAATCATGCAGGGGAAGTTCCTAGTTGATTCGGAGGCCAATCCGATACTATCTCCCAGGCCCGCTTCTAACTTGGGATTAAATCCTAGTTCTACTCTTGAGAAGATTGGGGCTCAGCAAACCAAAATGAAAGAAGTAGCAACAACAAAGGTGGGGCTCGAAAGGCCTCATTCTGCCAATGAAACTAGACCAAGTATTGACGGTTCTGCAAATAATAACAGTGCACCAGCTACCAAGTAAGTGGAAAACTATAACCGATCACATTAAGTTTGGGAAGTTGGTTTTAACTTTGGAAATCACCTCTAATCATATTATCCTTGTATGCCAGGGCACAGGTTGTGGGGTGGCCTCCTATAAGATCATTCAGGAAGAATTCATTGGCAACTAATTCAAAGAACAATGAAGAAGTTGATGGAAAAGTGGGGGTTGGTGCACTGTTTGTCAAAGTCAGTATGGATGGGGCTCCCTATTTAAGGAAAGTGGACTTGAGTAATTATTCTACGTATCCAGAATTGTCTTCTGCTCTAGAGAAGATGTTCAGCTGTTTTACCATAAGTAAGACAAAAATAGTTTTTTGTGAAAAACTTAACCTTTCAATTATTTATGTGGACAGTCTGCCTGGATCCAGTTACTGCTTGTGTTGGTATGATTTCAGGTCAATGTGGATCTCATGGAATTCTGGGCAGGGAAATGCTGAACGAAACCAAGCTGAAGGACCTTCTTCATGGATCAGAATATGTTCTTACATATGAGGACAAAGATGGGGATTGGATGCTTGTGGGTGATGTTCCCTGGGAGTAAGTTCTAATTCATATATGTACTACTTTTCCACTGCCTTTTCGAATAATTTCCTCAAATATAACAACTTTATATTTTCAAAATGTTTTTTCTCATGACATAGTTTTGACTCATATTAGTTTGTCTTGGGAAGGAAGCTAGGAAGCACTAAAACTTCAAAATGATCGCAAAGTAGTGTCTGCGATACTTGGATTTTTTTTTTTCTTTATACTTCCATGATCTAGTGCATATCTCTTAATTGTTTTCTGAATTTTTTGTATTGATTCAGATGGGACACTATGGTGGTTAGATTATTATAGTATTTTACATGTCTACATATTTATGTCTTCATATTAATTTAGGATTTCTGCTTTAATGTCAATATTATATTACTTTATAAGTTGAATCTTAGCTGCATTGTGTTTTATATTTTTAAAATTTATCATATCCACACATCAGTGTCCAGTTCTGTCCATATCTCTTACCTCTGTGTGTTTCCTGGGAAGGAACTTTGATAGATTGTGGAAAAATTATTTGGCATAAAAGATTGGTGGCCGGACATATTTTAATAACTTCAAGCTAATTGTCATAAGATACTTCAACTATAACTTAAGAAAGAAGCTACTAGTTATTTTTTTTCCTCAATAGCTAATTTGAATTATTTTAATTTTAGAATTCTAATAACTAAATATGTGCTTTTGTGTCATTTACATTAAATAAATCAGTTAGCGTATAAGCTTTCAACTTTCCAGTTCTAACTTATAGCAAATAAGCATTAGTTAGTTTAGCTAGTTTTATCTTACAAGTTTTAAATATAAAGCATCACGCATATTGTGATCAAGATAGATCATCACAAAGTAACTTCACAAGCATTATTAACATTTACACTTGTACTTGATCAATGCCTCTAAGCCTGGAAAGTGTGAAGATGTACCATAACATTATTATAAACTTACAATGGTAGCCATAAATTATGTATGAATTTAGAATGCTTTATATAAGTTATAACCTATGGGTGTGGATCTATGGAATACATTTCCTGATTTATTCGGGGCATTTATTTAGTGAATTAAATTCGATTCCCCTGAGTGATACTCCCTGAGTACTATTACTAGGAATATTAGTCCCATCCAAGATATTTGGTAAATACTTATCATTTCTTGGGATATATTTCAATTTTATTTTAATTCAAAAGTAAAAACATTTAAAAAAATAAAATAGATAGAATAAGGTGGAAGTGGGAAGTTATATTAGGAAGAAACAACTTCCATTTCTATGGGAATATAGGATTCTTGCCCCTCCACATGGGAGGAACAGAAAGAGGATAAACTAGTGTGTTTGTTCATGGATTAATAGTCCGTACCTGGGAATAAATAATGTGTGGAAATGTTTCCATTTGTATCAAACACGGGAATGTTGCATTCCCAAACTCCAGTCCCTTGGAATAGTTTTGTATAGACTTGAAATCAACACACACAAGTGATTAAAAATATGCTAGTTTGATGAAAATGAAAAAGTATGTTTAACAACATTGTTTTGAGTACTCAAGAAAATCTGTTTTGTCCGTGCCATATAAACCTCCATATTCATACATGCTGAATAATTGTCCTTCCTGTGATATCTGTTTATGAATTTTTAAAGAATTTTCTGAATGCATAATGAGTTAATGACTAATTTATATTAAATTATTAATACTGGAGAACAAATTTCAGTCTTGATTATATTTTTCTAGGCTTGCCATGGCCCACTAGGGACAGCCTTTATTTTTTGAGCTTACAGATAAAATTATATAGTTTTATGAGGTCATGATTTACTTGAAATTGTGGTAATGAGATTCTTGTAGCAACTTGTAGGAGTAGATTGATTTTTTTTTTTTTTTTTTTTTTAATTTTGATATGTAACGCCATAATCTAATTTAGATTTTCTCTTAAAGAACAATACCTACTGTGTCTTTTGGGTAACTAGGCTAGCTGTACTTATTTACATTTAATTTTTATTTGATGACAATTTGCGAAATTCTATCTATGTTATATGGTGTAATGGTGCGATGATAATAAAAAGCATTTAAAAACTGTTGCTGCAAGTGAAATGTGGTGGTTATTCCAATAATGTTTGTGGTATCTCCTTGTTTCCTAATAATGTATAGTTTTCCATTGATAAAAATCACTTTCATATATATAGGTCATGGTTTTTGCATGCCTAATTAAATCTTTCATGAAATGAAGTTGCATAATGCTTGTTTCGCTGCCAAAAAATTTCAAACAATGTCTCAACTCCTTGCAGGATGTTTATTGAAACATGTAAGAGGCTGAGGATCATGAAGAGTTCTGATGCCATTGGTCTAGGTATTTCTTTATGGAACCCATCTATCTTATTTGTCTAACTTTAAACATACTTTTCTGAAAATCGTGTAAGTACATAAGAAAGGAAAAGCAATAAAGGTAAAATACCTTGAGTTTGTCAATTAAATGCACATAACATGGTTAAATAGTTTAACAAACAATAGGTGAAATTTTCAAATTGCCTGGTAGTTATTTCAATTGTGCACTGGTGGTGGCAAGAATAGAGGTACAACATATATCTATAATCTTAGTAATCAAATAGTCTTATGGCTACACCTACAATACAAGAGTTCAAGTTCAAATTAAAGTTTGAAAATGAATAACTTGTGCGCAATGAATTCATTTTGCATTCTAAATATGTGATTAAAAAAATGTTAAAAAGAAATTGTGTTCAGAATCCAGATATGGTTAGAAGTGGGCAATTTTTTTTCTAAGTTTAGAAAAATGCTATATGAAAGTGAACTTAGATTGTAGCAGAAATGAGAAGATAATCGTAGAAACCCAAGTTGAAATTAATTTACTGTTCCAGTTGTTTGAAATCTACTTTCAACTTCTGTTAATGTCCATGTGTTGTATGTACTAAAAGGTTGTCTATACATATCTTATTTGAATTACATTCTTGTGTTGTGCCTACTTGCAGCTCCCAGGGCTGTTGAAAAAAGTAAGAGCAGGACCTAGGAAGTGCCAGTGTTCCTCTCTATCCATCAAACTGTCTGCGGTATTAAAAGCTTCTGGGCTATCGGTTGTGGCGAGCAAATCAAGGACATGGTGTCTTGGAAGCCAGAACTTAAGGCATTTTGGAGTGGATGGAATCTCATACTAAGTTGCATCAATCCTTGTATTGTTTATTATGTCTGCCTAATGTTGTCATGGCCTTTATTTTTAGCACACTTCTTTTCAAGATTGTTATGTTAAAACTTATAAAAAGCTCCAAAGACTTGACTGTTGGAGTACCTATATTTTATGTACGCGAGTTAATGTTGTTGAAGGATCTGTGATGTGTAAATTTTGCAGCGTACCTTCAACGGGGTGCCTGTGTTTGTGTGAAGAAAAAAACAAGTTTTATGTCAGTATGTCCCTTGCCAAGTACTACTGTTTACCACTTATCAAAGTCATTACCAAAAAAACATATGGTTGTCAGAATCTAACAAAAAAAAACTGACACTAAAAAAGCTAGAATTCCCAAGTTAGATAGATGTTTCTGAATCATGAATTTTTTTACCCTTCTTTTCTCACCATTTTTGAAACTAATATTAAAAAACTGTGCCTGGTGAAGCTTTGAGATTAGAGCCTCGACCATGAACTATTTAGATTTTGTCTAGACGTATTGGATATGGTTGTCGGGAGGGTGGGGTGTTGGAGCCAAGCATGTGAATCTCTGACCATTGGTTGCAGTGCATGGATCTTCCTGTACAATCAAACCAACACACAGCAGTGGCGTGACATTATGGGCAATTTTTTAGCCATTTGTGGCTCTAGTTCTATGTTAGCGTACAAAGTCGTGTCTTGCATGCCTCAACTAATGGGGTATTAAACTAAGTCGAGTAATGGGCGTTTCTCTATTTTGTCTCCAACTTATGCTTCATGAAAGGAAGAGAATGTTGATTTGACGTTTTCAGATTTAGTTGTTAGTTCTTACCATGATTTACTATGTGCACAAATGATACATGCAAGCATCTAAACAAAAGAGGGTTCTTTTAGATACCCACTTCGATGCAAAACTAAGTAAAGGGGTTATGATTAGTGGATAAATTGGTTGTATATACTGGTTAATGTCTTCTGAATAATCTTGCAAGTGTGAATTGAGTTCAGGATTCTTCCTGGAATACATATGATTCTCTCTGTCCACTGTGGTTATGGAAACACAACAAAGAAGAGAGCATGTGCCCTCTAGTCTAATCGGTTTGGTTCATCGTATTTGATGTTCATAGAAAATATTGCAAATCTTATATCCACGGCTTCTCTATGCAATTTTAACTTTTTATCAAAATCCAAGAGGGTAAGTACGAAAAATTGTAAAATATGGATTAGAAAAAATAAAGGTATCTGCTTAGCAAAAAAGAATCTTGCTGAAGTGGTTGATTTGGCATAGAGAGAATTATTTTCCAGCAAAATAATCTTAATTCATCTTGTATCTCATATACACTTTTAGTAATTTCATAAATGAGTGATTTTAAAAATGATCATCACTATAATTAAAAATAATATGTTTATCCTAATTTTATATACTAAATATTTATTTATAATTTTTTTTTAATATTAAACAGTTTTCTTGTACACGATTCAAACTAAAATACTAGTAACTTTTAAATCATCATAATTAAAATCCAGATGCAATTGGCCCACATTAGTACCCGTGGATCTATCCGTGGGATTTTAGTTGTCAATTTTTGTCAATAAAGACGAAGTGCAAAATGGGTTTAGTTTGGGTTTGTTTGATTGGTTGCATTTGCACCTTTTGGGTCAAGCTCCGAACATGATCTTGGTATGGATGCTGGTGGGCCTGATGGAACTGGGCTTTTTCTTGTGGACCTACTACTGTCTGAATATCAATAATCATTGTTGAAATATAGTAATTAAGTTCAACTGTTTAATTTAAAACACGTCAATATACAATATGTTTCATATTAAATGAGAAAATAAAATATATTTACGTTTAATTTAAAATATTTCAAATTTACAAGATATTTCATACATGAAAAAAAAAAAATCAATATGACATAATATAAAATATATTAAAAATTATAAAACATAATACATATTATAAACTATTTTCATGATCAGCTAATTAAGACTGGTTTAACAGACTAAGCTTCTCCATGTCCAATATATATACAACTTTCACAGTAATTATACAAATAAAACACATGTCCAAAAATATCTATGCATAAGTTGGTATAATTCATATAATTAATATGTTAACTAAGGAAATATTTTAAATCATAAGATAAAAAAATGTTATGATACTTTCAACAATTAATTCTTTATCGCAATCTGAACACAATCAGATATCAGATTGAAATCTTAGTTTTTCCATCCAAAAACAGGTGCAATATCAGATCATCGATTGAAATCTTAGTTTTTCCATTCAAAAACAGGTGCAATATCAGATCATCATTGAAATCCTTCAAACTAATATGTTTAGATTAATTAAGGACTTCGTGATTTAAACAAGAATAGTTTTGATAAGAATTATGATTATGATGACAATATGAGGTCGCTTTTACTGTATATAAGAGAAAGACAAAAGCAATACTAGTTTCTCAAAATTAAAAAACTAAAAGATTCTTATTCAATCAAACCAGAACATGATTTATGACAGATGCGATATGCACTTAGTATTATTAGGCATTTATCTATTTTCTCTATCTTCTTGGAACCAATCAGATTATATTGTTTTGGCAATCATCCCATGTGGTTTCAAGAGAGATGCAAAATGTGGTCTTCTAGGCTCACACAAGTCAACTTGCTAATGCATGCACCATCATTACATCCATTCATATTGCTCAATATATTATTTCTACAACAATATCAGAATATTAACAGAAAAGTATAGCCATATATTAATAAATTTAGTGTAGCAGATTTGTCTCATACTTGAACCTGTCAACGCTTAACAAATCCATTAGAAAAAACAAGCTAATCAGTTTTGGCGATATCCAACTACTTAAGCTTTTGCAGTTTTTACATGCATAATTAATTCTAAGATTTCTTGTGCTTATTTTATGAAAACAAAGTTAGGCTCTCAATTCAATGTGCAGGATGATTACCACAGGTTGTAGCTGAACATCTATTTTCACATCACTTAACAATACTTCTCTTAATTCATCCAGATTTCTTATAAAAAGTTAAGTAAATTAGGATAACTGAAAGATATTGATTTTTTAGGAGATCTCAAAGAAAATCTGACACATTTGATTGATATTCAATGACCATATAATTGATTTCATGAATATTTTTTTACCAATTCATTCTCCAGCAACTAACCAAGATCTATGCCCATCCCTTCAATTATTCACATTGAAGAGTTATCACGACAGCATCCATGTAGAGCTTAGAGAATTCAGCAGCAGCAGGGGATGGCAAAGATTAACAAACACCCATACTTTGCTGGATGTGAAGTAACTCTTACCAGACCAAAGTAAATAATCTCCCCAAAAGTTGGTGGTGTGCAAAACTGCAGTCATAAAACCTGGTTGTACAAGTCCAAAGGGTGAGATGTTTTATCTGTTGATTAAAGGCCTATTCAAATCACCTATAATAAACTATTTTTTTGGAAAGTAGTTTAGAATGGCCCTGAAATTCAACACCAAAGGGACCCCACTTCATCTCAATCTCCTTGTTTGAAAACTTAATCGAAATAAATGCTTATTAAACAAATGAATAGGAGAAGGAATTATGTGAAAGGTTCAAAACATGGCCTAAGATGGTAGCCAACTATGGTTCTCTTGGACTTGCTCTACCTTCCTTGTACATTGCATGATTGAAGGAAGTTGGAGTGGTTAGAAATGGTAGTTGCAATTAAAAGTCGTGAACCATGGAGATCACGAAATAAATTATTAGCATACTATAATTAATTGCCGACCCTCATCACCTCCACTAGAATCTAAAAAGTTGATTACTTTTGACAAACTTGCTACTGCACAAGAGATCTTAATGTAAAAATTACTGCCCCTAAAGATCGAAGGCCAAAGGGTGTGTGCTTTTTTCATTGACAGCAAATCAAATGAAAAAGAATGATATTTTTTGTAACTGCTAACAATATGATAATGCCCTAAAACTTCACACTAAGTTTTTGTTAGAAAGAGACCCTGCTTGTGCACTTTACCTGACCTCGATACTTCAAATCAGCATTTCAAATCAGATAGTGATAGAGGAAACACAACCATGCGGGGTCGTCGCTAATTTTGTGCTGTGTGTCTTGAAATCTAACCTGCTGCCAAAGCAATCCACATGACCGACCACTAATTGCAACATTGTTATGTCTTTGTGGAGTAGTGTCCTACTCCTAGTGATTAGATCCTGTAACACAACGTTTGAACCCCCGTTTTGAAGTTAAAGCTTAAGTCTGAAGAATGAATGAATGAAAGAAAGGGTTAACAAATTTCAGTTGACAAAACTGTGTCCTACTACTTGTGGCCTTGTCTTTGACCAAAACTTAAGCAAACGAGGAATACACATTTCTTGGCATGTTACGCTCATGACACTAGACTAATCAATATACGGTACAAGATAAATTTGCTAGTTCCTTTCACTGCCATGTTCATCACTCTTATGCCAATATATAGCTAGATATTATTCTCTGAAATTAATGTCACTTTGAGAACCTCCAACTTCCCCAAGCTCTAGAGCTGCGGCCCAGAAAGTTCGTTTATCTGTGCAATTGACAAGCGACAACTTTCACATGAATTGAAAGATGATAACACAACATGTGGTATTATTATTATTATTACTATCATTCCCATTCCAAACATAAACGGATTTTTCTTTTTTTTCTTTTGGGTTGTTGCATAAAGCTATATTTGTAGATTCTCTTTCTGTGGATTAAATACTAGATAATGCTACTACTGTGTTCTTAGTTTAACAATGCAAACATATTATACATACAGAGTAGGAATTCAAAATTTACAAGAACCTTAGAAAAAGTTAACTCCACGTCCAAAAGAGTACGTGCGTGAGAGACATCTCATGTTCTTAAAAGGAGAAAAATATAAATTACTACAGATATGAGTTTACTGGTTAAAAAAGACAGAAATGATTACATATGAACAAAAGGTTCTTAAAGAAGGATCTGCTGTAATATAACTGTTTACTATAAGTTGAAACGGATTCAGGTGAAAATGAAATAAAGGAAAGTGTATATAACAAGTATATGTGTGTATATATGAAGTGTAATGAATGAAATTGAAGTGGTTTGAGAATGATGAAGTGAAGTGTAATAAATAGGGGAGGGAGGCGAATATTTGAAACAGAAAAGCATGTCGAGTATTGATGAGTTTGAAATGGTGATTGTACTTAATGTGGTGCATAATGTCACAACTTAGAAACATGATTAGATAAGTTGAGAGGGTGTGCCGGTACGTGTGTTTGTATGAACCTTGCAAAATTCAGGACCCAACAGACTAAGAGTCACATCCTCATCGATGAATATCCGAGCATGCTTGTTCAGAGGGTAAAATACAAAAATCACTTTCATCTCCATGCTTCTGTACTACACAATCTCAACCGTTCATTTTAGGTCAATAGGTCCAATCATGCATGTGGCCCCATTCCTACTGTGAATGGGTCCCAGCTCTATGATCCTCATCAAAATATATGGGGCTACTTGCTTCTTATTAAACTACAAAACAAATTTCTGAGAGAAGGAGCTATCAACTAACAAAGGTAAAAGTAGAAGGCAAATTCGAATTTTAAACATGAAAAAGCCATGTATTATTAGGGTTTTTATAGTTTGTATTTGTTTTATAGGTTGCAAAATTAGTTTTGGAATCATTTAATTCACTAAACTTGACTATTGTTTTTTTTTTCGATATATTCGAAATAAATTTTATGTTTAATTTATTATCACAAAATCAGTTCATAAGGTAAAATTTACATTTAGTAATGTAGAATCTAACACTTTCTTTATTTTTATGTTGAAACCTCTCAACTCAAACGTAAATGTATATATTAATGGATGATCTAATGATAGTCCGATAATAAGTGATCCGATAAATTAACTTATTTTTACCAAATCGATTCAAGATTTATACTCACTTCATATACTCTAAATTAATTTTATCACTAACGAATTTTTAACACAATAAAATAACTTATCTTTCCATATTTACACTTTGTAGTGACAATTTTTTTAGTTAAAAGAGAAGTTTAAAGGAAAAGGATTCCTCATTTTAAGAATAGGACAAATTACTATTCTCAATGACAATGCCATTACATATTGCCTTTTTAACGAAAAACTCTTGGATTCAAATACTAAATCATTCAATTCCGTGAACCAAAAGGACTATTTGGAAACTTTCAGATTAAGCTAAATTCAAAAATATTTTCCGATGTTTTTAAATTATCATGTTCATTTTCTAAACAATATCACATTCAAAATGGTAGTAAACATGAATTAAGAAATTTGAAGTTTTTTTATTTTTTTCCAATAAACATAAAGTTATTAAATTAAATTTAGGGTAATGTAGAAAGGCCATGCGGGCCCAAGCAGAGACTAGAACAAGTAAAAAATAATTGGGTTCGATCCACACACAGGCCTCCTTTTAGGCAAATGACAAGTTCACATAACCCAATGACGACGGTGATTTTATTTATTTTACTTTTACTGCGTCGTAAAATCATACTTTTAAATTATATAACTTATTCTTAGATAAAAAGATACTTTAAACGAAGGACGTTGATAATGAGTGTCTTAACGATACTGGCTCAAAAGTTAAAATGATAATTCTTGAACTAAAATTCATATAAAAAAGTATTAAAAAATCACATTTTTTTGCATAATAACAAATTCTTTCTTGATTGTCTCGATATTTTTTGTTTAAAAATTTTAAAAATGAAAATTATAACGAAAGTTCAAAGTGATTTCATTATTTTTATGAGAATATAACTTATTCTCCTTTTTAGTGAGGGAATAAAACTTTTTGGGGAATAAAATTCATCCAATAATTGCATTTTATAACTTTCTAACCAACGTAGGAATACAAATTCTCACTTTTATATTTCTAGAGATGAAAAAAAAAATCCATAAAACAAACTTATCGTGTATACACATGTAAATATAAATGTTGTAGATTTTAATGATTATATAACTAAAATCAATCTATTTAATTATTATATAATATAAGATTGATTTAGTGATAAAAAATTTAAAATATATAAATGATAGTTTTATCTTTTCTATTCATAAAAAATAATATATAAACAAACTATCATTTATTAATAAAAATAATAACCATATATATAGTTATATATATAGGAAACCTATTTACTTTTAAAATAAAAGTTTAAAACGATTTTACTATTTATATTTTATAATCTAACGGTACAATAATGTTTTAATTAAAATAATAAACAAATAAATATTTTTATTTTTAATAAATCTTCCTATATATATTATATTTATATAAATATATATATCAACTAATGCTACAAAGAGAGATATTATAATTTCTATATATATTTATTATTCTAATTCAAATATATATATATATATTAATTTAATTTTATATGATATGAAATTTTTAATAATTTTATCTATTAAGTTTAATAAATTTATTAGAATAAATTTTAATAAAAGTTTCACATATTTTTATAAAGTTGTTTTAATATAAAATTTGATTTAATGAAATTTTTATATATATTAATTTTTATTAATTTGTATGCATAAAACGTATAATTTATGAGGTTTTAGAAGGTTAAATGAAATGAAGAAAATAGTGTTAATTATTTGATCTGAATATCCCTCTTGCATAGGATCTATGAAGCCTTTTATTTTTCCTTAGTACATTAAAGATGTTACCTACCCTAAGAAAATTTTATTCCCTTTATAGATTTGTGCATAAAACTTCATAATTTATTCATAACAACATTTATGTATTCAACCAACTACTATTCAATTTCAAAGTTTAGTTGCACATGAGAGTTTGCGTAAAACTTAATAAAATAATAACTATTTCTGCTACTTCATTGGTCCTATTTATTACTTAAGAATTATATTTCCCAACCTAAAAATACGTGGTTGTTATGGATTCTGAGTAATTAACAAGTTCATGGCATGTGACCCAATATTGATAACATCTCAACAACCACCCAAAAACAAACCTTTTTCTTTTAAAAACCATCCTAACATAACAGATTAACACTTTCTCTTTTCTCACCCTGTCATGAAGGCCACTCCACCAACTAATTAGAGTCATTAAAACCAAAACCAAAACCATTAATAATAGATGATACGTATAATCGGTTTTAGTACAACTTTTGTTTTGGTTTTTTTATTATTAATCGCCAATTTGACTATCTAGCTACCAAAACTACAGCTTAATGAAAAAAAGTTAGCAACTGGCAGCAACAAAATTTGAACACAATTAATACTAATGTTGAACAAAAATTGAATGATCTATCAGTTTTCTTTTCTTTGGTAGGAGCAAATATTTGAGTGCTTTCTCACTAATTAATTCGTGGATCACAAACAAGCAAAATAAAGGGTCTTCTTAGCTTCTTTATTTGTAATGTGTTAATTTAAAATTTGTGTCTTGTTGAAAAGATTTAATCTTTATTACAAATGAGAATTTAGTAAAAAATAAATCTCATATTTTAATATTATTGAATTAAGAAAATCTTTTTTATATAAGAAAATATTAAAAAAATTATATATTAATTAAAAATGAGATTTAAATTTTAATTTAATATTATTTTTAGATAATATGAGATTCTTCTAACATATTTTTTTTACGTTGAGACGTTTCAACTTAAATGTGAATCATTACATAAATAGTCAAATAACAATTGATAGCGAGTGACCCAATAAGTCTAACAAACTTGTTAGAATAAATTCGGATACTATATTAATAATAGACTTTAAATTGTAACTCATCTTTATAAAATCTATTGATAAAGTAAAATTTACACTCTATAATATCTTTAATTTCATCTTATATTTATGCGATATAACATCTTTAATCATAAATCTTACATTCTGATTAAATTTTGAGAGTGATATTGACATCTTATTTACAGGGGAAACTGTATAAATTTTGCATTGTAAAATTTAATTTTCCCTAAACAATTCTCAGGTATTCTTTACTTTTTATAGAACTTGTGCGTCTGAGGATTATTTCCTTTCAAAGATTCACACACAGTAGTCAAATCAGCATAGAATTTTATATAACAAAGGTGTAAAGTGGCTTTAATTAATGAAAGAATATAAGACATATTTACTGATGGAGTGAGCTAAAAGTATCTCTTTAATTATTATTCAATTTGAATCTGCAATCTGCAATTTGCAGGTAGATTATTTGCAATTGGTGTACGCAAAATGGATGGGATCTCTTCCATATGAGTTTGCCAAATTTGCCTCATGTGCATCAAGAACTCCAAATCCAGTTTTTTAATCAAATTTCCCACAAACTTGCATCATCATTCATGTGCATCAAGGACTCCAAATTCAGTTCTTTAAAACTCCCACGGCCTTTAACAATCTCATTAATCACAAATGAAATTTAAAAAAATTATCATTTCGTTAGAAATTTAACATATATAAAAGTTAAAAACTTTGGTGATAAAACATGAAGGAAAAAAAAAGAGTTGAATGAACGTGTAGTTAAACCATGCTAATACTTTTGAATGTTGAAAGTTAATTATAGAAGACCGATATTAATGATAGTGATTATTTTAATGAGGATTCAGTTTGTTTTATAATTTCGTGTTTAACCTACCAATCTTGACTATCGTGTCACATGTCAATCATTGGGACGAATTATGCCTCTGTTAATTACAGTTGCATCTCTTATTTCTGATTTTTTTGGTTGAAAAAGAAAGGTGATAATGCAGAAGGGTGTTTTGGATCCAATGATATCCAAATTTTTTAAACAGCTTGGTGTTAGTCAAAAAGGTACATGGAGTTTGGTCATGTTACTCTATCATTTAGTATTAGTTATTCTCGTTAAGATGATTAACAAATACCACATAATTAAAATATTCCATAATTAATTATTGAGGATTATTGTATACTTATATATCTGAAAGACCTCCATTGGAGTATAATATTTTCATTTGGTACGTCGCTATAGACAAAAGCAGATGCATTTGTCTTAACATATGTTGTTCAAATAATTATCAAAGATAAAGTATTCTGAATATGTACAACAATAGACTATTAACTATTTCCTCTTAACATGATCTGGAATAATTGATTATCACATATTGAAGAAATCTTCATGGCATTGTGTTTTAAAATTAACATACATAGTATGTTATGGGAAAAAAGTGGTGATATTTTTATTTCAAATTCAAATTCTACATGTGGGAGAGCCCAAGAACTTTAAACAATATTAGATTTTTGTTTAATTATTATGGGTTGAAAAAATTCTATATTAACATAAAAACGAAGATATAATTATAATATATAAGAAAAAAATAAATATATGATTTTAAACGTGAATTAGGTATTATAATTAGTTTTTATATCGTATCAAAATTTGATTAATAAGATTGTTAAACCTAAATTAAGTTACTTATTAATATACTAAACATTAGTTAACAGATTGTTAGTTTATATTATGTTATTTGTTAATAAATTATAATTATATCTTCTATATAATTTGAGGAGCTCTACTTATTAATAAAGTTATTAAGGAATTATTATGTAAAATCTTGATTATTAGTAAGATTGTTAAACTTAAAATGAGTGATTTGACCTAAATTGAGTGATTTGACCTAGATTGAGTAATATGTTTGAATTGAGTAATCTGTTCGAATTGAGAGAGTGTGTTGGGAAGATTTCACATTAACTAAAAATAAAGCTTTTAACTATAATATATAAATAAGGAGTAAATATTATCTTTTAAATCAATTTTAAATATAAATTAGGTACCATAATTGTTTATATCAATAAAAATATATATATATATATATATATATATATATATTAATGTCTATATAGCTAGGCATAGTTAATAGCATAAACAAACATGAAAGGTGTTGGAGCATGAAGAATGTAGCATATCTTCTCCCTAAAATTATAGGTATATGTAAGAGCATTATGAAAGGAACAATCATAAAATGAGTAGGCATGGCAAGAGAAGACTGAGACATACATGAAGGGAACAACAAAGTCACAAGATTTGACCTTAAAAGATGCAAATATGGACAATAAAGCTCAATATCTAACAGGATTGAGCAAATTATTGAGAGCCAGAGAGTGAGAGATTTCCTCCACAAAACAACAACCTCCGCTAAAGTTACATCATATATATTCTTTTCTTCTCATATTTCTTACAATAAATTGTCCCTGTTTTTTCATTTTATTTTCACTTGTGTTAATAAAAATATGTTTTGAGTTACATATTGTCAACTGGGATCATATCATCACGATGACCTTTTCACCAGCAGTACAATAATTTAAGAAAAAAAATAACAATTTTATTTTGAAGTTTTTCTATAAAACATCATTAAAATAATGTGCTGAAAGAAAGTCTAATTCGTTTATATGGGGTCTCTTCAAATGAGATAAAAGAAATTCTAATTTTCCAATTAAAATAATCAATCTTGCTTTGTGTAGGCTTTAGAAACTCTATTTTTATTTTGAAAAGGTTATAAAACATCATGAAAACAAAAATTAGCAGGAGAAATTATCAAAATTAACGAAGTAAGATAGTACATACTTTTATATGACAAAAAAAAAAAATTTAATAACATTATTATTATTATTATTATTATTAATATTACTATATATTATTGAAAAAGAGTTGTCAACAGGTGTTTTTTCCACCTAACTGTCGGATGATACATTTAACATTTTGTGAAAGAATGAAATCTTCATAATTATTCAACACAAAAGAGATATTTAAAATAAAATTCAAAATAAATAAATAAAACTCAACCACTATATATAAACAATGATGTAACTTTTTTTATTTGTTTATTTAATTAGTGTATTCATTAAAATATAAATTAAAATTGATTTAAATTTTAAATTTAATTGAAATAAAAATTATATCTATTAATATAATTTTTATCTCTAATATAAATTTTATTAATTCTATATTCGTTAATAGTCGAAATTTTATAGTATTGTAAAATTAAAGCAAAAGTCACAAAGAAAACAAGAATTATTTTAAAATCTTGAAGCATTTGTGGTAAACACTTGCAATGTATGTTTTGCAATTAATGAGATTGGAGTAGGAAATTAAAGTGTATAAGATAAGGTTTGGTGAAGATGTGTAAGTTTTTGATTTGGAACATTTGCTTGTTAGAAAGTTAAAGTGTATTAGAAGATGTGTAAGTTTTGTGGAACATTTGCTTGTTAGAAAATTAAAGTGTGTGAGATATGGTTTGGTGAAGATGGGTAAGTTTTATATTTGGAACATTTGCTTGGATTTAATTATAGTAAAATTAACTTTTTCTAATATATATATATATATATATTTGAAATTATTAGTGTTTAAATTTAAAGATATAAATATTTTGAAAATGATAATATTAAATAAAAATAAAATAATTGAAAATTGTATATATTTTATTATATAGAAAGAGAAGAGATGTAAAAAAAGAGTGGCATTAATTGCAAATAGAAGATATGCATATCATGAGAGATCCCGTGGTGGGTACTTACGCATGATATCGTATGGTCAACAAATTTAATGCATGCACATCACTACATGATTGTGAGTACCGAGGTAGTTATGTGTTCTTTCATCTACATTTTTTACATAAAAAAAATAAAAATTTGGAACCATTTTTCATACTATTTTATTATATATAATTTAAATTAATAATAAAAAAGTCAACAAAAGTTAACCCAATTCCCAATTAACGACTAGGAAATTTGCCTTTTTTTTATTGTATTATAATTATGAAACAAAATATCACACAATCAATTAGTTTTTTTTTTCAAATTATATCATAAAATATTTCACAATCAATAATTTTAAAAAATAATATATATTTTAAGTTGAAGTGAACTAATTGATAATTTTAATCGAAAGGTTAAATGAAAAGAAAGCAGTTTTATTTAATTTCCTCTTTCACATTTCCCCCACAAATAAAAGGTAGGTTTTTAATTTTTACAGAGGGGTTTGAGTGTTGTCTCCCCAGACATGGGCAAGAACCAAAATGTGGTTTAAACCAGAGCTAAAACCTAGCAAGCTTTATAGGTAGACCCTCGTAGCCATCCTTAAAAAAGCCACCACAACATAAACTGAAATTCTCATTCTCCACGGAATCCTTCATTTATGTATATTAATTTTCAGTATCAAATTTCAATTCTTTTTTAAAGATAATCTTTGATGTATAGTTTTTATAACATTTCAATGAATCAAAAAAATTACGAAGAACCATGGAGGTTTATGGGATTTTCTTGAACTCTTTATATTCAAATCCACTTACTCTTTCAAAGGGGGTTTCATGTCTGATCTAATCATTATTTTGTTTTCCTTTTCAATATCTCAAAAGAAAGAGATTGATTACTTCTTGTTTATCTAATAATGAAAGAAAACAAATTAAAACATAAAGTGATATTCACATATTGCTTAAAATAATTATAATACTTAATTTGAGGGATACATATTTTGATTTGTGGAAAGTTGACAATGGAGATTTGACGCACGCAGTTCTACGAGTGGGTTTGTTTTGTTTTGTTTTCTACGCATTGCACGAAGGAACACACACAGGTACTGCTAGTAGTATACGAAAACGTCACCAGCTTAGGGTTTAGATGCGAAACGGCGTTGAAAGTCGCACCCTAACCTAACCGTGCGACGTGCGTGTCGAAATTATTGACTCTTTGATGATACTTGCAGTCAAATCTCTCTCTCTTTCTCTCTGTTATGTTCTTTTGGGAAGGTACCAACCTACCTCTGTGTGTGAGGCTGTGACTTCTCCGCCTAGGTTTCCTAGCTCTAAGAAATCTGCCCCTACTGCTTCATTTTGGTGGCTATGCATTTGTCAACAACGACTCTACCTAGTTCTTTATTCTTCAAATACAGTACTTCTACTTAATAAACAATTATGAGAAACCGTTCTCCTTAATACTGTTATTGTATAAAGACTTTATTTTTATCTGTTTTACTTTAAAATCATGTGTATGAATTTGTTATGATTCAACCCAAATGAAAGATAAATAGTGATGAAGTAGAGCTGAGTAATGTAAATGAGAAGAGTAGTGTTGAGTGACGTTGTAGGGGAAGTGCCATGCATAGAGAAAGGGGAGGGTATGGTGTGATGAAGGGTTTGTTTGTTGTAGGGTCTGTGTGGGAAGGGGGGCTTTCTGCGTAGGTCTCCAAACTACTGACAGACCAAGAAAGGACGGGTCATGTGGATGTCTGATGAGTGAGTGTTTTATTGTATGTTGTAGTAGTAATAGTAATTCTGACTCTTTTTTATGGCAATTAATGTTTTCACCTTTCTGTACTCTATTCTACGCTGCCCTACCTCAAGCTGAAACAAACATTGCATGGAATAGTATTAGTAGCAGTACTAGTCTACTTCAAAAGTTGGGCTGTGAGTGCTAACTGACATCTAGGTTTTACTGTTTATGAAAATTACCACACTGTAATCCGAGGTTAATGTCAGGGTAAATTTGGGGTTGTACACGTACTCATACCCTCCACGAATCATTCACACACATACACTGTGCTGTGATGTGCAGGAAGGTATATGCATAGTCACATTCAGTAGTAAAAATTGGAATTGGCATTTATGGTGGCTGGCACACACTGAATCTCCCTCAGTGGTCCCACTTTGATGCTCTTCTGTTGACGGTGGATGGGGGAGTTGGGCAGGTATCAGAGGGCCAAGATTGGAGTAGAAGTACGTTGGAGTACGCAGGGTATTTTTGAGTTGAAGGGTTGTGTTGTGTGACCTGTGAAGTGAATTTTACTGTGGAAGTGTGATAAGGCGAACCACTGAGCCAGGAATCAAATCAAATGACCACTGTATGCAACGTGTCGCTATGTATGGACTGCATGGGGGCTGCGTGGAACAGGCGTTATATTATATCTTCGGTTATCAACTTGCACACTCACCTATCGGTGCTATCTGATTCATGATCAAGCTCTTGTCACAGAATAAAATATTCATATCATTATCTTACACCTCCCGTTGACTACTTCTTCTACAACCTTAATAATGCAACATTACTTATATAATTCTTTCCTTTTTTATTTATTTTACAAAAATCTTATATTTCATATGATAAATGATGTTGATATAATTTTTTTTATCCAAATTAAAGCTTTATTTTGATAGTCAACATTTCATTAAATATTGTCTTTTAGAGGAAAATTCTCAATCTGCTTAGAAGTAAACAAAAAAAATATATAAGTAAACATTTGCGTCATTTAATATGTTGAGTTTAGGATATAAAACAATTTAAAAATAATAAAAGTTTAAAAACTTTGGAAGGAGGAAAACAAGTTGAAGCTAGAGTTTGAAGCATGCAAATATGCTGTGAAACTTTTTTTATTGGATTTCAAAATACTAAGAACAAATCATTTTAAAAAAATTAATTGGGAGACAAATTTGTACACAATTCAAATTAGGATAATAAAAAGTGCAAATAAGACGTATATTTGAGTTACTAAAAAAGTTAGGTATTAAAAATGTTATATTTAATTCGAGAAAGTTCTGATGCAGGAATCACGCGTGTTCTTTAGTGGTTGATCTGAACTAATTTTGGCAATAGTGTGAGAAATATGTAAAAGAAGAGAAATGATTAATGTTTAAAAATATATTAATGAGGATGATGATTAATGATTAGTTAGATAGTTAGAGAAAGCGGGAAGTAGGAGGTGGCAGTTATGGTGGTAAAAAGTGTATAGTTATTGTGAAGGAGTAGTAAATCATGGTTTAGCTATGATTTGTTTAATTATTAGTTGTAGATGTAGATGGTAATTGGCGTCACTATTCTCCTTCCAAAAGCACGAGCATATATAAATATGCAGACGAAGGAAGCCTTCCCTTTTTGTACAAATTACACGTAGAGACAGGGAGGTAGAGAAAGAGAGAGAGAGAGAGAGAGAGAAAGAGGAACAGATCTCTCTCAAGGCGTTTAATTGCAGAGATCTTTTTGAGTTTCTCAATATAAGGGAGAGAGAAAAGAAAAGATGGAAAGAGCTATCCTGCATCTCTGAATCAATCCTTTTAGTTTGTCTCTTAGCCTTATTTTTGTTTGATCCCATGCCCTTCTACCAAAATTCGTTTGTCTTCTGTACTACCTTCAGATTCATCACAACAAACAAAATTTGTTTTTTCCATATCTTCTTCTTCTCCCTTTAAGAAAAGCGATAGATAGAAAGGGATCGATTCTATATTCATATATATATTGCTCAGGTGCAGTTCTCAGAGTAAAGATGGGTACTGGTTGGAGGAGAGCTTTCTGCACCCGTGACCCTGCTTCCACCATATCGGATAAACAGCCGGGAAGCCCAAGCCCAAGCCCCAGCCCAAGAAGCTGTGCACGTTTGGGTTTTCTCTCCGGAGGAAGTAACCCTTCCACCCCACGCTTGCGTTGTACAACCATGGCGGAATCTGCTTCTCAAGCAGTTACTGTAAACAGCAGTCCGAGAGTTCAGAGTAAGAATACGCCCAGAGCGACAAAGTCTCCGAAAAGTCTCTCAGTCTCTAGTCCAACTTCACCGCGTTCTCCTCTCAAACTCTCCCTGTTCAAGAACAGTTTCAAATTCAGGGTATGTTACGTTCTCTTTGTCTCTGTCTGAATGGAGTATTAATTAATTAGTTTAGTAAATGATTGTGATTTATTGCGGTGGAACAGAGCAGCTGTGGAATTTGCTTGAACAGCGTGAAGACGGGACAGGGTACGGCTATTTACACTGCAGAATGCGGTCACGCGTTTCATTTCCCGTGTATCGCAGCGCATGTACGCAAACACGGTAGCCTCGTCTGCCCCGTCTGCAACGCCACGTGGAAAGACGTGCCTCTACTCGCGGCGCACAAGAACCTCGCTGCACAATCAGCCACGCAAAACGACGTCGCGCACAGGACCACCGAAAACCCCAATGCTAGCTTCAAAAAACCAACAGAAAACACATCCCCAGTTTTCAAAACCTACAATCATGTGGAGCCACCATCCCAGCATTCCGATTCGCTACGGTCCTACGACGACGACGAGCCGCTCCTCTCTCCCACCTCCGGCGGAAGTATCATTCCCATTCCAGAAGCCGACGAGAATGCGGAAGACGACGAAGAAGATGCCGGCGAGTTCCAAGGCTTTTTCGTCAATCCCAAGAATTCCTCCTCGTCAAAATCATACTCCGATTCCTTCCAGACAACTGACGGAGATTCCAGAACAGTTCAGGTGAAACTCATGCCAGAGTGCGCGGTTATCTCAGCCTCCCGAACGCACGAGACCTACGCTTTGGTCTTGAAAGTGAAGGCTCCACCGCCGCCGCCTCCATCGCGGAGCAACGCTGCTCTCTCGCAGCGCGCGCCTATAGATCTCGTCACCGTGTTGGACGTTGGTGGAAGCATGACCGGCGCGAAGCTGCATATGCTAAAGCGCGCGATGCGTTTGGTAATCTCATCGCTTGGCCCCGCTGATAGGCTCTCCATCGTGGCTTTCTCCGCCACCTCGAAACGGCTCTTACCTCTGCGCAGAATGACAGCCCAAGGTCAGCGCGTGGCTCGGCGGAACGTTGACCGGCTCGTGGCCGGTCAAGGGTCGAGCGTAGGCGACGCGTTGAGAAAGGCTACGAGAGTGTTAGAGGATCGCAGAGAGAGAAACCCGGTGGCGAGCGTGATGCTGTTATCAGACGGTCAGGAAGAGAGGGTCCAAAATCAGAGGGGTAATAATAACAGCAATCAGAGGAAGACGTCGAGCCACGTCTCGTCGACGAGGTTCGCGCATATCGAGATTCCGGTTCACGCTTTCGGGTTCGGGGCGAAAAGCGGTTACAGCCATGAACCGGGGGAGGACGCTTTCGCGAAGTGCGTGGGTGGGCTTCTGAGCGTGGTGGTGCAAGACTTGAGGATTCAGGTGGGGTTTGAGTCAGAGGCGGTTGAGATCAGCGCGATTTACTCGTGCAGTGGAAGGCCCAGTCTGCTGAGCTCAGGGGCGGTGAGGCTCGGCGACTTGTACGCGGAGGAAGAGAGGGAGCTCTTGGTCGAGTTAAGAGTTCCAGTGTCGTCACCACCTGGGACCCACCACGTGATGGCGGTACGCTGCCTCTATAAAGATCCTGCTAGCCAGGAGATCGTATACGGTAGGGAACAGGGTCTTCTGGTGCCGCCGCCCCAGAGCGTGCGTTGTTCCGGCACCAGAATCCAGCGCCTCAGGAATCTTTTCATAACCACCCGAGCCATTGCTGAGTCCAGGAGGCTTGTTGACCACAACGCTGATTTCACCAGCGCCCATCATTTGCTTGCCTCTGCGCGTGCACTTCTCATGCAGTCCAACGCCGCTTCCTCTGAAGAGTACGTGCGCGGCTTGGAGGCTGAGCTCGCAGAGCTTCATTGGCGGAGACAGCACGAGCAGGTGCAGGTGCAGGTGCAAGGTCAGCAGCAGCAACAAATTATGGCACAGCGTAGAAGAGGGAGTGAGAAAGAGGTGACTTTGGTTGACGAGAATGGCGAGCCGCTAACTCCGACGTCGGCTTGGAGAGCCGCGGAGAAGCTGGCTAAGATGGCAATGATGAAGAAGTCTTTGAATAGAGTCAGCGACTTGCACGGCTTCGAAAACGCTAGGTTTTAATTTTCCTTTTTAATAAATGTTTTGTTTTTAATTTGAAAATGTAGAGGCATATTAGAGGGAGAGAGAGAGAGAGAGAGGAGAAGAAAAGGGGATGGGGCATGATGGTAGAATGGAATGGGGACAAGGTGGTAGCAGACGGCGCGGCCCTTTCTGCATTGGAAGATGACTACAGAGAAAAGGGTATGGCCCACCATCAAATACGACTCTTTCATTGGATGGTTCCTCGATCATGTCTTTTTTGTCTTGTGCCTTTTTTACACACTCTTCTTTTCCCTTTTTAATCATTTCCTTTTCAACAACACTCCCCTGATGAAATCTATACTCCCCTTCTCCCATCTTCACATTCCTAGTTTATCATACCATTAGAAAGTTGTAAATGCCATTCTAGTACTAATCTATAAACTCTCTCTCACTCTTTCTTTGTGCTATGCAAGATTTTTCTTCTCCTTTTTTACTCTAATAATCATATCTTGGATGAAAAACATGCCAGAAGACAGAACTTAATCATGTACAAATGATTACATTCCATGGCAACATCATCTTTTTCAGTTTTTTCCATCTTTCATCAATGTACCCTGGGAATTCACAAATGAAATTTAAAAGGGCCCCAAACTTAAATTAATGCAATCATAAGCGTTACACTGTGCTACTTGACAATAGAAAATAGATACAAATACTGTGGCTTTCAAGGTGGTAAAAGGAGGGAGAAAATAAGTAGTAGGTCCTTAATAGTGGGAGATGAGATTTCCAAAGAAAACATAGGTACATGAGATAAACCTAATCCGCGAGTGACGGAGAATTTATTTATACATACATGCTTTGGGTACTTATCTCTTGCGGTTATTTATGGAATGTGGAAAAAGAATTTAAAAAACACCATGGTTGTATTGTACAGATTCGAATTGGTGGTGAATTTTATACTTGGCACGTTTATAGATATGAAGTATGTGTAAAATTGCTTAGCAAGTAGGTGAAAAAAGTGTTAGCTGGGGAGTCGAAATATAGAAATGATAAATGGTGAATTGGTTGTAGTTAGTAGTAAGTGTTGGAATGGTCTCTGTCAGGAAGCTAGCTTGCTCGGTTGGACAACAAATTTCCAGCTACTTGGTGGGCTCAGAAGTAGATATTTAGATTTGGATGAGTGATGATAAATTGAGAGATGAGAGGGCCATTTTAGTTAGTTAGTATCAAAGGAGGATCTGGAACAGAGATGTCAGTTGTGGAGCCCAAATACCAGTCTCAGTTGTCGAATCCATCACCATCTTCCCCTCTTGTTCTTGGCCCAGTCCTGTTATGCTTTTATTCTTCCTACTCTTACTTATGGGAGGACCTCACACACCTATCTCCCACAAACAACAACAACAACTAGCCTGATTTTTTTTATTTTTTTTTTACTTTGGTCTGGTCCAGGCCTTTCTCTGATCTATGTCAAGACTTTATATCCCATGGGCTCCTTCACCCTAAGCACCAAGCCTTTATATCTTATATACCATCAATTAATACAATTACAGTAGTACTGATTTAAGTGGTTCAAAACAAATATCATATAAACCATTTTCGATGAACACATTATAATATATGTGAATTTGTGCTACCCATATAAACCATTTTCGATGGTTCATTCAATTATTTTATGTTTAATTAGTGACAAAATAATGAAAGAATAATAAGTTTGTGTAGCATAAAAAAGTGGTGAAATGCAGCTATAAAAACCCTAATGAAAAAGGTGTATTTGGTTGCTCATTTCACGTGGTATTGTAGGGGGACCGTGGTTGTCTTTGTACAGGACTCGATGGAGATTGCATTTGCCTGGCAATGACGCATTGCTTTTCATTTCTTCTTGTGGGGAATTTGAAGCCCACGTTTCTCAATTCAAAACGGTTAGTTTTCTGAGCTATGGACCCAAAATGAAAACAAGAGGACAGGGGAATGCCATTTACATTTCACAATCATTTCATTTTTAAAATCAAAAAATATAAATTGGATAAAATTTGACATCTTATGTCATAATCTTTCAGTATCATCAAATATTTATATAAAATCATAACCTTGTCCTACATATATTAAGTTCAATTATGTTTCATAACAATCATCAAGTTACGAATAATAATTTTTTTTCCTGTTAAGAACTTTGTTCAGTTCACTAACAGATACTCTAATATTACTTTTTTTTTTTAAATGAATTTAATCTAAAAGCCTTGAGGTACATTAATTTATTAATTTTATTGCATTTACTCTATCTTAAATATGTAAATGAGCGTTACAATGAGTACTACAATTCATTTTCCATTTTAGTTAGTATACAAAGGGTTCCAAATTTTCTTTAGTTCAAAATCGGCATGGGAAAAATATTAATTAATGATGTGGTCACAAGAATACAAACTAAACATATTGACAATTGAGTTCATTTAATAGATCTTTTACATGTCCCCATTCTTCTGCCATGCCAATTACCAAGACAACTTTCCTCTCACACTACCAGAGATGGTGATATAACGTTTAGTGACCAGAATTTAAGATGATTGGGTTTGAAATGGTGTGGGATTTTTCAAATGACACATCAAGGTTTCTGTCCAAACATAATGAGTAAAAGATATTTTTTGATGAATGTGTTTCTGCTATGTAATTCCTTCAAGCATACTTAACTAGAGATATTTAATAGAATGTTTAGATAAATTATAAGTTATTTGAAAAATATTATAAATTATTTTATTAATTAATTCTTTAAATAATTCATTTTGTTGTATATTAGATTAAATTTAAATTAAAAAAATATAAAATAGTGAATTGTTTAATTTTTTTTTTATAAAATTAGATAAAATTGTTTATTGATGATGATGTGTCATAATAAAATTTATATTTTAATTTTTTATGTGGTAAGCAACTCAATTACTTCTATTAAAGATATCCTTATCATGTTCCTTTTATCCGAAAAATAAAGAAAGATAGGATTGAAGATACTTTGCTATTTTGTTCTTAGATATTATTTATTTTTAAATTGCTTTACTTTATCAGTTGTTTCAAAGATAATAAATATTAATTGTTATCTTAATTTCTAAATATATAATGCTGTAAAAAAACTTTAAATTTATAATTTTATTGAATGTTTTACTAAATAAAACGAAATTTTAAACAAAGCAATAATAGTTAAATATTCAACAGATAATTTAGTAAAAAACAATTATATATTCGTGTAATTTAAGTTATATAATAAATTTATTAATTATTGTCAAAATAATTTCAAACAATATATTCTACAGATTTCTAGGGAAATAACGCAAAACTTAAAAATATCTCTTTTATTAATTAACTTCTCTCGAATTTATTATTGCATTTCCTCTTATTAATAAAAACAAGGTGTCTCTTTCAAATAGGAAAACCAGAAGGGAAAGGAATATTTGTAAAGAGGAAATATTACTAACATTTTTAAAAATAGCTTTCTTTTTCATCACTAACATTTTTAAAGAGTAATTTGTTTTTCTAGCCTTTTTCCGTGCGTTTCTTTTTTAACCGATCAATGCCAGCAGGGGCACCCTTCAATGTAGAGGTCAAATAACCGTCGAGCTCGGTTTCATAATCCCTCCTTCTAGTCGGGATTGCTATTCTAAACCTGTTACAACACAGAAGAAACACTCCAATAATAATGCCTGTAGATAGACTACTCATTACTTCCAAATATATAGGTTACAAAATCTAAAAATTCAAAAAATAAATGCGAATAAACCTGCATGAAGAAAGACACCGGAAATGCAAAAACCAATCCTCTCTCTAGTATAGAAACTCAGCACTTACAATTAACATTCCCGATACAGGGACACATTTTAGAAAAATATTATTCGAGGTAAATACAAAGATCAACAAAACACTTGATGTTTGTATAATACAAAGCCAGATGGCTGCGGAAGGACAGGGTGATGCAGACCAAGAAATACAAAAGCTTTAATGTTAGGCAAAGCAGACGAAGGACCCCACGGAGACTTCAGCTGTTTCAACTATGCAACTAAATATTTCAGGATTATCAATCCTAACAGGTGAGGATGCTTCCTCTTATTCTAATGGAGGGAATAAATCAGTATGATCAATGAAATTGGTGTTGGATTTCATTTCTGGTTTTGTTCGACCTTCGCACGAATCTTCTGCTCCAAAACAGATATTTCAGTATCAAGGTTGAACATCCTATTCAAAGCATGCATGTTCTCCAGTGTCTCACTAAGAGTCCGGCTGTCATTCCCATCGCACCTTAAATGTTGCATTGGACCATGAAGCAACTTATTTACTATACCCCGACTAAGATCATCCACAGCTCTCCGTGTTTTCTTTGGTATATCATCACCCATCTTGCCTAAGCATTTCTCAAGCTCAGCAAGCCTGATTCTTTCAGCATAAGCCCTCAATTTTTTAATAGTAGGGACGGTTTCCAGCGAGTCCCTCCAAGCTTCGAATTGCTTAGATTCTTCAGCAATGATTGCCTGTGCTTCCATTGCTTTTCTTAGGCGATCCTCTTTATTGGCAGCCACAACCTCTTTAAGGTCATCAACATTGTAAACTCGTACAGACTCCAGGTCTGCAACACACGATCCCACATTCCGGGGAACAGAGATATCAACGAAAAGGCGACAGCCTCCAACATCTTGACTTGCAGGAGGAAGATCTTTGACATCTTCTTTCAAGAATAATGGGGTTTCTGATGCAGTACTGGTGAAAACTACATCAGCTTCACCGGCACAGGTGACCATTTCTGAAAGGGGTTTGTAGATGATCTCAATATCCTTCAGTTCTTCACGTATTGCAGCAACTCTCTCCTCACTTCTATTGACAACAACCATCTTTTTGCAACCTTTTGCCACCAAATGTTTGATCACAAGCTTTCCCATCTTGCCAGCTCCAATAACCAACATCCTGGCATTATCAAGTGAGGCTTCAGGTAGTTTCATGAAGGCCAATTCAACGGCAGCTGAGCTCACAGAAACTGCCCCGGAAGCAATATTAGTCTCAGTTCTAACCCTTTTACCAACAGTAATTGCATGCTTGAATAGCCCACTTATGTTTCTCCCAAAGCCGTTAACTCCTTGTCCAACTTTGACAACTTGTTTAACCTGAGCAAGGATTTGACCTTCTCCTAAAACAAGAGAATCAAGACCAGCTGATACTTCAAAAAGGTGCTGTGTGGCATCATGGTCGTAAAGTAAAAACCGGTGCTGGCTTAGCTCTGAAACAGGGACAGAACTTGTCTGCAAAAAGGAACAGGCATGTTAAACATTTAGTAATCCACTACAAATACCATCTGGGGAATAAACTTGACACTTACTTTTGACATCCATTCCATGACTTCTTTGACACCACGATGTTGGGACAGTGCAAGAACGTATATCTCCATTCGGTTGCAGGTGCTCAGAACAGCTGCTTCTTCAATATGATTAAGACTACACAGCTCTGCAATAGCTCTAGGCCATTCTGCTTCGGGAATGGCAAGTTTTTCACGCATTTCAACAGGAGCAGTGTGCACACTGAGTCCAATGACAACAATGCTACTCCTTTCCTTTGTATACCCTGTTAAAGTTAATTGCATAAATTATTTAGAAGCTGCAATTAGCAAACTTCAGATAATTAACCGGTACAAATCAACCCACGAAAGCCACGTAGTCCTGCCTTTCTCTATTTCCTTTGGTATAAACATCCCCCTGGACCTTAACATCAGAGTCCCAATTCCCAAAAGCTACAAGTTTACATAGAATATAGTTTAGGTGTACAATTCCAGTCATGAAGCACAAAAGTCCAATCACGTGGGACATTCCAATTCCATTTCGTTTTTCCCTTTTTAACATTAACAAAAAGAACCAGTAATCAAAACAATCAAAATATTTCAATCACCAACTATACTATTCTACATTCAGATCAAACAGTACAATCGCCCAACAAAGTTATAATTGCAGAGAAGAGTATGTGAAGAAATAATCTGCAGTCCTAAGATTAATGCCCGGGCTTAAAATGATCTTAAATACAAGACCAAGTTTAATTAATCTGCGAGAGTGTTTTCATGCAACAAAGGAAAAACACAAAACGACAAAACTCGAGCGCAATGGGGACAAAAATCGAAATGATGAAACGGGAATACCGAACTAACGAGACTACGAAGGCAATAAAAGAAAAATGTAACGTTATCCGGACTTACTATCAGCAGCAGAAGCCTTGAGCTGCTGAAGAGGGGAGAGAGAGGTAGCATTATTGGGACCAACCGATGTATCAGAGGGCTGAGCGTCGCAGCGTACCACCCCTCTCCGAACAAAGGTTCTTCTGTTTTGGCCGAAACCAGAAGTGGATAATGGCCTTGAAGGAAATGGCGAGGAAGAGGAAGAGGAGGATTTGAGGAACAGGGCCTCCAATTTTGCAGCGGAGAAAGTGGATGGAACGGCCATTACGGTGTGAGAACCCTAACCCTAGAAAAAAAACAGAAGGGGAATTTAGCTTGAAGATGGTTAAGGGGGAATTGTGAGAGAGGAGGGGCAGTGGCAGAAGGAAATGGAAAAATGAAGACTGTGATGCAAAGTTGACCCTTCTCTCTCTCTCTCTCTCTCTCTCTCTCTCTCTCTCTCTAGGGTTTGGTCTAAGGCGTGTGGCTTTGATGTGAAAAGTGAATGTGTTTGTGGGTTTGATTGATATAAGAGATTTCTCTGACTTCTCATTGGCGGGCGCTGCACTTGCTTTATCCACACTCCTTCCTCTATTCCACCTTAATTCTTAATTTTTTTTTTAAATACTTATTCATCTATATAACAATACTTTCATTTTTTTTTTTAATATACAATGTAGTTGCATATTTTTTATAACCATATATAACTTATTCTTGTGTTTGATTCTTAAATATGCAACTCAATTGTATATTTGGAAATATCAAATATGATTGTCCCATTCAAAGTATACTTATATTCTCTCTCTATATATAAATGTTATCATATTATAAATTTGAAGCAATTAATTTCTATTCAAAAACTTAACAGAGTATATTAAATAGAATGTGAAATATGGAACTGAATATTTTTTATAATTTAAAAAGAAAAAAAAATACAAATTCTTATAATTATTTATGTTGCTATTGATCAACTCTTTCGACCTATTTCTTCGATTATTGCTACCAAAAAAAACTTGTAAATCTCACCATTTTTAAAAATCTTTCTTCATATTTTTACTGTCACAAACAACCAACTTTCATCTTCCTCCTTCTTCTTCCATTCTCCCTTTTTCTTGCTTAACACACACGTAACTGAGAAATTAAGGAACATAGTGTCTATAAACATAAAAGAGGGAGAAGTAGTTTAAACATAGAATAATTAATCTGATCCCACAAATTTTCAAGATACTCTTGTATAAAGATAGTACTTTTTCATGCTTTCTTTTACTACCTTCACTATCTTGCTGCTATTATTTTCACAACTTACTGATATCACTACCTTTCTTACTGAATCATCCTTAATTCCACCGTCATTTGCATTGTATTTGTCACTGTAATTTTTTTCCCATTTTAATATTTGTATTATTGTTTTTCCAGCATCGTAAAGTTAGACACTTTTTATGTATGTCATTCTTAGATAGGAAAGATTTTCATTGTAGTACATGTCATATATATATATATATATATATATATATATATATATATTCATTTAACACATTGTAAAATGTGCACCTTTTAATTTTGATTTGAAGGCACCTAAAAAGTTTGGTAAGAAGTAATTAACAATATATTGCTTGGAGTGATAATGTTGAATTGGCAAGACCAACAATGAGTTTCCATATTTAGGAAAAATAGTACATATATAGAAAATATTAAATAGGAAAATAAGGAAGAATGAAGTAGCAGACCCCAGCAAGTTGATTCAGAATATGAGTCCAACTACTGCCATAGGCTATGAAACACCAACATCTGTACATAAAACCGACAGTCTTGCCTTCATACCAGTCCTACTGCTGTTATGCTCTATCAAACCCTAACATCTGTATTTAGCAGTACAAACAATCTTTCTCCTTCAGCCTTATCTCTTAAGCATTTATCTCTGCTTTACACAAACCCTATCAGATATGCTTCTACGCATGTCTTTCTGAGGTTCTGAATGATGCTTTCTGCTTCTCAACTTTGTCCCAAATTATCATTATGAGATATCTTTAGCTTGAAATTACCTTCATTCCATTTATGTGCATGCTGTGGGGTGCATCCCAAGATAGTTCTTCACCTTTCAGTTCACTTTTCATGTATCTAAAACAAATCTTGATCCTAACCAGCTACTTCCACCTATGAACCATGCACGACTTATAATTTGACAGGCCAATTCAAATACTATTATAATAGTAAAATCTGCTGAGCTTCATCCGATTCATATTGTGATATTATTATTACCTTGTTCTATTGTTGCAGTTATCTTCTGCTAATATCATTACTTTTATCAGATAAATATCATTACGAAACCCTTGTATTTTTACAATGCTGAAAGTATTCTTGACTAAGTAGAGTATATATAAGAGAAAATAAAACTTGTGGGATTCGCATTTATCTTTTCATCTATCTTCACTTTTTTATATATCTCTCTTAAATTAAATACTCTTATTTTATTCACATTTTTAATAGTTTATTCATTTTGTTTTTATTTTTTTACCAGACGGATAATGACTGTAACAGTCAAAATAACCCATTTGAAATGTTTTGAGATTTGAAGTGAAAATCTCCCCAATAAAAAAATTGAACTTGTTTCGGAAACAATTTTTGTATGAATTGCACTTGTATAGTGTGTCACATAAAAACTGAATGAGATCATGTGGTGGCAGGGATGGAACCTGAAGCAAATTTTTGAGAGGATATTTTATCATATATATATATATATATTGGTAAGTGGGCGGATGTATTGGTAAGTTAAAATAGGAAAAGTTATTTTGATGTTCCATGGTGACATCATATTTGATCCTTAAATACGGGACAATGTAATACTGTGAGGTTCACATATAAATTAGGAAAATCACTACACTTCAAATTAAAATCAAACAATAGAAAAATAAGTGTTTCAGATAGGATTTTTAGGTTTAATTGTAATTTGGATTCTATGTTTTATTAAAATTACATTTTGAACCTTTTTTCACATTTTTTTTTATTTTTAATTATATATGTAAGTTTGGTAATTTTGATCCCTTAATTTTTAGTTAGTTTAATTATTTTTTATCTCTAATAAATTTATTAATTTTGATTTTTGATCTCTGATAAATTATTTTAATCCTAATAGTCTTTAATAAAAAAATATTATAATTGGTTCTATAGTTAGGTTATGTAATTCTAATATTAATATGATCATTATTTCTTCGTCATTATCTACTGAATGGCTTGCTAATACTGAGTGGTTATAAAGAAGGTGTGGACTTTTAGACAAGCTAGCATTGGAACTTTCTTCTTGCTAAATATATTTCTCTTCCCTATGAATTGGCAGTTATGGATGGATGAGTCAATTGGATTAAAGTTAGTGTTTACTAGGAAGAATATTTATGCTATTTACTCTAGAAGCCTCTGAATGCACATTTACAAAGGATTGACTGTTTTTATATGCCATTCACCACAAAGTTAAGAATTTTAATTTGATTTCTGTTAGTTAAGAATTTAATTTCTGTTGTACGTGTCTGAAATTTTGGCCAAGATCAATCCTGGTTTTTTTATTCCACATTAGACTGTCACGATGATTATAGACATCCAAAAACAAAATAATTTATAACTACTAAGCCAACCAGTCACACAAGTAGTGAGTGGGCTACAAGTTTCTAGTAAAAACCAGTAGTAGAGTTGGTGAATGCAAAGGCAACACAGGTTTATGTATTATTCTCGAAAATAATTTTCCAAGGGAGAAGGGGAAAAGTGTTTTTATATATATATATTAACAGCTGATAGATGTTCTTCCCGCATTCAATTCATCAGAACAATATGGAATTTACCGATAAGCTGTGTCGCCTATATCATCAGAAAATGAGAACGCCAGCATTATAGTAATAGTTGTGAACAAGGAGAACTTGAAATACAAAATCCTTCTATTAGTCTTTTTTTAACAAGGAATTGCAGTTATAACAAAAGAGTTAGAAGATAAAATGGGAACGGGCTGCAAGAACGGGAATGAGTCAAACACGGCCCGTCTATATATTAATCAGTAGACAAGGCCAATCTCATGATGTATCAGATTTTTTGCCTACAAATCAGAACATTTAGATACCTCTCTACTCTCTACATTGCCAGAATAAATGACTATAGAAAAAGGCAGTAACAAAGACCACAAATTGCTGAGTCGTACAAATATCAAACTTAAGTATGTTGAATAGTTCTTGGTAAGCAATAGAGAAAAATTAATTCAAACAAAGGCTGATGCGAGAAGAGAAATCCAAGTGAATAAAATTTAGAAAGAAAGTGATTAACAAAAAACTTGGACCAAGTTGACCTAAGCCTCATTTTCTGTTTAATTGACATCATGTCTAAACAAACGTCCTTTCAGGTAAGTTTCGAAAAAACTTTCATGAGCCTATAAATTTATCATCAATACAAATTAGAAACCCTTTTCAACCGATAATTTGATTGAAAAACCAAGTTCAGATAAAAATCACTAATTCATTACTCATGTTACATATGCAATATATATTAATTTGCCAAACTATGTCAATATCTCAAATACATAAGAAAGATCCTGTGGTCATACAGCTCATTTTATTTCCTTTGACCAATCAGGCAACGAAAAAACCTGAGTTCTACTTTTACAGTTTCAGTAAGACATATGATAACTAAGATTCAGTTGATGTGGTTGCGTCATCTTTGTGCTTGATCATTCCAGAATCTACAAGAATGGGAACCTCTGCTGCAAGCCATGGTGCAAGACCCAAGCAAAGTGCATGAGCAATACCAAATCTAGGGCTGTAAAGGAAACCAAGTACAGAAACAAATCATTATTTAGAGTCAGAGAACATTGAGAGTATGCTCACTAAAATCTCTAAAAAATTAATGTCATTTGATCCCCAAAAGGAGCTATTTATCTTCTTTAAAGATTTTACAGTTTTAAATCATTGTTAGGTACTGTCAAAAACGAGATATATTGCGGCCGTAAAATGAAATAATCTTAAATCACCATTGGAACACCAGTCTTGAAACAGAATCATTAAGCCCCACACCAATATTCTGCTAAAGTAAAATCAAGTGTATGGTGAGGATTGCCTCCCACTTACATGCATTATATAGGCCCTACCTTTAGCCAACACGCCATCCCACTTAACACTATTGTCTTTGGAGCATGGATAACATGATAGGTGGCGCAATAAAAAAATCTAGAACAGACATTCATATCATCTTAGGATTTGCGTTTGGACCTAACTAAACCCCAAAAACTCACTCACAGGATGAGAGTTGCCACCCACTAATATACACTATTGAGGCACTTTAGTCAATGTGAAACTTAGGTTTTCCCAATACCTAATTCTTGTTAGTTCACTCCACACCACTTCCACATTGAGAGAGAAGTAAAATTACCACATTGTCAAAATCTAATCAAAACCCTTAAATTATATGTGAAAAAATAGCACAACAATCCCTATTAAGCTAATATCCAGTTTAATGTCAAACATATTCGGCAATTTTCATTGGAAACTCCGTAGTTTAGTCCCCACAAACAGAATCACAATGACCAACAGGTTGCAGTTAAATTTATATTTGTTGAGAAGAAAAACGTACCAATTTTTGGCCCAGAGAGGCTTGAAGTGCACAGTCAGGCAGATCTTTCCACCCCTGTACATCTGTAGAATAAAAAAAGGACGGGTCAATTAAAACGATGTCGTCAAAGATAGAAAATTAAGGAGTAAAATAAGAAGGGGGAAAGGGAAAAGAAGGAACCTTTTGGGTCTTTCCATCCAATTGAGGAAGTTCGAGTTCGGGGGCGGTGGAAGGGTAAGTGACGGGGATATCGAATTGGAGATCGAATTCGTACTTGAGGAGGTTGTAGACGTACCAGCATTTACCTGTCCAACGAGTGCCTTCGGAATTGGCGGCGGAGATGCGGAACCAATCGTTGTCGTTGGACTTGTTCATCTGCGTGTAGGCTATGAGAGCCTTGTACTCCTCCTTCAACCTCTGCGTCCATGCCGCGCCGTCTCGAGGACCCGCCTTCGTCGTTAGCAAAGGGATCTGTGTCAGCGTCGACTTCGTGTTCGGGTCCCAACCTTCCATCTCTCTCTCTCTCTCTCTCTCTCGCTGCTTCCAACGTACGCTGAACAACGATGCTCCTTTTGTTTAATTCTGGGAAACTAGGGTATAAATATAATTTGGTTTTTCTTAAATGTGTGGGTTTATGTTTTTCTTTAACTTAATTAAAATTTATTATTATAAAGAATTGTTACAATTTATCTTTAACAAAACTTATATATTTTTACAAACATAAATAATATATATATAGAGAGAAAAATGTTAGTGAAAAGGAAAAAGAACAGAAAGAAAAAAAAATAATAGATGTATTTGGATAATTAAAAATAAATAAATTTCTGAAATTGGAATTAGAATCTAGAAATCGAACAAAAGAAAAGAAAATAAATCTTGAATTATTTGGTTCAAGTCAAGAAAAATATATTAAAAACAATTATATAGAATGGGGCAAATATATAATACTCACAATATATTACATTAGGATGAATATGAAATTGAAATATAAATAATTATTTTTATATAAATCATTAATACATTATCTTTGTAATGTATTTTTTAAAATAAATATTTGTGATCGATAATCAAGATTTTATTGACTAACATCATCAGAATAATTTTTTATGGATATAAATTATGATTACTTTTTTGTCATTGTTAATTATCCACGAACATAGTAAGAATATTTTTTATGAATATGAAATATGATTTTTCTATGTTAATTTTATATTTTTTAATTGATATAAATCAATTTTTTAAATAATTATTTCTTAATTAATATTTTTATAATTATTTATTTATTAATATAAGTCATAATTATTTATTAGTTGATATTATTAAGATATATATAAATATATTTTGTTATTATATTTTAAATAAAAGTATAATAACAAAATATATTTATATATATCTTAATAAATATTTATGAGATTTGAATGAGTAATATTATTTACGATTATTTTTTTATGGAAGTGAAATAAAATTTGGAATTTGAATAGTTTATTATTATTATTATTTTATGTTTATACATGTTATTTCATAGGTGAATTTCAATGTGATGATATTTTTTTGTATTTAATATTTTTTAAATAATAGTTGAAATATTCTATTAAAAGTTAAAGTTTATAAATTTGAAATGTTTATATAAAAAACATTTAAAATAATTAAATAATTTAAAATAAGATTAATTCTTAAAAAACATTCTTATTAACCACCACAAGAAAGAGGTTAAATGTAACTTTAAAAACTCCAAAATAGTTAATGATGATTAGGAAGATAACATAATGTATGTATTTAGTAAGATTTTTTACAATTGCTAATAATAATTACAGAAAAAAAACATTTTGAATTCAACCCTCCTCAAATCTATGTAAGTTAAACAATATATGTGCTTTCAGCTATAAATGTACTGTTTATTAGATTTTTTTTAAAAAGATTTATGTCAAAAAGTTGGTAAAGGTAAAACTGAAAAAAAAAAAAGATAATGTATGAAAAAATAACAAAATATTTATTATTATCATTTAAATTTTCACTACGCAAAAAAAATATTATTTTATTATTTTTTCTACTACCAAGTTTTTAAAGTAATAAATCTCATTTCTCATGAAGTCTGCATTTATTTGTTTTATTATTTGTTTAATAATTTATAAAATGAAAGAGACGAAGGAAAATATCCATTTCCCATTTTCTTTAGTAGTAGTGAATGAACGAATTAAATTAACTAATAAATTAACACAATTGGTAGTTACTTCTAATCACGACTTTTATTTCAGGTAGGAAATTTGTTGATAGAGATTCATTTTCATTTGGTTTATTGGTTGTATTGAGGAAAAAGAAAATAAAGTAGGAAAAAGAGTAAAAAGGAAGAGATATTAAAATGTGTGTCATTTTATACCAATAAAGAAAGTGCAAAAAATTTAGGTGAGAGGTATAGTTTTATTCATTATTTTGTGTCTATATATATATATTTTATTTTATTTTTATGTTTTTTAATTTGATATATTTTATTATTTACAAAAATAAAGCCAAATTTGAGTTAATAATAATAATAATAAGAATAAGAATAATCCGTGTTGAAGAGAATGGGTGGATAAATTTGTTACTGGCTATCCCAACGAGCAATTCCGCATCGTCGCCATCGGGAGTGACTGTGATTAAGATTCAGCCCGCGAGTTTTTGCTTCAATCCAATTCGAATCTTAACCCTTCGTCTTCATCATCTTCTTCGTCGTTGCTCCCAACATTACATAAACCTTCTTCATCCATTTCTCTTGCTCTTTCAAAACCCTAAAACACCCATGGGCGCTCCTACCAGGGACCAAGCTCTCTCTCTCCTCGCCACGGCCAACAACCACGGCGACCTCGCCGTTAAAACCTCATCGCTCAAACAAGCCAAGGACCTTCTTATCTCCATCGACCCCTCTCTTGCCGCCGACCTCTTCCCTTACTTGCTTGAGCTTCAGTCTTCTCCCGAAAGCCTTGTTCGCAAATTGCTCATTCAGTTAGCTCCTCCCTCTATTTTTTATTTTATTTTTAATTTTTCTCCCTTTATTGGATCCCTAACCCTGTTGTACTTCCGGTTTTTAGTTGTTTATGCCTTCTATTGAATCGAAAATTCGTTCTAATTTGTTTTCTTGATGAATTTGGGGTTTAGGGTAATGCTGCAGGGCTACATTTCTTTTTCTTTTTGCTTTTTAAATTTTTCTTGTGCAATTTTTTACTCTTTTTAGTTGTCTTCTGAAGTTATAGCCTCTGTTTATTGAATTATGCTGCGAGAGTTTTTTTTCGTTTGGTGCAATTTCTCTCTCTTGAGTTTAGTAACTTGCTTGTCTGCATCCATAACTTGTGCTTCCTTTGTGTCCCACTCTTCATGAGTATATTTCAGGATAATTGAGGAGATTGGTTTTAAAGCAGTTGAGCACTCTCCTGCGCTGATATCTGTACTATTAACATTTTTACGAGACAGTGATGTAATTGTTGTAAAACAGTCTATTGTTAGTGGCACAAATATCTTCCGTAGTGTCTGTGAGGAGTTGATTGTGCAGGTACTTTCTCTTATACCCTGCCTTCCTTCAGAATTGCATGCCGATAGGCAAAAGTACATGCATGGATTTTGAAATGTTCTATGTAGATTAAGTTATTTTAAAGAATACATCTTGCTGATTATCTGATTGCGTTGTGTACATGTTGATCATGGTGTCTCTCTCCCTTTTCAACATTTAACTTTCTTTGGGCTTGTATGAATTAGCATAATCCATGTATGGTTTCTATGGTCTTACTATGATAGTTTGATTTTATATAGGATTTATTCTGTGTTGGAGCATATTGATTATTCCCAGTGGTTCATCTAATAACTGGTCATTTTAGATGGATTTATCACCTCCTTTAATACCCGTTGCCCATTTTATTTAGTGATTGTGGTAAATTTTATGTATTAATCGGGAAAACTAGTTTAGTTAAGATGAAGAGCCAGCTGTTCCTTTTTAATGGGAAATTCATTAATATGAAGAGCCTCTGCGCATTTCCCCCTCTATTTTATATACTTTGGTACATAGTATGATACTGACCAAGTGATAGTAATTTGGAAAACCAAACAGTTTCAACAATATGGTAAAGTTGAGAGGTGGCTAGAAGATACTTGGATGTGGATGCTTAAGTTCAAGGATGCTGTTTTTGGGATTGCTCTGGAGGTAATTAGATTGTAGTTTTTAATCCATTGTTTTTACCATAATTGCTTGGGGACCACTGCACATGTATGTCATTGTTAAGTTTTACTATCTTCAGGAATTGTTACTTTCTAGTAGGTGGTATATTGCTGTTGTTTATACTAATAAACTATGTTCAACTCATTGAACCATGCAGTTATTTAATATTTGAAATACAATTGAAGTTTAGCAAAGAGTTTCTGTTTTAAAAGCTTTATTTGACATTTGTGCAATCATGGGAAACCATTGAGGGAAATCACTATTCTCGGGGTTTCTATCACTTAACACATGTTTTCAGGTCTGCGTGGTTTATGATTTTGAATATTCACTTTTCTGCGGTGCTTTTCCTTAGATGGGAACTATAAAGCACAGACATTTCATCAGATTGGCTTGGGCATGCCTTGGACATGTGTCACACACTCCTCAGTGTCTTAATTAAAAAAAAAAGAGGCTTAATTATGTTTTTAGTCTTTATACAATGAATGCTTTTCGATTTGGTCCCTATAATTTCTTTTCTTTGTTTTTCATCCTGTAAAATTTGAAACCACTGTTTTTAGTTCTTATAAAATTAGTGAATTTTTGTTTAGTCCCTTTAAAATATTTTCTTTAATATTCATCCTTCCAAAATTTGAAGTCACTATTTTTGTCCCTAACATTCATTTTAAGACAAATAAATAACATTCATTTTATATATATGAAGGATCAAACTACATTAGTGTAAGTTATACCAACTATTACACTATCATTGACTTTACATATAATGTTGCATTTTTTTTTTTTTTTTCAATTCAACTGTTGAATTGTAACTATTTTACCTTGATTGATTGTGTTAAATTTTGTCCAAATTGGACAATGAAAAAAGATAATAAAAAAATTCATATTTTTATATTTTAAAGTCTTTTTTTTACGGTAATTTTGATTATATGAATGAGGTATCACATAATAATTAGTTAAATATAAAATTTTGTAATCATGATCTATATGAAAAGAAAAGAAGGTATGATCTAAATGGTGATCCAATTATTACACTTTTTGTCTGAAATATATATTATCCTGTTTACCAGCTTTTGAACTTAAAATACTTGTTTATATGTTTGTGGAAGTGATCTGCTGAGATTTTAGAACTGCTGACGATGCGTAAAACTAAGTCCAAAGTTTCTATCAATCCATGGTACAACTTTCATTTTAGTCCTTGTTTTGTGATATCTGATTTTAACTTTAACATGTTCAAACTTTAACTTATGGTGGTGACAACAATGGGCTTTGTTTATTTCTGATATCTGTCTGAGGAATTAATTTGCTTGGTATTGCAGCCTGGTTCTGTCGGAATAAAGTTGTTGGCACTTAAATTCCTGGAAACATTTGTGTTACTCTTTACATCTGACGTCAGTGATGCTGAGAAATTAGCCACAAAAGGTACTGCTCTTTACATTTGACAAGTTTAATGTATACCAGAGTTTAATGGCTTGACAAACTACAGTGCTTTCTTACAACACAATTTTTACTTAAAAGTTCAGTTTAGGATAGGAAATTGATTTGTTTGGTTAATAATCATCTATTCATGCATTATAATGCTAAACCAATTCAAATGCAGGAGTTAGACAAGCTCTGAATGTTTCGTGGTTGGTTGGTGGTCACTCTCACCCTGTTCTTGATCCAGTGGCGCTCATGTCAGATGCAAATAGGACTCTTGGCATTCTATTAAATTTATTGCAGTCTGTTGGCAGTCTTCCTGGTTGCTTGACTATTACTGTTGTAAATTGGTGAGTTTTAATATGGTAGCAGCCTGTGTTTGCATATCATTAGCAATGTGTTTTCTTCTTCTTTTTCTGGTAATAGATCATATGGAAATTGTGTGGTAGGCAACTCCTCGAATATATATATGTGGTTGCATATTATGGCTTGTTTTCCTTTATTGTCTGCTAAGTAGGCTGATTAACATTTTCTCTTTGTACCAAGATTGTTGTACTCCTAGTGATACGTTGTTAACAACAGGAAAGCAAGAAACATTCAATACGCACTTTTTTTCTAAAACTAGCTAGAAGCATTTAATAGAGTGTATTTAATATTTTGGTTGAAGTTCTAGTGAAATTTTTTCTGCAGAGGGTGAGAAAAGGGGCAGTAAAAATAATACAAATTATGGATTATAAGTGATTTCCCAAGCATAACAATAAAAATGAAACTAAAATCAGAGGATAATTGTGATTGCTTGTGCAAGTCTTTTTAAGAGTAAACGAATAATTCATTACGACAAGATGGCTACAAGGATAATACAGAGGTGTTAAGGACAAGAAAATATATAAGGTCAAATCCAATTGCCACAAAGTATACGCCTATGCCTTTCTTGTTAACTTTTTTTTTTCTCTCTTTTCCCCCTTTTATTTGATTTATCTCTATTTTTTTTTTTTTTTGTATTGACTGTACATGTAAATGAGTTCACGTTATGTGTTCAGTAACTTCTCAAATTGTAAGTATCGATGCCTTTTTTCCAAGAACGCAATGGTCCTAAAGTTAAATAGTTTAAAATTGTATACTTATTTTCTTGGAAACCTTTGTTGCATCTGCAATATATTCAATGTAATATATTTATTTTACAAGTTAGAAATTTTGTAGTGTTTCTGTTCTACCTTACTCATTTCTATGCAGGAAGGTTACAAGTGTATTTCTTAAGATTCTAGTTTATCTTTTGCATTTGGATTTCATGCCAATATTATTAAGTGATACATTCAGTCCTTAATCATTACTGATTCGATTCTTAAATGAATGAAAGTATTTTAAAAAATGAGCTTGTAACTGCATTTTGCCCCTGGTTTTATTATGTTCAAAATGGTTTTTTAAGTAACATTGCAGCATGCTGATCAGTTCTTTATGGGGAGTTAGTGGCCTTGGATACTTCTGCATTGGTGGTTCATATATTGGAAGTTACATTGATAAGACTGTGTAAGATGGTTCATTATTTATACTATGGAGTGCCAGTTGGCCGGGTGGTAGAAATCGAAAGTGATGCATTAAAATGGACATCTTGTGAACAGAGGAAACATGGTCGCCAAGTGATGCAGTTTATTATTGTAAACTGTTAAGAGACCATTTACTATTTAAAATTTTATGCTGTAACACAGTTAATGTATATATTATTTTATAACAGCTGATACACAGTTAATGCCTCAATAATTCAATTTATATATTGGTGTTCTTGTGTTATATTTTTGTTTTGACACTTTTTTATTGATTTTCCATTCCATTTTGTTAGCATATCAATAATGCTAGAACCATTACATAGTGAACCTATGAAACTTATGTTCTGCTGATCCTTAGATTGTTCTGGCAAAACCAGATTCTAAATTGCAAATATTTTTGTATATCCCTTTCCATTCTGCAGCTGCTTTGCATTTTAAACCTGCCTTTGAAATTAATCTCACGACATGGACATTCAATTTAGATTTTCATCCAAGCTAACAATCTTCCCCCCTTCAAAAGTATCAGCAAGCAAGGAATATGATAAATGGTGGAATGAATATCAACTATTTGTCAATGTTACACAATAAAAGTCTACTACTTTTAGCTTTTTGGTTTTGAAAATTTGATTCTTAAAAACTCCGCAATATATGGTAAATAATAGAATTTTTTCATTGAACTGTAACCATATTTTAAGCTAGCAGAGGGGGTTCATTTCACATATGCCACCCTCTTTATGACAATGTACAGTGCTCTTAAGTGACTAGGTTTAATGTATAAAAATCAAAGGAGAATGACAATCGATAGGAATGATTTATCTTTGCTCTGTAGCTGCATGCATACTTTTATTTTTAAAACTGTGACAAGATGGCTCTGTTACTTCTAAAGTTAAAAAAAAATTCTTTTTTAACACTTCTACAAGAGATGGCCAGGGTAGCTAGCAGGGGGCTTATTGAGGTTCTAGTGGTAGCAACAATTTCAGATGAATTTCTATGTGCTGTTCCACAACCTAGGGATTGTTTGAATCATTGTAAGCTATAGAGGCTTACTTCATTATTTTACCTTTTTTTGCTAAGTTATCCTGAAACTGTGGATGGTTTTATTCTTGGTAATAAGGATTCATGTTATGCCATATGTTGAACTGTTTAGTTGCCTGTGATGTGGCTGTTAGCCTGATATGTGTGAAAATAGTAAGAATCTTGCAGAAATAGGAGCATGTGTGTTATTGAATTCTAGATATGTTTCCTTTATTATTTTAATATCTCTTAGCAATAGAAATGTAATTGTTATCTGCAGATTATTTATCTATAAAACAATTACTTATCACTATATTTTCTGCACTTTCTTCTTGTTCTTTGTTTTTGGGTTCTTGAGTACTTGTTTTTGTTTGTATTTTGAAGCCCTTGTTATGTGTCCAATATTGCCTTGAATCATACTTCCATATTTTACAATTTTTTGCTTCAATGAAATGTTCAACTGAAACTGCTTTAGGTAATCTTTATTTTTGCCATTCTGCACTTTGTCTTCTTTCTCTGCATAATGGTATGCCTTTGTTAACACGGAATGATTTTGTAAAGATAATGTGTTGTGCACTTATTTATTAGTTTTCATCATATAAGTTGTTCATACTGGATTATTCTTCACCACTGCTTTGTTTTTGGTGATGTTTTGTTTTGTAGTCATGCACTGATAAAGGTTTGGCATGTCTTTTTTAATTTTGGATATTTTCTTTTGCTCTTCAAGTTTTTGAATGCAAACTTTTTTTAAAGGTTACATGAAGTTGAGTATACAGACAATTGAGTTTTTTATTATGATTTTAAAATTTAAATCATAAGCCACTGGGGTTCTTTCCTTGTGCAATAACATGTTTATATGACCATCTTTCATGAAAATTTTCTCATTGTCACTTCAGACTTATAATGAAATTTTATTTTAATTGGCTACCAGCTTTTGCCCCAAAATTGACTAAAAAATATAAGAAAAATATAATGTGCTCATATATCATTATATGACATTGTGTATAATTATGGAAATTTTATGTCTGATATCCAGTTCGTTCCTCTCTGCTTTTATTTTTAGTAATGGTTATGTAATCTTATATTCTGACCAGACACAGCAGGTTCTTAAAATCTTCAGTTATTTCCCCTTTAAATATTGTCTAGTTCGAATTGTTTAATTGTTTTATCGAGGATAGAAGTTAGGTGTATTTAACATTGGTACTGAGGTTTGAGGACCAGTTTTAAGTTTCTTCAATGGTATTGGTTCAGTTTAGTAATGAAGCATGCTTTTCTTGAGTTCCTTGTATCGTGTTTCAGTAACCAATAGCACTGTTCTTTTAGCTTGGCTGATGTGGAATGAATGGAATACATGATGAAATCGGTGTAAGCAGTAGATTGTCTTAATTTGAATAACTTTATTTAGATGAAGAAATAAGACTTCCAGGGATGCCCAAAAGATTTAGTGTTGCTCTCAGTTTGTGGTTCTTTGGTTTATTTGGTTGGGGAGAAATGCTAGAATTTTCTTTGTTCTGCTGTCTTCTTTCAAGCTCATTTGGGATCTAAGTAGTTTTTCTAGTTTCTTTGATGCTTTGCCAACGGTTCATTTTAGGGGAGCACGGTTGATAGATCTTCAGAGAGATTGGCATGCTCTATTGCACTGTTCTTGATTGTTTCCCTTTGATTTTTTTTCCCTTTCTTTTTTAACCTTAGGAATATCTAGTACTTTATGTTGGTACTGTATCTTTCTCTTAATAAATCCTTAGAAAAATCCTCTGATTTGGTAAAATTTACAAATGGAATATGTGAATAAGCACACACTCTGACTAGCGTCTTTACTTTAAAATATGTTGGTGTAAAATTGCTCTGGCAATTTATAAACAGGAAGAAAGGAATATCTCTGTGTGGCCTATTGCTCGAGTCAGATTCCAACTAATACTACACTTTTTATGTTTTTCAGCAAGTATTGGTTAAATACCTAAATTCCTTGATCAGGTCATGGTAGATGTTCTCAATTTATTTTAAACAACAACGACAACCAAAATTTTAATGAGAGCTTTTTGAACACCTGGCATGTAGTTCAGTCAGGTTGTTTTTAACATTCTTTAAAAGTAGTTGTCGGCACTTAAGCATGCGAATATCCACCAGGTTGTTGAATGAAAGAAAATGCTTAGGTAAAATCAATTAAATGCACATCTTCGACAATTGTGCATAGATGCTGTTTGTCATTTATACTCAAACAAATACCATGTTAAGGTTAGTTAGATTGTTTGTAGCTAGAACTCTGAATGGATTTGCCTATAGTGCTATGTTTTTACCCCAAGTTCTTGGATTTAATTTTTCTTGTTTTTGCTTAAACTTTTATGTTGCTTCATAGCATTATTTGTAGTTTTGTGGTTTAGATAATGTTTTGCTTCTCTTGCCTCCTTTCATTGTCATGTCAAACCTAATCCTCTGAATTATTTGTTTTGACAGTTTAGCAGCCATTGCAAGGAAAAGGCCACAACACTATGATACTATTCTTTCAGCATTGCTTGATTTTGATCTAAATTTTCAAACAGCGAAAGGATGTCATGTTCCTAGTATTCAGTACTCCTTAAGAACAGCTTTTTTGGGATTTCTTAGGTGCACATATTCACCAATACTAGAGGTAAATGTGCTTGTATTTTATATTTGAGCCTCTAACTTAAACTGTCTGACATACTTCTCAGATGAACATATGGTAAGAAATACATGGCCTTAGAGATATACTTTGTATGGTGAAAAGTTGGTCAAAAGGAATCATGATGATATATTGTATATTTATATTATTAAAAAATGGCCAGGTTTTTTATATTTATCATCGCACACCAAACATATCTGTACTAAGCATGTAATCTGTGGTCCTACTTTTCTCAGATATTTCTCAGACTTGAGGTCGTTCTACTTTAGAGAAACTTTGTTGATGGATAGTGCTTTATTTTCACGTTTGCTGGCAGATGGGATCCTAGAATATGTCGTCTAGAAATTGACTACAATCCTGCACCTATTTTTTGTTTTCCCTCATTTCCAGAATTGGGCCATTTTCTTTTCAATTTTAGTAATAAAGCATTTTATAATTAAGAACAAATTGCATATTGGCAAGTGCGGGTAGGAAGAATACTATGATGAAAATTTTTTAGGTTTAAAGGACATTGGCACCCATTCTGTGGCCTGTGAAGCATCTATACTTCAATTTGTCTCATGTTTCCGTGTCCAATACTCTAGGATACTTCACTGATACTTGTAGCTGAAATATCCAAACTTATGAAGTATCAATACTTTTATTTATTTCACGATATTTATGCTTTTGAATACTTCACCTATATGTATTGGTGAAGTGTCCAAGTTTTTAAAACATTTATATCTAATAAAACGACAAGAAATATATAGATGTGTAATATAGAAACATACAAATATTATTTTCTCATAAACCAAAGAAGGAAATTGTTTTCTATGAATTATTTTTAAAAATGA